>JAMQGS010000003.1:19950000-20550000 GCA_028455905.1 Neoseiulus californicus
CACGTCGGATTGCTCGCGGGTCTCGGACCACTGACCATCGTGTTCGCGTGTTTCCCGAGCGGGACAGCAGCGCCCGTATTCCTCGTCCTCGCTGACTGGGATGCAAGAGTAGCCAGACGGGCACGAATCCTCACGACTGTCCGCAGAACACTGAAGGATCTCGTTGGTTTCAGTATTCATGAAAGGTCCGTCGTAACTTCCCGGGCAGAATGACATCATGCTCCTCTGAGCGGCCTTCTTGCTTATACCTGAGAAGGTGTAAATCATTAATTCTGAGACGAAATATGGAGAGGAACTTGAAGTTGTTCAGAAATGTACATGGTGTCGAGTTCAGGTGTTGATGCCTGAAGTTGGGAATATCCCGGAGGACGTACATTTTGGAACCGGAGGGCACCACCAGTTGCTGCAGGCGGTAGATGGCTCAGCGAGTTGACAGACTTCGCCTTCGCCGCAGGTCGCGGCTTTGCAGGGATTTCTGCAAGCACAGACCGGACATCCTTCGTCGTCGTATTCGAAACCGAATTCGCATCCGAGTCGGCACAGCAGGTTGTAGCACGGTTTCGCGGACCGCATTTGGCGGCACTCAACCTCATCAGCTGTCTTGTTCTCCTTTCGGGAGTTCTGGATTTCAACGCCGAAGTCATCGACGCAGAAACATCCCTGACTGTCGCATTGAACGGGTGTGTATTTGCCATCCTCGGTGCAGTTGGGCGTGGGAACAGCGAGTTTCTCCCCCTGAGAGCCCAGCTCTCGAAGATATTCACACATGGTGGACACTTTGTCTTTGGGCATTTCCTCCTCGCGCTCGGTGTTCTTCGATTCCACGGTCGATCGTTTGCAGCAGACGCCCATGGACTCTCCGGGAAGGATTTCGCAATCAAAGCCCTCCTCGCAGAGTTCGGCGTTCGCGCAGTTAACCGTTGCGTTGTCTTTCAGTTGAGCTTCTCCCGACGAGCACACAAGGCCAGGATCGGATTTCTTGGTGCACGACGCGGAAACAGCACACGCGGAACCGGTACACGGCTCTTCCTGAAATTCGCGATTCGCGTGTCAAGTCTCCGCTGATTGTTTTAATCGACAGCGTTTTCGCGAAGCAACATGAACCACCGCGAAACATGTTGGCAAAATGTGCTTCGAGCTAACACTCACCTTCACGATGACGCATTCTTCGTCTTTCTGGCAGATCGTCGACTCGCACGGATCGATACACTCGCACTGTGTGCAGCCTTTGTCGTCTTTCTTGTATCCGTATTCGCACAAAACATTACACATGACCAGAGAACAATCGTGGCTGGTCTCCTCTTCGAGTTTCTTGGATCTCGCGAACGACGAACGATCTTTGGTAGCACAGACCACGGCAGCAGCCGGTCCCATAGAACCACTCATCTGCTGACCAGCGTTGTTGACACACCAACACACTTTGCCATTGGTAGAACACTGTTTAGCCTGGAATTGGCCATCGTCGTCGCACTGGGGAATGTAACCGGGAGCATCGACTCCCTCGGAGAACAGGCGCGCAAGTCGTCGTTGTTGCTCGCAGAGGGTCGAGTTCCGTGAAGAGAGACAGGCCTTGCCACACGACGTATCACAGCACTTCATGCCGACCTCGCAATCGGCATCGAACTCACACTTTTTATCACAGCGGAAATCAGCGGGAACGCTCTGGGGGCATTCGGCCGCTCGGTTCTGTTGCTCTTGCGGACAGCAGAGACCGTATTCGGCGCTCTGTTGAACGAAGCATTCGTAGCCTGAGGGACAACTTGGCTTGTCGTTGTCGGTTCCACACAGCAGAGGTCGGTTCTCGGCTCCTGTCAGGGGATCACCGAACGCGCACTCCCCGAAGGCAGCGCGAGCTTTCCTGCAATTCGTTGACGGTGCGCATTGCTCTCCAGGCTTGCAGGCGCTGTCGTCCACTTGGCATTCGGTTCCGTTGGGACATTCAACGTCCTTGCAAGGGTTCTTGCATTCGCACAGAGCACATCCCTGAGCGTCGGTTTCGAAACCGTACGGACAGAGCATACGACAGGTGTGAGGCGCACACGTCGGTCCCACGCCTGGAGGAGAAGTTCGGCATCAGTGTTGGTCGAGATAACTTGATGTCGCAGGAACTCCATCCGCCCGTCCCAATTCGTCAGCATTCGAGGGATGAAGACGAAGTTGTACTTACTTGAAGTCGTTGTTGTCACGTCTGGCGTGCTCGAAGTTTGCGTCGTTACTTCCTGCGCACTGGTCACAGCCAGCCAGGCTAGAACGACCAGAGCCGCGCCCCTCCTACTGGACGCCATGTTTAGTACGCGCCCGATCTGTAAAGAAGAGTTTCAGAACTTGAGCGTTTGGACCTAATGTGCTCCAACGGCACGTCGACGTCGGGTGATTTGCCAACAGAACGCTTCGAAGCCCGATATGGTTGAGCGTTCCTCTCGCCTCCCGTCTAACTGAATATTCGCCTCTCTGATCCTCGAAGTATTATTACGCAATCCCACGGCGATGATGATTCTGACATTCTGTCAAATATGCGGCAATAGGCGCGTTACACAAACTCTGTTGCGATGCTACACTTTCTGTGCTCATGGAATCTCGCATCTCGCGTTCGCTCGCAGCTTTGAATGGATGAGTTTTCTGTGGTTCGGTCGAATTCATATGGCTCACAGCTGGAAATGGTCGAGTATCGGTCGTCAATTCGACTATGTTGATTAATCACCGGATCCTATTCCGAAGGGCATGCAAGGAAACTTCGGAAAAAAAAATAAACTTGAACCATTTTCTGTGATTCAGTCATCGTCCATGCGAAAGCGCGTGTTGTTGGCGGACATGTTAAAGAATTATGAGCCGTTCCGATCTCCATCAAGCGTGCGCCAGGAAAGCGGCGACGAAATTCTGATGAAGTCAGTCCGATCGGCGATCGTGGTCACTCCACGGGTGTATTCATTGAAAATGAACTTTCTTTGCTCGATGGAGCTTCTCCCTTGATGGAGGACTTGCGCGCAAACACAGCGACAAGACTGCTAAACGAAAAAGCAGGCCGTCAGATTCTGTGGGAAGTTGCAAGTGAGAGCAGGGAGGCCAACCAGTCGCTGCCAACATCAAGACAAATTGTTTGGAATAGACACAGACCTGGCAAGCCATCAGTGCTGACGAACGTTTGCCATGTTTCGTCTTTCTGTCTCTGTCGTGGATGGACTAGGGCGGCAGCGATTGTCTTCTCTGTTCTCCCGGAATGGCGCGTCGTTAGAAACTGACTCGGGTTTCTTCAACTGTTCAACCAGGATTTTCGGAATACTTCTACGTCAGTCAGGTGAACGAACAGCGAAGAACGAGACGACACAGAATGTTGGATGGTATGCGATACCGTTCGAAAACCCTCGGAGCTTCAGCTCGGCCACAATCAAGCCTAGTTCTGTGGTTCTGGGACTGAAGTCAGACATGGACAAGTAGTCAAGGGTGGTTTCGACCGTGGCGGATTCGATTTCGCAAGCGAATCCAGCGAACCCGCCCCGAAAACTGGATAGATTCTCCCGTCGTAGGGCCGACTGGGAGAAAACCTTGACGGAACTGGGCATTAGAAGTTTTTCATAGTTCCCACTGTTCAGGAGTTTTCTACCACGGCTGCTTTTGCGATTTCTCCGGTGCCGAGGAAGAGAAAAAAAATCATCGCTCGACTGTAGTAATAAGCGAAAGAGCGGCGGCTATTTGTGAGAAACTAGAGCGACGCTTGCACTGAGGCAAACAGTAGTCAAAGTGTGAAAGTTGCACTTTTTTTTTTAAAAATCAACTCAAAAAAAAACTTGATGCTTGGCCAGAATCGTGGCTCGCAGTCAACCCCGGCTAACGGGGGCAAGGCCCCACCAGACGCCCGCCGGCGCAAGCGAGCAAACCGATCACCGACCGTCTTGCATTAATGTTCTTTTTCATATCAATGAATGTTGTTGATATGGCTCGAAATCCGTTTCTCAGTTACCACAAAACCGTACAGACGGACCCCCGGGATCGATGTTGGTGGGTAATGCATTCGCATATTTGATCTAGATGAGGGGAAGCCTGCTTGACACATTGAACGGCCACGTCAACGGGAATCGGAATGGCATGACGATTATTTTTTTTCTTCTTCCCAGTTCGCTCGGCGTGCCGCTCCGCTTCGCGAAGATGGCCGCGAGCTTTTCAAAAGCCGTTGTAGTAGTTGCAGAAGCCGCAGAAGCAACTACAGATGCCTGCTCGGTCTAGATATGTCCTTGTGCGAGTGAATTAGACACTGGTAAACAACGAGGGCGACTGCGATGAGCTGACGCCATATGACTAGACAACGCGCGCCGTGAGCGCCATCGTGTACCCGTCCGCTTGGCGGACTTTCCAGCGTTATGCATCGAAACTAACGATGCGTTGCCGCTCCCAGAACATCACCAAAGCCGATGTGCCCATCGAGACAGAGTCAGCTTCGATTCCAGGTTGTTTTTCTCCGAGCTCTGATGGAACCTGGAGTTTTGGAAATAAAATTCGATCGTCTGGAAGTTCTCCTTCTAGCGGAGTTCCGCAGAGGGTCGATTCCCCCCCGAGTCGCGAAATAAGATGACGAGCTGCGCTCGCTGAATTCTCGGCAAAACGGGTCCGGTCTGGGAGGGAACTTGCGAAAAACATTCTTCTCTGATTCTGAAGTTGCGAACAAACCACTGCAGTCGTCTGTCGATCTGCGAGGCTGTCATTGAAAACTACTAGCTGCGAGCCGCGTCTGTGATGGCCGCGAGGGAAACAATTGTTGGTCGCTCGCAGTGTGGCCAGTGGAGCCTTGAGCAACGTTTTAAAAATGAAGAGAAGGAGAAAAAATCAAATCTCCCAGAGAATTTCTGCTCGCTTCGTGAGCGCCAATCTGTTCCCATCTAAATATCTTCAGAGTCAGAGGAAGTCAGTCAGTCAGTCAGTCAGGGCGTTCCGTGAATTCCGTCAGCGAAGAGAAAGTCTGTTTGTAGCGACGTAAGGGAACGGAGCAAAAACCCCGCGAATCGGAAAACGCAAAGCGGAATTATAAACGCAGAAATAGCCATAACGAGCGACGCGACGCGACGGCCGGGAGAGAACACGGCTCGCAAACAAGTTTCAAACGCGAAGAACAGCTCATAACGTTCAAGTCGTTAGCCATGATCAAACAATAAGTATCCAGGTATTTATCAGCTGAGTCGCGGTGACCTTACGCGACCAGATCCTTCAGTGAGGACCGAGTTAGTATAACACTCATGCCAACGCTCCCGGTCGAGAATTCCCATGGATGCGGACTCGACAAGGTGGTCTTACTTAGACCGCACTTCTAGAGGCGAGTTACAGAGAAACAACAAGCGGATTGCTCGATTGCGAAATCGGGGAGTGACTTTAGGAACTGATGCGCGTCGGTTCAAAACATGTCGCCTGCTTGAATCTGTCGAAACCGAGATCAACAAATGCGGATCGCAATCAGATTCGGCGTCCATTGTGGATTCTTTCCGCAGCAAGAGCCGCAGTGAGGCGTTCTGGGCTTCCCCGTAGTGTTTTCCGAGCAACTTCCACCTTTGCTATCTTGGTCGTCACTGTCGGCGGCTCCGATGACTGAGTGACTGACTGACTGAACGAACGAATGTTTGACTGACTGACTGTGCAGCCCGCTGAATGAAGAACTCGAACCAACTTCAGCCAATCATCCATTGATAATTGCGAAACCCTCGCGGCTTGCTGCCGCGACCCTCGAAGACAATGCGGTCAATAGACTCTTGTGTATCGGCCGGCTGCCTGCCTGCTTGCCTGCCGGTGTGTGAGTGCTGTGCTTGCGCACGCGTTGAAACCGGTCACAGGGTGGGTAGGTGGGCTTGCTGGCTGGCTGACTGGCGGGTTGGATGGATGGATGGCTCACCGGTGGAACAGTTTCCACACTTCAAGTCTCATTTGTTTCAGGCATCGCTAATTATCCAGGAGAAGTGAAATTCACGGGGCCCAGATTCTCTTCAGTCAGCCCTTTTTCTGGAAGCGCTTGCGCGGCAGAAGCCGAAGATTCCACTTTCTTCCACGATTCCAGCGCGAAGATCGATTTCACGGGACCCCGCCTCGAGAACTGTCTGCACAGCTCCGGTCTGGGCGATCCGCGACCCAGAGTGTGGAGTCACGTCGTTGAAGAGAACGGAATAGCTGCTCAAAGTTGTTAGCGTTCAGAACTTCGCTGCAACGACACCAAATTGTCTAACGACGGCACTTGAAATTTATCTTCGGAAAAATCCCGAAGTCGCCATCGGTCGGTCGTTTGTTTTGACGTTCAAATCGAAGCTCGATGGTGCGGTGCGTAGAAAAACGCTCATCCATGCGCGTCCATTGTCGATAACTTCGTTCCTCGCCGGTACCGGGCATGCGCGCGCGATGATAGCCTTGTTGTGCTGTGAAAAAACTTTCACTCGGCCGCCTGATTACTCGTTCGGACGGCTGTTTACGGATTCATAAAATTAAAGCCGAGAAGAGAAACAACGAAAAGGAAACGTGGAACAACACAACAGCGAAGAGCTCACTTTCGGTATGGCAACAGCAGAAGCGGCCGCATCAGCACCGCAGCAGCCGTCAAAGCACGTATTGCTCGATCGAACAGCAGGAATTAACTCCCGGCTGCATTTCCGGCTGAAGGGGTCGTTGCGTCGATGTAAGCTAACCAACTACTCAACTACCAGGAGCCATCCGCAATCAGTCAGGCGGTCAAGAAGTCAGCAGCAAGCGCGCAAGTCAGTTAGGCAGTTAGACCGAGCAGCAACCGACAAGATGGCCGACCATAAAGCTTGGCCTCAGAGTCAAGCGGTAAATAAGAAAGAATGTGAATGGAAACGAATAGGAGATATTTTTGGAAGCTGTCGTCGGATCGCTTGCCGTCGCGAACCCGGCTGCCCCACGGCGGCCACCTCTGCCGACGCGTCTGTCGCTTATGCTGCCGCGCGCAGCTATCGACGTCGCCTACGTCGATAACGTTCTCGTTGTGGTGCTGTGTGTCGCTACTTTCCTCCTCAAAGTCAATGATGAAGTCGTCTACTTCGCAGCGAATCGCATAAAACATCGTGTTTTGTTTCGCATGTGCTATGCAAAACCCAATATTGCCCCATTCGACCGAAGACGCTCGCGTAGCACATACATCCGCTGCGTTTCGATCCGACTTTTGGATTGGCTTTTTATCCGACACTTGTCCGGAACTGAGTCCAATCAGCTCCCTGGATTTGATCCGAAGCTCGACTCCCATGTTTTCCGCGCGACTTATGGTCAAAAGACCCATCTGTGTTCGATTCCGTTTTCGAATTCCGTTACTGTGGTGCATCATGCGGGTCTTGAGCAGCCGCGGACAGCGATGGCAAACCTTTGGACACACTTCGAGCCGGGCACGACAAAAATTCGAGTGCTCGGAGTTTGCCTCATTCGGACCCCGTACAAATTGCATTTTGCTACAACGACGCCAAGAATCGATCGCAAACTACATGGGTTTTCAATTACTCCCAACCTTCATCGTCCGGACTGCTTGAATCAGCCGATACTTGACGTCAACAAAATTGAGTGGAAGCATGATTCGCCATTTCTGATCGCTTCAATCATTCTCTTTCGCAGGCATCGCAAATCGTCAACGTACTTCACCCTCTGCCTCAATCGTTCCATGTGCGAATCGAATCACAATGGAACGAATTTCCAAAACAGGATATTCGATTGCGAGAGATATATGTACTTCGTTCTGGAAAGTAGATCGACCAACGTACTCTCGCACGCCTTCAGTACGAGGGTTGCGCTGCGTTTCCAGTGTTAGTTGTGGGCACTGCATTCGTCACGGTCGACGACGCGACGCGGGTAGACACCGTTTTGAAAGTGCTAGGTCGGCGTTATTTGTGCTGATAACTGAGCTGAAATTCTTCGCATGTAAAACCCTCGGTTCTGGAAATTTCTTTTGAAGCTGGGCGTCTTCTACTGGAAGCACACAACGAGCGAGCGAGCGAACAAACGAACGAATGAGCGGACGAACCAACCAACCAACCAGCCAACCGACGGAGGAAAGCTGCCAGTCAACGTTGCCGTGGCTTTGCAAGCCGCTTACCACCACCGCAACGTTCATTCGGCTGGCTGGCTGGCCGGCCGGCCGGCAACGGTGCTGTTGAAATCCCGCGTAGTCGGCGGCAGCAGCCCCATCGCGTCGTTGCGGCTCGGCTGCGGCTCCAACAGGTTCCAACTTGCTTGGTCTGAAGAATGTTGAAGGGGAATGAAGAATAGTTAGCCGGCAAGAGGAACGCACCGTCGGACCGACCGACAGACAGACAGTCAGTCTGTCAGCCCATCAGGTAGCCGTCTTGCTGAGCTGGTAGTCTTCACTACTTCCAAGATGGCGGTCGTGCGGCAGTGCAAAGTGCTTCGGCGGTCCTCCAGCAATTTCTCTGTCGCAACGAATTCAGACCATTGTGGGCATTGATGAGAGTCACGACTGCCCGAAGAGCGCCAGCCAGAACTTACAAGAGTTCGCACCTGCGCCATTCTATCCATCGCGACTTCAAGCTGGATTTCAGCGGCATCTTCTTTTTTGTTCCCGTGCGTGCAATTGCAGAGACAAACGTACCAAAAGAGCCACTAAACCTCTGAGGCCGACGCCCATCAATAGAGGAGAGATTCTTCTCGCGGAAAAAGGGAAATTCCACTCCTTTCTATCGTGGCGGAATCCATCGGGACCTCAAGGATCGCCTGAAACAGGTTCTTGGAGGCATCAGCGGATCACCGTCCATAGAACGGCGGAATGATTCGCCTTAAATTCTTCAAGAATAGTAACAATACGCAGTGTGAGTGAAAATACAAAGACCCGGACGTCTACAAACACCGGGGCACATAATACGGAACGCCAGGAATAATGGACCGAGCAACTGATGGCGAAGCTTATTTCGTTCCGAATGCGGGGCCACCATGGGACTCTTCGCAAGTATTGGAAAGAGGGAAAAGGTTATCGATTTCCCATACTTGTGGATTAGGATTAACGGCTGCTTATCGGCGTTGTATTGTGACAGAACAGCGCTTCCCGATGGGACGAGGTTTCAAAAACGAAAACTGCAATTAGGAAACTCGTAACGGATGATCACGAACAATGATGCAGTTCGGCATGCGGTTAGGCTTTGGCGGGATTGCATCGACATCCGACGGCCAACTGTGAACCCATATCAGCTATGACAACAACGCCGACACATTGTTGTCGCCGTCGTCGTTGGTGGTGGTAATGGTGACGTTTCAAACAAGGGACATCCTCCTGAGTAACGCTGAGCATTAGGGGGGCTCGAGTCGTCGCACGACAATATCGGAAAGATGTCGATTCATGGGACAGTTCTCACACCCCCTTCCTTCTGAAGCAGGCGTACACGCGGAGGCGGGTCTAGAAACTCTTGTTCCACCGATCGCTAGCAAAAGCTGTTCAACGCGAAACCCAATGAGACCGCGAACCGCGAGAGATACGTGTGACGACATAGGCTTCGTTCTGTTTTCTTTCCACAGGAGTTTCCTGGGGAAATACGACGCGACTATATGGGCACGAAAAGCCGATGCTTCCGCGGCGATAGACTTTCCTCATCGCGGGTTCTTCACGGACGACCGGTTAGCTCTGCCGATGCCTTATCATTACAAGCAGAATAGTTTGCATCGCAGACGGAACCACTCTTCGTGGGACTGTTTCTTTCACAAACTACATAGTTTTCCTATGCAGGGTGTGTGATTGTGCTGAACGCTTTCTGACAGTTCCAGGCGCTTCGTAAGGACGGGCGGGTGGTCAGGCGGGCAGACGGGCGGCGGGCAAGAATTAATCTGGCGGCGATCGCGAATTCTCGAGCAGACAAAATCGGCTGCCTTTCAAGTCTTCCCTTCGGTCGTAACCCATGCACCCGCACGGTAACAAAATCTCTTTCACGACCGCTGATTTCATTCTCCCAAGACGAAAACTTGAACACGATCCCTTTATGCTAAAGCGTAGGGGTCGTTCCTGCCGGGACGAGGGAACGTCAAATGGTTTTCTATTCTTTCTCAAAGGAACGCGGACTTTGGACCGCTCCAGAAAGCCGAACTTTGGAAATGAAACCCCATGAACCGAGTTCTGGATTCAGGTATCAAGAAATCCCCGTTCGATCCTAACGGGAAAAGAAGTCCTTTGTCGCTCATCAAGCGTGGACCGTCGGCACGACCAACTGAATTGGGACACCCGGATGTCTCTTGAGCCTCGCACAGCTGATCGGGTGACGGAGCATCTTGATTTTCTGACAGTAGCACAACTAGCGATCGAGCGATCAAAGGCTGAATAGCTCACCAGTTATGAAGTTTGTGTTCTCCGAGCGTGTTCCCAAGAAATCACAATATGCTTCCAGAGCACTAGCAGCAGTTACCAACAAAACACCACACAGACGACGCCAACGTTGCCTCTTCGCTTCGCAAACGGCTCCCACTGCCAGCGACAGAAGCAGGAAGAGCAGAGACGCTGCGGCTGCGGCGATCAGCTGCTGCTGCTGCTGCCCGCTGAAGAGGGAAAGAACCACCCGGCGGAACACATGCGCAGACAGATGATGACGAAGAGTCGGGCGCACACACATGAGGCCCTCAATTCAAATATGAGTGCCATCTAGTGGCAGTCGGCTCGGAACTTCCAGAGATAAGCCCCGTTTGCGTCGCGTCGACGACGTCATCGTACATGGTGTACGCAACGACACCTTTCTCGAACGGAGCTATTCTTCTTTTCGTATAGGCGCCACCGATTGCCACGGATACTAGAAGCGAGGCGGGCAGGGGCCCTTCGCGTAAATTGGGGAGGTTCCGAGGATAGGATATGACTCCGCGGCATGGACTGCTTGGGAAGGGCTCCCGCTAACTTTCTCGAGCTCTGGGCTCACTTCAAAGAAGCTCCACGACACCGGTGACCGCCCTACGCAATGAATCGCTACCTTCTTCCTCCGCCTATTTTCAGGTTCCCACTGTGAGATCACGCTCCGACGGGTGTTTCAGATTCTAGAAGTCACTTCTCGCAACGCGGCCGCTGAAGTAATAAAGAGTCTCCACCTAAGCAGCAATTGATGCGAAAATTTCCATCTTCCTAGAAGCTTATGGCTCGTTCACGAAACTTCTGCAACTCTTTCTTGTTTCAATTGTGAACGATCGATTTGCAATTAGCAATCGAAAGCATCAAAGGGTCGGACTCGGCAGCGTGCGGAGCCTTGGCAACCGATGTATATGATCAGACTTTCATAAAAGAGAAAAAACAACATCCGATGCTTGGAACTGGAGGAAACCTTGCCAAGATCCGCTGCTCAGTCCTCCAGGCGAGTCATTGCCAATATGGGAGAATCTGGAGATAAGTCCAATCGGGAGAATCGAGAAAATCGACTTGAACACAGACAGACTGCCAGCTCAGCGTAGATTCAAACAGATCTCAATGTTTCATGCTGACCTTTGGATCGCTCCTCGCGATTTTTCGATGCTAGCAACCGAGGTACCAGGTTGCGATGCTAGAAGCCTTCAGAATTGTCGCTCGTTCCGAGGGAAGGTGACCCGCAACTTCTCCGTGAAAGAAAAAAAGAGCTCCTCTGAAGATGCACACGATTATTCCCTAATGCGGCAGCTGCGAAACCACTTGAACGGTGAAATAATTCCGTAGCCTGGAAAGTTCCTGGGGCATTCGCCGCACGAACGACGATATTTGCTCAGGCACCACTATAAGTGGCCGAAAGCAGCTATGCATACAAAGTGGAATGCATTTCAGGTGTTTTGAGCGTCTGGGTCGCGGGAAACAATCGCCCCGTTTTGCGGGCTGATGCATCCGATTCCAGTTCTGCAGGATTGAATTTCAGCTAGAATACCCCACCACCACAACCGACACCAGCAGCCTGTGGCTTGAAAGCTCAAGGCTAACTGCAGTCATCTTGGTCTACGGCGTCATCGGCGCTCCGTGGTCCACTGAAGCCTTGGCCCCCTTCTTCGTTGGGTTCCGGCAGAAGAAGCCCGAGCACCAGCTACCAGCACGAGCTGCAGCAACAACAACACCACCACCAGCTAGCAGCACCAGCAATAGCGCAAGTGGAAGCAGTCGAAGTTGACCACGAACATCTCGCGGACGATTCGCTTCCAATCGCTATCACGAAGTACTTCATTTTAGCAACAACAGAACACCATTGAGTGTTTTGTCATCGTCGTCTTCAGAATGAAGAACCTTCCTGCCACGTTTGGAGCCGTCGGGACCTGATTCACACAAGACCAAAGCCTCGCCGAAGATTTCGACTCTTAACGTTCGCGCGAAGTAGAACCTTTGATTGCAGCCGATGAACACAGAACCCTTCATCAGACTAATAGAGTATCAGAGTTGAGTTCAAAGGCGGTAGTGGGAGTTCAGTTCTAGCTTCTGGGATGCGGTGGCGCCCTCATTGTTCAATCCGAATTCCCCTGAGGGGCGTCTGATCCGCAATCAAGATGCGTGTCATTAGTGGAGATGATCCAATGCTCAAATAACGAAATCGCGAACCTCATCAATCTGATCCGATCATCAAAGCCAATATACCTCAATCGGATCGACGGCCGCCAACCGACGCCGATCGGCAGGCGGTAAAATTCATTAGATTGTTTCATCCAGAAGAAAGTGCAAGATGAAAGTGGATGAAGAAGAAACAATCCAGGAATACAACGAATTGAGCTTCGTTGAGTTCAGTCCATCAGGAAATAAGGTCTCATTCCGTTTTATGCTTTCCGCTCTTCGCATCAATAATAGTGATCATAACCATAGCAGGCACTCGCACTTTTCTCTTCAATTCCATCGGAAACAACGCGGGTAATAAAACTGAAATCGCAATTAGTCGACAACAAATATATTCTGATGGAGCTGAGAGTTGATCACTTTCAAGTGTGAAGCGTTCCAAGTATGCTGAACGTAAAATATTCTGGAATATCCGCAATAACTGAAACCAAACTTTCCCGAAGGTCCTAACGGATCGCCCGACGTTGATGTTCAGAGAATTTCTCATCGGGTAATCCCACGACTACTCGAAATACGGGCCTTCCAGCGTCAGCGCAGACTTTGCTGCGTCGGGAATTTCAATGAATCCGCAACATCTTTCCGGTGGAATCAAAAGCGTGCGACGAGAGCTAAAGGAAAAACACGTCTTTCAGCCTTGTTACCGCTTCAAAACAACTGGGGCTGGAACTGACTTTGACGACTCTGTCGCCGGTTTTTTTTACTTGTTTTTCGTCCCCACGTTTTTTTCTTGCAACTTTGAGGCGAAACGCCACGCAACCAGCCTGTGTTTCATCTATGGACATCTTGTTTCGATCGATGCGATCGACTAATCAGATGCTCAGGTTTCAGATCGCGACGATCAAATGGAGGCAATTCATTCCAGAAGCCCAGCTTATCAGGATTGTTGCTAATGCAACGGAATCCAAACTCGATGACATCTCTTCCTCAATTGTCGTTTATAACTGGCAGCTAAACGAGTTTCATCCGTTCCGACTGTGTTCGGAGCGGAGGAAGAAACCCGAATCAGAACGGGAAGCTCTTATGATCACATAAAAGAAAACGTCACGGGTCTCGCCAGCGAGCCGTAGTCTTTTATTCCTCAGGATCGGGCAGACTGTCGATCGTCGTGAGACTGATGGTCATCCCTCTCTGACCCAAAGAATTTCCACATTCACCAACATACTGACTGACCGACGCACACGGAGGCGCTTTCGTGTATCTGAATTTCAAGTGCGAGATAAAAATTCGAAGGAGAACAACGCGAGCCTCTCATATAGCCGCAGCTTGGGCAACAAGAAGCGGACAAGGTCGTCGGATGGCCCGGTAGCAGCTGATAACGAACTCGCTCTGATCATAGATTCCTTTTTGCGCTACAGAATTCGTTGGTGGCACAACTAACGTTGGCAGCTTGCCGGGCCCGTTTCCAACGGGAAGGACAATAACCGTACTCAGTTGCCCCGGTCGACGATTCATTCATTCATTCAAACCAAAATAGGGCGACGCGTTCATAAGCCACAACAGCGCACCTCCCGTAACGCGTGATAATTTCAGAGGATGTGAACAAACGCGTTATAATTGTTGCGAACTCAAGCGGATCCATCATAAAAACTAGGTAATTCGAAAACAATGTTTGTCTTCCGACAGAACTTCGGAACTATACGAGCTCGACGTAGAATGTTTGGGAAACGCGAGGTAAACGATGGTGGTTCCGATGAGTTTACACTTCCTTCACTTGGTATGTCAAGATGCGAGACATAGCTTGCTGCCGAGTGCTATCAAGAAGTCAGTCCACAAGAATATGTTCACATCGGTCATAGCCCTCGATGGAACTCCTGCTTCGCGAACGCGGAAAAGTCGCAGAGGTAATATTAGAAGCACCGTTCGTAGACATTTGCAGCAGCGATGTTTGAAAAAGTGATCATCAAATTGCATCATGAATGACAAAAGCGGTTTTTCCTTCTCCGGTGGATATGCGTCTTCCAGCAGTAGAGAATGTAAGTGCGACGGCGGCGGCGGCGGCGTTTGTGTGTCGGACCGTTCCGCCACTTGGTTTTAGCGCCTGTCTGCTTTTTGTCGATTGGTTTCGAGTGCCTTTGTGCATATCATACGGATGATTCACGCTTCACAAGTAGATCTTTCGATGCTTCGCAGCAGCCATCATAACCGAGAGAGACAACAGAGTCTCCGATTCATCGATCCGAGATGAACTCGAAGGTCAAAGTGCAATCGAAAACCGTCGCGTCGTTGCGCTCGCAGCTGATCGCCATCGAAATTTTAATCTGATTGAAAGCCATAAATTAGAGACCATCGGTTGTCTAGGAGTGTCTTTATGTGTCCGACCGCGTCTCGGAATGTCTATCGGAAACGGAAGCGCAAATCAGGCTCGGTAGGTTCCAAATGCGCTACGTTTGCGGAATTCCCAACGTCCGGTGCGCCACCCAGAGCCGAACCTGGAGGTGGCGAGTTTGTGGTATTTCAACTCGGACAAAGAATCTCTCCGAAAGATACGATCGGAGAGATCGCCGATGGTGTCGAGCATTCGAGACGACAGACAAAGGGAGCGGTCGGACAATAACACTTCTTTAGAACGTGCATCATGCTGAGGGACGCCGAACACAAGACATCTCATAGTCGAAGCTCCGCGGAGGTGGCGGCGAAAGCGAGCCGTCAGTTAGTTGCTTCGGCCGTCTGCGAGTCGACTCGTCGTCGCTGGTTAAACACACGGCCACGCGAACTAGAAATCGACGCTGCGCTTCACCAAATGAGCCATGGAAACGGGATCCGAGCGAATTAGAGGACGGATATCAACCGAAAATGATCTCAAACACAACCGACGAATTCGATGCCGGCTGATGACTTCGCTCGATCAGAAGTCTAACGGAATATTCTTCGATGGACCGGCACTACTGTTCTCGGAAATACTCAACGAAACTTCTCTGAAGTAAAACATCCAGACTGACTGTCGCGCCACTAGGCTCGCGACGCGGATCCTCGAGAGGTGTTGATTCGTAAAACCTTAGAGTTAACGAACGCGGTCCTACTTCGACAGCGGCGGCAGCGACGACGGGCGGCGCGGCGCGATGGTTGTGGCCGTAACGCTTTTCAACTTTGCCACAGAACGTTTCGCAGCCCCCTGTTCCTCTTGGTCAGCGCGTCAGCAAACGTGTGCGGTTTACCAACTTTCCGAAAATCCTGGCATTGCAATGTAGTTATTGTCGGGGCGAACCGAACGTTTCTAGGCCAAAGCGGTCGACTTTGTCTCGTGTTTTCAGCTGCCGTGGATAACGTTATCGACCGCCTACTGAAACGTTCAGATGGATTCATGAACTTGCGAATATTCCAACTTGGTAGACATCGTCGTGCTCCCCACTTTTTCGGGCATTCTGTCTTATCGATACACGATCCGAGGTCAGTGAAGTGTGATGTGGACCTCATATATATCAGGTTGAAATGCGATCGATGGTAACGCCGACTCCGCTATTCCAGGGGTGACTTCTTCTCCAAACCTCGACACCTTTCCGGGCCACTTGAGAACTGGGAATTCCCGCATTGCGAATTGCATGAATCAAAATGGCGACCACCCCCCGCATGTATGAAGGATCACCGTTGGCACTCAAAATTTTCCTCTTGTCCCACGTCTTTGATGGTTTGGGAAAGTTGTGATGTGTTTGGCAGCTGGAGAGTGGGGCTGGGGATTTTGCAGCGCTTTCTGCTTCAAGTTGCGTTCCACGCCGATCTCACCGGTGCCGGTCTGAGAACTTCCCGTGATTCTTGATAAGCTTCCCAACGTCCGAAACCAGTAGCGTGGATGAAGCGCGCAGAGCCCGAGCAGTTTGCATCGTTTTGTCCCGCTAAACTCCTCTCGTTATCCCATTATCAAAAAAAAAAAAAAAATATATATATATATATATACATTCCCGAGCCGGGCTGGTGTCCCCCGAAACCATTTTGGTTATTGTAGTCCACCATTTTTGCTTCGGAAAGTGGACTTTTGATTCTTTTCCTTTTTCACGAACCGGAAAAACTCGATTCTTTCTCGATACCGCCGCGCTGCGTCCAGCGCCCGTTTTTGTTGGTGGTCTTGCAATAATTTGCGGCGACATGGAAGAAGTTCAATCCAAAAATCAAAACAACGATCATGCGACCCCCGGTCCAGCAACACCTATCGCTCCGGACGGCACGATATCAGCCTTTCATGCTCTCCCTCTACTTTCTTCTCGTGAGTCGTTGTCGAATTATGAGGAATTGAAGCTTCATTCCAGCCGGCGTCCTATCCAGCCCGGTTTTCTCCCGGTTCGATTCATTGTCGCGACGCGAATCTCTTCCTCGGTCACTTTCCCTGCACCCATCTGCACCGCTGTCCTGCTTTCTTCATTCTGGACACAACCGCACGATCGATGAGAAGAAGCATCCGAGGGGCTGGTTCCATGTTGGAAGTCCAGACGATGAATGCTCCAGATCACTCCTCGCTTAATTGGATCTACCGCCCCAGGAAACGCAGATGTTAATCGACCCCATTCTACAACTTGACCCCTTCCCATAGCTTCAATAGCTCTCGTTGTCGTCGTCGTTGGTGATGTTGTGAGTGCGAAGGGGAAAGATAGCTCCATCCTGCGCGAGGCATTGATTATCATCATAGCAGCGGACGACGTCGCCACTAATATTGCGGATCACAATGGCTCCAACGCCCGGTCGCTCGGCTAGGGTTCGCACCGGTGTTGTAGTCGGCGGTTTGACAATCTTGTTGTTTTAACCCCGGAAGCTTCGGCGAGAACCGAAGTACTGGGCAAACATATTCTAAAAAAAAACGGCAGCCGTTCGGTGCGACTTGTAAACAAACGAACTATCAGCACCAGTCAGCGTATCGTTTCACACACGGTTACGACTCCGACCGACTGAGCACTACCAAGACCACTACGACCACTTCCAGCCGAAGTCGGCGAACGACGCCACCGCCACCAAGGTGTCAGAGATAACGAGATCGTTTCACCACCGGCTTTGCTTCAAGTTGCCCCAGTGCCGGTTGGGAACCAGCGGGAAAATCAGTGGGTCGTCCTTGCTCCCAGATACTTTTTGGAGCGATGTGGAGAATTGCGGCCGTCGGCTGCCGAGATGGCATTCTGAGGGTGGCCACCCCCAGAATGAGAAGTACACACCGAGATCGGACCCCAACCGATTAGTCGATTTTGAGCCGACTCAGAGTTTCGTGGTGAGCCTCGGGATTATGAGAAACCGGGATATCGAAATAGAACTGGGCTGTAGTCGAGTTGGAGTTTAAATCGTACCTGTCAGTGCCGAATCAGTGTTGAACGTCCTCGTAGATAAAATTCTAAGCTCTCCGGTAGCACTCTTGCAGGCACACACACTCAGTTTGATCGCGCTTCAGCAACTAACGTTGTTCTGGGTCAGTCGTCCCGTGTGCGCTGAAGCCAGAGAGGGGGGAAAGAATACTTCAGTAGGCAGTGCGTTTGCATTCTACTTCTCGCTACTATTGCTACTCCCGTCGATTGAAGAAGCCAGCACACACACACACGGACCGAGCGACAGACGAACCGAAGAATGGCGCCCAGGAAGAGAACGGTAGATGATTGATTGATTTATCCATAGATTGATCAGGAGCATGATCGATCTATGAGTCAACACGACGACCCATCCATCCATCTATCCATCCATCAACCCATCATTCAATCACAGTATTCTAAGCCGGCTCAAAATTTCGGAAGAAAATCGGTCGCGCGGTCGAATGCGGCATCCTAGAAAAATTTTCGTTGCGCACGGGAAATGTTGGAAGCGGATCAGATCACGAGAATATCGGATGGGATACCATCTTGTTGTAAACACGCGGAACGTCATCGTTAGTTTGTTTGGAGACAAGGAAACGTTTTCATGCGCACGGAGTGGACGTGATTTTTCGGCTCATACTCATCATCCTGCATCGTGAAAATAACAAGTTGCAGTCAAGATTTGCGAGCTAATGACCCGTGACCGCGAGCAGTCTGGTGAAGAGCTGACGACTGCGGCCTTTAACTATTTCTGTTTTTTTTTTCTCCTCTTCCAGCCGTCTAGGGAAAAGGGGTTATCGCTTTTCGGGTCCTCAAGCAGTTCGATGAGACTGTAATTGGCGCCCCGCGAGCTATTTGCGGGTTGTGCTGGAAGAACCACACCCGTTATGGAAAACTAGATCCGTTTATTTAGCCAACCATTCGGCCAGCCCTTGAAGAGCTCTGGTCGCAGAACATGGCAATCAGACTCGATTGAACGCGAGGAGATACAGAATCGACTCAAGCCAGCCCGCTTTTGGAATTCCCGCACCTGTGAGAACTGCGAGGAAGGAGATGGGAGAGCGGCTTGGTGCTTGGTAATGATAAACTCAGTTGCATGCCATGAACGCTTGGAATCCGTGTGCAGAGGTTTACGATGTTGTTGACGAGTTACGAGGAGGATGAGGTGACCTCTTGAAGTATTAGTTCATCCGACTCTAGCAAGTGAAATATGAAACCTCGAGGAATGTATTTACGCGTCTACCGAGCACAAACGTGACTAGATTCTGAACGAGCCTCTCAGATAATGGAACATCGCTTTCATGGATCTGTAAGAGCGGCCTTGAAACCTCCATTTCCTCGGATAGTTTTTCGATTTGAGCATGAGATGCTCCCTCGTCCGATAGGGCTTTGATGGGCGTCCCGAGCGACCCTTAGGTGCTCGACAATCACCGACGGTCTCTCGAAACCGTTGTGATCCCTCGATCATCTGAGCTCTTGATGATCCGAATCAACAATGGACTGTTCTCGGGGGCAACCGAATACGAGGCCGTCGGAGCTCGATAGCGTGAGCGCCTTCCGAGACTTCAGAACAGCACTTTCGGAACCTCTCGGAGTTACTGAGGGCACGAGGGCTCTTGGGTAGTTTCGTCTCGCACCTACGTCGGCAAAGGAAAATTCATCGCCCGAGTCAGACCGAGGCTGCCGCTCCATTTCCTCTCGGCTCTCTACGATTGGATCTCATAATCATCCGGCGGGAGCGAGCACAAGTCTCGCAGTTCCTCCCGCATCGAATCCTCCTGATTCGAAGGTCGGAAGCCACAGTCACGCCTCCATCGGATTTTGATATTTTGATTCGAACAAGGTTTATTGAGATAGAAACTGCTTGTTATTTAGAGCTTGATCACTCTATGGCAGTGGTTCCCAAACTTTTTCATTCCGCGGACCCCCTTTCCAGTCCTAGAGGGGGTCCGTTGGGACCCCTGGTCCACTTTTGGTTCTCAAATCGCCTCATCTTAGGCAATATTTCGACGCTCATCCCATGAAGAAAAAGATTTGCATACTTCACCTTTATTAGAACACAACTTACTTTTATCCAAATCGAACCGCAACTCGGTGTTTAAAAATACCTATACCAGGGGTTCCCAAACTCTACAGGTCCGCGCCCCACTTTTCGTAGGATAGATCGGCGGCGCCCCCCTATGGGATGACAATCGACAGCAGATCATGTGTTCGGCCGCTGACATGGATGAATTGGAGAGCGCTATTTCTTCTACCAGCTTTAGACTTGTCGCGTACAGATACAGGGTGGCCGACCTAATCAAATTCTAACCTCTCCCGCGGAACTAATCTCCCTCAGTCAGAAAGAAGCCGAAAGCTGGGTTGAAATTCTCTCTCCGGCATCAGAGACCGGGAACTGATTGATCGAGACGAGACCCAATCATCTGTTAGGACTAAGTTTCATTGACTTCCAGAAAACGTCCAAAGCTTGAACCGACGGGTTTTTCGGATTCCTCGACTTTGGGAGCCAAAACCCTCTTCAAAGAGAGTTCGAATGAATCCATCAACCTGCAATGTTTTTGCGAGAGCGGAAACGAACCCCCCCCCGGCCCCCCCCCTCCCCAAACAAAAACCCCCCCCCCCCCCCCCCCGCCAGTCCGAGCGAACGAGTGAACAGTGTGACTTTGCTCATCTTAACAATAAGAGATACCTGCTACGACCTCCAGAATTACCGTTGCGCCCCACCGGGAAACCTCCCGCGCCCCACCAGTGGGGCGCGCCCCACAGTTCGGGAACCCCTGACCTAAACCATTGCGTGCAATTTTCCCTCAACTCACAATCAGTGGGATGGATGCGCCTGTAACTGCTTCGCAATCGCGGCGAAGTCTGGGATTCTTTCCGAAATTTGAACACTTCTATCATGCTCCGTATCGAGGTGATTCCGGTACTTGGTTTTTGTTGATGTTTACTAAAGAATCCGTGTTCGCAAAGATAAGTTCTGATGAAGGGGACAAGTATACGTAGGGCTGATCTGGATAGTTCGGGGGAAATCATCGCGAGCGAACACCAAAAGTCGGCCCGTGGCATCTGGCTGGAGCCTTCTTTCAAGTGGGCGCTTTGCTGAAGGTCAATGAGCTGATCTCTTTGCAGGCCTGAGAGGTGATGCTCGGGCTTAACAACGGAAGGATTTTTTACCCATACTTGCGCGGTTTGATGCTCAAATGACTCGGTTGAGAAGAAGGCTTCAAAGTTCGCATGGAGCTGTGGGCGGTACGAGCTTAAGCCGAAGCATGAAGTTTCTTGCTCGTAGATCTCCGCGGGGCCCCGCGGACCCCCAAAAAGGCTCGACGGACCCCGGAGGGTCCGCTGACCCCAGTTTGGGAACCACTGCTCTATGGTACCCATAGGAACGGACATAGCTCGCGCAGGCTCAACATAGCTCTCATTCAGAAGCATGAAAAACATTCTGCAACGCGGAACGCTGCAATCCGATCAGAGAAATTATTCTATGTCCCTTCGTGTCATCAGACTTCCGAGCTGGGGCTGTGGTGACACGGCAACAGATGTCGAGTGACTAGCCCTAAAGCGTTCCGAAATGTTTTGCAACACGTAGCGACGCCGACGAACTGTGAAACGAATCAAAATCTGCTCGTGATGTCGGCAACGGAGGCTCGACCGCAAAAGTTTGGAGCGATAATCTAGCCCCATCCGAGCATGTAATGCTAAGTCGGACTGTGAGAGTCTTGCGATTTTCAATGGCCGGAATATGAGACGGCCAGACGCGTTGAAAGCCATCGGTGCTCTGGAGCTCGGTTTCCTTCCCGGCGGGGTTGAGTTTCATGGGAAGAAATCATTCGTGATTTGGAAGTACCGCTTCTTAGAGCCCGCACGGCCAATATAAGGGCCGGTTGGCGTCATCGTTCCCGGCTTCCATACGCTGGTGGAAGTCACAGACTTGAACGATTCGTTTCTCTTGACGATTGGGAAGGATAGCAAGCATCGTTGCGATTCATCCACTGATCAGATATGGGGCATTGTTGTTTTCGTTCGGTTTCCGCTGCGGCAAAATCGGAAGACCACGGCGATCCCTCCGATACAATGCCGAACAACATCTACACCTAGCCGAGTCCTCAACACCTGTGTTCTGAACGTTTCGGGCAGCACGCTTGTCGGCTCTCCCGGGGTTCGGAAGTCGAAACCGATTCCGTGCAACTTTTGGGCGCGGCGTTTGTTGAGAAATTTTGACTGTGCATATCTATCAAGCTCTCTGGTCGGACGTTAGAGCCCCTGACGTTAGTTAGTTCGGCCGATCACGAAAATGCAAAGCGCGTCGTGAGCGACTGGCGGGTCGGATGCTCCGGGAGTTACCAAAAGCAAGAATTCTAGCATTTGTTCTCGTGGTCATTCATTTTGGGACAGTTTCCTCCGTTTGACAAACGGAGAAAGTTGACACGAAGCAAGTCGCAGGACAGCACAAAAGCATGACGAAGTGCTTTCTAATAAATACAAAAGACTTTTCACAGTGCGACGCGGCCAGAGGGGAATTCCGAATCCGTCGGCAGCGAGATTCGTGTTTGAGGGCGCATTTTTCTGAATAACCCCTTTTGGAAAAAAATTAGGGTTGCGGATGTGCCATCCTAAGCTCAAAAATCTGTTTCCTGTTTTCTGCGGAAGCCATAGTCTGGTAGTATACCTTGAATGAGGGCGCAGAGCGAGTCTTGCTTCTATCTGAGGGAATCGACGAAACGTTCACCTGTGAAATAGAACAACTCCCTGAACTCATCATCAAAACTCATAACAAACTTGAGCTCAGCTCCCCTTCACGGTATCCCAAATTCTAAATTAGGGGAGCGACAGTCTGTATTGAAGATGAAGCATGCATGAGGGGAAGATTCATGATCACGTCAATTCCTCTCAAGGTCATTTATTGGCGAAAGTTTCGGTCCAAATATATATAAATAAAATATTCACAATCTTTTCTCGTCGTTGTGGAAATTCGACTGACGGCTTTGTAAGGCACCTCGAAGTTGAATATGCTTGATCATATTTTAAAGAAACATGTCTGTATGTACACTGGTTGGAAAGTCATTGGCTGTATAAAACTTATGTCGATTTTGAATCGACGGGTTCGGTTCCCAACGGACCCGATTCGAAAATTTCTCGTTCCGAAATTCTCGCTCATCCTTTCTCAACTCGATGACCCGCATCACCAAAGGTGGAAATGTAACGACTACGTCTCGATAGTTGTGGTTTTCTTGGGGAATAAGTATCGAGATGTGCCGTTGCAGATCTTCTTCAATCTTGATTCATTTTCCGAATCTGATCCACAAGGTTGGCCTCATAGCATGTCATGCTCACTCCGTGAGTGTAGAGCAGTGGTTCTCAAATTCGCCCTACCCATCGACCCCTTTGAGGTCAATATCGACCCCCAAGTTGTCGATATTGAGCGATTTGAGAACTGTCGCGGTCAGACTGACCTCAGAGGGACCTCATCGTTCCCGAAGCTGGGGCTCGACGAGTCTCCCACACTATCGCATGCAAGATCATCGAGCATGCGGGGGTCGGCCATCGACCCCCGGGGTCCATATCGGCCACTTTGAGAACCACTGGTGTAGAGGGACGGATTTGACTGATTTCCATACTGTGTTTCAATGGATCAAGAACAAAGGTCACCTGTCCCGCCGCTGAAGTCCTAGCCAGTCATGTCATGATCGCGAAGAACGACATCGCGGTCATTGATCCACGATTCCGCAAGCCATCAAGTGCTGAATCATGTCTTTTGTTCACACACACACACATTGCTCGGGTTTCGCGATTCATTGTTTTCGTATTTTGGCAGATTTCAGTCCCGTGTGCGAACGCGCGCAACGGACGTCAAACGAGTCGCACACGTCCGTGGACTCTGCATGAACGGTCGACCGTCCCAACATCCAGCGGGTCGAACATCCCGAAATATGGGTCTCTGAAGTTTGTTATTAGCAGTATAATTCACAGTTCTACCGGGCTTTTACACGATTGTGAAGATTGGCAGGAACTAGGTGTTGGCGAGAGGTATTGTGCGCTCAAACGGGGTCTTTCTTCGCTTCTCTCCTCAAACACAAGACGATCTCTATCGCGATTTTGTACATCGTCAAACTTTTCCAAAATAAATACATTCCACTCCTTTCGCGAGCCTGGTCTGTTCCTCGTCGACGTCATCGTCCTCAAGCTTTTTCCTCGTTGCAGGACTCCGAGAGGATGATGCAGACTCGAACGACTGATTCAGTCGAGTCGGCTTCAAACCACTAATACTTCCGACCAGGCTACCGGTTCGCGGCAGGCTGCCAGAGCTTGCGACTAGTTGTCTTGTGGGAGTGGCCGCCGCGACCTTCACCTGAGTCGGCTCCAATTGAACAAAGAGTTCGGCGCGGCTCCAGTTCAACTCGTTGTCTGAAGAACTTTCGGACTCGTCCGAGTTCCTATCGCTGGTTGAATGAGAGCTCGACGTCGAAGTGCACGTTGAGGACTCGAGTTCGTCAATCTTTCTGAGAGATGCTTGCAGCAGACCTGACAAATGGAACTTCTTCGCTATCGTGGTGAGATCCTGCAAAACGAATTCAAGGAGTCGGGGAGGGGGAATTTCATTCCGAATCCACAATCCTGAATTTCGATTCGACCGAAGAACGAGGATAAATCTCGGGGAAATGAACTCACATGGAACAAGTCAACAGACTCGATGTCTACTGCCAGAAGGAACGCTTTCTCGTATTTACCATAACGTAACAGTTGGAAGAAGAATCTGCAATCAAGAAGACCGATTTGAACGCCGGCTCCCGGACTGTCTCTGGCCACAATTGCGCAGTGGAGCTGTAGAGGTCAGCTTACCTTCGGGCCAAGTTGACAACGCGAGGCATGTACTGTTCCAG
This sequence comes from Neoseiulus californicus, assembly GCA_028455905.1. Taxonomy (NCBI): domain Eukaryota; kingdom Metazoa; phylum Arthropoda; class Arachnida; order Mesostigmata; family Phytoseiidae; genus Neoseiulus; species Neoseiulus californicus. Next base: position 19,974,651 of record JAMQGS010000003.1, read on the forward strand.
GAGGTTCTGTTCCAACACGCCGCTTTCGCAGAAGAAACTCGACATGGCTTGCTCGAGGAAAGCCTCAACTTGGTCTGTCAGATTGTGACTCAGAAGTCGATTGCAAAACTTCAACAAGATTCTATAACAAATTGATGCGTACTCCGACCAACTGAGAGATCTGAGAACATTCAAAGCGGCTTCGATGTTCATTTGACGGAGGTAAAGCTCAGTGAGCGCCACGGGACCCCACAACTCATTCTGGAAGGAAGTCTTTCGTTATCAACAGACGCAAACCAGATTGACTGAGAATCGCTTGCGTAACGAATCGGAAACTGGAACACGAATCGAACGGGGAACAGTTCTGATGCAAAGTTACGACCCGGAAGAGGTCTGATTATGTTCTTAGTCATTACCTACCTGAGTCGCGGTTACTGAGCCCAATTGAAAGTTTATTAACAGTACGCAGGTGCGGTCGATGATCAGGGCTCCGAGGTTGTTTGACTGCGGCGTGTTCTGTGGTTCCCATTCAAGGCACAAAGAAGATGGTTTGTGCCGAAAGAACGGATTGAGATCGAGTAATGTGTGAGACAGTGGCAGATCGGACAACGCTTGCAACGGCAGCACGTTCAAGGCGATATCGACGCATATGACCTTTCCTTGATTGGAAACTAACACCGCGAAAGCGCCTCCGGGGTGCCACCGCATTCGGTCGGCAGTGATTGTCAACTTTCGGCTTTCGACGGTTCTTCTGACACCGTCATAACACACAAGCCTGCAACGAGGAATCGCATAACGCTTGAGCATTCTATCATCAATTGCTCCGACAAAGCGCGTCGCGATTCAACATAGGAAGGGGTCGTAGGGAATGGATCAGAGCGGTTTCCTGCGTCCCGCGCTTTCGTCTTGTACTCACCCTTGCGATCGCGTGGATATGAGGAGCTTTTGTAGCGGCTGATGCATTGCACAACTTATCATTGGCGAATCAAGGGCCACCGAAACACAGGATAAACGCACGAACCGACCTGTTCGGAAGAAGAGGATATACGTGTGGTCGTATTCTTCCCATGATAAGAGAGACATGCTGTCCTGAGTTTTCCTACTGTATTGAAGGGTGGTCGGGGCTTGTTCCTGAGCGGAATCTACAGTAAGAGCTCGTTGGGACGAAACTCGTTGGACCGGAAACCTTTCTCAAATAATTTCCGATTGGCGGAACGGAGGGCCGACATGCCGTAGGACTGACGTTGGAAATCTTTATGTTACGGCGAACTTTCGTCACAAGGACGGGGATCCCGAGTCCCGAATGCCTGCCTTGTGACGAGTTTCTATGGTGACTTTAACCGGAATTCACATACATAGCTGCATCCGAGTCCAACTGGCCTTCACTGACTGAAGAATCGACATAGCTGATGAAGCTGAATGGGCGTTCCCAGACCATGCAGCAGGAAAATTTCTGTTCTCGACTGTGTTGTTTGATTCTGTGGAATCCCAAGATGAACTCACCTTGTCCTACTTGATAAATGCAAACTTGTGCTGACGAGCTGGATTCATCGGCGCCATCCTCAACCGTTATTAGGTTATTGCTGACATGATCACTGAGTTCCGCCGCGTGAATATTGCGGTCAATGCGCCCGTAGCAGAACAGCTCGATCGCGTTACTGAAACAATCCAATGTAGCAAATATTGAGTCGGTAGGGAACAGCATCGCCCATCGGGAGGATTCCACGGAAAATACTCAGATTCTAAAGGAGAAATATCCCAGCTACATCGGTGATCGATAGGTAGGGCTCACCTCTCCAGAATTGTGTAAACCAAGATATTTGCTCGGTTTTTCTCTGTTAGCAATGGACTCCAGGGTACTGCTTCGTTCTGAGCAGCGCCCCAGAAGACGAGAAGCCAGCTTCGGTTATGATTCCATGCTACTCTCCGGTCCCACTTTCGACCAGCCACTCCAACAGTGTCGAAAGCCGTGATCCGAGCCTCGCCTAAGGCCGACCGTCTATGAGATCTCTGATGTAGAGGTCGGGAGAACCGAATCAACATTACCTGGATAGCACAAGCGAGAATTACAGAGGTTCGCAACGCCTCCAGCGAACACTGGCCTGCCTCCCCTCAGGAAAATGCTCGACACTCTTGCGATGGAATTAGTTTACCCACCTTGGGTTCGTGGAATGCGACCGCGATGGTTTTGGGGGTGATCACAGCATGAACAGCTCGGTCTCCGAATTTCTCGCACAAAGAGCGATCAATGTTTATTTTTTGCAAGGACCACCCTTTAAGATGGAGGAGACATATCGCACCATTGCCGAATAACATCTGCGAACAAGCAATTCAAGATTCATCTCAGGGGAACCGAGCGATTCCAGAGGTGGGGATCTAATGCACGGGACACGGGCTTCATAAAGGAACGTCAAGCATCTCGATGATCGGACTCACTGCGAGGACCCCCGAAGCAATCCAATTGACGGCCAAACATCTTTCTTTCTCCTGGAGATTTTCCAATTCACGCAAACTGTCTTTGAGACGACCCTGAAGTTTCCAAGGTATTTCTTTCGCGTCTTGCAGAGCTTTCCGCGAGTCGCGTACAATTGAATCCCCGGACCCAGCGGCATCTAGGGATTCCGAAAGAACATTTATACCAAGATGAATATTTTCATCCGAAGACTATCGGTGGAAGTTAGTGGGGGGCTACATGAATGGTGAATTGGAGTTTCTCTGATTGTGCTACGCAATGAGTGCGAGTGATTCATTCTAGATGAGAGCAGCTACCTGTTGCTTTGTCGTGGATCCGATAGCACGCCTGATCGAGATCTGGAAAATATTGTTTCAGAACACGGTTCTCTGATGCCTCGCATTCTAGGGCCCCAAGGAATGCTCCGCCGACGTTGTTCTGCATCCCTGACACTTTCGGTATCTGGAGGCCACGTATATACTCCTGAGAGGAGATATCCCCTCCAACTGTGTCCAAAGAAGTCAAAGCCCCCCATACAAATTATGTTATGCGCCCCCGCGTTTCGTCAGCGGATTGTCGAATGGCTCATGCAGAGACTTCCGCTGCGGTTGGTCATTTAACACCAATAACTCAAACTGGCAATAAACTCATGTTCCGATCACTTGCGAGGCATTGACCCTCGTCGATCACAGATTCATTCCTGATTAATCGTTCAAACTTTGGTCACCCAGGGTGGTCACAGCTCTGGCAACGGGATTGTTGAGGGACGGAAAGGAGTTGAGCTCACCTTTGACAACTACCGTGTTCGATGTTGTCAAAAACAACATCTCATACGGCAAAGAAGCCATGACGTTCGAACTGTCACTCCACTAGGAAAGAATCATGTTTCGGAGCTCCCATCCGACTATCCGGAGCACGGTAATTCTATTTGGGATCCCCACTTTGACTGGGAAGATGGTCAAAAATATTGATAGAAGAAAACAGACACGCACGCACGCATGCAGCACAAAAACGGTGAAGAAGCGGTGCACCGAACACCCAAACAGAGAACCGATCCAGTGGTAAAATCCAACCCCACCGTCTAGTGACATTGTTTTCATGAATCCAGAATTGAAAGCGCAGGAATACAACCAGGGTACTAGTTCCTATGGAGGAAAGCCTCAAATTAGACAATCTCGGCGGAGCATGAGTCAAAAACTCAACATCCGTTGATTCACACATCGTGGTAGATGTCAACGCTGCTTTGCTTTGATACTGAGCCGGATTTCTCGCATGACAGCTAATGGAAAGCAGCAAAAACCGTCCTGGAGCGAATTGAAAAGTTCTCTTCGAGTGTTCTGAGACCGCGGTGCCGGTGGACGGTTTGTAAGGAACACCCGAGCCGTCGAAGGATCTGAAGATGGACATCCGGCGGATGGAAACCCAAGAAAAGGTGGACCTCTCTCGCAAATACTTCCTGGGAGGCTTCTTTTTCTTGCCATTCCTGTGGGCAGTGAACGCCGCATGGTTCTTCAATGTGAGTGCAGCAATTATTCAACCTATTGTATTCATGCATCATGCAGTCCACAGACCCGAACGAAACCGTACAGTTTTTCCTTGTCTTGACGTTCCGGTGACACACTGTCAAGTCATAATTGACCTTTGGTCTTTAAACGGCGATCCTGTATCGCTCTTTTACCTCTCTAAAAGCGATGGTGATTCACGGTGACGATCGCCAAGGAGATAGAGAATCGTGTTTTCTGTTGAAGAGTTCCCAAAATTACCTAGCCGGCGGCGTGACTCAAGTACGACAGGAGACGGAACTTCCAATACATACTCAGAAGTGACGACTGAGCCAACGCTGTATAGAGCCCTTCAAAGTCCCGCCAGGCTCCCAAGTTGTGAAATTCGGAGCGTGAAATATGATTAGGAAGGGCGAGAGACAGTTCAGTTTCAAGGAGAGGCATCACATGAAGTATGAAAGGTGAGCCCGCGTCAACATTTCTAACGCTCCGTCGATTTCCCGTGTTTCAGGACGCTTTTGTCAAAGACTCGTTCCCGGGTCAGAACAAAATCCGATCCAACGTGGTGAAGTCCGCCGTAGGAGCCGGTTTATGGTTGGTCGCTCTGGTGACATGGAACATCATTTTCCAGATAAATAGGCCTCTGTGGGGTGAATATGGCGATAGACTTTCGGTGATCATTCCGCGCGGGATTCCTTGATATCCGCACCCATTGTACATTGTTCAGCTTTTAATAAACGATCAAGCCGTTTCGTTGCCTGAAATCGCATCGTGGTCCTCGACTGTCGTTCTACACCGCCTCTAGGCTCCCCTTGGGATCCCCTTACAATGAGCCGCCCGTTGTGGAGGATCCTCGACGCGGCAAGCAACGCCGACGAAGTCCCGGTTCCGGGGAGCACGCTGGAATCCCTCCTTATCGCCGGCCTGAGAGGATCTTCGAGATCCTTTCCAAACTAGAGGTGTTTACTCAACAAGTACAAGACGCTCTTCGATTCAGAATAGGAGTGCTGTGCAAAGCATTAGATTAGACGCAAGTTTATTGATAAGCCCAGGACTCGTGACGCCTCAAAGAGATCACCACGTAACGAACGGCCTTTCTTATTCCCGTTGTTGGAGGACACAGGGCGTTGACTACTGTCACTGTACCACTTGATTGAGATTTCTGGCTCGCCCCGAAGAAACCGTTGCGAGCTTGCTTGCAGTGTCACTGCCATTTGAAGTTGGGAATCCGTCCGTTCAAGTTATTCAATGCCTCTTCGATCTTCATCGAATATGACAGCAGAGGCAATCACTGTACCACTAGACCCGAAATCCGGGAACGGAATTCCTGCTCTCAAAAAGTGTTGCAGCTGGTCAGGCTGAGCCGCCTGTAGCAGCGCGTTGTTCTCTCTTTCAGCGAAACGTCAGCCAACAAAGCGCCGCTGCCGGTGGACTACACAAGCAGAGTCATATGACTTAGTCGCGTGCTCCGCACTCCTCATTGCGTTGCCCAAGTAGAGCATTGAAGCCTTTGGAGTAAGTGTGTGCAAGGAACTGTGGAAAAAAGGTAGGATTTTTATCATTTTATCATTGGGGCGCGTTCGATGCGATGGAATTTGCGGTAACACTGTATTGAGTTTCATCTCAATCGGTCGCCGCTCGAGTTGTCAGTCGCTCGCTCTTACACGGAGCAGACAGTTCCGACAGAGGAAGGTTAGGTCGAGATAAGAGGTTGAGCACCGAATCCCGGTTGTGGGATAAGTTGACCGTTCTCTCAACCCGTCGCCGTCACTCTGAAGTACGGAATATTGACACCAAGAGAGCCGTTGGAGTTGTGGTCATTTGCCTTGACACTTTCGAAAACAACAATGGCTACGATGTCACGATAACCACCTGGAAACTTTTGGAGTTTTGGAGCAATCATTTATATTGACCTCCTAACGAGAAAGATTCCTGATCGAATACGAGTTCTGGTTCCCGCGAGAATATCTGATCATGATATGCTGCGATTTGGGGGAGCATCTCTCGTCCCCAGGGGACCTTGGTCATGGTGAAAGCTAAATTCAGATATGCTGTTCGCTTATCTATGAACGGATCACGTGTTCCGCGGCTGGCATCGACGAGAACGCGCGGCGGAACGGCATTCATCTCGATTGCGCGAGACTCATCCCAGACAGAGTGTGGTCATTCAGCAAACCAGCCACATCAGACAACAAGATAATTCCTTTTGGAATATCTCCTTGTGTTTCGCACTCTCTCGCGAGGCATCGTCGACAGCTAATTCATCAACGCGAGGCTTGAGGACAGTGATTTCAGCGGGAGCTGTGCCCTCCAGCCAGGAAGGTATGGATCGTTCGAGAGCCTGCAATGAGAGAACTGTTGATTATTTGCGGCGATTCTCGCGGTCGGGAAGTACCACCTCGTTATCGATTCATGGGCAGATTTAGGGAAATTCCGAGCGGAACCCAGGGAACCAGAGCGAATCCGGAAGCATGATAAGCCTCAACCGTAATGCACGAAAAAGAATAGATGTGTGGCGCGAACGAACTACTTCGAGTCGACGACGAGCTCCTTGTCCTCAAACGTGTTTTGTAAAAAGCTGGATGAGTTGGACAAGCAGCATAGTACAGAGTTCGGCCTCGATTTTCTCTAGTTCGGTTCCATAACGGCTCCGGCGAGCAGTCCACTAGGCAGCGCACCTCATCGAGAAGAAGGCATTAGAGTGAACAACATCACGACATCGAGTCGCACGATGAGCACCAAATAGATTCATTAGAGAATCACCTCCGAGTACTTAGTTGAAGTCTCCACGCGCTCCTCGACCAGTCTCGGAAGCGTCCGCCGGGAGATTACTTCTGAATAACTGATTAACGGGCCGAGGCTGTCAAGCTGGCATCGCGAAGCGACCCACCGACAAACGGGCAGGCCAGTCGAGAGACACGTTGAGAGCCTCACAGGCCGGCTCACCATATTGGAGAGCCCAAGGCCGCCCGAAGCTCAAATGGTCCACGGGAAGGGGTGGCTTGGACTGGCGCCAATAACCCAGAGCTCTGCGGAAGCGAGAGCGTAGGTGCAGTACGGGCTCACGTCACGTCTAGCCACGCTCGGCAGGCGCAGGAATGTCTCTCAGTGTTCGATGTTAAGTGAGTGATTCCGTCCCAAACCCGAAAAACAATGACTGGCTGATCAGATCTGCCACTCTGGGACCCAGGGGTAAGCGGAAAGACGCTCGAGCTTCGGAATGTTGATAGCTGAGGCCGATCGAACGGCAGCTTTTCGGATCGACGTTCACCCGCCTTGTTTGGAAGAAATCGAATTCCATGTACAGAGCACTGACTCGTGGTCGGAAGTCGCACGCAGACAGACGGCGACGATTTCGAACTCGAGCGGTAAACAACTGTGGGAACACTCCGCCACGAAATCCGTTGCTCACCGTCGCTGTATCTGAGTCTTGTGAGTGTGAACTCTACTTACTTGAGGTTTTATCGACTCCCGGTTCCATTGTTTGACGCGCCAAAGCGCTGTCGCCGTCGAGCTCACGAAGCCCGAGACAAGGTCCCAGTCCCGTCAAAAACGTGCGGGGGAGGGAGGTGTTCGTCCAGGAGGCCTTAGGCGCCAGACAACACGGAGCTGAGTTGACAAGAGCGACACAAAACAAAGCATTCCATGCCAACCCACTTTCCGAAAACACAATCGGTAACTTGAAGATAGTACCCTGTGGGGGTGTGAAAAGAACTTGGGCAACCGGCCAATGATAGACTCATCTACGCTTCCAGAGGAGTGAAAGAGCCATGGCGACTTCGAACTACGCCATCAAAGAGGAGCAGAATGACCAGGTACGTGTCCCGACCTCAAATCGTACGTGTGTCATAAACACGAGGGAAATTTGACATTTTCGGAGAGGATGGGCTTGCGATAACTCAGCCTAATCCATGATCGTTGCATCATTCGGTGTGACTCGTGATTGGAAGTTTCCGCATTAGCCGAAAGAGAACCATCCCAGTTTCAAAAAGGACTATAGCTCCTGTATAAAGCTTTTCTAACATTTTTCTCCACCGATTCCCTTGACATAGGTGCTGCAGGAGTTCATGGAGACTGCGCAAACGTACCGGAGACTTTCGACGGCCCATCGGCGAACCTCGATTGTCGATGAGTTCGTCAACGAAACACGCATGGGTGAGTCGAGGTTCAGGAAAGTCCTAATTCGTCCAATTAGCGTTGGCCAAGCGATACGTCATGAAACTGGAGGTGTGAGGGGGGCTATGACAGCCGCATCCGTGCCAACTCCACTTGTCGCTCCGAGTCAGCTCTGAGGTCAAGCTTCCAAGATTGCGCATAAACCGTCGATCTTGCAACTTGACAGAGAATCACCGAGATTCAACCAGCTGCGTCCTTGGAGTTTGGGGGCAAAGCAGAGAAGCGCAGATCCTCTTGACATTCGTCGGCTGTGAGTTGGGCTTCCAGCCTGATGTAATCGAGGATGGAAGCAGCGTGTCTTGTACTCGAGAAGACACTGTTGCGACCAACTATTCTCATATTCGATTACATGCACGCTCTGGGGGTTAGGCCGAAGACACTCTGCTCTACGTCACGCTCATTGATACGTCAGCTGACAATGACCATACCTGAATCGATCTTCAACAGACAGTAGGGCTCACTGGTCAAATCGATGAGCGAATTCTCATCCTTAACCAACATCGGATTCTTGTCGATAAGTTCTCGTGATAACGAATTATCTAAGTGCTGGAGCGTAAATTCTAGGAACCCGAAATTGCCTCAGAGGAAAGATAATCATCGATTCAAGTGAGCGAACCTCGAAGCTCTCCACGAGCGATGCTTAGGCAACATGATTCCGGTGGTTGCACTATCGCATGTGAGAACAAGGAAGAGCTCTTTTTGAATTGATCCCTGCAAAGTTTGAATGGTTGACGCGCGAGATGTCGAGGCTTCGCTTCCAGGTTCGAGTAATTCTGGCATCTGGTACCTTACTGACGGAGTTAGGCAAACAATTTTCCGAATTCGAGAAGGGTATCCTTCGAAAAAAGCAACGGCTTGCGGTCGGGGCTTGGCCTCGCAAGGAGGGAGGAATATTTGAGGGCATTGAGAGCCTAAGATACAATGAACCATCAGCCGACATCTGTATGATAGCGGAGGAGTTGAATACGCTCCTTGTGGGGACCTAGGAGGATATCCATAATCGGCGTCCCGCCACTCGTAGTTTCGTGCGAATTTCCCGAAGTTATTCTTCTCGATGGCTCTCGACGCTGCTGATCTTGATCCGCTTAATCTCCTGTCATCACCGCAGCATTCTCGCTGTCCGGCAGATACTCTCATCACGCTCTCCTTTAGGCGTGATCCTTGTCCGCGGATTTTCATCGCATCCTAAAGCGGAACGTCGCTCTTGCTGCTATATGAGTTTCGGCGCTCGCGCCTTAAAGGCCTCCCGGTGACGCCGCTCGATAGGTCAGCTGACTTCACTCTCAGTTGCTCGAAGTTGAGCCCTCGTCTCTCTTAAAACGACCGAGACCGAGTTCGCGTGTGTTGTTCTGGAGTGCATCTTCTCGAATATCGTTATTCTGTGTTTGGCTCCCAAGCCGTCGACACACTTGTGCTGCGACCCACGCTCAAGGACTTGAAGTATCTTTGCGTTCTTCATTAACGGTGCTCCGAGATTCACGTGATCTAGCAAGCTCCGTGAGGAACACTGCGGCAAGATGTCGGCTCGTCAACCAAGCTTCGATCAAATGCTGTCGCATATGCCTAGGGACATCGAAAAAGGTAAAAGCTCGCTGCCTTTCGCTGCCCAGAGGCCAGTTCGACTTGCGCCAGCTGAGTCCGTTCAGCCAGCAGAGTTCATCACCACTTAGATAGGCGTAGTGGGCTCCTAACTTATCCCGCATCACCACACTTCATAACTCGCCGGAATAGAATAAGCTTCAGCGATGTTTTCGGCCTGGACGGAGCGGCAGGGCTCGTTTGGGATCAGCATCGACCAAGCGTCGTTATAGCATCGATCACGAGTTCTCTGAAAGCTTCTCATGCCATCAACACATTTTCCAGGCGTTGTGACGGCCAACAGCCTTCTCCATCAGAAGGCCCACGATATCAAGCAACAAGGCGTGAACTGGACTACGTATGAACAGTGAGTCCCCTCCCTCCTCGATTCAACCGATGAATCATGTGCACACAAACTCCGAATTTATGATCGCACGGCGGCCTATAATGCCAACTCCGCATCTCCGCATCTGGAAAGCCTAGCTTAACCGCGAAATGAATTTTTCAGGCTGCACTTCATCGCGCCGGAAGACTTTCAATTCATCAAAGCTTACGAATCAGCTGCTACGCCAGAAGCGCGTACGGCTCTTCTCGCTGATGAGCAGGTTGGATAATTTGCCTCCGATATGTTCACATATTCTCACCTATCACGATCGGTTTCCGATGAGATGGAGCACAAGTTCGGGCCTTAGTTCAAACCCTTTGTCTCGACTCCTTAATGACTCTCCTAGTTTATCTTTTCCCATTGATTCTCGAGATCTAAGCAATTTTCGCCGTTAATCAGGTCGGTCAACAATGCGCCAAAACGTTGTGCATCCTGCTTGCAAACGTTTCAAAAGATCAGACCGTTCAATATCTCTTGATCATGATCGACGATATGCTCGAGGAAGACATGAGACGCGTGGAGATCTTCCGGGAATGGACTCGTAAGAGGAAGGAGTCTGTTTTCGCGCCGTTCCTCAATCTTCTTCAAAGACCCGACCGCTTCATCGTGAACATGTCGGCTCGCATCGTCGCGAAAATTGCTTACAACTCCAAGCCTCGGATGGAGGAGCCTGAGCTCTCGAAATACTTCACTTGGCTGAAGGAGCAACTGAAGCTCAGTGTAAGGGGAATTCACTGAATAATAGAGTAGAATGACATTTTTCCTGCGTGAACAGACCATAAACCTCTCAAATCCGGGGTCCTCCTGATGGAGTTGAATGATCGGCGATTGATTGGGAATCTTATTCGTACTCTCTTTGCAGAACAACGAGTACGTTCAGTCTGCCGCTCGTTGCCTCCAGATGATGTTGAGGATCGATGAATACCGTGAGCCCTTCTACCGGATCGAAGGAATCCAGGCGTAAGTTTTGCAACACAGATCTGGATGCCTTCGCGAATTCATTGACTCGGTCTGTTTCTCGTGACTAGTTTTCCCCGGTCCTCTCATGCGGTGATTTCGAAAATTCACTTCATTCCAGCATCGTCGACGTCCTTCGAACCGGAAACATGAATTTCCAGATGCAATATCAATGCACTTTCTGCCTGTGGGTGCTGGCCTTCAACCCCAGTTTGTGCGTTCGCATGAGTTATCTCAACATCGTTCCTGTTCTCTCGGATCTCCTCACTCAGAGTCAGAAAGAAAAAGTCACCCGCATCGTCCTTGCAACACTCAGGGTTCGTGAAGTTTCCTCATTATACCACAGCCTTCTCTCATTCGTGCTGCGCCGTTTCAGGCATTGATGACGTAGGCATTTTGTTCATGACGTCTCGTTTTCCGCAGAATTTCTTGGAGAAACCTACAGAGCCGAGCACCGTGCGCGAGAACTCCATCGCGATGATCCACTGCAAAGTGCTGAAAAACCTCGTGAACCTTCAGCAAAACCCGAGGGAAGACCCAGACGTTGTGGAGGATATCGATTACCTCGTCGAGAAATTGCAACTTCTGGTAAGTGGACACGATAGCTTCTACTAGGTGTGCAACCATTTCCCAGACAATCCTCGATGATGATCTAATCAATCAATGTTCATTTTGCAGGAACAAGACATGTCATCGTACGATGAGTACATGAACGAGGTGAAGACCGGACGTCTTGAGTGGTCTCCGGTGCATACCTCGGAAAAATTCTGGCGAGAGAACTCCGAGAAGCTCAATGAGAGAAACTACGAGCTCTTGAAGATGTTGATTTCGCTCCTTGAAAGCGATGATCCGCTCATCGTCACCGTGGCAGCTCATGACCTCGGCGAGTACGTTCGCCACTACCCTCGCGGCAAGCAGTGAGTATCGAGCCATGACTCTGGCACAGCCCCGAAAAATGAATTCGAGTCTCGTGACCATTAGATGCGGGGACATTGTTCTAGACAAGCCAAACATCGATCCATCTCTATTCCAGGGTTATTGAGAAGTTGAATGGAAAGCACCGCGTCATGCAGCTGCTATCTCACAACGACCCCAACGTCCGCTACGAGGCTCTCCTCTGCGTACAGAAACTCATGGTTCACAACTGGGAATATCTGGGACGACAAATGCAATCCGAACAACTGGTGAAGAAAACACCAGCGGTTCGAGCCAACTAAGTTATATCAATAGTTGACATCACAGTCGGCCCGGCCAGCTCGAAAGAGGCTCCTGGTGGTCTACATTCCGATGATTTTAGTTCCAAGATAGAGAGAACGTGAGCAAGGTTATGAGAATGGAGAATATCATCGAAGGTTATGGGAGCGTTGAGTTCGATTGCTGTTGCTTGATTAGTTGACCCGTATCGATGTTTTCCTGCGGTCCGTGTTGAGTACGCACATGGTTCTTTGAGAATACCTTCCATCGACTCTATCGGAAATAATTCAATATGATCCGTTGCTCTTCGGACGGTATCGGCCGGGGAATGGCGGCGGAGCAGAAGATTCTCGTTGAAATCGGTATTTGTTGCGAAGCACAGCCTTCGTTCGGTCGCCGATTGGAGGATGGGCTCGCAGATTTCATCACGAAACCCCAGTCTAGCCGATTAGACATCCCGTGAAGAAAGAGTACGTTTTACGAGCGAAGCAAACGGGGCCGTTACGAGTTCTCCCGCCTTAGTTCAACCATCCAAACCGCTGATAGTATTCGCGATCGTCGAGATCGCCATCGTTGTGTTATATCTGTTGCAATGCGAATGACTGTCTGATTGAAACGGAACCTTAAGTATGATGAATAAACGTTACTTCAAGCAAACCCATCGTCTCACCTTCGTTACCAACAATGTGCTCCGCACAACCGTAGAAACCTGAGCGGACACGCTCCCCGTGTCTACATTTTTTTTATTAGTCTCAGAGTCGGTTCCAATATCTCAGCGACCCATATATGGGATCCTGAATCAATTTGCATCATCCCATTGTGGTGTTTTCCCTCAAGCCTCTTCTGACTAATTGTAAGAGGGACAATAATATTGAATCCAGCGATTGTTCGCGTGTTTCATGCATCACGCGTGCTTCGCAGTGTCCGTGCCGCACGGGAGTTGAAAAGCGAGGGATTCTCGCTCGTGAAAATTCCGGAGCGCAGGAGTTCCCCATGCGAGCGCTTTCTAGGCGCCAAGGTTCGTGGGACAACAATCATGGAGACCATATATTAGCGATCCTGAGCGTGGCTGTCCTTCTAACCAAAGGCAGGTTCGTCGTTCCGCCGCCTGCAGCCTCAGCCTCATCCTAATCCGGTGCCCTCATCCCGAATCTGTTCTGATTCGTTCGGTGAATGTTTCAAAGAATAATGGCCTGTCGCAACTTAATTGGAAGCCTGATTCACTGACTAGCTCCTTCGAAAGTGCGATTTCTGGAATCGGTCCGGTCCCGGAGCCGTTCAGGCACCCGGGAGCGCCGAATGGAGAAAACGATTCACAACAATGCATTCACATTAGACAGAAGGTCGTAAGACAGCGCTATGCTTGGTTGGATCTTGTCTGAAAGCGAATGAGTGCGCGGGCGCCTGAAGCCCGGCCGGTCCAATCCAAGAGGAGCTGGTATCCAAACAGTTTCGAATTTCGACCATAGCTGTAATGAGCAGATGAAATTGGGAGTTCCCGAGAACCGAACGGGAATTCATAATGCATTGGTGGGTTTTATTGAAGCAAAAAACAAGTTGAGACTTATAAGAAATCGAACAATCCCGTGGGCTAACGGAAACGCGCGGGTGGTCTCGCTCACATGATTCTACCGAAACTATTCTGCGGGCTGTTCCTCTTCATATTTCTTCTCGACGGGTTTCTCCTCTTCATCCTTCTTCTCGACGGGCTGCTCCTCCTCATCCTTCTTCTCAACGGGTTCTCCTTCTCCGGCGGGCTCGTGCCTCTCGGAAGGCTCCTCCTTCTCGGGCATGTTCGGCTTCTCCTCGGGTTTCACGTCCTTCGGCTTCTCATCCTCCTTCTCTTTAGCCTTCTCCTTCTCTTTCTCTTGGAATTTTTGCTTGTCTTGCACTTTTTCCTTTTCTCTGAACTTCGAGTCCACGCTGCTAGCGTTGCTGGCATTGCTTGCGCGTCGAGCTAGGTTCGAATCCGTGAGCACCTTTGCTTTGGCTTCAAAGAAGTCTTTTGCTCCAGAAACTCCGGCTTGTGATACGTCAATCGATGTCATGCGCGCCAATGTGAGCAAACCGCTGTCCGAGGAGAGCTCTCCGTCTCTGGCCTTCTTGAAAATCAGGAGGAACTGTGGAGAAGGAGATTCTATGATTTCCCTGGGATCTGTTTTCCAGCTCGTAAGATTGTATTCATGTCCTAGCAGATCACCGCCGATCAAACAGTCCCTCGGAACATTCCGACTTGCCTCAGTAAAATTTATGATGCCGTCAAAGTCGGAGTCAATCTCTTGGATCATATTCTTGAGTTGAACGTGAGTTTGCGGAGCGCCTAGGATTTCCATCATCCTCTTGAGCTCCATGAAATCCAGCACGTGATCACCATTCACATCGAACCTGATTTGGAATAAACAACTTCAGTGACTTTTGAACTCTATGAGAAATGCACCAAACAACTAGGAGCTCCACCACAGGGTGCGGAAATTGAGATTCTCGAATCGCATCTGCGGTGCTGATGATGAAAATTTCCAGTGCGACACGGCACTCCCGTTGCTTTGCGCCCAACGAGACAGACGGAAGGAGGGAGCGATCGTTTCAACTCACTTGTCGAACTGTTGCTTGTACTTCTCTATTTCATCGTTGTCGAACTCCTCGAACGGATTGAAGTGCTGCAGAATTTTGAGTTCATGGTGAGGCTGATTCTTCGTCATGTCGGGCAGGCGCGATGCGACTACTGAGCTGTTCACACTGAAGCTGTCTGACTCTACTAAATGTCGTTTGTGAGCTGACGGCCTCATCAACTTCTTCTTCCTGAGAGAAGGTTCATGCTTGAGCAAGTCAGCAATAAGCTACTTACTCTTGTTTACATGTTCTACTAAGACGATGAGATAATTCCAATGGAAGACAGAGACATCCGAGCACTGGAGTAGCCGACTAGGTCCCGCGTGTAGATCCACATTTTTACAGGTGTCCAACATTTCGCGCAGGTTTCGCCCGAAAATCCAGGTTCAAAGCACTTCCGGATGAGGCAAAGGTCTCGTCACCAGTTCTGCATAATTAAGATGCATGACTGGCAGTATCGACTCCTAGCTCAATGACCTTGGCATTTCGACGAATCGCTACCTTTTTCAGTTCTGTTGGCTCGAATCGTGGACTGTAGATTATTTTCTGTCACTCAACAAGTGAATGCGACAGCAATGGGGAACAACCATCACGATTTTCCGGCAATAGACCACGAGGGTGCACACCGATCGAGGTAGATTTCCCGTCAGGATTCCTCTTTCCGGCGATCAGTCCACTGTGAGAATGCGGTCAACCGTCTGAACAGGTCTGAAACCTGATCTGAAACTGTATCGCGGAACAACGTGGAACAATGGAGACGCTTGTCGCGGCGTTAGTTGGTTCACGCCCTGAAGCTGGCGTGGTTTTCACGAGCCCATTGAAGATATCGACGATATGATTTTTTTTTTGTTCGATTCGGAAGAACTACATGGACAGAGACGGGACCCAAGAATCTGCTCCGACAGAGTTCTTATTCTAAGCCGAAAAAGGAGTATAAAACTTTAGCCAACTCGGAATTTCCCGCATTCTTTTGTCTTGAGGAGCTTAGCTTCCTCTCCACGTCAAGTTTCAATGAATCCATCAGTCCCTACATGCAGTTTTTTCGAGAGGGGGAAACGATCTCGATTTGAAGCAGGCACCATAGTTCGAGCGTACATACTGCCAAAGTCAGCCAGAGTCAACGTCGCTCCTATTCGGGAAACATCCCGCGCCCAAATGCCGGGGCGCGCCACACAGTTTGGGAATCCCCTTTTTTGGAATCAATTCGCCGTGAAACATTGCTGTGCTCCACTTTCGCACTTCCACGCTTTAGAAAGAATACGCGAAGGAGTTATATGCGTCGCATGACTTTATTTCCGTTCCATTCGTCCAGGGAGTAATCAAAATCACCGAATTCCCCCTCCAGATGTCAAGGCTCCGTTCAGCTGTTCTTCTGCGGGATCTTGATGCAGACCTATAGGGCGATCAAGACTCATAAGCACTCGTGAGGATCTCATCGAGCACTGCGAGCTCCAATAATTATCGGGATCTGCTTCCTCACTCACCGTCTTAACTTCCGTGTAAGCTTGGAGTCCGTATTCACCGAGTTCCCTTCCCAAACCCGACATTTTGTAACCACCGAATGGCGCCTGGGCCGCCAGAGCATCGTAGCAGTTCACCTGCGAACAGAGTCATTGCGGGATGAATAATAGGAGAGGTGCGAAGTATCGCTGTGTAATCCCCAGGCACATAAAATGGACGGATTTCGTACCCAAACTGTTCCAGCTTGTAATGCGTTGCTCATGTACATGGCTTTGTCGAGATCTTTTGTGAAAATAGCAGCTGCCAGACCATACTCCGAATTGTTTGCTCTCTGAACGAGTTCCTCCATGGATTTGAACTTCAATATCTGCATCACCGGACCGAAGATTTCTTCGCGTGCGATGCGCATATCATCCTTCACGTCCCCGAAGACCTGGAATCCACAGAAGTCTCAGCTTGTCACCGGCCGTCCTCATCGGCTGGTTACACCCGTGTCAGAGGCGAAAGACAAGAAGTAGTTTGACTTACGGTTGGCTGAACGAAGTATCCTTTGCTGCCGGCACGCACTCCTCCGGTAAGCAACTTGGCTCCGTCCTTCTTACCGGAGTCAATGAGCTCGAGAATCTTATTCATCTGAGTCTCATCGACCTGAGGACCTTGAGTTGTTTCTTCAGAGAATGGATCTCCCACAACTCTCTGTTTCGCGAGCTCGACGCTGCGCTCCACGAACTGGTCGTAAATTTTCTCCTGTGACGCAAAACACATTTGCATTTAAATACTCTTTCGACGACGCGATGCACAAAAGCTGCATCATGCAGTTTTGTTCACGGTATGGATAGTATATGTAGATACGCATTATTGCAATCACCTCAACAAAGAGCCTCGTGCCAGCGCAGCAACATTGTCCCTGATTGAAGAATAGTCCGAAATGAGATGTTTCGATGGCCTGGTCCATGTCTGCATCCGCAAACACCATATTCGGACTCTTGCCCCCCAACTCCAGAGTGACCCGCTTGATATTCGACTCTGCTGCGGCTTTCATCACCAGCTGCCCGACGGATGTTGAGCCTAAAAGGACAGCACACGTGAGTTTACCCAATCCCATGGACAGGATTTCAATCGAAGACTTCGAAAATCTGAGCTGAATGACACTGACCTGTGAAAGCAACCTTGTTAACATCGGGATGACTAGAAATGGCTTGTCCTGCCGTGGGTCCCATCCCAGGGAGGAGATTGACGACTCCTGGTGGGAAACCGGCCTCCTTAATCAGCTGGCCGACGTAGAGAGCTGATAGAGGAGTCTGTTCGGCGGGCTTCATGACGACCGTGTTACCTGAAGCGAGAAACACGCGATCCATTCGGTTGTATCCTGAATTCCGAAGACCAGCAGGGTCGGTTGATTCACATCAGAAGTCGGAACACGTGATCTCCGGAAGCTTACCCATCGCGAGCGCAGGTCCAAGTTTCCAGGCCTGCATCAAGAGCGGGAAATTCCAAGGAATAATTTGACCACACACTCCGACTGGTTCGTGTTTCGTGAAGGCGAAGTACTCTCCGTCGATGGGAATAACTTTCCCATGGTTTTTGTCGGCGTAACCCGCGTAGTAGCGAAGGCACCGAATCGACAGTTCGAGATCAATGTTGAACGCATCGTTGAACGGCTTCCCGTTGTCCAGCGTCTCTAGGGAAGCCAGATAGGTTCGGTCGCGCTCCATCAAATCGGCGAGACGATTGAGGAGAACACCCCTCTGGGAAGCATCCATTTGACGCCATTCCGATCCCAGCTTGAAGGCTTCGCGGGCAGCTTTCACGGCCTTGTCGACATCTTGCTTGTCGGCTTCAGAAACTCCGGCTATTTTCTCGCCGGTCGCAGGATTCAGTGTGTCAAAGCGTCTTCCGGAAGCACTGTTCACGAATTCATTGTTTATGAATAGCTGTGGAAAAGAATGGATACGAGATTTTATTCACGCAATCCAGATTTGCTTCCCGACGCCTGGTAGCAACCCTGACAAGAGCCGCTCGACTTTTTCGGTTGGGGCTACCCAGCGCTGAACGCGTGTATCCGGCGACTGATAAGTACAGATTTCTGAATCTGATAGCCGCGTGTGTTGGCAGTCGTTCTTTGCTGAAACACCAGGCCGACGGAGTTCTTCGGGCACAACGCCACATCTCTGAGAAGGGGTCCGGTTTTTGATCTGTACGTGCATCCACGGATGTCCACAGCGTGGACGAAGACTGAACTGGAGAAATACCCAAGAAGGGCCATCTCTGACCCGGAAAAGGCTTGAGTCCTTCATTGTCGCCCGATATCTTCGAGGAACTCTCAATTGTCCGCTCGAGCTGCTCTGGTCACGAGCACGGATAGGGAGAGAGCGGATAGTGTTCCTTGTCACTCAAAGGCCGCCTAGACGTGGAACGGGGAAATGACGGCCGATCACTGTCTTCAGATGGGAAAATGGACGCCGAAGAAGGATAACTTCCGTCCCTGTATCAACCCTTGTCAGGGATCACATCAGGCGAGAATGACACGAGGAAAACAATGTGAAAACGTCAAACAAAGCATTACCTGAGTGTACTTGATATCCGGTTTGCGAATCGGTTGCACTGCAGCTTGGGCTGCCTGAGCACTGTAGGAGCGCGCAAGAGCCGCAACTCTTGAAAGCTTATGCATGTCTTACGTGACAAAGTCAACGAAGCGAGGTATTTTGAAGACACTCTAAAAATCTGCCAACTTTTGGTGTCCGGCTGAGCGCGGCGCTGTGGTAGTTGAAGGGCGAGAGAACAAAACAGGCCACCGGCGAGAGAAAAGGCAAGCATCGCTCCTTCTGCTTTCAAGGCTCTGTTGGTATCGCGCGTAGACCGGTTCTCTGCTTAGGCGCAGATGGAATACATCCTCGACCATTGATATCAGGGTACCGGAACAATACTGATCGATGAACGTTCACTGATGAGGCAATCGGATTGAAACTTTTTCGTTCATTCCGACTTCCATCCGGTTATTTCTGGAGAGAGGTATTCACAAAGGATATCGTTCGTCATGTTCTCCTCAGAACTCATACGACAGACGACATTGAACAGCGAAGTTGATGAAACACGACACGGCTTTTTACAATATGGTACACAAAATTAGGTTTTATTTTGATTGACTCGAAGCGATTCAAATCTGATTCATGCCAAGAAACAGGAAGACTCCCTCGTTCTTCCTTCTAGGTATTCTCGACGGTCACCGAACGAGAGCACCGGCCGATTGCTTTCCATCCAATTCGAGAACGGAGGACCGACAGGCGAAAAGTAGCACAGTCCCCCTGAATATCTCTGCGTCATGACAGCACCCTCCGATCAGCTCCTCTGTTTCTCATGGGAAGTTAGAGCCAGATCATCGTTAAGTCTTCCCCTAGAGTAAATGCTCCTATCTCATGCCGGAGTCTCTCCGTGAGCAGAGTGTGCGCGGCTCGTCAAATAACGGCATCCCAAAAGAATTACACGGCTGTCGTCGACCGAGGCTCCACAGCACCTCTCGGACCTAGAGTCTCTCGTCTCGATAAGTTGCATTTTGATTTCATTCATCGTTCACACGTGGAGCATGCCAGCGAGAGAGCGCAGAGCTCTGGCCCCTTCTCAGGCGGCACCACTGAGGGGACGAACGGGCCTGACTCTCCAACCTCATTCAGGTTCGGGGGAGAAGAATCAGATTCATTGGGTACTTGGATGCAAGATAGGAACCTTCCAGCGCAGACTCCTTTTTCTCTCATTGTGTTCGATCGCTTGCTCTCGTTGGGCTTAACAACTAGTCAGGGTAGAGTTGTGATGGTAGTCGTTGCGAGGGCGTCGCACAAACGCCCGCGTTACACGCACGAGATTTCGAGCGCTTCTTAAAAAACGTAAACATTGCACGTCAACGTGCGTACATCGAACTCTACCTCGATTCTTTCGCAGAAAGTAGTCATTTTGCGAACTCGTCGAGTTCACACCTCACCGGCTTGAATTCTCCCCTGTACCACGCAAAATACACCAGGGAACCATGGCGACGGAAGGGAAGACCGAAATTCCTCTCAATGCTTCACGTCCACTTACAAAACATCCAGACACTCACACACGCACACAAGCGAATGAAAAAATCTCCTCCTAACCATCTGCCGAGTCTACGGAAGCAATTGATCACTCTCCGGGCTTTCGAGTGTTGTCTGCTAGACTATGGTTGGAAAATCTTCTTCACGAGTGTCTTGCACACGTCATCGTAAGACACATCCACACTGACAAAGCTTGAGGAAAAAGGGAGAATTTATCTTAATCATGACCACGATCATACACAATGTGCCGAACCGTCGGCCGCTTTCGTACACGAATATCGAGTTTGAGGCGCAGCCGTTCTTGTCTCCAGTCAAGGTCTCCGGTCCAGCTCGTTTCCGTTCCTGCTCAAGCAGCCACCGCAGCACCGAATTCTCAGCGTTGAACCGCATGTTCCAGAGAGCCCCGCAATCACGTACTTTGTAACAAATCTTCCTTGATATCTATAAACCAGCTGCATCGCAACAACCTCCCTAGACGACATAACCACCATCCATCATGGAAACTCAACAATTCTATCCGTCAATCAACCGTGATCCGGACGTCCACTCAAAATCATCTCGAAACGCGTGTTTGGCCCAGACCATCTCTCAGGGACGGAAATCGATGAGGTCAGACCGCTGGAGATGGCTGTTTCCATTTCTAAGGTGGACGAATTTGTTGTGAACTAGGAATTCAAGTGACCAAATTGATGATCCATTCGTTACGTGCGATGCTTGGGCCTGGCCGGTATATACAGGCCGCCAGATGTGTCCATTGCTTCGTCCTCAAGACCTGAAATCATGGCCAAGCATCAAGACGTTGCCCTGAACTTTGCGTATGACGAGTTCATTCAAACGACCAGAAGTCGCGACTGCTTACCAGGTGATCGAGGCAATGACAGGGGCATACTGGATATCCGTGGAGAACGGGCCCTCACAACCATACTCGGTTCATGAGTTGATCTGCGTAATTCAGCGAATACCGAAGGTGCCACGTAAGTGAAGCCAACGAAAACCTCGTTTACCGAATCCGACAGCATGTTTCCTATGGGAGGATTTTTTTCAGAAATCTCGTTTCAGATGAGTTGAAAATAGCGGGCCGGAGAATCAGGGACCTAGTAGTGACTCTCACGCTAGGACACTCACCGTCATCTGGCGAATCGATTGGAGTTTGTTTGGTGAACTTCGTGTCGAATTGGGACGTATCATCCTCACTGACTAGCGGAGGTCTGTTCAGGGCAAACAAAAACAGATCAGACATTGCTTCGGAGGGCAGAGAAAATTTTCCTTCCTGACCCGAATGGAATCGGTCGAGAGAGGATTCCAGGCTACTCACTTGTATGGAGGCTCGGTGTCACGAGCTATCACTCGCTCCCAGTTCGTGTTTTTGAAGAACGCGTGCACTTTGATTTCCTCGGCGTCTCCTTGGCCAGCACCAAGCCGTTGTCCAACTTGGCGCCTGAGGAGCCTTCGTAAAAGATCCTTAGCATCTGGCGTTAGATACGGGGGAAGATTGAGCTTACAGCGCAAGATTTTCTCAATCGTCCTCTTTCGGTTCTCCGCTGTATAAGGAGGTGCGCCGGTCAACATATCGTACATGAGAGCACCCAATGACCACCAGTCGACAGCCTGAAAAGATGATACGGGCTCAGGATCTACGCGAACGAGGAAGCATTTGCTGAGCCGTTGACATGACGCACTTGTTCCGCCCTCCCTCCGATTCATAGAGTTTTCGCTAACCTTGCCGTGGCCTGTCCGCATCAGGATTTCAGGCGCCATGTACTCGATGGTTCCACAGAATGTGTTCGTCATATCACCTTCCATGATCGACTCCTTGCAAAGACCGAAATCGGTGAGTTTCACATGGCCGTCGGCATCGAGAAGTATGTTCTCTGGTTTGAGATCCCTGTAGATTATTCCTGTAATTCAATGCTACTCCGTCAGCGATGGTCCTCCACTCGCGAACGTAGCCCTCAGAAGATTGATACCACAATTGCATCTACTCACCTTCGCGATGGAGATGCTCCAAAGCCAAAATAATTTCCGCAAGGTAGAAGCAAGCGGTGTCCTCAAGGAAGATCCCCTCACGCTCCAAATGCATGAAGAGCTCCCCTCCGGAAAGATACTCCAAGATAAGGTAGAGTTTACCTTCAAGGAAAACTGATCGTCAACCATGGAAGAAGCACAGCCAAGAGGACCCACAATCGGTTGAAGACATAATGGAAGAGTCATTGATTGATTCGATTTTTACCGTCGGTCTGGAAAGCGTAGATCAGATCAACAATGAATGGATGCTTGATAACTTCGAGAATATTGCGTTCCGCCTTCGTGTGCGCTGTATCTTTCTGGTTTCGCACCACAGTGGCTTTCTTCAGAACCTGCAAGAACAAGAATTTCACAGAACGTTTCTACAGACGCCATTTCATTTCGGCGACTGCTTCGCTTCGGATTAGTCGCCAAAGGAAATCGTATTCTGGTGCGCAGATATTATTTCTCTGCCGGTAAAGATTGATGTCTGAAGCTCTGGGAGACCTTTCCTGCGACATACCTTCATTGCAAAAATTTTTCCCGCGTCGGCACCAGTACCTTTTTTCACCTGAAATCATGAGTCTTAGGAATCACAGAAATCCAACCTATCACACGCTGCTCTAAGCATTTCGTAAGACTTCGCTGGGATTCATACAATAGACCGTATGTAATGCACCGTAGGACATGACTCACCTGAAAAACTTTTCCGTATCCTCCTTTGCCGAGAACCTTGAGTAGCTCGAAATCTCTTGGGCTGACTTTATTTTTCGGGTTGACAGTATCCGCCGAGATAGGAATTTGTTCCACATTTGGACTGCTGAGAAAGGATCGGATATCAGCGTTAGAGCGATGGTTCGAAGTACTCGCGAATCTATGTGAGTCTATGTTTCGCCCAGGTTTGCCTCAATTTTCCGTTTTAAAAGCTTCTAATTCTTACTCCATATCGACGTTGGGGGGCTTTGATTTGTCATTGGCGACGGCTTCCTGTAAATAAGAAGAGCATTCATATTAGAGTCGCTGATAGGCAGATATGTTCGAACCAGTGATTAGATAACTCTGTTACCATGGAAGTACAGAGACAAGAACGGCCCTACGGTGATAATCTTCACCGATCAACCTTCTGACTGCGGAAACTAGAGGGAGTCCTGCAGGCTTACGCAAGCTAATCGTTTCCAACATCAGCTACATGGTGAGCTCCGCGCCCCTCTTTCCATGGATTCTGGAACGGTTCGAATTGTGTCGCGAATCATGATCGACCGAATCGACAAGCTCTCCCTGTTCCTCCTTCACAGAGTCGCATCTTGGAGAGTGCTCCAGAATTGCATTCCATAGCAAACCAGGAGATGAGGACCGCCGAGACAATCCTGCCGGATCGGCTGCGAATAGGAGCTGTGTTCTGTCGGAGGGACTCATCTCTGTTGTTGCACGGGAGACTGTCGTTCTGACCTTGACGTTTGAAAGTTTTCTCAAAGAAAAATTACCAGATCGCTGCCCGCTTGAAAATTGAGCCTATACTGCACCGCATTGCATCGCCTGACCTGATCCGCTTGAAACAAGCCTCCGAAAACTTTCTGGAAGTATCCAGTTGTTTTCGAAAAAAAGTTCAAGGATACTGCCGATTTAGGTCGAGGTTAGTATAATCCTGGCCTGTCACCGTGCGGAGACGGCTTCGAATTTTTTCAAGAGCGCTGGACGATAATATTCGGAAGTGATTATTCCTCGTCATGCATCAGGTGTCATCTACGCATCAGGCAGTCATATCTTTCTTCGTACGCCAGGACGATCATCACCCCGTTCCGCAAGCGGGTTCGTGTCAACACAACATGGCTTCGACTGGCAACACTTGACAGGTCGAGAGATCCCTCCATTCATCGGCGAAGCAGTGTCGTCGGCACAGCCGTGCACCATACGCCGAAATAAGCTCTCCGGAATGGCGGAAGACTACAGGCTTTGGATTCGGTTGGAGTATCGCCGGAACCAACCTTTGCGAATGCCGCAAAGTCACGCCGACGTCAGCTCAACGAGTTGATCATCTCTCATTGATCAGTACCTTCTGTGCCAGGAATGAGAGCTACTATGTTGCAGAACACCGGCATGGGATTCCGCCAAAGCACCATATTGCGATATCCGTTCGATATCCATCCACTGGTGTGTAGTAGACTGCGTGGCCGAACCGATCCAGCATAGATTCGCAGCACTAATAGCGTTACGGGAGCCGCTACCAAGTGACGGTGGTGATGGTGGAGTCCTCTGGCTGCGTACAGAGTGTCGGGGTCAAGGCGCGCCGAGTCCAGCGTTGTCCAGCGCCGATCGCTCAGTCCCGCTGCCTCTTTTCTCGCCTACCACCAGGCTGACCCGAAAGCTCGATGGTCGTAGCCATCTAGCCTGCCATGCAAGGAGTTCGTTTGCGAATCATTCGATCTGATCGCCAATCGTGAATCAGTAGGTCACAAAACCAGATTGTTCCTCTAACAGAGGAACGACGTCGTACACAGCACAGAGTCGATCATGCATTCGAGTTGAGGCTCATCGAATGCTTTTCAATACACAGTCAGGAATGCGGCGAATACTTACTACTGCTTCCATATCGATGGCATCGTCACCGACTTCTTCTTCCACAGTTCCTTCCTCGTGCAGCTCCATATCGAAAAGTTCCTGAGCGGCCATGGTCGTCGTTGGAGGAAGATCTGCTAGGATGAACTCTTCGGCACTGATCGCCGTTCGAAAACTACCCGGACGCCGGTCGATCGACAAGCACACCAGAAATGCCGACCGCACTCCGTCACAGAGGCATCTACGACGACCGAGCCGCGAACCTTACTCTGCTACCAAATACTGGCTGTAATTCGATGATCCAAACGTGAATTACAGCTGCGCAAAGCTCGCCCCGGTGAGCTCACCGTCGGAGTCTTGGGAGCGATGCGAATTCAAAAGCCGCAGCTGTTGTCCGGTGAAAATGCTGCTATCCGCTGCCTGTGTTAAGAGTGGCGGTGTTGGGCCTTGGCAGAAACGATGGGTAGTATATGTGTAGTGGGAGGGAAACAAGAAGAGAGTGCAGCATGTAAACAAACGCGGACGGGGAATAATCTCGAAAAATTTAAATCCCCCACAAACCCAGTACAGTGACGTAGACGAGAGACCAGCCTAGCTCCCTACAGTCTTGTCTGTCCCACAGATCCCCTTGAACGATTCTTCGCTCAGAATTCATCGCCTGAAGCCCCGGTAGAGATGAGACGAACCGCCTTTGTGTTATAACCTAGGGCTCGACAGGGCATGTAGTTCCTCAAACTGGGTGTATGCTCGAGTCTTCATCCCTACCTTCAGGCACATATATGACTCGATTCCCCTTAACTAATTTCGTGAACTCGATTGAACTCGCAGGGATGAGACATCATCTTCCTCTGTTACACAATTCACTTTATTGTTTCCCCTGAGGTTGGACTCCGTTCGTCATTTTTCCGACGTAGAATCACTTGGATACGCCGCCCACACGGAGGATGTGGAATATTTAGCGGGCTCGACTCGCTCACTGCTGACTAGACTATCAGTTCATATTGTTGTGGCGGTTGCAGTATTCGATCTAAGCAGGCACGATCAGTATTGTTGGATCCTAGTCACAGCATGAACATTCTACAATAATTTTCAACATAAAAGTATCCAGCTAACTAAGCACAGAACGGTCCGTCTTCGTTACATTGACAGCCCGCCAGACGTATTTGGGAAGTGAAGCCAATCATTCCCCTTCGACACGACTTCGAAAAGATTAATCAATACGGATGAACCGTATCTTGGAGCTTTGGGCTCTACGATCGGATCATCTCAACAATCATTCAACATTATCCTTAACGGGGGCATAAAAGCGCATTCACTCCAGCTTTCCAAGTTTTGAAACAATTCCTCCAACTTCGACCCAGGTTCCTTGTATCTGCGTTCATTCTTTCCTCATTTTGACTTTTGGGATACATTCTATATGAGAACCTGAGCATTTTTTCCAGCTGTCGAGTGAAAACGGCCTTCGCCGTTCGATTGCTTGGACTCATCCGTGGCACTAATCCTCTGAAGTGTCCACGTCCATGCAGTCATACGTTCTTAGAGGTAATTCGTTTGCTCTCTCGTCTGTTCCTCTATATCACGTCTCTACAACCCTAATATGAGTCATGGGGTCGGAATTACAACTCTCAGAAATCAGATCACAATCACCCCCTCCCATTGCGTTCTCCCACTGAATACCATCAAGATACTGTTGTGCTCTTAAGAGAATCACTCCCGGTCTCACAGCCCTGAACACCCTCCCATCTCACACCCGATAAGTTGTCGCCGACCGGCTTAGACATGATCTATTTCTCTACCCTCTCGATTTCTGGAAGAACCTCGGGAAACAGCAACGACAAACATCTGCGTCGCTTCCTGACGAGGTAGAACATTTCGAGCTGATAAGCTGTAATTTTCTCACTGTGTCATAGACATGTTTCTGACTGTGGAGCACGTCAAGAAACTTGAACCCGTTAGATATCACCGTTTCAGGACTCGGGTGCGCCGAGACCCAATTCATGAGAGACGCTCACGCATTTGCCCTCTAAAATCAACGCAATCTTGTCAAGCTGAAGGACACCGCCAGTATCATCCGATGTCTCCGAAAGATTTCAGAGCACGGACTCAGTAGATCGCGTTAGATTAGATGGCTGAGATGGACAGCGTGAAAGCTTCCGCTTCGGAAGTCTCAGCAAGTGCATTTGAAGACGTACGAAGTCGGGTCGATCGTGCGCTTGATACGCCCAGCACGACATTAGAATTTCCTTGAAATCCACCGTCGATTGAAAGTTTGCTAATGATGGTTTGATACCTTTTGAAACTTGATAAATAACACTCTCCGGAGGTTGACGGCGGAAGGGCCAAGTGCCCGTTAGCAGTTCGAAGAATACCGTTCCGAAAGCATAGACATCACTTCGAGTCGAAAATGAGAGATCTGGGTGCTCGACTCCTGGTCGGAGATCTTTTAGAAGCTCCGGAGCCAGGTAGCAGAGCCATCCGTGAGGAATCGTCAGATAATTTCCTTTGCGGCCGTCTTGACAAAGTTTCACTACGGAGAATAGGCCGAAATCCGTGATGACAATCTTGCCGTTCTCGTAGAAGATGTTCTTTGTCTTCAGATCCTTGTGCAGGATGCCTCTTGCGTGCAAATAGCCCATACCTGCAACAAGTTTTCCATTAGCGATATCCGTCCTCTGATCAGGAACCAAATCCGATGAATCTGTGTCGAAGCTTCAAGCAATGTCTGGGAACACTAATCGGCCGGAAGGGAAACACACTCACCCAAACAGATTTGTAGCGCAATACTTCCAATTTTGTTTATATTAAATTTGTCACCTCGATGATGAAGATGGCGATACAGAGTTATTCCTTTGCATAGAGACGTGACGATAGCCAGATTTGGGGGCTTCACGCAAGCTCCCATAAATAACACAAGATTCTCGTGCCGCGTCTTTCGGAAAATTGCGACTTCCTGCTTGAATGTTGCCATTATCTCAGATCTTCTCTTATGTGACGCCGATTCCATGTTCAGCATTTTCACTGCTACGGCACCGTGCCAATTCCCCCTGAAATAATTTCCTTCGTCGGTCACGGCAACTGAGGAGGTATCACTATGAGAGACCGATCTGTGAGGCCATATGAAACCGAAACATTTCCAGAGCTAGGAAAAGCACTCCGACTCACCTATAGACAACCCCAAACTGGCCCTCGCCTAGCTTTCCTTCGAGGTTCACCTCGCCAAGTGGGATGTCCCATTCTCGAGATGATAAC
Source organism: Neoseiulus californicus (assembly GCA_028455905.1). Classification (NCBI taxonomy): domain Eukaryota; kingdom Metazoa; phylum Arthropoda; class Arachnida; order Mesostigmata; family Phytoseiidae; genus Neoseiulus; species Neoseiulus californicus. The sequence continues at coordinate 20,002,824 of JAMQGS010000003.1, forward strand.
TGGACAAAGATGAATAGAAGGCCATAATTAGGTTTTGGGAGGGGACTTTCTGATGAATTTAATAAATCATATATCCAAGGAGGATTAGCTCGATTGGAGCGCTTGACGTAACGATGTATGGTATTTACCTGAGAATCTTGTGAGTTGACTCTGTGTGCCATAGTTTTCTCACTGTCAGTCTGAAATATATATCGGAATGCAACATCTAAGAGATGCCTGGGTACAACAGCTTTTATGAAACTAATCACGGAAGGTGGAAGATTTGCTTAATTCTCTTCTGCAGCCCAGGTCTTGAACGCTATCGCCCCCGAGTAACAGCAAACAAGGTTGGTTCGAGATATTCCGCATCGCTCGTACTTACGCTAACGCTTCCGGAGTTGGAATTGCCGGAAACGACAGTCTTCTCCGAGTCGGTCACAGATTTGGTTTTCTTGTCCCCGCCACTTTGCTGATCGCTGGAGGTTTGATTCTTCTTGTTTCCTCGCTTGAAATCTTCCTGAGTTGGAAAACGGAATTTCTTGCCTCCGTTCGAACCCGAAAGCCCAGTGGAGCTGGTGAAGTGAGGCGAGCCCGGGGCAGAAGAAGGACAAGAAGACGTTGTGCTAGAAGAATCTCCTGTATGGTGTGAGAAGCCTCCGCGCAGGCTACCGGCGAGCGCATGCTTTGGCATACCGCAAGGTGAGTAGCTTCCGAGTGAAACTGTTAAGCTTCCGTACACTCCTTGCTGTTGGAATCTCTGCGCGAAAACGTCCAGCAGCTCATTCGGGAGACCGCAACTCGGCGGCACCTGCAAGTGCCGAAGAGTGACTTTTCAGTGGTCGGCGACTGATGATGTCGACCCGGGTGAAAGATGGAGTTCCACACTGTTTTATTCAAGTTCGTCGTGATTATGATAGCTTGAAGAAGCCAAAGATACGAACCTTATCGGCACAGTCTCGGTGACAACGGAACTTGCACTCTTTACATTTATACCCGAAAAACATTGGCTTATTACATTGTTGACAATTGGCCACCTTGACGCCGTGCTCGAATCTGTGACGAATTGCGTGGCTCATGCACGGCAAGCGAGGAGATCTAGGAACCGTGTTGCTTCCTGAAGAGACTGGAATAATCACGAAAATTTCAACGACTCGGGAGAGATGCCTGGCCACAACGGATGCTCGAAGCTTGGATGTTGTTCACCAACCTTGGCCATTGGATGCAGCGCGGGATTTTTCAGGCTGATCCACGAAACACTGGTCAACAGAGGCGTCGGGTGACGTCGCAAATGAGGGACTTCTTGACGGTGATAAACTTCCTGTTGTGCTAGGTGTAGGCTCGGTCTGTAGTCGTCTGCGGGGGATCCGAGGGGCTTTCTCGCGATCTGATCGACTCAGATCAGATCGAGACTTCGCAACGAATGCACTGGAATTGCTATCCGGGAACCCGGCATTTTTTCGTTGATGTGGAGGGGTTCTGAATCGAAGAGAAACATGTTGATATGTATCATGATAATCTCAACATAGGTATACGCGGCAACAGAGGTCACCGAGCTTCCCCTAGCGGGCGAACGAGTATGTTCTCATTCTGGCTTACTTGGTTAGTCGAGGCAATATTGGCTTCTTTTGGCATTTCGGCGGACCCGTGCGGAGTGGCGTAACTGGTTGTGCTACGTGGAGCTCAACCTTCCCTATATACTCCCAACTGAGATCTTCATCATAGTCCACGAACTGCGAAAGCAATTTTCGCTAGATGAGGTCACCGCCATCGTTCTCATCCCATATATATTCAGAGCTAGGCTGAGCTGGGGAAAGAGAATAACATCGCTGGACAACGCTCATCTCACCTTGCCTAGAGGGTAGTCTGTCGTTCGGTAGCGCTCCACAACTTTGCGTAAGCTTCGCATGGCTACTACTAGATGCGATCGATCTTCGGCGTCTCCATCGCACAGCGCATCTAGGAATAGGTCGATTCGGTCAAGTTCTTATATTTTTCATGTTCGTGAAAAAGAAAGAAGATGTCTGGCGACATGTAAGGGACTGCCAGAGTTCGCATAAGTGATTTGTGGCTAAGTTGGGGTAACTCACCTTTGATCTGGTCATCGGTGCGTTGATACAAGCGGTCGAAACTGTCACCGGTGATCTCTCGTATACTGGTTACACTTTTGTCGGTGAGCCCCACTATTCTCAGCCAACAGTCCAGCTGAGGATATGCTTCGAGATCTTCGTGATGAGTACCTTGCAAGGTAGCTCTTTTGCGATGATACACTTGTCGAGCGATGTACTGTACACATACTGACTGCAATAGTAGATTGGAATTCGTGAGCCAGCAAGTTCGGCCGCTCCACCCCCCGCCTTTTCGGATTTTTCGCGATGGGCGAGCACGAGTCGTCGAAGCGACGACAACCGTTCGGGCAGGGGGATTTAATCACACTTGCGCCGGGTGCCCGACGGCTTATCACGTTGAAGTATCCGAGCTTGATTAGATTGCACATTCGACTTTTGCAGAATCAACACCAAGCATGAAACATCGAAGAAACATCGCAATTCGAAGAGGGAACCCGTGCGCTGGAGAAATACAGAGGCCTGCGTGCGACGCACGTGGTGAGCGAGGACTCCTCTGTGGGATCCTCGAGCTGACGGTAGCACACTGAAGAAAGGAATAGGCCAGGGATTGCTGATCTTTCTACCAAACACAAGCGTTTCTGATCATTCCTGATCTCTTTCCTGGCTTGTTAAAGGAACGTTGATCGACGGCAACTTGATTGGGACCGAAGTTCCATCGGAGCCTCGAGTTCGGATGAAACTCCGACGTTTTGTTCGGAGACGATGAGCGAACCGTCTCGGCGGCTCATGTTCGCATGTCAGCCATATTCGAGCCACAAACCCTCGTTTCCCGCAAGCAGGATGCCGGACGTCCCACATTTGGTAATTTATTAGCCATGTAATCCAATTCGGGAGGAGGGTAACGCCTGCTTTGATGAGACACACGTTGTTTCTCCTCGGTCCACGCGTTCATTTACGGGAGGTTCCAACGGTTTTCCCGGCAGCCTTACGTCTACCCGATCCCGTCAGTGAAGTTTACCAAGCTCAGGACAGACTTCCATTGAGAACTGCTGCGCGCTGAGTCTGAGACTGACTCGTCAATGTCTCAACATTTCCCGGAAGGGGATATCACAAAGATTATCGAATCGTTTGTGGAAAGTCGCCCCTTGACATCGGTTTCCGCATCTGCAGAGAACTTGGCGAGTGCAAACTCAACTCTGCGATGGAACAAGCCAGCCGAACATCTAGACGAGAACAGCACAGCTAACGAAAACACACCATGTGATTGACCCGCACCCGTCCGCATGTCAGTGAGTTTGCCATCTGAATGCAGCGAGACCCAATCCGCAGTTTCCCTGCAAAGCTACGAGATGCGAGACTCCGTTCCGACTGAGTGTCTCCGAAGGTGGAATCCACTCACCTGCGCACATTGGACGACTTTTCGAGCAAGCTCGTGCCTCGAACTCAGCTTTGTTTTGAAGCGCACCATACGGTCATACCACAGATCGATAGAGAACTGGAGGAGCTTGCACGCTTCAAGCGGGCTGTATTCATGGTCGAACTTGACATTATCGGAATTCTTCAGCTCCCGTAAACGCATTCGATGGTCCATGACTACATTTACTACTCCTCGACAGTGCAATCATCACTTGCGCGCTTATCCAACTGGCTCTAGGACAGTCAATGCTCGGGGAGAGGGCTGGATCGGAGAGAGCTGTCTCTCACACTTGACGTTAAGGGAGCAGGCGAATGAGAGAGACCATGACAAAACGGATGGATAGAACTAACTGCGTGAAATCTTCGGAGAGGAGAGTCCTGTCGCGATGGCGCCTCTTAATCAGTTGAAACACTTTCGCATTCCTCACATCAAACATTCAATCGCTCCGAGGAAAAATGCAAAACTTTCTCCTGTCAAGGAAGGAACGTGAGGCTCTAATTGAGTCCTGTCTGGAAGCATGTTATTCTCTTGGGATTCCGTTCAAAAAGAACGGGAGGACTGATTCGAAAAGGGGAAGGGAAGAAGAAACGCATACAAACAGAGATGCGAGTGATTTTTGCTGTGTGCCTCAACGATTCTGCGGCTCCTTGGTCGCTATGCTCGACTCATTGTTAGCTACACGCACTGCTGAGGCACTTTTCACTCTGGGGAATGAGCAACCGCTCTTCTCGAGCATGTTGTCAACAGCTCGACGTGAATTTCATGGTAGTTATCAGAGGATCGAGGACTCGACTCTCACCTCCCTCCCCATCTTTGCAAGGGGCCAACCGAGGGAAGACCAGATCCATGCACCAGACTGACTGTTCGATGAGGATAAAGAGTCATCGTATAAGCTGTGAGCCAGCCATGGGCCAATCGCCCCCCTTCACCAGCTCAAGAACAGGGGGTTCGCTCCCCCTGGAAGAACAGGGGGATGGTTGACAGCCCGCACGTCATACTTCTTCTCTTGGTAGTTGGTAGCCGCTCCATATGAGGCTGTAGGCAGCGCACAGTTAGCAAGGAGTTCTTAGATGACAGAGGTGCCTTCTGTATCTTCGGAACCCTGCATTCCCCGGTAGGCTCAGCCGTTCTGCTTGCTGACAGAGAGGATAGTTAGGAAAGCTGCGTGGATGCAGTGGGCTGCGGAACAGGTTGAGATGGTAGGCTTCATTTCCGGCAGAACGTGTAGTGTCCGGAGAGATCATGTCCCGGTCAGATCGTAGTCGGGACTAGGGGGAACTCATCGAAGTCGACGTGAGCATAAGCAGGAATCAACACCATCATCTTCGTCGCTCTGTTTCCTACCGTGGCCGCCGTTTCTGACATTTCTCCACCGCCTGTCCTCCCTTCCAGAGCGGCCTGGCTAATTGTGGAACATATGTTCACTTGATCTTTGCATGCCCCATGTCACTCTATAATCACCCCTCAACCACGCGTCCCTCCACTCGTGCCTGTGTTCAGTAGATTCTAATGTGCGGTTGAAGAAGTAGCACAGCCCTTGGTGGGGAGAGGAGAAGAGGCAAGAGCAAAAACGGGCGAGGAGGAAACAGCATTGCTCAGAGACGTCGGAGTAGTTCGAAACTTCCGCACTCGGAGCTCCGAGTTTTCGAAAACGTCTCCCAAAATTCCGAGAGGAGCGCAGAACATCTCAAAGCGTCGAGAAATACAAACATGAAGACAGGTCCGCTCGAAAATAAACGTTGATATAACGGGTGTTTATCGAGAGTGCAATGAGCTTGCTAACCGAAACGGCGACTCCGGTCGCTTCCAACCTCATTTGAGGGATTGCTCGTTCGCCGCGGTGGCGGTAGTTGCCTGCCTGGCGAACAGTTAGGAACCAAGGGATCGGCGGACGGACGCACGTACGTTCCATCGTTTCGACCGCAGAAACGTTCTTCACTGACGTTTCCGATGTGATCGAGGCTGTTGACTGATTCGCTCGTTCTCTGTGCCGTGTGTTCGAGCCCATTCTGTGGGAAGACAGACGAATGCGCAACTGACTGATGAACGCAGCCCCGTAGTGAGTGATGAGCCATGGAACACCGAGAGCGGTTAGAAGAGATAAAAAACACTTGCATTATAAAGTATGACTATGAGTATAGCCCGCTCGAAGTCTGCAAGTTACTCCAGTTCTCCATTGATCTCTGGTGTTGTCGGATGGTGCGATTCAAGAACAACCTAAGCCCCAGGATCGAGACCGTCCGTAAGGAGATTCGTTGTGCTCAGGTGAGTTTGTTCTGATCGATCAAATTTTTCACACAACGGGACAAGTAGCTCCTGAAATAAGTGAGGTTTTGTGATAAGGGTTGTAGAAATTACTCGAGTCGCGTAGAAACGCGGACTTCGATCGGTCCCGTTTCAACGCAGAGCGGAAACCTATTTTCTGTCGCATTTGACATATCAGACAGAGAGCAGCCCGGCGATCCTGTGATTCCAAACTCGTCCCAAGTGAAGTCCCGGCTCGCGATTGCCTCTTCTGGGCCATATCTTATGAAACACCGCAGGGGCATCTCATACATTCCCAGAGACTGCGCCATGTGTGATTGAACAACTTGTTGATCGAGATCTGTCTGTCTGAACGATCGCCTCGTACGCGCGGAAATGCGAGCCAATATTAGTGAGCACCGGGGGTCTGACGAGCATGTTGTACAGAAGTTGCTTCAGTATGGAACTCGTCGCGGAGATCCATCCATTTGTCTTTGGAAACTTCACGTTGAGGCTCTCTCCCACATAAGCCACCGTGTCCCTCGGTAAAGATATCGGAGAAATGTTACTCGAACTTGTCGACCGTACATCTTCAACTCGAACAGGATTGTATTCCCTCTTCGAATTCCGGCTCGTCATGGTGGCATGCAGACTCCCTTGGAAATAAGGTCGAAATTCGGGAGAATTATGTTTACGTAGCAACCTCGAGAGTCCCTTCAAGATTTTGATCCATTGATTCGGCTAGGGATCATATCTGATTCCAGGTCACCCCTTGCGGGAGTGCCTTGAGGCTACGTCACTTATGTTTGTAACCGTTGAAACTAGTCACCTCGGCGATGAGTACGATGGTTCTCTTCACTTCAGAAGTATCTTCATCAAATTTTCCTCTGTTTTCAGTCCGTTTGCGTTCAGTATACTGCGCGTCAGATCTATCACCGTAAGAAGGCGTTCTTGCAAGGTGATTACTATGACGACCTTGAGGGGTACCCTCAGTTGGACTGCTGGTTGAGGATAGTCGGCCTCACCGACAACGGAGTTAACAGTATTAGAGAAGTGACGGGCGGGAATTTCGATCGACTGTTCCAACGTACAGAAGACCAAATTAAAGGTGAGTTACAAACAGTTTCCGCGGTTTATTCGGAAATTCGTCACCAAGTATGCTGCATCAAATCGAAGCAGGAAGGCGCTCGGGGTTCAACCGCACCTGTTTCAATGTTTCAGACGCTCTTTGTGATGGAGAGGCAGAAGACCGGGCGCATCTTGTGGTCGCTCTTCGGAATCTGCGTATGATCGTCGACCGATATTTGACCACGGATTATCCAGCGGGCAAGGTACGTACCTCGCTCGAGAATGGAGTATGGGAAGAACGGAGTTCTGTATATCTAACGTATTTCATCAAATATGGCATTATTTGGCAGTTCGTTGATTACAATGAAGATCTCAGTTGGGAATACCTGGGAAAGGCAGAGTATCTGCAGGCCCAGCCCACAACACCACACCGCGGGACGGCCCCGAAAATTCCCCCAAAACCTTCACTACTGCGGGCTACCAAGTGAGCGTCAGAATGAGCTGCAAGGGCATATTGACTACATTTCGTACTTTTTCCCTTCTATGTGTGTCTAAATCGTTCGTTGATTCTCCAGAACTCCACCCGTTCAACGGAAAGCCGCAGCGTATCCAGAGATCACAAACAGTGGAACAGTGCCGAAGTCCCGTTTGGATCAACTCCGGTCCGATCGAGAACAAGGGCATCGATTCACTCGGAGACGACTTCAAACCGAGCCAACGCCAAGCACAGCTGGCAGATTATCACCATCAAGAAGTCCCTCGTACGCGACATCACCAGATGCTTCCGTGGACGCATGTTTCTCGGATAATCTCGAGAAAACTCGCGCCTTGGTTAGCAGTCAGGGTCATCAACGTACACCACAATGTGAGTCTGGTCCCGGAAACTCTGTAATTCGCTGAAGTCGATACAATGTCAAAGCGCTCCATTGTGAGATTGATTTCTTCCCGCAGCCGATGTGTTCACACCCACCCCGACCAGCCACACCGTTCCTCGCTCCCCCCGGCTTCCGGGCATGAGCCACGCAATCCGTCACCGATTTTCGGCCTTTGTTAAGATGACTAACTGTCAACAATGTGATAAACCAATGTTTTTCGGGTACAAATGCAGAGAATGCAAGTTCCGCTGTCACAGGGACTGCGTTGATAAGGTATGTAAAAGTTCGGCATTATCGTCTCCGTCCCGATATGCTCAAGGACCTTTAGCTCTGCGGAACTCTCATGGGCATTCAAATGTCTCACGTCAATGATCATGCTCACAGGTCCCCCCGAGTTGTGGTCTTCCGAACGAACTTCTCGATGCCTTCGCACAAAGATACCAGCAAGGTGCTTTCGAAAACCTGACTGGTTCGCTTGGAAGCCATTCCCCGTCGGGAATGAGGTTGCCAAAGCACGCGATGACAGGCAGCTCGAGAGGAGGCGCCTCTCAGCAGGCTGGGGATTCCTCCAGTACCACGTCTTCCTGCGCTTCCTCCGCTCCTGGCTCGCCCCAAGTGGTAGGCCCTAGTGGGAGAAAGTTCAAATTCCCAGCCCAAGATGATCTCAAACGAGGCGGCAAAGAGCAGCAGAGTACAGGTGATCTGTCAGTTGGCGGAGAGGCGAAGAACGCCTCCATGACCGACTCGGAACGGACCGTCGTCTCTGGCAACTCCAACTCAGGCAGCGTGAGCGTGAGTAGATTAGAGGGAGAACATAGTTCGCGCATATACCTTCGAAGCTCCGTTCAGAATCATGCAGCTGGGTAGGGTTCCGACTCCCTGAAGAATCGCAGCCCTACCCGAACCCTTGCGCATATCAAGTATCGTGATCGATTGAATGGACACAGGGCACGCATTCAAAGTACTAATATTGTTAATGAAATCACAGACTGACAGTGAGAAGACGTTGGCACATAGAATCGGCTCACAGGATTCACAAGTGTCGAACGATGGCGGCGACGCCGATGGCCCCGATCAAATCTGGCCTAGACAAAGCAGTGTATGCGACTCCGTATTAACCCTTCAAAAAATTATCGATTGGCTGTTCGCCCCTTTCCCGCACAGTTTGTCCTATCCCCTCCTCCCCTAGAACATTCCGACTTCAGCACTTTCCTCTCTTCTCCACCATTCGCAATCCTGCGTGAAGCACCTCTCATCTCTCTGCTCCTCCAAAGGTCCTCAACCATAGTCTTGCGATCATCCCTATGCTCGCCCTTACCCGTCCTTCAGTATCTACAGATTGGAAATTACCCGATTTACCTTTTGATTCGCGGACATCCGCGTTCTGCTGGACATCGGTCATCTGCCTCATTGTTATTTCTTCACTTGGGTTTCTTGCGCTGGCTGCTTCTCTGCTTGTGTTGTTTGTTGACGCTGCCATCCGGAATACTTCCTGTGACGCATGAATTGGCGACGATAGAGATTAATTTCTGTAATGATTCTCCTCACAGCTGTCATCGCGAGAATGGGACATCCCACTCAACGAAGTGATCCTGGAGGAAAAACTCGGCGAGGGCCGATTCGGGGTAGTCCACAGGTTAGATCATCGGAGTCGTTCGTTTTTGGAGAACATTTGTCCGAATCCGAAGTCTGCAGCTTCTCTCCTAGTGATAAGAGGGTCAAGATTCACGTGGTTGATTGACCGGGCTTTGATGCCTTTGTCCCATTTTGCAGGGGTAACTGGCATGGTGCTGTAGCGGTGAAGATGCTGAACATGGAATCGGCGTCACATCAGCGACGATCTGAGATAATGGCAACATTCAAGCAGGAGGTCGCAACTTTCCGAAAGACGCGGCATGAGAATCTTGTGTTATTCATGGGAGCATGCGTAAAACCACCGGACTTAGCGATCGTAACATCATTATGCAAAGGATTGACGCTTTATCGACATCTACACCACCAAAAGGACAAGTTCAACCACAACAGGATCGGGAGTATAGCGCGGCAGATCTGTTTAGGTGAGTTTTCCCGCCATTTATCGGATTTCGCGGTGTTATCCCATCGACGTCAGTCTCCAATGATGGTCTGACGCTGCACATCTATTGCAGGCATGGGCTATCTACACGCGAGAGGTATCCTCCACAAGGATCTCAAGACGAAGAATATCTTCTATGAGAACGGCAAGGTGGTCATCACAGATTTCGGTCTGTTCTCGGTAGCGAAACTTTGTCAAGAAGGCCGCAGAGGAAACTATCTGACCATTCCTCGAGGATGGCTCTATTACCTGGCTCCGGAGCTTGTCAAGGATCTGCGACCGGGGCTAGAGCATCCAGATCTCTCATTTTCCACTCGGAGTGACGTTTACGCTTTCGGAACTGTATTCTTTGAACTGCTCACCGGCACCTGGCCGTTCCGCGATCAACCCCCCGAAAGTATCATTTATCAAGTGGCGAAAGGTATCAAGCCTTCTCTAGCGAATCTCTATTCTATTGTTGATTACAAAGATATTTTGATGTTTTGTTGGTCGTATCAAGCACATGATCGGCCGGATTTCAAACGACTCCAATTGCATCTTGAAAGGCTTCCCAAACGAAAACTTTCGCGATGTCCATCTCAACCTTCTAATCCGACTCGGGTGAACGAGTCTACTTTTTAAAATCCAAATAGCATAACAATCGTCATTTGCCATGTTCATCTATCGTACTAAGGCATCGTGATATCAAGAAACCTAAGAGGCCTCCGAACCTATAGGAACAACAACTTCAGATCTGAAACGCAGAATTTTATTGTCCCTGGTGGAAAAAGTGAGGTGTACATTTTATTAGGCCGCTGGAACGTTGGCGGCAGCATCAGAGGCAGCGACAACGAGTACCTTGACATCTTCTCTTACAACAATCGAGCTTGTATGAATAAATCAAAGGAGTCCATCCACAAGGGAGTAAGCGGTATTCGACGAAATAGTAAACTACTCTCTGAGACGGGCACGTCTCGGGCGAGACAATTCAGGACGTTGTTTAGAAAGCATTTCGAGTCAGGTTGATAATCTAGCGGGCATGCTCCGTTGTCCGGGAAGCCTACACAGTCTCCCCAACAGAACCACGAGATATTCTCCCGACATAAGGCTCCTTAAGATGTGCGAGGTTGAACCTCTCGTCTTTTCCTGAAATTGAATGAAACGGCAAGATTGCTGAGGCGAAAGATAATCGATTCTCGTTTGAAGCTTGAAAATCGCACACTGCTTCTTCCCGGCGGAGTCTATTCCGGATCCTGGTCAAGTTCAAGAAGGATGGAGTAATACAATAGTGACATCTGACTCCTGTATCCCGAAGGGACGAATCCTGCAGCGAGAGTAATTTTGAATTTGGCGCGCTGAATTTGGTTCGTGTTTATGCCCGCTGCTCGACCACGACATCCCTGTCTGCCGCGCCGTCTCCGCTGCACTGGCAACATATGACGACAGATCTGCGCTGGAGTCGCGCGTCCGAAGTTTGCGCTTTAGGTAAAAAGGATAAACGGCGAAGAGACAACTTCGGGGAGTCTCAGTCCTTCATACTGGACGTCGAATCCTGAATCACGTTGCTCTGCGGAACCGACCCCTTCCTCTGTGGGAATCATCCCCATCCACAGGTGAGGCGGTGACCGCGGGGAGCGTTGTGCCTACCTCACAATGTCAGCCTTGTCTCCGTATGCGGTTGAGTTTGTTCAAGGTGAAGCATACGCGGGTAAGTTGGCCAGTCAAGAACGGAATATGGGAGACGATCTATCCGACAGCTTGTCAAAAGTGAAGATCGGAACCCGAAGAAGTAAACCGAAAGCAGGTAGAGCCTACGATGTATCTCTGGAGAGCATGCTAATCGAAACTGCTCTGTCGAGGATACAGCAACAGCCGCTGCCTGTCGTCAAGACGGAAGCTTCTCACAAGAAAGCCAACCCAGCAGAGCGGGTACAGAGGAAGAAGAAATTCATTCGACCGTCAGATGCCAATAAGAAGTTGTCGAAACTGAAAAAATCCGTAGTGGACTTCCGGGAAGAACAAGCTCGGTTAGCGTCCGGAGGAGCCGATTGTGATGCGCAGATCGCTAGACATAGTAGCGACGAAATCGGAGCGGATCAATCATCGTGTCATGTCGAGCCTACACCGAGGATTAGAACACAAGGGCAGAGGAGAACCGATACTGACTCTGATGGAAGTAGTGAAGAAACCAAGGTAGAGGAGCTGAATCCTGACCTGAGTTCTGAAGATCCTCCGGCGGGGCAATCGGACCCGCTCAGTTCAACCGAGGCTCAAGAAACTCAGGTGGAGACGAATAGTGACGAGCAGAAAGTGGAAGTCTCCGCGTCACCCGACCTTTCGATAGATGCTCAAACGAATTCGAGGAAGCAACCGTTAAAACGAACACCTACCATGGACCGCTTGAAAGCTGATCTCCAAGGTGATGAACTGAAAGAGGTATGCTACGACACATCATTTTTTTGAAAGAATTTGACCCGGAATTCGCTGATGTTCAATAATGAAAACGTCTTTTGGCAATCCACAGGTGGAACAACTGGCAACAGAATTGATCATCGGGCTCAAGAGGTTCCAAGATAGGCTATATAACAAGGACGAGGTCAAAGCCAGGATGAGGCAACGCATGTACTATGGCCTGAAGGAATCAATCAAGTTCATGCAGGGACAGAAAGTCAAAATGATCATCATGGCCCGTGATCTGGAAGCCGGTCCCGGAGGACTGGATGAACTCATAGAAAACCTCCTAAGCAAAGCCAAAATCCATCGAGTGCCAGTTGTCGTCGCGCTCTCCCGCAACAAGCTCAAGAGACTCTCGCAGAAGCCGTCCAAGGTTAGTTTGGTGTCACCCCGATTGTGGAGCCTGTGTCCCCGGTTCAGCCCCGAATCCCCCATGGGGGCGTTGTTTTCGTCGTCTGAGGTAACCTCGCGAGTTTTCGTTGCAGGTGGCGTGCATCGCAATAACGGACCCGAGCGGTCGCGATGAACAATTTGAGAGGATTCTAGAAATCGTGAAGCCTCTCGGTTTATTCGAAAACCTGGGCCGGGCTGAGTTGCAGGCAGAGGCAGAAGAGCAACAGCGGAAAGCCCAGCAAGATCTCGCGAACTGGACGTCGACGACACGACGGGGTCGTTTCGAATTCGCTGTTGATAAATTATTTCCTACTTGAGCAAACTAGGATCGATGAAGGTCCCGAAGAGTATGTAAAGATTGTGTTAATGTTTGTACAGAGTTGATCATTCGTGCAATCGTTGTCGGATCATCTAACTGTTGTCCAGATCTCCCCGTTATCCCGTCGAGAGATGGAGGCTCAGAGGAGGAACACTTCAACATTCTGCCTTTCCGCGATGACGAGCTCACGAAATTCAGACGATAAATATCGGTTGTTCCCTCTGAGTCACGGCTTCGCCTTTCTTGATGATAGCGAGAGCAATGACGAAGGTGACTGCTCGAAAACTTGAGTCGACCTCCAAAATACGCAATCAAACACGGGAGCAGCACTCGAGCAAAGTGTGAGAAAAAGTAAGTCGCGGCAGGAGCCCACTGTACAGAGCAGTTCGACAATTTTCCAAGACAGGTAGGGAAATACCTTCCTTGTTCCTGAAGCGGGAACCCAAAGCAGGACACTGAGGCTGATAAACGTTATAGTTTCGTTATAAAAATTTATTCGTCTTTGATATCGTCAACTAGAAGCAGCACGCATCGATTCGACAAGGACATCAATCTAGAATTGTGCAAGACGGAGTAGTGGCCTCTCCGGTTTACGTTGTCCCTATCCTGGGAAAGAAAAACGATGCATGTTGAACGGCGGCCGGTCATCAAAACCGGTTTCCAAGTCGAAAATTCCGAGCGGAGCATCAATCAACATTCAAGAAACTACTTACCGCTTCAGATGCGGCCGAGCTCCTTCAGCTTGCTTAGGAGTTCTTCAACACTCTCTACCTTAGCGCCTGCCTCTCTGACTGGGGGCTCCGCAACCGAGACGACCTGATAGAGGAATCGCAGGGTTTACATATCATCGTTAAATGTGCAATCCGGAACTCCCTCGGAGCACGTGGGAAACTTCAAGTTTTCTCGATTGAAGAAGACCTGAAGATGAATCCGAGGACAGCATCTGAGACCACTCACCTTAATACGAGCTGCAATATCAACACCGAGATCCTTCGCGGACAGTTTCTCGAGCGGCTTCTTCTTCGCCTTCATGATATTGGGGAGGGTTGCGTACCGGGGTTCGTTCAGACGGAGATCCGCACTGACGACGGCGGGGAGTTTCACTTTGATGTGTTCCAAACCACCGTCAACCTCCCGCACTATGTTGAGAGAGTCTCCTTCAGGCTCCACCTTTGACACGAATGTCGCTTGGGGCCAGTCTAGGACGCCGGCAGTCATCTGAGCCGTTTGATTCAGGTCGTCATCGATTGCCTGCATGGTTTGAAATTTGTCATGAACGAGCATCAATCACGATACCATCATTGAACCTTACGCACTTCGAATTGCTCGAGTGATTGAGGATCGAGCAGGAGGAGCTCAACTCACCTGTTTGCCGACGAGTATCAAGTTTGCTTGAGTTTTTTCAGCCAGCTTCGCGAGAATCTTCGACACATGGATCGGCTGGAGGGTCGCATACTCGTCTTCCGAGACGTCCACGTGGATCGCCTTGTCTGCACCCATTGCCAGAGCTGTCCGCAGGGTTTCTTGACAAGCAGCCGGCCCGCAAGAAACTGTGGAAGATCATCGATCGATTCAATGATGTTTGGAAGCTAGTGTTGAGGAAAGTCTCGTTCAGAGGAAAGTCGCGCGCAAGTTTCAGAAGACTCCCTAGAACTTCTCCAGCCATTTCGACTTCCTCAACCGCTTATAGAGAGTGAAATGGAGAGCCATGAAATAATGGATCGGGCTACCACCGATGTGGCTCAAGGAATCTGTGGTGGGCTTGTAAATCTCCCTGCGCAAGACTCGGCCAGTATCAGGATGAGCAGAAATCTCAGCGGATGTTCGTTCGGTCGGAGTTGATTCCCGAAACCAGACGAAATCCCCTTCCACATCGAATTGATAGAGTGAGATTCTTGATCGCGCCGAATGTCGACTTCACAAGAGCCCATAATCGCGACGTCAACAACGGTTGCGTTGGAAATGAGAACTGATAGCCCTTCAAATTGCTCTGTCATTGCTAGTGTTTGGTCGCACGTCGAGAATCTTGTCAGCTGGCTCGCACTACTGGCGGCGAGAGCACCGAACTAAAAATAATCTGGCCGAGTAGCATATCATCAGCCAGCTTCATACGTTCATGCAATTGAGCACGAAATATGCACGCAAGCTCTCGCTGAGCATGGTTGTCACTAGCCCGAAATGCGAATCGACGCATGGTGACCCTGCGATAACTCACGGTTGGATCAATTTTTACCTGCTATGATTTCGGAGACATGCTTTTTCTCCTTCAGTCTGACGGCTTCTTCGACGGCGATCTCATCGAACGGATTCAGTGAATGTTTGATGCCCTGAGTGATTACTCCAGAACCGTCTGGCTTCACGCGAACCTGGGGAATATTCCAAATTATCAAGAGCCGGGTTTCGGGAAATATCTCGAAGCAAAACTATGTTAAAGTTCCCAGCCGAACGATAGGCGCGAGAAACGCGATCAAGCAGATTGAATCCGAGATGTGGCTTGGAATCGTGGCTGGAACTCGGCACCGAACACTTTGCGGCATTGAGTCCAAAGTGCAATGTTTCACGCAGGTCCGGCACGGAACCGCTCGGTCTCCCGAGCAGTTTGGCAAGCGATGATCGAAACTAGAGCAGCGATAACCTACCTTCACCGCGTAGTCGATAACGCGCTTACATCCTACTAGAATCCTCAGAGACATTTCCCACCACTGCCGAACGTAGTCAGAAACAGATGATGGAACTTTCGCTAACGGAGGACAGCCAAGTCAGGTCAATAAGAGGAGACGAGCCGCTGTGGCTGCGGCTGCCGATAGAGTGTAGAATGGAAGTGATATGAGCAGGCGAATGAACGTATTTATTTTGGTCGAGCTGTTTGTTGTGTTCGCGGTGGCCGCAGCTCGTCGTCGTCATCTGCGTGAGAGAGTAAACACCAGCGCATCGGACGGGCGCGAAAGTAAGAACCATCCAATTTGTGGATTGACGATGATTCCAACTTTCATCTGCGAACAAGAGCTGCCCAGCGCGCTTGTCCTGGAGGGGGGGGGTGTACAGCGTATCTTGCTAAAGCGCATGCAGCGGTCTCGGAGTCGTCTGCCGGTGGAGCTAACAAGGGAAACACAACCTCAGTTCTGAGTTTCCTCAACAAACTCGGGCGAGGTCACGGTATGGATTCAATGATACTCGGAACTTTCTCAAAATTGGCTCAATCAGAGCGGAAGAATCGTTATTGCGATGAAGAGTCGACGAAAAGCGACGATTCGGGCACTCTTTCGCTCAAAAGTCGGGAATGGATACACATAGCGGAACTTTCAGTTTGTATTCAGCTCATCTTGAGAACGATTCTAGAATGGAAAACACGAGCCCATGTTTGGATGAGACATTCAAGGTTGAGGTCGTGCACTTCCGGAATCTAGAATCCGAGGCACGACTGGACTCGGTTGATTGAGAGAAGCAGCACCTGACCGATTACTTCTGCGTGCGTTCTGTGAGGGATCCGCTGGAATCAGTGTTCTTCATTTAGAAATTCAAGGGTAGCGGTACAATTGGAAGACCAGATGGGAGTTGCTCCAACACTGATAGGGAGTCATAACTGGTTGGGAGCGACTCCAACCCTCCTCGCGGGAAAAGGTTTCACAAGATCCTTGATTTTTGACGGGTTCACTGTGAATGAGTTCCCGACAGGAACGACAGCGAATTCTCCCGCCCATCAATCACAGTCATGTGTTTAGAAAAACATTATCAATTATGACTCTCGACATTCTTGCCGGACGAGCATTGTTCCGGCTCTCAAACTCAGTCTCCGGATGTCTCTCATGTATGATGTTGTATCGAGAACTTCTTGTGATATTGGTGATAAGTCAATCATGAGAGACAACCTGAAACCTGATGGGACTGTGAAGATTTCCAAGACTGACATCATCTCCCTGACAACGAGGAATACCTGATCCACCGAGTCGTGCCCTGAATGTCAGCGCGTGGGAAGTTGTGAAACAACGCGCTCCGTCCGACACGAGGGGTAGCGAAAAGCTGCTATGACCTTCTATTTTCAGAAGCTCTCTGATGTCTCCGATTCGAGAACCCGTTGTGATTGAAAAGAGCAGCGTTTCTGATGAGCAAGAATACAAGGCAGAAACGAATGCGCGCTCTCCGCACTGTCCAGTGTCTCGTCCTATCCCAGTCACCCGAATCCCAGTTACCGGACTCCCAGATCCCCGTCTCCAAGTTACCCTCTCCCACCACCAACTTCTCATGCGCTTCCTTGCTACAGAGAATTCGTGCCTGGCGGGATCTTGCGGGGTTATCGAAAGCAGTTATTCGTTGGGACGTGATTTCTAGCTATTCCAAAAGAATTGAGCAAAACTGCGGGCCGCGTTTAGGAAAACGATTCTTGGCGTTTGACCGGGGTTAATATCCGACTTTGCGATGATTTGCAAGGTCCAGGTCCCGGCTGCAGTAGCACGAGTGGGTGTTGATTGTGAAGATAGAACGCCTCCTCAATCTCCCTGATGAGATGATCCGAAACATTGGCGAGTTCTTGAATTGCGACTCCTTGGCAGCATTTTGACTCTCAAGCCTGAGGCTCTAGGAGATCTCCAGCACTTTGGTGGAGCACACGAGAGTGAAGAAAATCACCAAAAACTTCTCGGAATCCTTGTACGTGAGCGGATGCCTAGTGTGAGACTTGGACCTTCCCAATCGCGAGTCAAGTTGGACGAACCTGGAATTCGTTATCAGTAGATGTCGGAATTTCAACAGCCAAAATGTGGTCGATTCGGATTTCCGTTCGTTAGAAGTTCGTTGCGATCTAGAACCATTAGGAACATTGAGCATGAGTTCTTCACGGTCGTATGCTCCAAATGTTTTCATCCGAAGCTCAGAAGTCGTTTCTCTCGCATCGAGAGAGTGTGCTTCGAGTTCGGGCCCTGCGCAGAATGCATGACTTTCGTTCTGAAGCTCCTGAACCAATGTCATGTAATAGAGCACGGTGACTGAAATTTTCACGGCTACATTGATAGCAACAGAGGTGATAATCTGACTCCCTTGAGGTGGAAGACTCTCCTCACGGTCGTATGCAATCGCTTTTTCGCCGAACAAGATCATCTCCCGGCGGTTCCGATGATTCTTCGAAAAAATTTCAGTTCATCAACCTGGAACGCGGAAACTTCAATCGTTTGGCCATTCGAGGATACCGCGTATTAGGGCTCCCCGAGGATGCCACAGATACGAACCATAATGAAGTTCGAGCAAATATTCTAATGGGGACCTTTGCTATTGTGTCGTCACGAGACAGAACGGTGGTATCGATTCGAATCCCTGCGTAGCCATGAATCTCTCATTTCCGAGGACTCAATCTCTATCTCTCCTCGTATTTTCGAATCCTGCCCGCAAGCATAAGACGAGGCTTGAGCAAAATCATCCGCAAAGGGGATGAGTATTTCGCGGGTTCCGAATAATCACGCCCGCCTTCCGCTGAGCAGAGGGGAAAGAAGGCTTCCGACAAGAATTCTACTCAGGCGGAGATGCTCCCCCGTGATTGCAAAGTGACTCGCGGACCTGCAGGGAAAGAAAACGCCGTCAGGAATTTTTGCAGCAGCATCTCTCTCGCTCGACAAGAACTCGAACAACGGGGGGAGAACAGAGCTCCATCAGAATCTGAAGCAGCTGTAAGCCCAATGAAAGGGTACGGAACCTGAAAGGCATTCAGGGCATCATCGAGTTTTTGTTAGGGAATGATTCGCTTGAACTCGATTGATTTCCAGCGGCTCAAAATTGCGAATGGGAAATCAGCTCGAGTCTAGAATTGATCGAAGTCGTGGGGTCATTCAACGCACCCAACGTCACGCAGCAAGCTTGAGAGCGCTTCGAGAACTCTCAGCGCGTTCTATTCAGAATTCTCCGCCCGTTGCTCATACAGCACCCAAGTCCACCCGCAGGACTTCAAGGGATTCGTGGATCTGGGGAAACTGCTCAATCACACTGATGAGTGTTCTCGGGGCTACGAGGACATGCCGCCTATCCTGGAAAATTCGCACGGCTGTCCTAACATCCCTCAACTGGGTTGGACGCAAGTCAACGTCCTTTTAAAACGGTCAGTATTGGAGAGTCGGAAAGACACGGAAAGTCGTGCAACACAGCTGAAGAGACTCTCCAGCTCTGGGAGTCATCGAGCTTCATTACGGTGTTCTATTTTTATGGCGAAGCCTGCCGCTTATGCACGTCTTGAGATTACCGTATTAACGTTAGCATTGCAAGACGAATGAAGCTTCAAAGCAGAAAAATGATCGAATTCATTCATGGTTGCGTTCATTTTTTTATGTGCTCATTCCGATATCGCTCACCTTGGCCAGCTCGAGTCCATGGCACTCATGGAGCCGCTAGCCTCGCTGGAAGCGTTCTTAATTCCCTCTCTGAGCGACCGTTCTGCTCCGGCCAATAGGCTACTGTGGTCCCATGCCTAACGTGAGCGAGGAAACTCACTACATGTTCGTTGAGATATGATCCTCCATTGTCGGTTCTCAGTGCTTTCAGCTGCTGTCCCGAAGCTCGTTCACTCACGCACTCCACGAGTTTCGACAACGTCTCGGACGTAGCCTTCCGGAACACAACGGACATCATTCGAGTGAAATCATCTACAAGTACTATGAACTTTTTGGTCCCGTATCTAACGACTCCGCGCCACTAACGCCACATCGGAACCTTTGCTCGTGAACTGCCCCACGGATATCTTTACAGACAGTCCGGGTACGAACCGCACCTCGCGCAGCCTCGCTCGCTGGCAGGAGTCACCTACACAGCAGCATCATCCCAAAATCTCCGAGCGAACTTCATAACCTCCGATTTGGCCGTCGCCACCTGGTGCGAGCACTTCCATCGACGAAAACGAAGAAACTCCAGTGCCCTATCATTTGTAGACTAGTTCTTCGATGTACCAGTCGAAGAGTGAGATAGCGGGTATTCTTTCGGTGGGCAAGCCAGAAGTCGCTCGAGATGGACGAATTTGCCTCTTCCAGATTCTCTCTCCTGCGTCAGACTTCATCTGAATGTTGAGTGCTAACTTATCGTGTCCACCTGCCTTACACCAGCTGCTTATGACCAAACTTGCCGCACTGTATCGATGCGCTTCGAATCGAGCTCGTCCATATGATCTCCCTCCAGCCGGCGTTCCGTACGCCCGACTTCGGCCGCGAATACGGTCCCTGGCATGACTCCGGCTGTCGACCCGTGAGCCGGCGAACGCCGACTTCTGCATTTGCGATGCCTGTCGGGCGGCCTCACTCAACAGTCGCTCCTTCACAATTTCGGCAGAGATCATCGTGGGTATTGATCAGCGGCGAATATTCTCTTGGCAATTTCATCAAGATGAGCCCTACGAGTAGCCGGCCCGTTACGCCACTGTAAATCGCTTTCAGACGCGGCTGAAAGAGTTCCTCCAGAAAGTCCAAAATCTCTTCCCCAGATGTTGCGTCGCGGATCGTAGAGAATAGACAAGGTCTGATCCCTAAAATGATCGCGCCTGGGGCGCGTCGTTTGTGGTAGGAGTCGAGCTTCGTCCCTCCCACGAATTTCCATGGGTCACAATTGAAGAGATGGGCTTCCATGGCAAACTTCCAGTCCATGTAATTGTTCGCTCCCTCGAGCTTCTCAGAAGATGATGCTCTGCTCACATTGATGGTGCTCGGCTTGGGTCCCTCTGCGGTACTTGCGCTCGGGTGAGTGAGAAGAGGAGCACTTTGCCGTTATCGAGCGAATCAATCATCTCATTGGTGAAGGGCACGAACAACTAGACTACGCTCGTAGTTAACCACATCGGTTGCATCATAGACAGTCCAGCCGAGGAGTCGGCTTTTCTAACGCCGTCTGTAGATCTGATAACCTTAACCGTCTAGCCGAGACGTCTAAGCGCTGTGTGGAAAGGGTGCAGATTCGCATCCGAAGTCTCGAAGGCGATGTTGCGGGTTCGATTCTTGTCTCAGGGCATACTGGTCACGCTCAAACCCCCACCAAGAATGGTGGAGCTCATCGATCCGATGTCGAGCGATGAGGAAAGCGAACTCGAGGAGCGATAAGTATGAAGCTCAAACCAGGACAATGATTTTGCGGTGTCGACGCACTCGCGGTATCTCATCGTCGGTATTGTGCAGAGTGTCAGAAGCGGCATAGGCCAAAGGTCGAACCTAAGTCACCAGTTCAGCAACTTTTCAAACGGATAGGAGTTCATGTTCCTTAAACCACGGGTCTTGGTAATCAGAAGGTTCGCCGATTCCTCCTCCGAAGTTACACGTGCGCGGACAGAACTCTCGATATTGTGGGAACACGTTGTCGAGTAGGTAACCCTGAAGCCCAACTTTCGGAATCGCGCGCCACGGATGGCGAGAGTGCTTCAGAGAGAGGAGATCAACACACCGCGGAACTTCCAAATAACTTGTAAGACGTCACTTGTTCCGTAGCGAGAAGTTAACACGGTCGCGCACGCGATATCCGGTTCGGTTCTAGCCACGAGGAATAAAGAGTTGTCGTCGATCCACCTGGTGTCAAGAAGAAAACCCTGTTTTCGATCTTACAATATGCATCTGGAAGAACTCAGAGAGAAACTCAGAATCCTACGAAACGAGAGAGGACGATTACAGGTGAATTCTTTGACCACTCGCCCCATGACTTCAAGACTACTGATTATCCCCGTGCTGGTCTCACCATCTTTCGCCCACCGTCACAGGAGCATCTCGCCGACTTAAAGGCCAGGAGACGACAAGACTCCGAGGATGTCATTCCCGCTAGAGACCTCAATAATAAACGGCACGTGTTGGACCTTGTTAACAGTAGGAGACAAAGAAGATTGTCTGATGCTGAAGTCGAAAAACTGGTTAGTAAGCTCCCAGTTTTCCGATTTGACTTCGTTTCAACCATCATTTGTGGCAACTCCCCAGCGCCTGCGGATTTTCACGCGATGCGTTTCGAGAACTGCTGTATCTTGCAGGTCACGCTCAAACCTCCACCAAGAATCGTGGCGCTCGTCGATTTGACGTCAGATGAGAATCCCAGGTCGAATTCGAAAGCCAACGTCTACCGATGTATGTCTCTCGACCAAAAAGGTGATTTGAATCATTTATCGGCTCAAGCGATTTCTGGCCCCGGGGTTCTCAATCAAGAGAAAAGGATCGTTAAAACAAATTATTCATTCAGCTCAAGCAGAGGACGTCGACATGGCTCGCGCTATACAGGACATGTATCCGAAAAACTGCAGAAGCTTCCGGGCAGAAGCAGAGCTGTCCGGCGATCCAGTCACGCATGTCACTGAAAACAATTCCGCAACGGGAAACGCAGAAGCCCACAGTGTTCCTGAGGCCGAGCAATCCGAATGCCAAATGCATACTCACACCGAGGAGTACTGTATGGGAGACGTCACGGAAGATACGGCCTATGCTGCTCACAACGGAGTGTACGGAGAGGTGTATGAAGTAGTTGAGCAGACCAACGGCGGAGAGCAGCTTCACTATCCAGAAGCGTACTCGACAGGAGATCAGAACCTGTACGCTAATGTCACAGAAGTATGCAAGAACCAAACTATTGACGAGACGGGTCAGCTGTGTACATCGGAACCCACGCAGGAAGAATCCTACACTGAGGAACAGCTCACGCAATATAATGAGGAACAACTCACGCAGTACTCTGAAGAACAGGCCGCGCAGTACTCTGAAGAACGGCAGGCCGAGTACTCCGAGGAACAGGTCGCGCATTATTTCGAAGAACAGCCAGTCCAGTGCTCTGAGCAACGGCTCGCGCAGTACTCTGAAGAACAGCTAGCAGAATACACTGAGGAACCGGCCGTCGACGGCCAATACGCCGAGTATTCCGAAGAGCACTATGCGCGGTATGCGCAAGTAGCTGACGAGCAATGGCGCGATGCGACAGCGGATCCGTCTCAATACTATGCAGCGACGAACGCTCAGATGGAAGCAGGAGACTATAGCGAGGTTCACGAAGTCATAGAAGCCTTATCTGATCAGGTCGTGGTGGGAACTCGAGACTACGCTGAGCAACAGATAGAGTTCGATCCAAGGATCCAGTACGATGGAACAATCTACGCTTCTGAGGGTTACGTAGACCCGGCGCAATACCCACTCCACGGCAACGAAGAAGTCATCGTGCAGGAGTCCAGCGAAACTGCCGCCTCCGTTGATTCAGCATTCTACGACGAAACCGTCGGTGCTCCTCACAACCTCCAAGCAGAAGAACAGCTGATTTACGAAACTATTGAGGCTGTACAACAAGATGCTGCACTTCACTACTATGGGGCGGAGCTTGATCAGGGTAGGTATGCTGTTGCAGAACAAGACCTGGTCGACGGTATGACGGCAATGTCGTTGCAATCTACGGCGCAGGGCTACCAACTTGATGAAATTACGGAAGTAGAGTACGTCACGGAATACTACGGCGCAACTTTTGAGGAAGAAGACCCGGTGGGTTTCTACCGATACTGCACGTTGCGAGAGCGCAGTCAGGCGGACTGCCATGAACGATTGACTGAATAAAGTTTGAGAAATTCATGCGGGATGGTTTCCGCCCCTCATCTCGGATGAAAGTGATTCTCATGTCTTTGTTCCACTCATTCATGATATCCGCAAGAATCAGAGTTGATTCGTTATTCTCGATTGCCGGATTGGGACTTGAGTACTGGATTTCAAAAACAAAATTTGATTTCGGTCGGATCCATGGCCGCGGAGGGAGTCATGCTGATAATGATGGAAGATGTCTTCGTCGACGTTCGGTCCATCGCCCGCCGGTCATGAAGTCTGTGGACGCGGGAAGAATCGGGGAATATCTGGGAAGTCTCGGGTTTGGTTCACTGGTAGGAGGAGCCTTCGCTTCTTGAAGTCCCCCGGAGTTTCCGTTCTCGTAGTTCTTTGCCTATCAAGCTTCTAGAGTGCCTCGACACCTCCTACGCCTGAACGGGATTCCCGTTTGCAGGACCGGTCCTACGGCACCGGAGGCCGCGAAATGCCATCCTCAAGAATCGGAACATTGTGAATTTCCCGCGATGATTCAGTGAGCTTCGATGCTCGCTCTCTTCGAACTCGACTTTTCGAGCTCGCTCTCGAAACCTGCCGCGAACGGCATCCGAGCGCAGGCTAGCTCCAGGATTCACAATGATTCATTCTCACAGTGAAATCGCCGACGTTGCTTAGTGCCTCTCTTGGTATCCGAATCAGAAACCACAAACTCGACAGACGCTACCCGACACGAAGGGAATGATGGGGCGGGTGCGAGGAAGACGGAGATCGCGATATTTAGTACTCCGACACGTTTCCAATTATGTTGGTGATCGAACTTCCAACGATAGCCCCCACGGTCTTCAAAAATAGCTGGTCGACTTGCTGCCGTCGTTCGCTACACTAGGTGAGGATTCTTCAGGAGAACCCCCACCCGCCCTTGACATCCCAGAGTGAGGACAGGCAAACAGGCGAGATTTGCTGGGGCCATGACCTGTTGCATTCTGGGCGACAGACAGAGGAGAAACGTCAAGCTCTCAACAGCACTAGACCAACAAGAATGCTGCGTTGATACATCATAGGTGCTCCTATACTGTGATAGATAACGGAAACCCGAGTCGGTCATGCGCAGAAATCTTTCAGGAGAAAGACTTCGAGTCCATTGGCGCTATTAGTGATCAATTCCGCCGAAAAGTCGCGTGGGCGTTCTTCCCACAAGGGTATCGGCTGGCAAACAGGATCAGAATGATGAACCTTTGGCGGCATGGACATCGATCCATTTTTTTCTTATCTCTACAACGGTATCTAGTCAATAATGGGCAGGAAGAGGCCTCTGTGAGTTGGATGCGCATCCTCTCCTCTGGGAACACCGTCTCTTTCGTCTTGCACCATACCAGAGCGGGTAAGAAAACTTCCTTTCTTCCGGAGACTTCATTTCGCTCTCGTCTAGCAAGCTGCGGTAGCCTCTGAGTCGATCCGCTCGTCAGAGATTGATTGAATGAATGGCAAAACTGAATGGCAAGTAATCGCACTCCAGAAAGACGCGGGAAAACGCCCCCGATCGCGGAGGAAACCCTCATGATTGAACCCGATGAACCCACGGAACCGCTGTCGTGAGGATTAATGTGCCGCTTGGCCTCTTGGAGGGGAGGCTTAAGAGTAAGAGTGAGAATCAGGCGAATTCCGTGACTCTACTGCAGAAGCTAATGCCAGAGCGTGCAGTTTCAGGGCATGATATTCCATGATATCCCCCTGTTTCTTTTTCCCAGCACAATCATTGGATGTTACATCTTCTTATACTCACACCCGAGCTTCATCGCTTAGTCCAAAAGCTTCCCATACTAGATGTTCGTGCTACCCCAGCGCCTCTAATGGAACCCGGCTAGGAACGAACTGCGTCCATACTCAATCAGAACGGATTAATAATCCACGCGAATGAGAATCCTTCGGCTTGGAGTTAGGATTCAAGTTCAGCCTGAGGACGCTCGTAGCTCAAAGTCTCCAAGGTCGAAGCCGAGGGAGTCCCAATTGTCAGGAAGTTTCTCAGGTCTTGAACAGATTCTGAGGGATGCGAGTTTCCCTGACAAGGACAGTGTGCCCACTTCTCGGGATACAGGATTTGACGTCGCACGGCTGGAGCCACTCGAATCATGCGAAGCAGGCGACGAGCCGACATTGAACTCTCCTCTAAAATGACAGACGTAGCTTCCACCGGATCGTCGTTGATGCGGGCTCGCGTCTTCAGTTCTGCAGCACGTGCTCTTTCCCGAGGTACAGCGGAGAAAAACACGGCCTGGCGGGCTGAATGGCCGCCAAACTTGAGGTTGCAGCCTATGCAGGCACCCACCAGAGGGAGCCTCGATGCTGAGTCCCCGGTCCCAGGTGGGCATTCGTTCGTGGGTTTCGGGGGTTTGTGCGCATGCGTTGAAAGTATTTTGACTGCGCCGCGCAGAGTGGACTCTCTCTGAGCGGACGCACGGACCGACGATCCAACGACGTCCGCTTGACAATCTTCAGTAGGAACTGAAGAGCTGAAGGCTACGCCACGAAATCACGTAGGCGAGGAATCGATTTCGCTGGCGTTTTTTGAATACGTGTGAGTGTTGAGTGCAACACAGCAGTCTCCGAGGCTTGCGGAAGACACTCGTTAACTGTTTGAGAACCAAAAGTGGATCAGCAAATATTATTTTGTGCATGTGAGTGAGTGGGATTTCGACATAAATGGTTTGTTGCACCGTTCGAGGTTGACGAGCTCCGCGTGAGGCTCAGCAACGAAATGTGAGTTGAATCGCCTGGTTTCCTAGCTCGATTCCACCCTAGAACACTTCCCATGATTCTGTCGAAACGTTTCCGTAAATTTCACTACTGTTTTGTTAGGCCTACTTCGAATAAACTGTAACTTCGTGCAGGTGGCCGCTGAGGGCTCCGATGTTCCCTCACGAGCAGGCACATTGTCGATGGCGAACTAGATTGCCGATTCCGATTTTCTTCCCTGAATTCTTTGTTCTTGTCTCCTGCGGAGGGATATTCGAAGCTATCCCGATGTAGTTTTCTACAGTGGGCACGTTGCGCTCCAGCTGACCGACCATCGATCCGTACAGAGTCAGAGAGCAGAACTCGATGTGAAATTCGTACCACAACTTGAAGTGTGAGATGATGACCCACATTCTCGGCGCCGTCAGCAGTTCAGCTATTGTCTCCGCTTTCGTAGTTCGCGGACCCGGTCGCAGTTCTCGTTCTCGGCCCGGTGGTGTTGCGGATTTGGCACGAGATTTCAGTGCGGGCGTCTTGCAGTGATGCGACGGCGCGGCGCGGCGACGGTTTGTAAGAGGGTGATTTCTGCCGCCAGTGTATATGGAAATAGGGCATCGCTCTGCGGCTCACTACAAATCGGAATCGATTCAGAGATGTATTGATTCATCGGAAGACGTGAGATGCATGCGG
Source organism: Neoseiulus californicus (assembly GCA_028455905.1). NCBI lineage: Eukaryota > Metazoa > Arthropoda > Arachnida > Mesostigmata > Phytoseiidae > Neoseiulus > Neoseiulus californicus. Next base: position 20,029,617 of record JAMQGS010000003.1, read on the forward strand.
ACTGCCGGGATGATATTTAGCCGGGAGAGGTTGACGTCCGTGGAAAACAGTTTACCTTCTTCCAACCGCTACTGCTGCGCCCGCTGTTCCTGTTCTCAATGCGGGGCAAATAGGAATACGCGCGTCTTGCTCACTCACTCACTCACTCCCTTCCTTCCTCCCCCTCGATTCCGCTCTTGGCGTCCGTTAAAAAGGAAAGAAGTCACTGTTTGTAAGTGCGGCGGCGACGACGACGGCCGCGTGCGTGCTTGCAAGCAAGCGAGCTTGTAGTCTCCGCTGTTATTCTTCTCCGCTTTTTCCTTCGACACCAGCCAGGCAGCCAGCGAGCCCGTCGAATCTCGTTTGTTGTCTGATGAATCAGCGATGGAATGTCTTTTGTTGACTCAGACTCCTTTGAAGGGTCGCGGCGGCATTGAATCATGGAGTTTCTTCTCCGTTAACGAATGACACAGAGGCTATCCGGCAACTTTGCCGAGGAAAAGACTCTCCTCTGTTTGTCGACGCTGCAAAGTGCAAACTTCTGTCGCCCATAATGCGGCGGGAACATCGCAAACCTCATGACCGCCACGCTGGAAATTACTTCTTCTTGATACATGCATAGAGGGTGGAAGAGTTCATGTTTCGTCTCGTCCCGATGATCGCGCACGAGCGTGGATAATCAAGCAGCGCTGGAAAAAACGCAGCGAAACTCGAAGTGGTCGGCGGCGGCCGCTCCGGTCATGTCTGGAATGAGGAAAACAGCAGTTGCAGGACCGCCGCAAGCAAACGTAATCAGGATTTTTGTGTCTTGTGGTTCGTCGTCACCGTTGCTTCCTGTGCCGGTGGTGCTGCCGCTGTTGTCGGCTGCGGGGCGGCGCGGCGGAGATGTCAAGCGAGTTCGTCGCCGAGCGGCCCCGAGGAGGAGAAGAGAAAACCAAAATGGCATGCGGGTTTCATGAGCCCCGGGCGGAACTACGCGACAACAGTGAAACAGTGGACAACGGGGAAGCGTATTTGAGAGCAGGACCCATGTCTCCCGACTGCACAAAAGAACGAATTTCGATGATTGGTGTCTGCTCCAGCTGCTGTAGGCCTTCCTGAATAGTTGCCTACGTCTCGTCTGACGTAGCGGCCATCCATTGTACTCATCCATCTCTTGTGAATACCTTCAATTACTCGTCCGGTTCCCTTGAGGAGCTCTCCTCGATCCATGCTCTGTCATCTCCTGTTGAGTTTGTTCTTCATATCACGCGGTACGTGCCTTGACGCGTGACGCGGAGGCGATTAAGATGAAATGACATTACGCTACGTTTCTCGCGCCTCCAACCAACGGGACGGCTGACAGAATGAGCTGTGGGGAAAACCCCGAGTCGAGGCTCCGAGGCTCACGCGATGAGGATTACAATTCTAGACCCTCGAGTCGTGAGACGCCTTCAGGGTATGGCTTGGCTAGAGAGGCCGGCGGCGCGGCGTAAGAAGCAATACACGTCGCCAGTCGCAACCCACCACAAGGTCCGATGAGATCCCTATTATGATTAACAGAATCGTCGCTAGCTGGTGAGAGGAAAGGAGACACGTCAACCGTGACATTGCTTGCGTGGAGGATGCTTGCACAGGAGTACGTGAAGCCAATGTTATGTACATTTGGTCATTGTGGAAGAACTCTGCATAATTTTCACGCAGTTCGCTGCAAGAAATCCCGTCAGGTTGAATCCAAGCTTTTCAAAAGAGTCCGCGCACTCCTTAAAGCAGCGCCTGAATTTGAGATTTCCGTGCTGGAGGAATCAGGAGTTGAGGGGCTAGGGAGCATACACCGTGCGGTGATGAACACGATAATCAGGGTGTTGGACAGAGGGACGGAAAAACGGACCAACATACAGATTTCAAGGCGAGAGCAGCAGCAGACGCCGCCGCCGCCGCATTGAGAATATGATAGCTTCAAGTCACGAGAGCTTCCTTATCTTCTGAGGAAGGCGTCGGAAAAGCGAGCACTGGCTCTCTGTACCTTGTTCGTTTTGCTCGTTTGAACCAAGATCACTGATGCGGTCCCCTTTCGATAGCCATCATTTCAGCGCGCAGCTCTGAGCGGGTCGCAACAGGAGTAGCAACAGCGGTCTCACTCACGAGCAACTGCAACGAAAGTCTTGACCACGACCTCGTCGACTTGAGCCACACCAGGAACAGCAGCAGCGAAACTAGCGACGTTAATCGTTCTGTCCAGGAGCAGAACCAGGGGCACCAACAACAGCAGCACAAGGTCGTTGTGAGACACGATAAGGGGTCATTCAATGTTGAACAAAGGAATCGCCCAGAGGAGTTGAATCGTCGGTGGAGATTGTTGTTGTTCTCACTTCGCGGCATGAGTTCCTGCTCAAGGAACTGCATATTGTTAGAGGGAACAAAACATGATCAAGAAAGGTAATGCCCATTTTACCAATGGTCCGATTGCGGAAACCTAGCTCACTGCTGTTGCACTCCATGCGCGGCATCGGCCAAGTTTCACTCGAGCGAACGCGAAATTCAGCCGCCAACCAGGTGATTCCGAAAGATCGGGGAAAGCCCCAAACTCGGCCACGTCATACTGCGGTCTATAGAGTTGAAGAGCAACTGTTTCGACGCGGTCTCGCCTGGGTTGGGCAGTGACGAGGGCCCAACCGACATCCGGATCCGAGTTCTTGTTTGGCTCATGGAACAGTTAGACTGCTTTTCTCCGACCATCTCTCTGTAATTCTCTCACTTTCCGCCGCCCCGAGGCAGTTTTTCCTTCTTGTTGGTAGCCGTCGCCTCCGCCTGGTCGGTGACGGTCCCAACCGTCGCTAACGTTTGCTGCGAACTAGTGTTGTTCCTCGTACGTTCGTCCATTGGCCGTCGTTTTCATTCTCTTTCTTCCTTTTTTCCGTCTTTGCGAAAGAAAGGAAAGAATCTTTGTTGACGAGGGAGAAGAGATCGAGATAGAGATACCCTCGACGATACCGACCGACATCCCCGTCGAACCGACAAGCGGCGGCGCGGCGATGAAATAGAGAACAGCAGGCGTGGAGGAGAGAGCGAGAGAGGAGAAAACCAGGGGAGCCCTGTTCAGGCGTCACCTCGCTTATCGTCACATGGGGGATATTTTTCGTAACTTTTTTTTGTTGACGAAAGTCGAACAACAGCTGGCCTACCACCCGCACCTAGATCCTCTCGCGCGGTCCTCCCGAGCTATTGAGATCGTTGCATGACCGCTCGAAGAGTTTACAGTGCAGTATGGCCGGGCCGGTCACACGTATGGCGTCTCAGAACGCAGCTGGAAAGAAAACAAACAAAAGTTTACGTTTTCGCAACTTGACCTGGGGCCGAGTCTCAGTTTCTAACAACGACAGGCTGTACCTGTCGACTCGTTCTCGAGCGATCAGGTAGTTTGAAGCGATCATCGCTCGAATCAGCTTCCAAAACTCCCCTTGATTCAAAACTGAAATGTGATAGCGTGTGAACTCAAGGCCACGCGCAAGGAGCATCTGCATACCGCACAATGAGGTGGAAGAGCCGTCCGGCTCACCGCCACCGCCGGCGCCGCCGTCTGGATCATGTCGAGCGAGTAAGCATCCAGACAATCAGGAACCGACAAACAGCTGCAGCTTCCAGACAAGCGACCGAACGAGCATCCGGAAGAGACCAGAGGCGCCGATGTCGTTGCCGACGTCGTTGCCGACAACCCCATCGCGTCGACGACGACGACGACAACGGCCGGTCGCTCTTCCGCTATTCCTCTTCGTCCGCCTCTTGTTCCTCTCTCTCTCCCTCTTTGCCGCGCGCCTGCCCGCCGCGTTCTCTTCCTTACACTCGGTATCTGTCTTTTCCTCTTTTGCAGCTTCCTCTGGGCAGAAGAGAGTTCCCTCTTCCTCTGCCGGCGTCCCTTTACCCTAAACTCCCTAAAAGCAGACGGCGCGGCGGCGGCGGCGGCAACAACACCACCCGCCGCTAGACTCACTTTAAGCAAGCAAGCAAGCGAGCAAACTGTATAGCGGCGGACGAAGTCTCTTGCTTCCTATCCTTAGTTGCTTCTCCCCAGGAGCAAGCAAAGCCGGCGGAAGTGGGTGAAGGAGAGGCGGAAGGAGAAGCGTCGAAAGCTTCCTATCAGATCCGTCGGTGCTAGTGTCGCGGCTGCAATGTTGTTGTTGTTGTTGTCGTCGCCGTTGTGGATGCCACCACCACCGCAACCATCGCAGGCAAAGTCAACACTAGTCCATGATGGCTTTTTACGTCACTGCACTGCCAACACGACGGAATATTCCAACTCACCCCATTGACTCTGACAATACTATTGAACAACATGGCTGCGATCCTCCTTATCGCGCAACCGACGATCCCCTTCGGTTACTTGTCGGGAAACGGGTGGAACATTAGCCATCGCACACGTCGGTAGGGCGAAATCTCCATCGAACGACGCGAAACGGAGGGGAGGAATATTTCTCGTTTGCTATCGCCATGAGGAAAAGCATCAAATACACCGAATTCACCCACCGGAGCGTTGCGCGGTCTGACACACGGATGAAGCAAAGGGCGCGCCATCGAACTAGGTACATCGAGATGGCTGAACCGATCCCGCTGGCAACGGCAACCCGCCAGCCTCGGCTCTCGGTCAGCCAGACGTGCAGCGAACGAACGTCTGTAATTGGCACTTTTGCCCAAGCTATCCAAGGATCGCCCGGGAGGCTATCTTAATCTAGTCAAAGGCGGCGTCCGTCCTCCTGCGAGATCAGACTTCGCGCTGTCTTGCCTTGCTTTCCCTTCCCCCACGCCGAACCCCGGTTACCCTTATCTCTCCGCCGCCCAATTTTTTTCCATCGCCCCCTAATCCCCAGTTCCGCCGCAGCGGTTGCAGAGAAACTACAACTAGGAGATTTCTAGATGCTCCAAAAGGTCACAACAACGAGCATTCCGAGGGACTGCGTGGCACCGAAGCGTAAAGCGTCGAGAACAAATAGATCAACTCATGCTGGTCAATCAATGATTGCTCAAGGTTGGATCGATTGGTGTATAGATGGATTGAGTACAGATATCGCGGTCAAAACTTGACTGGAAGTCGGCCTACGAAAAGGTAGACCCGGGAACATGCAAGCGAACCGGCCCTCGGGAACGCTGAACGTGGTTCGGTAATGGCTGGTGCCGAGGAGCACTTTCATCAGTTGTCTTCTCTCCTTGGCCTCTCTCGCTTCGACTCCGAGTCCACCACTGTGTCTTGGGAATCAGACTCCACTTTCTTGCAAGCTTGTTTCCTTCCGCCCCTCGATCTTGGCCTCGATCTCAGTGAGGTGACCGGTGAGGTCCTCCCGACAGCGCTCACCTAGTCCCTGTTTCAAGAAGTGCTGATTGTCTCTCCTCAGTTAACCTCCATCCGATGGAACAAGTCCCTCGCTCTATTCATTAGGTGGTTTTATTATGCAATCAGCTTCCCATGATGACCGTTGCGGAGCTGGTTACCCAGCGAAAATGGAGTGAAAACATCGGTTAGTTCCTCCAGTTGCTGTCTGTTTCTATCTGTAAAAACATCATCCCCAGTTGCAACCCGCAACAACAGATGTCCCTCAGAGTTTGTGAGGTTGCACATTACCAGGCGAACCGAACAAAAAGTGCTCGACGTAATAAGAGCGCAGTGAGGGTTGGTTCAAGGAACCTCTTGGCTCGAATCCGTTTCAAATCATGAAGTGGGCTCATTTAGGAGACTTGAAGGAACGCACAACCAAGACGGAAACAACGACTCAATGAGATCTTAAAGCTCAGCGAGCTGTTGCAAACTGGTGAGACCGAAGTCCAGCGAGCTGCCAAACGACCGGCCAGCCGACCGACTTGGCCAACGTACATCAGTGTCGCTCAGAGTCCCTATCGGATTTGCAATTAGTTGATTATTAGGGAAAAGTCGACGACGCGTCTGGTCCAGAAAGACCCGTCTCATGGAACATTCTCTTCCTGTTCTTCTTCGTCCGCGATCAACGCGCAGCGGAACCATGCATTCAGCGGGGAAAAAGTCAGATTTTGCGGAGCTGTTTGAAAGCGCAGAATTTATCAGCTCGACAATTCCGGTCAACGGTCTCGGTTGACTGCTTCGGACCGCTCCGCCACCTACTCAAAGGAACCCCGAAGCGAACAATGGATCAGCATAAGATGATGGCGGCACCTAAGTTGGCTTCACCCGACCGGCCAAGGGACCACCGTGGCTTGGCTGTCTTGTCTTCGCGGTCGGCTGCCGGGAATGAGCGCAGGAGTCAGCTAGGCACTAGGGGAGACTGGGGGCAGGGGGGAGAGGAGGGCGGGGAGTGCATGGGTGTGTGGTATATCTATTTTTTGATCGATCCGCCAACGCTCGCTTGGATAGAGTCTCCCGGCACCTCGTTCAAGCGAGAGGTTCAAGTGCGCCAACATGCAGTTGACTCTTGGAAAGCTATGGTACGAACGGCGACATCTACCCGGCTCCCTCGGTCCTCGGAGAACAGAATTCAAACCCTCTGTTTTATGATGAACTCTTTCGCGGCAACCGACGAAGCGGAAGAGTCATGCGAAGGAACGTGGGAATGACCCGTTGTGAGATGAGGCTTCCCACGAATAGAAAACGAATCGCCATACCACAACGACGCACTTCGGGGGGTACGTGCTCTGAAGCTGCTGCCTCGAGTTCCTGAAATACGAGCTCGGATCTCTGCGGACGCACAGCACAAACAGCAATGTTATCCGCAATGATATTTTGCTTTGTTTCTCCCTCTTTATTCGTCTGTTTTCGCTCTCGCGTGGAAGCACTCGTGCGTATCTTCGAACAGTAGCGTGGCACAAGAAACAGCAACAATGCCAGCATCAGCGACATCCAATGCCGGGCAACGGGTTGCTTATTCGTACGAGGTCAGATCGGTAAACGCGATTAACTGTTACTTAGTCGTTCTGTTGGGATCTTTCTGGTCTTTCCATCTTTTGGAAAAGCATCGCGAAATGAATTGGACCCGGAAGAGAGAGAGAGAGAGAGAAAGAGCGAACGCTCACACCGTATATACGTATAATAATACGAAGGGTGATAAGGAGAGAAAAGCCCGCCGTAGAGATTACGTAGCGGCCTATTAATTTGGCAAATTGGATCCCTTTTGAAACGGGTCTACCGTACGCGAGAAAGCAGAAGGTAATGCGGCGCAGTGGCAAAGTTTACCGACGCTCTGAACACGGCTTTACTTTCTTCGCGCCTGCACGACCGGCAGACGCGGCAGATACCTCAACCTTACGCCATTCGTACATGAACGACCGAGTGTTGGTCAGATATCGCTCCAAACTTTCAACTGATCTTTGAACGACATTTGGTTCTGGCGGTTTTGCCATCTATAGAGAACTCGGGAACAGCAGTTACTCGCCCGCTCTGCGTAGTACAGCTGGGTACTTACTCCTTGTCGTCACCTCGTCTTTGAACTCTTCAGATTCCGAGACTACTCCGAGAGCAACTAACCAACCGTTCGGATAACGAATCATTGAACAAGAACAACTCAAGGAGGAACGACAGGAACAGTTGAGCGACAGCGACGGCTGATATTAAAATGAGAGTGTTTCTCTCCCTTTGTTCCGAGTTGAGGAGCCCCGTCTAATACGTGTGTTCGTTTCACTTTTTCTCCCATCCACTCCGTCTTCACTGAACACTGCCGTGCAGCGTACTGCTTCTTCTCTCGCACGCGCACCCCTTCACTCATTGTAAGAAGGTTCTCTGACTGACTGGCTGAGATTGCTCGCTATCGATTCCTAGATCAGTAATGATCCGAACGCTATGTTTGAGAGGGGTGTCTGTTTTATTCTGCGATTTCCTACTCTGGCTGCTCTCGCCCCATTGCATGTATGCGTGTTTGACTTTGCCGATCTTGCCGCAGCAGGGCCCGATCGGTGTTTCACTCAACTTTTCCGGTGGTTTATGGGTAGATGGGGGCTGCCTAGCATAGGATAGGAATATCCACTCGTTCTTTCCAATTTTGAAAGTTTCAAGGCCCAAATTCACTTTCGAAATCGGTTGCGACCACTCTCCTCGTATCAGTCAAAGTTCTTTGTCGCGTCGACTGGAGAGGCATCCGACGAGATCCAAAGACGCTGAAGCGGTCATACCTCGTATACCACCACAAAGCATCCAAGTACCTTGACAGGCTATTTTGGGAGCCATGGGGCTTCGATCCGGGAGGAAGCACACGTTGACGAGAGACAATCCGGAGCGGGCCGAGAACATCAAAGAGCGAAAGTACCGAATCGAGTGAAGGTTGAAGGTGCCCCGACAACAGCAAAAAAAACGGCATCAACGGAGCTAATGGTTGCGCTAGTGGGCGAATCTTGCGGAGAGTCAGGCGTGCAGGTGCTTTCAGATAGCGAGGTTTTGTACGTAGCCGACTCGGATCCCTTTGCTGAGTTACATTAGCATAACTTGCGCTAGCCTTAAGCGGCCACAAGCACGGCTACCGGAGGAGTTTTTTTTCCTTTCGGTTTGTGTGTTTGTCTAACGGGAGCCCTAGGACCATACGGCCTATGAAAGCTGTGAACCAAGGAGGCGCTGGAGGCAGTGGCGAATGCAGCCAGCAGGAGTGGAAGTGGGAGTGAGCTTCTATTCCAACAACCGTTGTCCTTGTCAGTTGCTGTGCCCTGTCTCCGGTCTCTCGAGTCGAAAACGACGCGACGTAGACGACATCGTCCTTCGTCGCTTGAATCGTAATGCGTATCTGATCTTCACCGTTTCCTGGAACACAGAAGTTTTTGTCTTCAAGTGCAGTGCGTCTTTGTTTTTTGTTTTGTTTTTTCTTCTCCTCCCCCGGGCTGACTGGCAGAACAGCAGGCGGCCGGACGAAGGACGTCTAGGAACTTGCGATCCCACGGACGACTGCACCACGACCACCATAGACATCACAAATGCATCCTATATTGTCGGGAGAACGACCACCGAACGACCGGCCGCTCCGTTGGTCGCTCGGCATATTATTTATTGTTATAATCATCATCATCATCAACATCGGGCCACTGGGCTACGTCCGCTCACTCGTGCCAACAAACGTGCAGAATCGATTCCTGTCATCTATTCAGACAGCTAATCCATTGCTTGGCCCGCTTGGCATCCACCTCGTTGAGGCTGTCGACGTGCTTCTCGACGTTGTTCGATGACTTTTCGAAACTATCGAACTGCGGACAAAGCTCTCGTTCGAGCGCTGAACTCATTCAGAGGAAAAAAACTCCGCAGCCTGTTGATGCCATCGGAAATTCGTTATGAGGTCAATCGATCGCGGGCTTTGACAACGCCAAAGTGGAACCACGACGCTCGGAGGTCAATGCATAAGTTGCAAGATTTCGCAACAAGCCCACGGCCGACCTTGATGACGAGGTTGCCATCTTCAAGAGATTTTGTCTTTGGCTCGAGGTCCTCGACGTCGTCGTCGCCGTTGTAGCACAGTCCAGCTGTTCCCAATCGCGGCGGATCGCTCGCTGAACGTGTGTCTTTCCGCAACAACCTGACGGGAACAGATTGAAATTCCGAAGATCGATGTCGTTCGTTCCGGCAGCTCCGGTTCAAATCCGTGCAGCCGACAAGGCTGCACGGTTCAATCGATCACGTCTCGGCTCAATGATGAGCTCCATAGCGCGATATGGATTCTGGCCATGAACGGGCGATGGTTCGAGACTCGAAGTTTTGATCAAGTGCAACCATTCCGCTTAACAAGGAGACTGAATTAATTCCTAGCAGTTGTTGTGGCTGCCAGCCCTGTGCTCCGTCCGCGGCTCCCGTAGAAGTAGGTCAGCAATCGCGATCGGGAGTCAGGGAGTTAGAACGAGTGCCGCTTCCTTGAAGATCCGACGAGTGGAACTGAGGCGAAAGTTGTTCCTGAAGATGAATTCCTAAAGCACCCGGGGGAATACAGGAGGCGTTGGAGTGGAACGTGCGTGGGACCGCCCGCACATTCGAGTTGGCTCGCGAGCCATCTGCCGGCATTCTACAGAGAAAAATTACCGAACAATGTATTTCGCGCATACACATTGAACACCCCCAAGGGAGGGAGAGAGAGCTGAGCCCTGTTCTCTGGAATAACACGAGTCGCGCTCAAGCGAGAGCGTGCGTTCGTTTTCCCGTTCGTTCTTCCGCTGGCTCGTTTGCTTATCGCCGGAGCTCTTCCTTCATTGGATCGTGATTAATAGTTCGGCATATTTTCTCGCCCTCGATCCTTTATGCTTTCATCTGGCGATCACGAGTGCTTTGCGGTACGCTACGGAAAGGTGTTTGGTTGCTATTATTTTCTCGAGACTTCCGTCGTTTTTCATCCGGGTCGTTGGTCCTCCGTTGATTGCCCATAGCAAGCTCTGCAATAACAACTCGACGGGAAAACGATTGTCCTGAAAAGAAACTTCTTGAAGAGCTAGCCAGACTCCGGGGACTGGGATCCCTCGAGTCAAGCAGCCAGCCAGCAAGCAAGCGAGTAGGGATCGAATAGCGACATCGTGTCCCTTGGAGGGCCCTTCTCCCATTCACGGGGACGGTCGAGCACATTATTCGTTGACTGCCGCCTTAGCAAGTACAACACGCCGCCACAGCTAATACAGCATATCTGTTCCGCGAGACTTCGGCTCGTGTCCGTATTTGTAGCCGGTCGTTGAGCTTGCCCGCTGTGACGGTCACTCATCCAGAAAGTGGCCTTCCCAATCAGCCAATATTGTTCATTTCTCGGTAATTGTGGCAACTATCGCGACGCTCGTCGATTGACAGACTTGACGGCAACAACAGCGGTAAGACCAGCGCAACAACATCAACAACAACAACAAGTGTTGAACTAAGCGGAACAAACACCGAAGATGCTGATGCTCTTGATCATCATCATCATCATCGACGATGTAATGGGTCCGACTTCCCAAGGTGACTGAACAAGCTGGATCTCCTTAACGTTCCGCGGGGTTTTCCACGGGGAACAAAGAAATTTCTCATACGGAGAGAACCCACCGAGTCCGCCACACGAACACTAAGGACAAGGATCTAGGGAGCAAAGTCAACACGTAGTAGTGTCATAAAGATTCAATCACCGCCCCAAAGTGCGGCCTCAAGCTGTGAAAAGAAGCGAGGACAGAAGCGAAAGGCGGAAACCGAAGGCGAGGACGAACATTTCAGAAAGACGTTGCGACGACGACGACGTCCACGACGAGGAATAGCACTAGCTTCATTGCCATTGCAGTTACTACCATAGCGCCTCCGACGACGCGAACAGCGGCCACGGGCCGACGGAAACTAACTTTTAATTATTGCTCGCGCTTTTGCTCTTTTAGAGCTTTGTACGGCCTCGAGCGAGCCGCGGCTTTCAACTCCGACGTCCATCTATACACACTAGGGGTCGGGAGGAAAAGAACAACCGACGACGCGACGGCGAGATCATGGGTCGCGGGCGATAAATCTCGATTAATGAGAGTTCTGTTTGACCGCATTTCGATGAGTTTTCCCATCTCTTGCGAGACGATAGTTGTGCAGCTGACGCCCTTCCCTACCGTCCCCATGATTCAACTCAACCGATCGGGGCCATGTTAAGGACCGGATAAAATTACGTCTGCGGTCCTGAATGTGCACGTCGAGGTCGTCCTTCGCACAAGCGCTTCGGGGCCCTGTCGCGCTCCACGAGTTCCGAACATAGATGGAAGACGAGGGATTCGACATCGTGACGGGTGCACTGCGAGGCAAGGAGTAGAGAGGGGAAGCGGCATGCAGGAAAGGAATCGAAATACCCGAAGCCGAGCCATGCAGCCATCGCAGCAGCACAAATAATTAGAATACTCACAAGAAGAGTGGTGCTGGTGGTAGAAACAAAAGATGGCCTCAGGGCCTCCTGACATGTCTTGGATGACTTGCTGGTTCGCTTGCTGTTCCCCTCCTATTACTACATCTCTCCTCTTCCCCTCCCGAAGCAGCATGGTCTCTCGGTTGCACCCCGACTACTTCGCTGAATCGCTCGCTCGCTCGCTGAGAAGTCCGGAACCTCACTTGGAACCTTGCTTTTTGCTTCTCGGCCCATTCAGAACCCAAGTCGGTGTCATTGGCCGGGCCTGCCTCGCATACCGAGCGGGGGGGGGGAGAGGGTCAGGGGGGCTCGGATTGCTACGTAGGCTGTGGAACCAGATCATTATGATTTCCTCAGCCGCAGCGACTTGCGATATCGCTTTGGTCGATGCAGAATGGGTCAGGAGTTTGAATTTTGATAAAAGCTCGTGACACCAATCAGATCAACAATTACCTGGGAGCAGGGCAGCAAGCTCGATGAAATCGTGCAATCACAAAGGATCTTCGACAGGATTCTCAATCCCCAAGCCGTGTTTCTCAGAGAGAAAGATCCTCGGACTCCTAGATACCACTCCAGAGAGGGCGGAACAACGCTCTCGAGAGCGAATGAATGATTGGATAAATATTCAAACGAATATCGGCGCAGAGAATCTTTCTGTCGTCGACATTGTTCCAATCTTCCCGGACGGAGACGTCGGCCCGCTGCGAAATGCTCATTCCATACCCTCTTTGGTCCTTTGTTTTGTTCTCAGTCAGTGTCGTTGGGTGTTCCGTAGGACGTTTCGCCAAGTGTTCCGTAAGGATGTTTCGACAGCGAAGACGGCCGCAAAGAGACGCAGCAGCTGATGGTGAGGGCAATGAGGGCGCCCCAGTCTAGAGGAGCTTGCGAGTCTCAGCGTGCGTGCTGGCGGACCTCCTGCTATGTACAAGCAAGAAGCAGCCGCAAGAGATGCGGCGAGCGAAACGATGGAAACGAGGCTGTGCTTGCACCGGCTTGGCGACAGCGCAAGGACTGCAATATTCCTCGTTCTGCTCTCTCCTTTCTCGTCCTCGTCGCTCTTGCCGCTTGTGTTACCAGCAGTGCCAAGAACACTTCTGTTGCCCTCTTCTATCACTCTTTACAGTGAAGGCAAGCAGGGCAGATTCAAAAGAGTGGAACAGTCCGACAAACGGATGAATGGATGGAAGCATGGCCGAACGGACGGACCGAACGGGCGGACGGACGGACGGAGAGACGAACCGAGGAGGAGATGTGGTCATAAAATCGTTGTACTGCTTATTTGCTCCACGCAGGAGGCTTACGAGCGACAGGGTCCGGTCAGAAACCAACCGGAAAGGAAAACGCCGTGCAGGCTCGGACGTAAAGGGAAATATTTGCGGAGAGTTTTAAGTGAATTTTTCACCAGAACGACCACCTCTCGAGCTCGTCAGGTTTGACACGCGTCGAGAAATGGTATCAGGGACATCGCTGACTTTGGTTCATTCGCGGATTTCGTGTCTCGTGCCAACTCGGAAGAGAATCTCTCCGGAAAGAAGCTTCCTAGGAGATGATTTGGAAACCGCTGGGTTTCGTCGGTGACGCTCTCCTCGTGCTTCGAGCGGAGTGAATGCCCACGCGCTCGCAAAAGCCTATGCAAAGTCTCGGATATTGAGTGGAGTGGGTGGCAGATCTAATCAGAATATTGAACGACTCGTCAGTGAGGCGCTAGACGGTCCAACTTAGCGAGCGAGAGAGATGAGAGAATCAGTGGAAAGACAGTGTCGGGACATGGTGCCGGAAAAAGGAGACTCCTTAATCCCGTTTTTATTAAAAAGCTGTTTGATAACAAGTTTCAATCGGAACGCTGTCTCAGAGTCCGAATCTCTGGCGGAGCTGATTCGTTTTTAACAAAAACACAGTCTACCAAATGATGATGAGTTTAGATGTTGGGAGAATCCTCCGCGGCCGATGGACTCCACGCAGATAATCTGGCGCGGTCGTCCGGGCGGAGTCTCGACAGAAATTGGCATGGCTGCAGAAAAGTTGTAGACAGCTCTTACGACACTTCAGAGTTTGGAATGTACGAACACAAACTAACTCCGGGTTGCTTCCTTGCAGATCATGTGGCTGCCATCGTTAATGGTGCTGAGCGTCGTTTCCTACGCGCATGTGCACGCCGGTTCTGAAATCACGTTTGATGGGACTCCGAGCTCGTCTGTGCAGTTCAAAAAGTGGTTCACAGGGACCAACTCTTCGCTGGTGTTCGAGTTCCGCACCAGTTTGCCCAATGGACTCGTCCTGTATGCGGACGACTCCCTCAGAAGGCATTTCGTCGAAGTGAAGGTCATTGAAGGCAAACTCAGCCTGCGTTACCTCCTACCTGGTAGCGTCAACTCGAGGTCGAGTCGTCTCGTGTTCGGTAAGAATTTCTTCCAGTCTTTCGCGCACGCTTTCCCAGGGCTTGGAATTGATTCCGGAGTGTGGACGAGAAACCGGGTCGAGCGCGCCTAGAGCTTGCTAAGCCCGCGCTACTCTAGACTTTCGGACTCAGAAGTCGGTCAGTCCAACAGCTTGCGACGAATCAAACTTCGAGCTGCCGGAATATCCGCTTCATGGGCTCTGAGCAGGCTATAATTGAACCCCGGTCAGCTGAACTTAACGGACGGACGTTTGCTTCCTTGACAGGCCGCGGAGTCGCCGACGGCCAATGGCACCGTTTTGAGATGTTCCGCTCCGGAACGGAGAGCACTCATTGGCGACTCGACGAAGAACTCCGCTCGGATGTCACTTCAACGTCGGCGGCAAGAGTCACATCGGATAACGAACTGTTCCTTTATTTCGGAGGCCTTCCACAATGGTGAGTACAGCACAAATACTAGATTGAGCTCATCTCGGGAGCTTCATTCACGAGAGATAGCTTCTCTTACCTAGAATACCTGGATGGCTGGCTGAATTGAAGAATGCTTCGCCTTCGCCGTCCGAGATCAAGGTTTGCAGGAGAAGGGAATTCGATTGGGACAGCCTTCAAATCAGTGATCCTTTGAAAAAAGAGCCATCTAAAAAAACTGCGTGCTTCGGACTTCTTGCTGCGTATCTCCATCCGTGCGCACGCCGCGCCGTGCCGCCGCCGCCGCCGCTTCTAAGGCCTGCCTGCACAGAGTTCGAAGGAATGAAGCCTGGTCGACAGACAGGCAGGCAGGTCGGCTTGGCGTTCGGCAGGCAGACAGGAGGGTCGACGGCCAGGAGAACGGAAGAAGTTGGCGATGAAGAACGAAAGAGCCGACGGGACGAGAAAACTCCCTAAGCGCTGCTGGTGCACCGCCGTCCCGTGTGGTTATCTGCGAGAGCTCGGGCGCGGCCGACCGTTAATCAATCTTATCTCCCAGATTATAATATCTTTCTCATTCGACTCACCTTCGAGCGGAGAAGTAAAAAGGGCCGAGCTGAATAAAACTGAAACGACTGCTGCCAAATTCGCATCTCATGCGAATCGTACGGAGCCTTGCGGGTTTTGCTCGCCAAGACAAGTGTTTCTACGTCGGCGTCGTCGGCCATTGTCTCGTGTGAACCGCAACAGATTTCTTCAGTTTTCCTCACATTTAGATCACTTGGAGGGTGGGCTTGGTATCCCGAGAAGGAGTTTACCGGAAGTAATCACCCTCAATATCAGAGAACGCAGTCCTGTCCGTACAATCGGAGACCACGTCGGGACCGACCGACTTGGTCCGATTATGCGGAGGGTCCGGTCAAGTAGGGGCTCCGACGAGCGGGGCCCAGTCTTCTTTTGCGGTTTTGGCGACTCGCATTCCTACAGCTGAAAAGAGCTGAAAGATTGATTGTATTGTACGACTTGCAAGTCAACTACAATACAACGGCGCGGCGTGGGCTTGATAAGGAACTTTGGCAGTTCGGAGAGCGATGAACACTGTGACGAGAATCACGTAATGAACGCGCAACCTCTGTCGGCTTTCCTCCCCTTTCTCCAACTCTCCCTCTCTCTTTACCGGTACGTAGAGCTCTGATCGAACTTGAAAACCGAATGAATGCGAACGGAACTTCGTCTGCGGGGAACGAATACAATCGTGTTGCTGCACGAGGCGGTCTCTCGCAGACTTCGCCTGCAGGCCGAAAACAGTCATTCTTTCATCGATTCATTCCCTCCGCTCGCACAGTACATGAGCTTTTCGTCCCTTTCCTTCTCTGGGTTTGCCCCTTCTTTCTGCGGTAGCACCCACCACTGCATTTCCCCGCAGCGGGTTTTCGGAAGGGGGTTGGGGAGCTGTAGGGGCCGAAAATACGTATTGTGTTCGTTTAATTGGAGGTCCGTCGTAAAATTCTTGAATCGATCTTTGTTCCCATCGCGTCACGCGAGGATAGGGCTGCGAGGAACTCGACGGAGACAGCGAAGCATCCCTGGAAGCAGCAGCAGCCACCAGCACCACCACAGTACTATGATAAATTGAATCTGGGTTAATTATTGTCCCCTTTCCAAATTGCTGAAACGTAATACAGAGCAAGATGATAGTGATGATGATGATGATGACGACGGCCGGCGCGGCGATGGCAGCGCTGCGTAGGCGACGACAACGACGACGACGGCTATGACACGAGCTTGATGAGCTCATTCTCGTTGTTGAGCTAAGCGCGGAGTAATTTACCAACTGTTCTGTTGCTCATGCTCTTCCGCTCCTCTCTTCTGATTTACGGTCGGCTCTCGCTAAGAGGATTTGGTTACAGTCAGCCGGCAGAGGTGACAACTCGAACACAGTTTGAGTTATGACAGCGCTTTTCTTCCCTCAGAGGGCTGAGACGACGACGATGACGACGACGACGCAAAGACGGAGAGCTACTCCTGTAAAGGAATTATTGATGTTGTCAAGAGCTCGTCGGTCCCTGCCCGTCTTTCCTTCATCCTCTCAAGCGCTGGAGATTCTGTCCTGAATGTTCCCCTCTCTCCTTCTTCGTTTTCTCATCCTTACCTCGTGGAGGAACGGATCAGGCTTTGGAATCTTAGGGGTTAGCTCCGTCCACGGCGGCGGCGGACGACGGCCTTGCACGCTGGCTGTTCTCCTAAAACCTAAGAAAAACGTCTGGAAAGTCGCACCGCACACACATTTGGGAGGGAAGAGGAAGCACCACGACGGTCCGCAGAGAGAAGACTTCAAGCCAAGTTATTAGATTTGTTTCGACAATGAGGAAGCGAGCGGAATGGAGGATAATTTTTAAGAAACACACACACACACAAGAAGCGTACTGAGAAGGCCGAACAGCTCGTCGGCCGGTCCGGTGGTCCTTCTCCCGACAGCCGAGGAATGTGGAGTATTTGTTCTTGCTGCCGAGCTTGGTCAAGTCCACCCTACGAGCACGAATCGAGCCTGCCAGCCACCGAAACCAAAAATGACATTAGAACGAAAACGACGAATATGACGATCCGCGATGATCGCCAAGTTTCGCACCCTCAGCGACCCGGGCGTTATTCCTGACAACGCAGCCAAGCCCACGGAAGAGAATCTTTCGACACTTCCTTCACGCACAACGCTTCTCGAGCGCGGGACTTTCCCACTGAAGCTTTCGCGCTCCGTCAGAATCTTGGGTCTGGTTATCGCGGTTGACCGCCTCGCATTCCGGCACGCGCGGAAGAATGCGCGCCTTCTCGAGCTAACGCCTGGCAGCCAGGTATAGTATGGAGGGAAAGTTTGGCACAACCTGGCTGTGGCGCATCACACAATCGGCCCTGGCAAGTGACTCGTGCACAGCTCTCAAGCGGAGCGAACACGAAAAGTGAAGCACTGAGAACCCTTGTCACCCTTGTTGTAGCCGACTCGGAAACTACTGGCTTGCCCGAGAGGTTTGTCAACGAGTCCTGGAGGGTGACTGGTCTGCTAGACCTACCGCCCGGTGAGGTCTGCCAGCAATGGAACGGCAAAGAACTTTCCCCACACAGAACAGGTGATGCGGGTGAGGCATCGCAGAGCAGAGCTCCGTAACGAGTCGTTTCGTATCTGCAGAGAACACACTCGCGACTCAGTTTCGCAACCGGTTGGTCGTCCAGTGTCTCCTCCTTCCAACTTCCTCCCTGCAACCATCCATCCACCCAGCCAGCCAGCCAGCCACCCGCTCCTCTATGCGACCGACCGACCAACCAACCAACCAGCGAACTGACGAACCGACGAGCTAGTCATCGCAGGTGGATGGGGAGATATCCGAGCCAACGGCCTGACCGGAATCCATGCCGAACGGCACGAGGCGAAATATCACGCTTTCGAAACCCAGGTATCGGCAGCTCGCAGATCTGAATGGCGGCATGCGGCGGCGAGAACACAAAATGATCTTCGTCTCCCGCCGAACAGTTTCCGCGAGAATGCGGCTCGAAATTTTCGTGAAATCTGATCGTGGCGTTTCCTTCCTTTCCCGCTGCCGGGACCAAAGCTCCCAGGTTTCATCGGGACCTTTTTGTGTGACCCAGGCCTCAATCGCGGCGAACGAATCTGATGTACGACAGCGGAGCCATTCTGGTTTCACGGTTTATTTCGAAATTTCCTCACCTACGAATTCTTCCGTCATGCTCCGCTACGCTCCATCGAACTCCATCATAAAAACATCGGATGCTCGGATTGTTCTCCGCACCATCATCCCAGCCGCGTTGTTTCTGCACCAGCTGCCGGATCCTTTTGCGAGCGAGACTGCGAGCTCGCGAGCGAGCGGAACAGTCCGGAAAACTAAGTCGAACTCTTATCCAAATGTTCCTCGCTAAAGACTCATTACGGTTGCTTCAAATTGGTCTCGGGTTACACCGAGCTGCAGCCCTAATGGCGTGGATAGCCTCGAAGGTTTACCATTATACCTCCCTCGTCTGGCGAAACTCTGATGTTTCTCTTAAGTCTCTGAAACTCCACAAAGCTTCGTTCAAGCGAGCTGGAGACTAGACAGTCGAGCAAGCTGGCTGGCCGGCCGCCTGGTTGCTCCAGGAGTCTGAACTTTAACCTACAGAGCGAGGCTAGACTTCAAGTCAACCTCATCTCCATGCGCCCTAGGAGAACGTTCTTCGAATTCGTGCCTCCCCATGATACGCTGAAGCCGGCTTGAAGCTTCCAAGCCAGCCAGCCAGTCAGCCAGCCAGCACTCCATGAGATGGAACAAAGAAGCCGAGAGAAAGAACCCAAAACTTCGCTCAAAGACCTCAAAGCCAGACACAGAGAACGGAGTATGGCTACAGGCAGCTGTTCCGCACGCCCTGTCAGTCACGCAGGTGTCTGATGATGCAAACAGATGGTGGCGGTAAGTGGTGGACATTGCCTGAATCCAGCAAGCTCTTACAAAATATCTCATTGTGAGCCGGCCGATCAATTTCGTTACATGTTCCTCGCTTGGTGAACATCCCAGAGCGAAGGGTGCGGATCACAGGCATCGTTCCTCTTGCCCTTTTCAAAAGCTTCTCGCGACGATCGGATTGCTTGCAGCAACGTCACTGGAAGCTGATTCACGCACCCTTGACGAAGTCGCATTTCACATGATACACACGCATACCACGCATTCAAGAGCTGCTCATTCAGGAGTTCGTGTCGGCGTGCTGGGGCGGTTACCCGCGTGGGAGTTTGCTAAAGGTTAAAGTCGGCGGAGGTTGAGAAAGATCCGATATGCACAGCATAAACGTCAGGCGAGGCGAACGAGGGAAAACGCGATGGCGTGTTCGTTCCGAACGCCGCCGCCGCCGGCCGAAATCGAGTCACAGTCCCACAAACCTACTACAATGTTTGGGAAATAGAGAACGCTATTCTTGTCTTTTCTGCTGCTGCTGCTGCCGGCGCTTCGGGCGGCAAACAACTAGCTGCACCAACTCCCTCCCTTGCTGAGTTACTTAATGCACTTATTATACAAATGGCCAGCTTGCGGGACACCGACCCAACCTGCTCGCCCGCCCGCCCGAGTGGCGAAACCCTCGTAGGCGAATATCTCGCACAGAGCAGCGAACGTTCAAGTACCTCCGGACAAAGGCGATGCATGGATATCTTTGGGGTAGCGCCTCTTCCTGATCATGTAAGTCGCGGTTCCGTAAGTTGCGACTGTTCCAGAGGTCCGCGACTTCGAACTGTCGCGTCGGATCATCCTTGGAGGTCATGCGTTGCGCCTGAGTCAGTGGGTTCAAGCGATCGGACTTCGATCGGCTCCAAAGCGCCAAGGTTCATCACGCGCTCGCGAACACATCGAAATGAATCACCGTCGACTCTCATTTCGAGACGAAGTTCGTCGGCCTTGAGAAGCGTGTCTAGAGACGACGGAAAAAAAACTTCTTCGTTCCGCTGAAAGGAGCTGAATCCCCTTGAAATCACTCTCGCTTGGATTGGGTTCGAACGAAGAGTCTTTCAATGTCTGTTTTGTTCGATTTTCACATTGGGTTCAGGCGCTCTAGGTGGATTTTCGGCGGGGAAGTTTCGCAAGAAAAGTGAGACTTCTAATGACATAGTGTACACTGGCCACTGAGTTCCACTGACGCGGATTGTGCGTGCCAATGGAGATTCCGAAAGCCCAAAGCTTCACAGACCCCGGTGCTGATTGTAGGGTGAGCCCTCTTGAGGATCTCGGCCCGTGGCGTTGGCTGCTTCAATTGAGTGTTGAGAAGAAGAAGATGGCCAACACTTCTGAATCGCTCCTTGGGAGCCGGCTCCAACAACCCGTGAACTCGGACAGCTCCAGAGGGAGAGCTTCTTGCTTTTCAGACGCTATCAGCGTTCTATGTCATGTCTTGTAGCCTCGGCTCTGATTTTACCGCATCGTAGTCTACGTGGATGACGAGTGACTGACCGAGCAACCGACCGAGTCGACTAAATGAGAGAATGGGTCGCGGGTGAGCGGCGAGGGCGTGTTTCGAGGAGAAACGAAGAAACGTCGAGCAACGCGATCACACCCGTACCCGCTGGGTTTTGTCAGCGACTACAATATCGACATAGAAAAGCCCGCTGGCTGGCTGGCTGGCAGTCTCTCTCCTAGGGAGCGACATGGGCCAAAGAAAAATTATGAGAACATACTTGGCTCGAATATAATTAGTGATAATGTTTAGGGCATGTCACGAGATTCGCTCTTTGGTCGAGTCGTTAACTGGAAGCGGGCTGAACGCGAGGAATGATTAATGCCTCGTCTCTTCCACTCTTCGATACGTTTTGCCAGTCTCGTCCTAAACCCTCTGGGAGCTCATATCGACGGATTCGCGAGAGACGACGACGACGGCAGACTAGAAAAGATCCACGCTCCATCCATGTTCGCAAAGAGAATCTTCGCCTTTGAGCTTAGGGCAACCGGTGGACTTTCTGTTCAGAGGTGTTTCGATACGGGACGAAAAAGCAAAGGTCAAACTTCGCAGTTTATGCTAAACTTTTCGCCTCAAATAAACCATACGGTCGATCTCCGAACGCAAATTGAAGACCTTCATGAGGAATTATGCTGTGTTATTTCTGTTGCACGAAGCTTGCTTCTCTGACGCAGATCGCTGCCGGACGAGCAGGCTCCGGTTGTGGATTCATCAAAAACGTTGGCAACCAACTTGAGTATTCAATCGATCGGTTCTCCCCCCGACGCTGCGAATAATTTATCGATAAATCCAAACATCGATCCGCTCATGTCGGCTGAAATCACAATTCACCCGAGGTGTGGGCAAGCTTCGTATTCATTTCGCGATCCCCTGTTCCAAGTGAATGAGGATGCTCTCAATGAATTTGAAGGGAGCTCCCCCAGCTGAGCCTGATATGATTTCTTCGTCCGTCCGACTCGATGAGCAACCAATGTACTGTCAAGGAGGACAACCCTCGAGAAGACGCTTGTCGGGGTCCGATGCAATTCACTCTCTCTAGAACGAGAGAGCGAGAGAGTGAGGGACGGCGAATCTGACGATTCCAGCCTAGATGCCCGTAACGAGGGCTCGCAAAGCCGTGCTCGTGCGGGCAAATTGGAAGAGCGTTCAAGATGGCGGAAAATTTTGCATAAGGATTTGTTGCACCGTGGCCACCAGCGCACGTCATCACCAGAAGCATGCAGTTTTACAACAGGCAAGAAATGTAATCATAGTGGGTGTCCCGTAACGATCGCGCGGCGCGAGCGTGGTCCCGAGCACAGCACTCGAACACAAGCAGAACAGGAACGAGAACGATTTAAGTGGACGTTGAACATCTTCGCCGTCTCTCCGCCGTGTAGCCGTCGGCGAACTCTCAGTCGAGCGTGGAGCTAATTGCTTCATCGATTTCCAACGGGAGCCGAATAGATCGAGGCAGCGAGCATCATACGGGGCGCCTTGCCATGCCTGACTCGTTTCCAGGAGGTTCCTCCGTTTCCTCCTCCCTCTTTCTCTCTCTCTTCCTCTATTCCTCCGTGTTCCTCCACGGGGTCTTGGCTTCTTCCTGAGCAAGACGGATGTGTGATCACAGATTGTTCCTTGAATTATTCCGAGACCCGCCCGCTCTCGGCCTCGAGAGGTGACCTTCAGGTAGTGTGATATATCAATTGAAGCCAGAGGGCGTCAATTATAGACAACGATGTCGCCGCCGACAACAGCAAAAACAACGTCACTGACCACGCTGCCTTCTTGTGCTTCCGTGATGTTAGCGGCAAACTCCATTCCTCGGTACCGGGAGACATTTTTTGTCCAGAGGGCAAGAAACAAACACTTTCTGGAAGAAGCGAGGTCCAGGCAGGCGAATTCAGACACAAACATCGAAACAGGATGCCGGCTCTACAGCGACGGGGGACTTCTGTCGTCCTGACTTGGCCTTTGTCAAAATCGAGCGAGGCTGGAGAAACAGTCTATAAATATGTATTTATTTCTCTTCTCTCCCTCATTAAATCAGTACGCCGGGCAGCGAATGAAAGCAGCCCCCGCATCAGCTACGCCAACTATAGCTGCATGGCCACCATCGCCGCAGCTCTCCAGGAAGTCTCGAAGCGCCATACGAAAGCATTTACCTCACTGCCCGCCTGCCTGCCTGGCTGCTTTCCTGATCATTTCCAAAGCCTCGTGGGGAGCTTGCTGACTGGCTGGCTGGCTGCTTGTGAGACTGGAAGAGATGGGTGAGGAGAGGGTCTACGGAGCAGGGCCCGATAAGGGGACCGCGATGGGGCCAACGAATGGGGTGTCGGCGGGGGTTGCTTGCCGGGAGAAAGGAAAAGGGAGAACGAGAGCAGAGAAAAGTGGCTTGTGGGGTTTCCCTTTCGATCCATCGCCGAAGCACGCAGCCGGCCAGGCAACCTCTTTCTTTTGAGAAGCAAGTCCTTCAGATGGAAAGAGTGAGTGAAAGAGTGTAACCAATGGAAAACGAAACCAATGGAGCCGACAGCAGGGAATCCCGAAAGGAATTCCGCCTCTGACGCTGAAATGATCTTTTACAATAACGGTGATGCGGTCCATATGCGAGCTGAGGGAAAAAGTTGGAGGAACAAACCAAGTTGGAAAATGGGTTGAGAAATGAGCTGGCGGTAGCTTCGACGAGTTGACAATCCTTGACCATTCCAACGACGACGCCTCGCCGGAGCAAGGCCCGAAATTCGTTCGCGAAGTATTGCCACTGCGTGTCGACTGATTGTTGAGTGCAAATCTCAACTAAATCCTTGAAAGTTGTTGAATATTGAATCTTTGGCAACTTGTTCTGTGTTTCGCGATTCATTAAGAATATCACCACTCTCCATGAGGCTTTGTTTGCCCAGTCAAAGACATCGACGATTGACTTGGCTGAAGGAGAGGAGGCGGAGACACGACGTCCTTAACATGAACACTCCTACGAGGACTACTTGGCCATCTGTCTTTAAACAACGGATAAAAATGCTCATATCGAGACGCCTCTCACGCGTTCGCTGTCCGGTCGCTTGAACCTCTACCCGTGTACGTTCGACGTCGTCGGCAGTAAGCGGTGCCGCTGCCGTTGCTGCTGGGACGGAGAAAAGTTGCGATAGCGACACAAGGTGCAGACGGCGAGCCGACGTTTTTGTCAAAGACATTCTTCACTTGCTTGACTCGTCGTGTAGGTCCGCGAGCCTAGGGAGTGTAGCATGATAGAAAAGTTGAGAGAGGACGAGCAGCGGCACCTCCAGCCCAGCAGCTAGCCACTCAGTCCGCCCGCCCGTCAGTCAGTCAGTCAGTACTCACTCTTTCACTTACTCAGTCTGTGGAGAGAGGAAGATTCTCCTGCCGAAGGAAGTCAGGACGTCAGGACAAGCTCAGGAGGGCTGCTCCCGGTGCTTCTGCCGCTGCTGCTGCGGTGGTGGTGCCGGTAGTTCTGAACTGTCGGACCATTGGGCGGGAGATTCATTCTTCTTCTACTACTTTTCCTTTCTCCTACTCCTTCTTTTATTGAGCTCGCTCCTTACTGCCGCTACCGCCGCCGCCCCTCCTTCCTCCTTACTGACTGACTACCTGAGTTGATGTGTGTGAGCGGGCGAGCGAATGTGTGGTGGTGCCGTGGCTGCTTGATTTAAAATGCACTTCTTCGTTCCGTTGGCTGCAGGCTCGGCCCTTGCCGCTTCCACGGTGCCGGTGGCGGCAGGACAGCAGCGCATCAGCGTCTTGTGAAATTGACGGAGTTTTTTCCCATTCGGATTTCGTTCGAGCCGGCAACGCATGCTAATGCAGACAAATACTAAGTGAGAGGTTCCGTCGGAGTGCTTCCTTTTTGTAGAATTAAACCATTCCCCAAGCCACACGACCACTCCCTGCTGCCATAATGGATTTTGCGGAGGAGTAGGTCGCCTTGGTTGTGAGAGGTTTCTCGCAGCCACCATGTTCTCGCGGATCTCATTACTTCGTGAAATTCTCAGCTGAATCACGGGGTATCCGGAAGGCATCCCGTGGAATATAAGACCCCGAGAAAGAGTCGGAAATACCACTTGATGCGTCACGGCGCGAGTGCCAACAGAAAAATCGAAACCTTGCATTCAAAATGAGACGGTCGATCATTCTGTAGTCTCCGTTCAAGCAGTCCACCGGACAAAGGCCGTAGAGGATTTGTCTGTTCGTAGGACGAGTCGTCTACGTTCTCAGCTCATATCTTATGCCAAGCGAGCCACAAGTGAACGGGAGCTGAGAGCTTGAAAGAGTTGGCGCTGAAGCGGGTTTCGAGCCCTGCTTCTCCCATCCGGGCCGTCAATGTCGTGGTATGAACATGAATGGTGATTGCGTCGTTAGCGAAGAGCAGGCTGGATCATGAACGTTGTCAAAAATGCCGTTGGCAGCCATGGCACTATGCCCAATGGCAACAGCAGTGAGTGCTTCGACAGCTCGGACGGACGACGCTCCCGAATTTCTAATGAGATTCACTGGGCTCGGCGTGGGTTAATATTGACTGAGCTCCCTCCGGAGGTTTGTCAGAAATGTATCGCATTAACACCCGCCCCTATCGTCATCTTGGAACACCGCATTCGGCACGTGTGGAAGAAAGCGTTCGATCGTTCGCAACAGCTCTGCTTGAGATTCCGCGTGCCCTCTTGCCAAGATCCGACTCCTCAAGGAGACACATGATGTCGTGCCCCTGATAGTTCGCCGACTTATCGGCCTTGGTTGGGTCGTAGCGATGGAACCTTCGTCGTGCCATCTCTCAGCCACGTCTGGGCGTCCGAAACTAGTTCCTCACTCCTGTTGTTCATCACTCCGACCCCATTGGAGGTCGACCTGAAGGAGTTTGACAAAAAAGCGGCACGATTCATCACTCCTGAGCGGAGGCGACGAGATTCGGAGGAGAGTGAAACAAGGGTCTTTTGATCGAGCTAGTTGGACGGCAACCGTGCGACCGCTTTTCCCCAACTCTTCGCTGTCGGATCGATCCCCGTCGGCGGCGCGGCGGCGGCCTGCTCGACGAAGGTTAGCCAGCAACGTCACGTCGATGTCGAAAGTCTAAGCGGCGGCGTTTTATGGCGGCCAACAGGCTCCACACAGCCAGTTCTCGTGGATTGCGACACAAACCTCACGAAGACGCAATTCAGCTCGTTGATTGGTTGGCATTCGCTTGACGAGATTTCACGGTCGTCCAACTTGGTGAGAGCTCGCTGAGTTCTATGCGATACAGTTTCAAATGTGAATTTTTTGGTGGGCTCAGTTCGTTTTTACGACGGTTCGCTCGATAAGGAATCGTTATCTCCCGCGTCTCCTGACCCTGAACCTTTGTTTCGCGCTCGTCCGAAGCGAACGCACTCGGGACGACGACCACCACAATCGAATGACTGATCTCGGCGTGCGTCGGCGCCAACCCAATCCTCATTACGGCCTTGCGCATTGAGCAGAATGGCACGTCTGATACCTCACTCGGGAGATGTATTCACTCTTGACAAAAAAGCGGGCAAGTTCCGCCAGGAAAGGGCAAGGGATGCGGCAACGTGGGTGGTTCGATGAAGCCGGTAGCTTGGTTGGCTGGTTGCTCGGTGCAGTTGGCCCGTTGATTTATGGTGGCGTCTTTTCAATCGAACCGCTCGACGGAGAAAGAACATTGAGCTCCTCCTGACGCTGGATTGTGTGCCTGCCACCACGTAGGCCGTCTCAACCGATCCGCCGGTGGGTCGGTCGTCTGTCCCTCCGACCGACGGGGCGAGCGAGCGAACGAACGAACAACCCAACGATAGATTGAGCGACGAGGAGTATCGGAGAGAATCCTCCGGAATCGTTTACTCTGAGGGCACCCAGACGGCACCGTAAAGGCGACGGCTCCCACGACGAAGACACGGCGGCGGACACGACGGAAAATCTTGCAGACGATCGCACTGGTCGCATCGACAGGTTGATCTGATCTTCGATCTCCTTTTTATCTTATCATTACGCTCCATCGTTCTCGTCTCGACCATTCCGTCAGAGCGCTGGACTACCTCGCTTTCCGGAAGGCTGCGCGTTCGTCTGAAGGATATTCAGGAGGCGTTACGTTCTCCTTGAAGTCTTTGGATAACCTCAGCCTCGGGAACCTTGCAACAGGAGCGAGTCGAACTCGGTCAGTTCTCGTTTGTGTGCGGTAGGCGTGGAAGACAAAGAATCCGCGTGTCTCCGCGCTTCTCTGCGATTATCGATCGAGTTTTCGACCGGATAAGGATTGTTTCAAGTTCATATTCAGTGCGAAGCAAGAGATGCGCTCTGGGCGTCGCCTGCCGAATGAAAATCGTTCGCTCGGGCGAAGAGGCTCTTGTGGAATTGAATCTGATAGGGAAATATGCCAAGCCCTTTTCGGAACCTCCAAACGTCGGATGCAACGCAAACATTCGCCGCATCTCATTAGCAGCGAGATTTGTGGACGTACGTCTGATCCGAGCGCTCTGACGGCATCGTGATTAACTACATAACGGCAACAGAAGCAGACGTTTGGCCTGAATAACTTGTCTCGAAACCATTCGTCGGATGATTGTGATGAAGAGGCACCTGGGTGCCCGAACCAGCATCTGCCACAGAATCTGGAAGTAACGAGGAACGTTCGCGATTTCAGGTACAGCGTCAAGACGCGCAGCTTGGCGCTAACTACGGCTTTCTTCGAGCAGCACTTCAGAGGCCAAATCCGAAACGTGGAATTTTCCAGCCCGGATGGAGCAGGTCCCCAAGCGATGTCCCCATCATCTCTTCCGCGTGACAGCACCGGCAGAAACGTGACGTGCGTACCGAATCCGTGCCACGGCGGACGCTGTCTGACCACAGCGGAGGGAATACACTGCGACTGTCGCGGTCTCGACGCCAAGGGACGCTTCTGCGACAAACGTAAGTGAGAGATTCACCGTGATCGACAACCTAGACATGTTCCAGACGCGGCAGCGCCGAAGATACATTTCCTGGACACGATGCTTTGAGAGGCCTTAATCGGTCGTGGAAACTTCTGCGTCTTTCTTCTGCGATTTGCTATTTCTGCTTTTTGATTTGACTCATGATACTGAGTACAATGTCTGATTTTCTTTCTTACAGCTGTGAAATCTGCGGAACTGAGTCTCAACGGCGAAGCTCATCTACTGTTCCAACAACGCGAAGCCATCGTTTCAACGAATGAAAACATCTCTTTCTACTTCAAAACCTCCAAACGATCAGGTGAGCTGTTCGTGCCGCACGGACATGTTTCCAGCTCGGTCGAATGAGCTGTCGCGGCTGTCGTTGAAATACAGAGCGGTTGCTTTGGAAATCATGATCAATCCGTGATTTGCATTCTTGCTTCTGTAGGCAGCTAGCTCGCGGCCGTATTCTCCGATCGACCGTGGTTCGGTTGTGGCCTTTGAATCCCCTTTTCTTCCCTCTCCCCATGCCTATCCTGACGTCGGGTCCGAATGAGCACTCGACCGAGGCGTTCGATTTCCCTCCTCCGTCCTTGTACCCCGCTCCCCCGTGCCCTCGACGCGACAGCACAGATCCTCCCAGATCTAGCAGAACAAACAGCGCTAGTGCCGCTAGATGCAACGTCACCGTTAGTCTTTCGAGATCAGCTGGACGATCCATAATCGATGCTGACACAATTAGGAAGATTCTCGCTCGTTATCGTCGTTTTGGTTGTCGAAGTAAGGCCATCGCTGTTTCTTTGATTATTCCTCCGTCTCTCCATTGGTGGGCTGGTTGGTTCTTGTTTGTTTGTTCCTTTGTTTGTATGTGTCCGCAACGAGTCGGGACGGGTGTCAGGATGCTTGAGGGACCGAGGGAGGGGAATACGCTCGCATACTCGTGCGCTGTTTTCCTGACCAACGAGGGCCATGGCGACACAAAGAAGACATCGGCGATGAGCCCTCTGTCCACTTCATTAGGCGCTCGGCGTATCCAAACCAAACAGAATCAGTTTTGAGCGGGCGGAGTTAATCTAATCCCGGAGGTTTTTGTTTATAGGAGTCATCCTGCACCTCTATCATGAGCAGGGGGATTCAGCTCTCGTGCAGCTTCGCGACGGCTTACTGGAGGTGTCTCTCAGGACATCCGGTCAGTCTCATAGCCTCGCGGTGCGGGGGCTCTTTGATGACGGGCAGTGGCATCAAGTGCGGTTTACCCGAACGACTCGCGAGGTAAGAGAGATCACCCACATCGAGATCAGCGTGGTCGCAATGATTTCAATGATGAATCCAATAATCGCTATCTCGTCGCTGGCGGTAACCACGACCAACCGGGGCGCCATGCGGTGTTCTGCGGTTCCCTCCAAAACAATACCGATCCCGCCTTCCAGATCGACCTCTCAGTGGATCAGCAAACCCCGGAGAGAATTCTCGTGGACGTTTCGGCGCACTGGGCGTCTACGATCGTTATCGGAGCGTCACGAGAGGGCCGCGCGAATTTTGAAGGATGCCTGAGAAAGCTCGAACTCACTTCATCAGGACTTTTCCTGGATTTTGTGCGGATCGCAAAAAGCGACATGGGTCTATTAACCGCTAATGGATCGGTGGATTTCAAATGTCAACCCAGCGGAGGCCGAACGAGCAACGGCGGCGTCGGTGGCGGCGCGAAAGCCTCGAGCTCATCGTTATCGCAGGCATCGAAAAAGCCCCACAAGGAGCAAGTGGTGTCTTTCCTCACTCAGGAGTCATTCATCGTAAGTAGCTGGCGGCGCGTATTGAGGGACGTGTTGTCACGTAACGTATTGCTCGATGATCGTCGAAGCATTGCGATGGAACTGGGCAGTGTTATGGCCGCAATCTCTCTCCGAGATGTCGCCCAGATTCCTTCTCCACTCGCAGCAAATTTGCTCAATCGCGTCAGGGAATACTGAAGTCGAGATCCGAAAATTCTTGTTCCAGATCATCCCTACGTGGGCTCCGCGCAAACATGCAGGTCGCAAGTCTGAACTAAGCCTCCACTTCCGAACCAGCGAAGAAAATGGCGTCCTTGTCTATTCATCACCATCTGTTCTGTCGCATTTCGAGCGAGCGTTCTACTTCATTATCGAACTTAATCAAGGCCAACTGCAATTGAGAATCGGTGTTGCCGGCTACCGACGTCGAGTGACCCTCCCGATGTCGATGGCCGACAGTCAATGGCACAAGCTGAGCCTCACCATGGACCGCAGCGGATACGTGATTTTCAAATCGGATGGCTCCAGCCGGGAATTCCGGGTTCACGGCGCGCCTTCGAGCTTGTACGAGACTGCGGGACCTCTGTTCGTCGGCGGACTCAGTCTCGGCAAGAACAGCTACCCAAGCGGTGAGTTTCGTTCATGAGACGCCTAAGTATGATTGATTGACGAACCATGATATTAATGCTGCAGACGCATGACACAGCGGCAACAATAGCGTAGGATCTATTCTCTCCCGTGCCACAAGATCTCTGTGAGCTCAGTTTCATCTACTGTGAAACAAAGGAGAGCTGTGAGTGGTTTGAAGGATTCCGCGGGAGGAATAGGAGGAATCGGAATCGAGCGTCCAGTCTAATCTGAAATGGGGGCGGCAACCGTATCTCGGAACGAAGATCGCGTCTTGGTTCGCTCGCCACGGAGGCGGTTCGCCGCAATAAAAACGTGGCTTTCCCGGGCGCTTCATTGTGGCTGTGGCGCAGCCAAAACCATGAGCAATGGCCAGGGCGCATCAACGCAAGAAAAACACATGCTGAATATTTTAACAATTCACCATCTGCTGACTGAGAAGCTCAGAGCCGAAGGCTTGCTCAATACTAACTACGTGCTCCCCCGAGCCCGAAAGAATAACCTTCCAACCTGCAGAACTCGAACGGTCAAACCAGACACGCCCGGAAAACTAGCGGGAAACGAAACCAAGGAAAAATGTTTGCCTCCTCCGACATCACCGACGACGGCGGCGGCGGCGGCGTGCCTCATCTCGCTCGAACTGGGAGCAATGTCATCGTCAAGGTCTCAGCTCCGAGCGAGCTGAAAATTAGCCGACATCTGGAAAAGGGGAACAGAGTTAATTATGTGTGCGATCCCATCAACGGCGGGAAGCTACGGGAAAAAATCGTACCGAACCTCACCGAAGATAGAAAGACCGTCAAGGTTAAGGCAAGAGGGAGTTTTTCCGACGCAACCGCCGCGCCGCTGCCACCGCCGACAATGTCGCTGCCGCTATCGCGAGCCGAATACAACTTGCCGCCGCGAACGCTTCCGCAAACGTTCCAACAATACTTTGCGTAAAAGCTACGGCGAGCGAACAACGAGCATCACGGAAGCTGGTGGATCTGGTGCGTTGATCGAGGTTTCGTGGAAGTATGATGGTTGGCTCTAAGTCAACACGTTGAATAGAGGCTCTTCTCCATAAAACTGTGCCGATGTTCCTCCGGCGGAGATGAGGCCACCGCCTCTCAAGTCCATCTCGTATGCTGCTCAAGTAACTATCGGACCGAGCGACCGACTTACTGAGCCAACCAGCGGGCGAGGCTGCGAAGAACAGAAAGAAGCGAATGAGACGGATGTACATCATCTTCAACTGCGGAAGAGGAAGAAAGCCAAATCCTCCGCCATTACTTTGAGCCTTACACGGGCCTTAATGCGTCGAGCGTCTTGCGCATCTGTTCTGACTTTCTCGTTCATAGTAGCCGTCGCCCCCGCTGTAGACGCAGCAAAGCTCTTTCGAAGGAAGCTTTCGATTCCTCTCGCTTGCCCTTGAGGAGTAGTTTGGTTCCTGCCCTCGATCGACGCTCGAGGGTGGAAGAGTTCAACAACCGTCCGCTCTGCAAGCGTTCCGACGCAGCGCGATATTGATCAAGAACGAATTCTTGCTAGTTCTTTAATTTCAATCTTCAAGCCGACATATGTATTTGAGCCAATCGTCGCCGTATTTACCTGGTCGATGGTAAATCGCCAATCGTTGAAATCGCCGGATTCTGACTCCGGATTTTCTTTACAGGTCTTTGGTCGGAACCCGTTCTACATCGAGGTTTTGTTGGCTGTCTGCGTGATCTCACGATCGCCGGAGAGAGATTCGATCTCAAGGCTCACGTTTCCCAGGCCATTCAAGCCGGCTGCGTACGTTCTTCTCCAAAGTGCTCTTCGAGTCCCTGCTATCACGGAGGTATCTGTAACGAAGGCTGGAATCGTTTCGTTTGCGACTGCTCTCGGACCGAGTATGCAGGACCCACCTGTGAACAACGTAAGGCTTTATTGCATCGCTCGTAGCGGCTCCTCGTCTCAATGTTCCGGGACCAACTACTCTCCGCTCCGTTCGCTCCCGTTCTTTCCTTTTTCCGTTTCTTCTTCCTCCTGCTCCTGCTCATACGCTGCGCTAATTTTGGGGAGTTTTACTATAGTGTGCGTACCCGGCGAAAACTTCAACCTGCGCGAGTAAAACGAATAGGTAGTCGAGGCCACATCGAGAATGGCTTGTGTGGGCTGGACCTTTCCCGCTTTTCTAGAGGAGAGAACTTGGGGCAAAAACTACATAGCAGGGAAATATTCAACTTGAGTCTGAAGAAGGAGATTTTTTGCAGCCGCAAACACTCTCCGCTTCACCGGTGCCGAACACATCACGGCAGCGCTCACCGAAAACCAGCAGAGCTCGGCTGAAGAAATTGTGTTCCGGTTTAAAACCGAGAAGCCCTCACGGCCGATCTTCTCCTCTCATCCCGACAAGCTGATTCGAGCGAGTCTTGAAGACGGGAAATTTAAGGTCGTCTACAGCTTTTCGAATAAAAACGCGTCGCAGGTGAGTGGCTGACGACCAAAAACGCAGTACCTGACCTCCCCTAATTCCCAAACTTCCTTTACCCCTCGCCCCTTCTCCACTCCCTTCATCTTTCCGTTCCCTGTACCCAACGATCGACGCGACGATCAAACGAAGGAATCAAACGAGTGGATGTTTAACAACGCATTTCCTCGAGGAAAGGATTAGAATCAATGCCAAGCTCCGCTTTCAAGGTGATCACACAAACTGGCTACGGACTCGACGACAATCAATGGCATTTCGTCCGAATTTTGAGAACGGGTTCGAACGTTGCCATCATGGTTGATCAGGAATCAACTTTCGCAGGTAAAGTAGAATAAACGACGTGGAAGAAGGGCCAACTCTCGTGCGCTTCCTGAACTCCCTCAGAAGGGATACATCGGAAGTAGGCGCAACATCTCCCGCGGCCGAAGTTTGGGATATACTCATGATATTTTTCTTACGATCCATCGCCAACAGAGACTCCGCCAAATCCTCGACTCAAACTCCTGTCGCTACGCTTCGGGAAATCTCTGGGATCCGGCGTATCGTCTTCGTTCGTCGGAGAAATCCAACATCTCAGCATCAACCAGTCCCCGATTTCCGAACCGCTGGCAGCGTCGGGGGAAATTTCCGGATTCAACCTGGAGTCAAACTTCGAGTCCGCCTTACAGCTGAGCGGGGATCAGTTCTCTACGTTTTCGACACCGTCGTCATTTGTCGCGCTGAGCTCCTCTCCGTTCCGCGGAATGTCGATCAATTTGCGGCTTCGTCCCGCCGTGGACAACGGCCTTCTGTTCCATTGGGCAGGAGCGAACGGAAGCTGCGTTTCCCTCGAGTTGGATGAAGCTCGCGTGAAACTGATTGTCGCTCGACCGGATAGGACAAATGTCATCCACGATAAGAAGGCCCTCAATGATAACAACTTGCATTCGGTTCGAGTTCGCTTTGTGACCGGCTACTACCGACTCCGAATCGACGATGACGAGGCGGGAGCCGTCGAGCCCCTCGACGTGGGCCTGCTTGAAGGTGCGTTCGGTGCCTTCGACTATTTTTCTCCTCATTTTCCTTCTTTCCTGACATTTCGGGCCGAAGTGGGCGTTGTTTCGATAATAATCTATGTCTCTTGACACGGTCGAAATTTCTCTTCCAATGCAGGTCTTGTCTACATCGGAGGAGTTCGAGACTACAACGCTCTTCCCGTCGAACTGAAATCACGAACTGGTTACTCGGGCTGCATTAGTGTCGAAGATGTCAACGGACAGTCAATCAGTCTCGTGTCGGAGGCAGTTATACCAAGCGCCACAGTGACGCCTGGATGTCAGGGTGAGTTCACAAGGCA
The DNA here is from genome assembly GCA_028455905.1 of Neoseiulus californicus. Taxonomy (NCBI): domain Eukaryota; kingdom Metazoa; phylum Arthropoda; class Arachnida; order Mesostigmata; family Phytoseiidae; genus Neoseiulus; species Neoseiulus californicus. Next base: position 20,063,250 of record JAMQGS010000003.1, read on the forward strand.
CCCCCTGCGATGTTTCGCTGTCAAGTTTGCCATGAAACCTTTGTCGGCGCCCTAACAGCAAGCAGAATGAGTTGAACTTTGCCCTCAAGTAGTACGCGAGGTCCTAAATACGGGCTTATACCCGGGTCGGGGATTTTTCTTTCTTTTTTTCCCCAACGAAACAGGGAGAAATTCGCGAATTGATGAGCTGCCGTTGAACTTTTTGAAAGGTTACGACGTTGTCGGGCGGCTGGGGAGGAGTGGGGTTGACGGATCCTCATTATGAGAACGTTCCTTCCGGTCGACGAAGACGAACGCCCTGGGATTCTAGAGCCTCCGAAGGAAAATTTGCTGGAAAAGGTTGGCTGGCCTGGGGTTACGGATCGCGAAAACACATTCCTGGCGCCGCGAACCGTCCCGGGCGATCTTAGACGAGGACGAGCTGCTGGTACAACGACCCGATACGACGAGTGCTTTGCACAGGAAATGAGTCTGACCGCCGCCGCCAACGCCGGCGCCGTCGCTCGCTCGCTCGCTGCCGGAGAAACTTCAATCTTCTCGGCAAAGTGTGCCAGAGTCTTGTGTCGCAGGATGGCCCTTTTACTGGTCGGCTGATCTCGCTCTGCGGCGGCGGCAGCGGTCGACTGTGACTGTATCGATGATGCCGAACGGCTGTTCTCGTCGCACATTTTTAAGCTTCGTTTGGTCTTTGCAAACTTCATCCAGCAACAGCTGACGATCGCTCCAAAATCGTTCGGACAGTGCTCGATCTCTCGTCCTTTACGGTTCCCTGTTCGCCCCTTCAGCCCCAGCCGCCTTTATTCCTCAGCGACGGCCTCGCTCATTTTTCCTCTCGTCTTTCTGCCGAGCAAGAAGCCTTCTACCCAGCATCGGTTCCGTGCTTTCGCTGCGGAACGATGAAGAGAACTCCCATGGCGAGCGGCCGCAGCCGTAGAAGAGGATCATTTGACAAAGGAGGGTTTCTCTGCTTCTTCTTCGTCTTCTTCTCTTTCTTTCGGGGAACAACGTCCACTCACGGCTGGGAAATTTGTTCTCCTCTGCTCTCCTGGATTCTTTGGGTTGAGACCCGCTAACAAAGTGATTTCGGAGATTCGTTAGTCATCTCGCCGCGTCGGCCGATCGGTGAACTCGACCTCACGAGCTGACGTGTTCTCTTCCTTCTCTTTTTCTCGTCGGTGTTCGTTCCTGTCAAGCAGCGCCTCTACGAGGATGCAGTCAGAAGCCCTGCGCCCACGGAGGACTCTGCCACGAGCGCGATGAAGACCGAACATTCACTTGCGACTGCAGCTTCACATCGTTCCGAGGAGCCACGTGCACTCAAGGTACGCTTTGGAACATTGCGTCTCAAATCTATGCACATTTTTCACCCATGTCAAGCTGACCAGTTTTTTTTCTCGTATTCGTTTCTCCCCCTTTCCGTCGCGGAAGCTTGCGACGCCTTTTTCGTGACGTCTCGAAATCCCTTGTGAGCCCAGCGGCACAAGCTGTCGCTGAAGACGTGCGGAGTTTCATAAGTTCATTCGGTTCCGAAGGTCTTCCGACACGGAACGAGACTTTTGACGACCGCTCTTAGTTGGTTGGAACTTCTCCTAGAACTTGCGGGAAGCTGCAAGTGACAAGGGGGATAGACGTCACGAATCATGATCGAAGAGGAAGCATTTCTCTGGATCACCTGTATTCATTTTTAGGCGTGCTGCATCGAGTTTTGAGGGAATTTTATCCGAAAAAACAAACGGCGAAAAAGTGTTCGTGCGCCTTCGGAAAAAGAAAAAAGTCTTCGAAAATCACGAAACAATATCCATTGTTCACAGAGAGCACGGCCTACGAGTTCAACGGCAACGGTTTGCTTCTGACATCGAGCGCCGTTCGTCGGCCACGTTCTGGCGACACTCTCGTATTAGGACTGGTCGCCGAAATCGATAACGCTGTCATAGTGAGAATCGAGTTCCTGGCAACGAATGAATACATTCAGATTGAAATCGTGAGTATTTGCACGTAGCCACACATAACGCTGGCCGCCGGAGTCGATTTTGCGTGTGTCCAAACATTGCATTGACCTTCCGCGATCACATCGATGATGAAATCGACGTTCGGACCAATCAAGGGAAAGGACCCTACATATCGGTGGAACCGATAGTTGGAGGGAAACCGGTTGGAGTGGTCTGTTGAATGGTTCCCTTTGTTTCTCTCCCAGATCGATGGAGTTCTTTTTGTCGTGTACAATGTGGGCGGCGAAGACTACGCGCTGAATCAGCCTGGCCAGTTCGTCAACGACGGCCAATACCACATTGTGAGGTTTACCCACAAAATCAAAGCATCAACTCTACAGCTGGATGACCTACCTCTACAGACGAGAAAGCACAAGCCGAGCAAATACGATGACGGTACGTGAATATCCTGTTTGCGGCCTTGACTTCACTCGCTCGTTCTGTCGAACTTGGCCAACAGAACACTTTCCGCATCATAGAGGATATCTTTACCAAACCAGCACGGACTCTTAGGGTCCGTGCTCCCATTCGGAACTCGAAGCTGTAACAATGCGCGTTGCTTCCTTTTACAGACGATGAAGAATCCGACGACACAGCTACTTCGGCGGACGTCAAGATCCAGGTCGGCGGAGTGCTGTCTTCCACCTCGGTCGCGAAGGGATTCCGCGGAATTTTGGCTGGTTTGGCGCTTAACACCATTAAGGTAGGTCGGAAAAACATCTCGGTCGCCATCAAACGTACGTCTTCCCGCCAAGGCGACAGCTCTATCCTACCGTAGGATATATTGCTAATTTTTCTTGTCCCCTTTCTTCTCCGCTTGATCGTTTTCGGTCGCTGTCGATACGAAACAGGTTCTGGAGCTCTCACCCGACACGGGAGACATAGTCGTCCAGGGTGACGCCACGCGACTTACGTCCATCGGACATAGCAAGTACAGCCCCTCACAGAATCTTGGAGACCAACCACTGATGCTGAGCGTAAGTTTTCCCTGAAAACCACGCCTTAGCACCAATCAGCTCGGCTCTCGGGCGATCAGTAGTTGGTGAGACTCAAGACTCCAACGGAAGGTTCCCGCGGAGGAAAAACCGCCGCTGGTGCTTTTCGAAATCTCAGCTCGCACTTGTACCTACGGCGCTGTTCCGCTCTCGTTGCAGGATTCCAAACCACCTGTCGAGGTTTATGAAAGAGACGACCTTGTCTACTCGGAAGGATCTGGATGCTATGAAAGCGATGATGATGACGCCGACTGCGGTGTCGGAGAAAGCAACTCTGGTCTGTGTTCGCGTCGTCTATCGCAGTTTGTGTTATATATTCTCAGGGATGGGAGGAAGTGCTCGTTTCTCGCTTGATGAATGAACGCTCGGATGGACAGAATGATGATTCTCCGGCCGGCCGCGAATTAACGTCCCACAAACATTCAATTTGCAGCCGGTGACGAGCTTGTCACAGCGGTCTACATTCCCTCGCAACGGAAAACAAGCTCACAGTATACCTCAACGACTTCAACTACATCGCGTCCCAAGAAGATCTACTCGTGCCACGACGACGAAGACTGCGTCGAGGAAGGTTCAGGCAACAATGTGGATTTCTCAGCCTCGCCTCCTGGCATCGTTGTAACTCCACGTGCCCCGTACGAGTCGGCTGGTCATTCCACGACAACAAGGTTTGTTATACAGAAGAAATAGAACGTATCTGCAAGTCTCATCTCAGCGAATTTTTCCAGCCAACTTCTACTTTTCGTTCATTCTCAATTCCGAGGGAGAACTTTGTCAAGCACGCTGCAATTGATTTCCACAGAACGACAACCACGAGCACCACAACAACAACCACAACACCGTCACCGCCAACAACAAGTACAACTAGGGAACCGTGGATCATCAAAACGTACGCGACGAGAACACCTTTCAAACCAAGAACCACTTCAAGTAAGTCGATAGAGGGCCGTCCTTCCGTTCCCACTACAATATATCGTCTCCAGAAAGAGACATCAAACCGTTCGCCACGCATGATATTCGCGTTATGAGCTCGAGTCGACTCCTCTCCTGTTCCTCCGAGGTTGCTAGATTGATCTCGAACTAAATTCGATCTGTATTGCAGCGGGTATACCCGAAGTATTCTCGGTGCCCATTCCCGAGGTGCATATTCCTACGCAGGTCAACAAGGAGATCGCTAAGGTGAGGAACATTGCCTCGGCTCGAGCCTAATATGCGGAGGACTCCGATGAAGACAGATTCAGAAATCAAACGCTCATTCTTTCGACCCGTCGAAAAGTTTTCTCACGCTTAAAATTGAAAAATCCTTCCCCGTTCGCAGCAACCTCCGCGGGTAGACACTGCAGCGGCCGATGGGACTACGTTGATCTTCGGTATCATCGCGGGTATTCTCATCAGCATCGTGATAATCGCCCTGCTGCTGTATCGTTTCAAAACCAGACCTAGCAGCTCGTGCAAACCGAACAACTTGTACTACAACCCGTGTGTACAAGTCCCCGGAGAAGCAGCTCCTTTAGGTCCACCCCATAACTCATTGAATGGGACGTGCATTCCTTACGGAGCGCCTGCAGCCGGAGGCCAAGCCGTTCCTCCCTTCTCCACGCTTCACAAAGGCATGGCCAGTGCTGCAGGTGGCAAGAAAGCTTCGGAGGGTAAAGACCCTCAGGAGTGGTACGTTTAAGCTTCGTTCGTGCGCGCCGGCGTGGGTGCGTTCGACACTGGAAGGATCGAGTGATAAATGAATGGATGAATGAATGAGAGCTGGACGAATGATATTATGCGAAAGTATGAATGTGTGCATGGATGGATGGATGATTGAATGAACGGATGGATGGATGGATAATCGACAATTGTTAGAGTTGGACCCGTCGACTGATGGACGGCAATTCGTCATTCATTCAAAAACTTCACCAACCAATTCGAGCGATCAATTTATCGGAGTTCAGTGCGTGCGTGTGTTTGTGTACATAACCATCCCTATGACGACACAAGGACATCTCATTCACTCACTGTTTCCTGACACCATCGTCTACCACCCGATAAAATCGACCGGCTGGACCATCACCGTGCTGCATGTCGCGAGAATCAGAGCATAACATTGAAAGCTACGCCTGTGGATCTCGATGAATGTCATGGCGATTCAAGATTCGTATTCTCCGAGACGCCTCTCCGCGAGTCTTACTTACTAAAAAGGAGGTGATTTTGCTCACGAAACCTGTGACAACGATCCCCTCTCACTTCCAAATGATGACACTGCAGCTCACGATGTTTGGCAGCCGATGTCCTCCGAGCCGTCGTCGATACCAACCCGCCGTGTCGGAGGAGTGTAAAAAAATCATGGGAGGAAAAAAGTGCAATACTCAACGCTTCCGGGCACTCATTAAACTGTTAGCTAGCGGAATAGCATCTATATCAACAAACACTTGGTTGGCTTGGAGTTGAGAATCGAAAGAGTTCGTTCGTACCTCTGCGTTGTACAGACACCTGTTCTTCCAGAACGGCCGTTTGTCCATTAGACGCTCCATGATTTGCAGCCAAAGGGTCGTTATGTATCATATAACAAATCCGATGTACATATTTTCTAGTTGATGCGGCCTTGGCATGCGGCGTGCACATATCTTTAGTTAACCTGGATACCTACGTTCGCAGGTTTCTTTACACGAACGAGAAGAAACAGTACAGCTCCCACACAACTGTTCACCTTCTACATTTCCTCTCCTACCCAGAACGATGTTTTCGGTCGTCAGACGTAGCATCAATAGGACGAATCACTTGCCTTATTTGATTCCGGCGATTCCACCCACATTCACGTGCACATCCACTCAAAAATTTCGATCGGATCTCGTAACAAGGAACCATGGAATTCGTTCCAACGAATCAGGATGTTTTTCTGGGGAAATTCCGGGACTGACTGAGATTTGTCCATTTGATTTTTTCGCGGGTTTTTCATAGTGGATCCGGGACATCGCGATCGGGAAAGGGACAAACTGCCCTTTTAACTCAGCTTGCTCGCCACCCATCTTCAGCTCCGAAGAGGGACAGCTCCGCAGCATCACACAGCGACCTCAGAAAATCACATTGTTCTCTTCTTTCTCTGAACATGAGGCTTCTGCACGGATATGACCTCAAAATCCAAGACTCAATTCTGTGATCTGGAACTCAATCTGACTCGACTCTGGTAGCTGGGTCAACCAGAGAGCAGTGGACACCTCCCGAGAGAGATTCGCATTGGAATCGCGGGTAGGAGAGGTGATTCATTTCACACGAACAGCAGGGGCACGCATTGATGAAAACACATTCATCCATCAATCTATCAAGCAATCACTCAATAAAGCGGGCAGATAGGCAGGCAAGCAAGCAAGGAATCTATCAACGTATCTACCTACATTGACAATCAACGTTTGCGACACAGCGTCGCATCGTGTCGACGAAGCGGTTCATCGGTCATTCAAACTCCATATCGTTTTCTTTTTTCTAACGAGTCCTCTTTTACCCGTGAAACAACAAAGGTTCAAACCCCTCAACGCAACTGACCTCAATCCTCCTAGTTTTAGAAGAGTTCGGAAGATTCGTTCACTCGAAGGCAGAGTCGAATGTACAAAGCTCCGACTAAAGTTCATATGTCAACCTGATTGAATTCATTGGACCTCTCGAAACTCGCCGCACGGAAGGTGACGCCGAGGAGGAATCTCAGTTGCTCCAAACACGTTATATCATTTTTTGATGTCTGTGTCGAGTACCCCTCGATTAGACAAGAACTTTCTCTTGGATTGTTGGATTTCCCGCGGATATTGTTGTTGGAAGGCCAATCGGTGTTCGATCTCAGGCGAGCAAGTTGCGAGAAGTCGAGCCTGAGCACATCGTCAGGAACTCGGCCAATTTCACTGATGGTCTCCGCAGCTCGGATTTTTGAGTGAATGGTGAATGATTGCTCCGTGCGATCCAAGCGAGATCCGGTATTAGAGCACCTGATCTCAGAAAATTGCGTGCATGTTTGAGTGGAATGACGAAATGTGGAATCCAGGAGATCGTTGGACGGATAAGATACGAAGCCACACTTAGTCTGGGACGAGCTCTGAACTCTGGACAGAATCAGATTTGCGATCTCTGATACGGAAAAAGGCAAATGGAGACGAACAGATTCACAGACATCAGTGCCGACAAGCCGACTGCAGAGTCCCTGCAGAGGGGCGAGTGACGTCGACAAAGAGCGGAGCGGCCGAAACGATTCTGATAGTTTGAAATCACTAAAGGAATTACACTCATACACAATCACACACATTCCATGGAAAGCATATGATTGCCGTTCGACCACTCGCCAACCTCGGCGTGACAGAGGGCGCACAAGTAGACCCGTGGTTGTCGACAGACGAAACCAGATATCTTCTTTATCGGGAATATAAAACAAACAAGGAGAACAGTGAAACAGTGGCATCACCGCTGTCATCACAACGGCAATCTTTCACAATATGGATAGTGCTGAACATACGCTGCAGATCTCAGGCGAACGTCCCGCCACGGTACTGAGCACCCGGTTTTGCTGCGAGAAGTCATGTCGGGAAGCTTGAACCGTGTATGACCTGTCAGCACTCTCATTTATTTAATTTTGGGAAGATAATGAGATGAATGTAGGTCGAAAACAAAACTTATCTCGGAGAATGAATTGAAAATGGATTTTAAATAAAACAACAACAATATCGACAACGGACAGACGACGGAATAAAAGACGTCTTAGAAGATCTCTCATGTTTTCACTGGCTCTTTCATCCCGTCGGAACAGAATCTCGACGCCACTCCTCACCAGAGAGAACGCACGAGCGTGTGCAATAAAATAACTGACAATTTATTCCCACATGCATTTCGCTTGAGCTCATCATTGAAAGTGTCGATGCCGTTAACATTGATTCTCGAGGATATTCGAGGCTGGAGCTTGACTCAGCCTCAACAAATATTACAAACGGGGGCTCATTGCATGAAGCGTACAATTGTTCCCACTCGGTAGTCCACGAAGAGATGTCCCACTGATTGAGTGTAGACATCGGAGTGTGTAAGGTACCTGTGTTGAGCGCCAAAACGTACTCCACCGCATCATTTAGACTTGAGTAATGCTTGAGCTTCAGATCATGTATATCTTCTTCACACCTTTGATCATTGCCCGACAAATCGGACATTCGCGTCTCTCCGATTTCTGAAGTGTTTTAGCACAGTCGTCGCAGAGTGCGTAATGGTTGCAAGGTTCTAGGAGGACGGTTCTCGGAAGCTCTAGGCAAATTATACAATCGGGAGGTGAGCATGAGTTCTGTACAGGAGTTTCGGGCTTCACGTTGTCGCTGATTCCAATCATCAACATCTCACTGATGTTTTCCATGTCAAAGACTACGCTATACTTGAGTTCGGGATCGACGCATATCGAGTCCAACCATCGGCGATTGCTGTGCGATACGTAGACGCTACCGTTTCGAGCAATCGAAATCGCCAACTCGTCTCCGGGTCTGGTGGTTTCGGACAATATTTCGACGGAGTATGTGTTGTCGCACAACTTGTCGAGGTTTCCGTATTCGTATACATCGAGGGGTTTTTCAGTGGTCAGAACTATCCGGATCGGGTTGAAATTCAGCAGTTTCTTCAGGCGAACGACGAGTGTCTCGTTCGCTTTCAACGGAGTCTCTGTGACGGCAAAATGTGACCTTGGGGAAAGTTCGCCTTTGCCGGACGCGCATGTGGGGGTAACCTTGACGTTCTCTGAGTTGAAGGCCAAGAACGAAGCCCGGGAGAAAGAGGCCGTACCTGAAATTGCACAGATTATTCAGAGCCCTGCAGTTTATTGGACATTCACCGTACAGCCGACGAGACGCTGATCGATGGTTTCAGACATCAAGCTCCGTTAGTATCCCCTATCGGAGAGCGTCGGAATAGCTCACCGTAAGCTACACTTGCTATGAGAGGTTCGGCTGCGACTGCTCCTGCATCTACAATCGCAGGCGCGGCTGCTGCTCCACGGTAATTCTTCAAACTGATACGGATCTTCTTGGTATTTCCGTAGACATCGAACAGGATGTAGAGTGGTTTTTTCGGAGGCACACCTGCGATTATCGAGTTTGAATTACCGCTGAATTTCGGCGCGTCAATCAATGAAATTTTCTTTTAAAGACTTGAAGACCAACCCGTAAGGAACTCTTCAGGCATCCGGTCACCCTCTCGGATCATAACCCTGCCGTTCTTATGGTATATCTGGAAACGAAAAGCAGCTTTCTAAGCAACGACTTTGTCGGAGAATAGTTCTCAAGAAAGGGAATCGCATCGTCGGCAGCAACTCACAATGATTTCCTGATTGAGTTTGACATAGTGCTCTTCGAGGGCTTTGCCCCAATTGCCAGGTCGCATATTCAGGTCTGGGCACACATATTTTGGGAGGTTTGGCAAGAGCTTGAATGGGTCGTGCTCTGTGACTCCGACACGCAGCGTACCACTCCAGGCTACATCAACGTGAGAAATGAGATAATTAATGTCGAAGATTTTGACAGGTGAATGCAAGATTTCAAATTCTAACTCATTCCCAGGACTCACATTTGGACGCCTCGATGACTTTTATGACAAGCTCTTCTTCTGGAGCAAGGGTACGATTGGTGAAGCACAAAGCTTGATTGAAACTTTCAATCCTCGCCGCCTCGGAGCGATCATCGGAGAGTCGGATGTTTTGCCCTGGAACAAATCGGAATCGAAGCGAATAAATCGATGGGTAACTCTCGAGATCATTTCGATTAGGACAAACCACGACAGCCGGAGATCGTATCGATCAACGGAATCTCCCCCCTGATCGGAGCCCGCATCTCTCTTCCTATCTGAGGCAAGCAATCAAACGCTACCAAATATTGATAACGATACCCGAACACACGTGAAGACACCGTTTTCCCTGCCGCTTTTATAGCCGCCAAGCTTTCCCGATCAAGGATGGATTCGGGCAGCATCCCGTACTTCGCGAGTCTTTAGTGCTTGAAACTTACTTCAACCAGATGGCATCGTTCAATCAGCACAAGCGTCGAGCGGGTAGATGAGTCTAAATCCATCTAGGACCATATCGGATAGTTCGAGAAAGCCGAAACAAAAGATGGCGAAACCAGATCATGACGCACCCACTCCAAAGTGAGACTGATATTCAGTTCCTCGTTGGCGACAAGAGAATACTGCGAATTCAACGTGATACAGGTTCACGTGAGAAATACTCTTTCAATGGGTTGAGCAGAAAGCATGGCTGCCTCCCGTTTTTTTCAAATCGTAGCAAAGTCATCACTTGAAGGCTTTCATCGTCTTCGCTCGAGCTGCCCTAAGGGCCGAGCGTTTCCCGACCGAAGTTGCCAGTTTTGTTGTTCAAGCCCCAATGACCTCGGTCTTTCGCAGCGGTGTTGGGGAGCCGCTCCCGAAACTTGGAATCATTCCTGGATGCATCTGTTTTCTGTCTCTCTTCCAGTCTCTCAGCTGTGAAAATAGAGCTATCATTGAACTCCCTGAAGATAGGTAAGATCGCCAAGAAAAAAGGAGGGCATAGATGCCGAAATCCGAGCTTCGGGAACGCTATACTCCATGGAACGTTTCGAGGAAATTTTGGAAGTCGAGGCACCGCCCATGTCTCTCTGCTTGGCGAGCACAATCAGCACTCGATCGAAACGTCGGATCAGCGTCAGTCTTCGCTTCCAGAGCACAATATGGCCCGCTCTGGCCTTCAAAAACATAGTTACGTCAGTTTGACAAAAAGTGATGACAATCTACAAGCAGGGTAGCAAGAGAGCAATTCGTGTTTGAGTTCCATGTAGACTCGACTTCGTGTCCCGAAACACGGGAAATTGGGTTGGTTCCAGGGTTGAGTCCAGACTTTAGCCACAACTTCATCCGGATACTCAGGGATTACATAACTAAAGCGCTGATCATCTTCCGTCTCATCGACCCGCGAAACCACGACTCGGAACATGCAACGGAAGTTGAATATATATCCAGGATCCCAGAATATTTGTAGAGAAAAAAAGATATTTCACAAGGAAACACTTCACGCTCCGATGAAAGCCAGGAAAGCATTACTCATCCCAAGCAAGCTTCCAGTGATTACTTCGACCAACCTATGAAAATTTTGCAGGAGGTAACTTACCGTGCACCTGATGAAACCTTATCGGCTCCATACCCATCCTGGAGGATATTGATTGACCCGTTCTGGATGTTTTACCTCACAAGTTCCACCGATCACAGCTAACACCTGTGAGAACTGAAGTCGCCCGCGATGCGAAAACTGCACCGTCTTTCCTCCTCCGCCGGATGCTAAACAAACGGACGCGGCATAAGACCGAAAGGCGCTATGGCGGCGGCTCTTTCGAATTGGAGAGACGAAATGGTAAGCTTCCTCCAAATGACTGATTGTGAGATTCAAGCTGCATAAATATTGGCGTGAGGACCGGGAGAGGTTTGCGAAGCTCGCTCGCTCGATAGGTTACTCGGGTATCTTCCAACGGACTGGAGAGAGTTGAAATTCCCTACACTCGCTCCGATTCGATCAGATAAGAAAGTCAAACTCCGACATTCGCTTGAGTCTCCATTTCCAACATCCACGTTCAGTAGGAGGGCTAACTTCTCAGGAGACTCATAGAATTCTGGAGCTTCAGCCCGGCCTCTAACACCTCAATCCGCGATGCTCAATCGATTGCTCGATTGAATGAAGATTGGCCGGGGATTTCGGGAATCATTGTGTCGATCTTGAGGAGTTCGACTTAAGAGTTTGAAAATTTCTTTCTACGGTAAATACCGCTCGCGCAAGACAGTTGTGAGGCTTCGGTCTCGATCTTTCCTCTGGTGCGAATTTCAAACCTTCAAATCAGTCTCTCGGAGGATTCGCGTCGGCTTGCCCAATACAGGGGACTCCGCTCGATTGGTCTGCATCGGGATCAGATAATTTTTCTTCACGAAAACACAGTATCAGATGAACCGGAGTGAATTCGGCCCGCGATTACGGTTCCGGAGCGGACCCTCCTGATCTGATCGAGAGGAGTACAATATCATCCGATGCACTGATGGGGGAAAGTCAACGTACCGAGGTCCACATTCTGGAGGCGAATGCCAATCGAAAGTCTCGGAACACGTCGGGGTCGCGGGAATGTTCTAATCGGAGATCTCTGATCAATCTCAAACATTTCCGGAAAAGAGCCGCAGAGTCTGCTAATTGCGAGGCGCGACGCCGGGCGGAATTCTACTCTTGGTTTTGGTTCCGGGTTGCTACCGACAAGGACACGCCATCTTGCCGAGAACCGAGAGCCGTTCTCTAGAGCCATGTGATGGACAATGCGAAGTTACCTCACGGACATCCTTCTTCGTTGGCATCGAACTCGCCCTTCAAAGCAGGAAGCTGTTCTCACGTGCTACGAGGGAAACCAGCCCCGGCCGGGGGGATCCTCAGATGGTCATGAACTGAGTCGCCGTGAGTGAGTTCACGAACATTCAATATGATATGGCACAGTGGCCGGGGCGGTACGAAAGAGAGCGGAAGAGTTGTTGACCGAGCACAGCAGGATCGCATTCATCGATATTGAGAGTGCCATCCCTCAGAACCTTTTTGAGCCCCTTTCTGAACGATCGTCGGGATAATCCAGTTTGCGAGAGACTTGAATCGTTGATGTGTTCCTGTTTCGACCTCGAGCGCTCAATATTTTATGGCGCGATTCTCGGCCCACAATCGAGAAAGAGGGATGAATAATTCCTGACACGTTGAGCAGAATCACAGGGCATGGATGTTGACCGAATCTCTCAGCTGGGGGACACTTGTATACGATCGAGTCTAGGCTCGACGAAGCTCAGTGGCGTAGCAAGACTTTTCATTTTATCGACGAAGCTGAAGCCCTCTCTCTCCCTGTCTCTCTCCATCTCTACCTTCACGTAGATCTTGTTTTATGATGGTTTCTTGGTGCTCACCAAAATATTCAACACTTAGCAGACACCAAACACAGTGGAATTATAGAAGTAATATTGAAATGCTGATGATTTCATCATAGTATAACGCAGGGGTTCTCAAACTTTTCTGGTGGCGGCACCCCGTGGCACCCCGAGGCACCCCGAGCTCGGAATGCAGTAGGACATGCGGGTGCGGCCTCCCGTCCGACATGATGGTGATTGCCTCTCCCCCTCCCCTCTACCCCCTCCCCAACCCACTTCCGCCGCCTGAACCCACAACAGAGTTTGGGCACTTAAACGACAGGAGCAAATCGAATTTCGGAGATGTAGTTAACATGCTATCGAGATGTCCGACGAGACAACCTCGGACCACTCCTGCATGATCTTTTCATCGGGTCTACGAAGAAATCCCGCGGCCGAAAACTCCGCGGCCGAGAATCCGCGGGCGATGGGAATCCGCGGGCGAAAATCCCGCGGCCGAAAATCACGCAATGGAAAAATTTCGAGTCGACGCCCCTCCGACCCGGGAATTCCTCCGATAGTCTTCAAGAAGTATGGTCGGAGCGACCCGGAAATTTCTCCCATTGACTTCAAGAAAAGTATGGTCAGAGCGACCCGGAAATTCTCATGGACTCCGAGAAGTATGGTCAGACCGACCCCGAAATTTCTCCCATAGACGCCGAAATGTATGGTCAGAGCGAACCCGAAATTTCTCTCATGGACTTCAAAAAGTATGGTCAGACCGGCTTTGGAATCGCCCGTGACTCCCTGCCGCTTCACCCCGGGTCAATCCGGAATCAGCGGCAGCCCTGCCCCATGCTCAAGGAGCCTATCTCGCGGCACCAAGGGTGCCGCAGCGCCCCGCGGCAGTTTGGTGCCGGCGGCACACAATTGAAGAACCCCTGGACGGTTGATATCTGTGAGCTCCACGCTGAAAATGGCGCCGGTGGACTCTCGACAATGAACTAAATTTCAGTTGTCCCACCCGGAAGCTTCTACTCGACCTTTGGTATTGCTGCAGAGCATACCCAGTTTTCAAAAATTTCGAGTCCGATGAAGTTATAGCATCGTAAGCTATATTCACGGACTTGAGTCCGGACTTAAGGACTCGCGAGATCCAAGGGTCCAACGAGACCGGACTCGAGGACTCGCGAGTCCAAGTCCGCGACCCCTAGTCGCGACGAGCGAAGGGTTACATCTGGGACAGTTTGACTTGAAAAGCGTCTTCCTCTACGGGGAACTCGGAAAGGCCATCAAGATTTACGTCAAAGTCCCAAGATTACGAGTTGGCGGCGGCAAAATTATCAAGTCGACGCGTTGCCTCTACGGTCTCAAGCGGGCTTAAAGATTTTGGAACTTTTGGAGCTTGCAGACGTTGGAAATTGAGTGGGCGGACGTACGGAGGAATCGCTACGTAGAAAGTTTCACAGGGTGAAAAGACTGGCCCAGATACCACCGTAGACTCCCGGAAGTATGGTCACTACAGTCTGCTGTCATTTGGGAAATATGTGAGAGGGGGTCGGGCAGCTACTTTGAATCTATCGCCATGGGAGAGACGTACAGAAGCACCTTCAAAGGAGAACGTTGAAGAGTAAAAGGATCGCATTCTTCACTCGGTTTTCAATTTCGGTCTCAGATTCTATTTCTTCTCCCTTCTCGCCTCCTCTTCCGCTTTCTTTCTGTCGGCCTCGACTAGGCGTGCCGTATGCTCTGCCATCTTCTGATCGGCCTCAGCTATCAGCATCTGACTGTATTGTTTCTCTTGATCTGCTGCCAGTTTTGCATAGTACTCCTGTTCTCTTTGAGCTTGCTCCCTGTCTGGTTGACCTCCTCTCAGTGACGCTGCGACGTCCGAGGCGGGGCTCTCGCCGGAGATGCCAGACGCAACGCTTAGATGGACTCCGCAGGACGGGAGGTCTTTCTTGGGGTCGCAGCCAACTCCTTGTTGAGTTTCATGCAATTTGTCGGGATTCATTTTCCTCCAGTGATGGCAATCTTTGTTCGGATAATCTGCAAGCGGGCTCATGTCTCTTTATATGTTGCAAGAGCTTATTCCCTGCCCCATTTCGCGAGGGAGAAAATTGACTCGTTTCATGATGCAAAACTTTCACGGATGTGTGCATCTTGTTCTACAAACTTAGAGAGCGACAAACGGAGAAGAAAGACAACGGACCACGGTTTCACGCCTGAAGTCTCTCACGATGACCCACTGGGACCTTGAATCCTAACTCATTCTAACTATTGCTTGGAAAGCAACGATGCCCATCATGTTGTAGGTTTGAGGAATATCGGACGCGTACCGTTTGCTACGGTCTCGTCCGCATCCCATCCATGGTGATTCGACGAGGCAACCATTTGCATCTTTGAGATGATTCCGACTTGACCCCGCCTAGGAACCATTGCACCCCGTGTGTGGATGACGCTGGTGGCAGTTCTACGGGCCCGCTCTGCGAAGCTTCGCGGACGATTCTCGACTTCATTCTAAGATTGAGAGAGCGGATTGTTTTTCCTGGCCCACGAATGGTTCGTTTGTCGATTCAGAACATCTCGCCAAGAAAGAGCCGGAATGGTCGAGCCCCGGTTGAACCTCACTGTTCTGCAGGAATGCAAACTGCCAGGTGGGGAACAGGGGTCGCCGATTCTTTTTCCCCGTGATCATGCACCGGAGAAGAATCCGAAACTACGGGAAAATGATTGTATATAACACGGAACGGAATAGAAGACTAGAGACATAGAGAATCCTCTATTTCCAGGCATCCTCTGTCTTCAACCATCTTCTCCAGATGACCGCTCCTTCAGGATCCGTGAAGACCTTCCGCGATTTGAGTTCGCAGAGTCTCGGCAGCTCCCCTCGACTTGAACATCACAAACGGTGTTCGGTCTTCGGTCGGCATATCAGGAGTGCAAAGAGGCGACCGTTGCAGGTGCCTTCTCGGCCCGCCCGCTTAAAAGGGGCGTGGATTGACCGAACTAGTTTGAACTTAACAGCACCTGCAAATGAACAAAGAAACCTATACCAGCGTCTCCAGACTTCTTGCGACTTGCTACGGACATATGCATTTACAGAGCAAGATTAGCGGAGGCAGAAAACTCGATTGAAGACCCTTGCCGTGGTTCTGCCTAGTTGATTCTCGGAGTCTATTTCGTTTTGGGTATTCTTCCCGATGTATTTGAGAGTTTTGCGCAGCTTGCGCAGGCAGGCTTTCACGGGAACCATGATCTCGTTCTCGGACCAATCTTGGGAGTCGCCCCCATACGGTTTATCGTCCGTGAAATCCTGAGAGACGTCATCTCCAGATGAGTCGTCTACGGAGTCTTGCAGCTCGTTCTCAATGTTCCTTTCCACGTCCTGTACGTCTTCGCCTGATGAACCCGCTAAATAGTTTCCGTGGTCGTCGTCCGGGTCATCGTCGAAAAAGTTTCACCGCGCTCCAGAACGGACAAACTTGTCGAAAGCTTGAGGATCTTCTGCATAGCGTGCGCGAAGCACAGCTGAGATTGCAATCGCAGCTTCGCCTCAGAGCCCTTCGTCACAGATGCCGCGTCCGTAACAGAAAATAAGCAATCACGGATTTTCACACCATAATCTTCGGGTTGTGACTGTGTCGGCTCTCGCGTCGGAGTTGCGCTGACCTGCGAGTTGTATCAATCCGAGGTATGCATCCCGCCCGGCATGGTCGTCACCAGCCGTTAGTATTATCCGGAGGCTCAGACTGATGTAGTCATGAGTGGTTGTTGTGGTTGGACGCGGTGGCCTCGTCACAGAGTTTGAGAAGCTCCTGCCCGACCTTTGGTAATGCTGCAGAGCATACCTAAGCTGAGTTTGCATCGGAAAGCGACGGATTAACAGAAGCCATAGCGAGCAACGAGTTCCAGCAATCTGATCCAGAACGCAGTCAAGGCTTTGCGACCACACGGAACGAATCCTGGAAGTCGATTGTAAACATGTCTCCACCATCTCGTCGCTCGGGCTCGCAGAGAGAACCGCGGAGCGGGGAGGTGTCGGCGGAAGCTTTCGGATTGACGAAATCAGCGATCTCTCTGTGGCAGCAACTTATCTGAATGTTGAGTTATAGTGGAAGGGAGAATAAAATACGCGCTAGTGCGATCGGATTAATGAACTTTCCCCCTCTAGCTGAGCACCATGCAATCCTTCCTCTCTGCTAGAGTCAGTCAGGTTATCAGACCCGCTCTTCGAAGAGCTCTTCCTGAAGGCGCCTTGGAAAACTGCAGGCGTGCAGTCCCTCCATCCAGTGGCGTAGCCAGGCCACTCTCTCCCCCTCTCTCCCTATCTCTCTCCATCTCTAGCTTCACGTAGCTCTCGTTTTATGATGGTCTCTTAGTACCCATCATAATATTCAACACTAAGTAGACATGATCGAGTAATATGGAAGTTGTATTGAGATGATAATGATTATATCATATTATAACGGTTGATATCTGTGAGCTCCACGCTGAAAACGGCGTTGGTGAGCTCTTGAAAGTGGACGAAGCTAGCTTCGAAAAGTTTGAGTCCGACGAAGCTATAGCATCGTCAGCTTCTAGCTGGATACGCCACTGACGAAGCCATAGGAAAACCGCTAAGAGGGCACCGGCGTATTGCATGGATTCCGGGTCGTGATGGTGATCTAACGGGGGAAGCACTTGTCTTTGCGGGCCAGCTCCAGAAAGCCATCCAAGTCATGAGTGTCAAGGCCATGTGTCCGTTTTCAACATTGTTAAGCTAGCGGGCATCCGAATCCGACAGAAAAGAACGGTATGCGTTTTAAGATTCCTTGAGCCTCCCCCAAAATCGCCGTATGGCGACCGAGAGGTATGCAACGAAAACTGAATGCATGGCTGAATCGGGTTTCCGGAGGAGGACAGCGTGTGTTTTAGAATGACTATGTGAGTGAAGTTCAAGCTGATCATTCCATTCCGGAAAATCATAAAATTTTTATTCGTGTCGGGTGACTGCGGTCCGAGATGTTTCAAGCGTGATCAAAGGATTCGGATTCGATCTTCCGGATTCGAGCGTCCGACAAAAGCTCCTATCGCGATCATTTCATTCTGTCGCCCGTGATGAGCGCAGGTTCCTTCCCGAAACAGTTCAATGCAGGTCGTCGAATACTCCTCCCCCAAGCTCCGACTTCATCCAAGAGGTTCCGAGAGTTTTCTCAAAGATGCGAGAGCGGATCAAGGATTCTTCGTGATCATGGGTCGAACGTCGGTACAGATCGATCGGCCGTCAATCGGTGCAGGATCACAGACAGCCGACGAGCAGCGCGGCGTTCGAACCCTGTTGGTATGCCCAGATCGTTTCCTCATTGGAACATAGCGGCCAGAAACTGATGATCGGCTGAAAATTTTCCACCCATGCCACTGGTTTCAAGTTACCAGAGCGAGATCCAGCCATTCAGTAACGCTCGGTCGGGGTTGCTCCAAAAACTTGTTTTGCGTAATCCGCCAAAGAGATAAACGGATTGAATTTGATGAGGATTCGGGTCCCGCAGGGACGAATAGGGAGAGCGTGGAGAATAAGGATTTTTTTTTCTTATTTTTCATTGAAATGGGATCACCGTGTACGCACAAAATGAAGTGGCGCCCGACCATCTAGAACGCTCGAGAGATGAGTCCCAGTTTCGGAAAAAATCCTCAGAGAGACGAAAATCAGTAGAGGAGCCGAGCGCCGGCGCCGTGCTAGAGTCGCGGTTCGTGCAGCAGATCAAGTAGACCAGGAAGACTAGCTAGCTGTTCATCATCCGCTCTTAGAGCAGCTAATGGATGGAAAGTTGAATTCTGTCGAGAAGAAAGTTCACTTTCTTTTTGGTGACCTATCGCATTCTCCATTCTTTTCGGCTAGTTTTCTTTTTCTGATGGCCACTCACGAGAAGTTCGGTTTTTTCTTCTCCTCGCAGTGGGGGAGTTTTTTCTTTTCTTTCCATTTTCTTGGTGCAGTTTGAGCAAAGTCCCAACCGAGAACCTTTCACTGACTGTAGCTAGTGTAACTGATAAAGCTTGTGAGCTAAGAAGAACCTTCGCGTGTGCGCCTGTATGTATATCGGTCCATGCGCCCGTCCATTCATGTCTACGAGTCAGCAAGCGAGTTGGTTGGTTGTCTCTTTTTCGGAGTTGTTGGGGCCGTGACTTGAATGCGCGTCCGCTGTCGGCGAGCCCCAGCGGCAGCGTCCTTACAAAGTTTGTCCCAAATTCCTCAACACAGCGCTGGTTGGCGAGCCGGGCGGCCGGCCGGCCGGTCGACCGACCGGTGAGCTTCATCGTTGCGCTTTGCAACTCGTTGCCTTCGGGTAACGCACGATCGGGTGGTCAGTGATCGAGTCCTTAGCGGATTTCTGTGTTCATATTGGCTCCGCTGCTGCCGACGCTTTATTTGGATTCCCGGTACGCGACGATCGCAGCGGATGGGATATAGCGCTCCACGATGGTACGCGAGGTACGGGAGCGTGGATGAAGATTTTCCTCTGAAATCGTGCAACACTGAGACTATTAATCTTTCAGAAAGGACCTAAATCCTCTGGGAGACATTTCTTTCCGCTGATTCCAGCGGATTGAGAAAACAGCGCTCCGGTATGGGGTACTCCGAGAAAAAAACGATCTTTGATCGCTTCTATCACTACAGAGTTTGATTGCGAAATGACATGTCCCATGATATGTATTCCGTGCCACACTTTCAACCGTTGGGTGGCACTGTAGCTGTTAGGAAAATTGATGCTCGTATTCTCCGCTTCTTCCTTTGTCTTGCTCATATTGGAATTGGTATGAAACTAACAACAAAGAACCTAAACCCGTTCTACCAGTGGAGATAACAAAGCTCAATGTTTGATTTCTGGATAGTCTTGCAGTGGTCTGCACGAGTTCGGGCATTGTTCCAATGATCACCAACGTAACGAACAAAGAAAGAGGGTTATCAAAGTGCCGCGTTTATAACCGTGCTCCGAATCGATTCATGTGGAAAAATGAATTCTCCATTTCTCGGCTGGACGCTAATTGGCAATGTTGTTTTTGAAACGGTCATGCTGTTTATCGATCGTGGAACCGTGACCATAATTCCATTATGATATCGATCTCACAAAGAGTTGGTGGTATTAATCGGGCTCCACATACCTCATCGCTGCGTTCCCATCGAGAAAAAAAAACTGGTTGTTTGTATCTGCTTTGCCGCCCTGGGTCGCGCCGTCAGAACCGTATTCTTGTAGAGATCGGCGAGATATCATCCTGTGGTAAATGGAACATTGCTTAACGTAATCAAGCGGATAACGAGTTCTGTACGCTCCGGAAAATTCATTCCCTCGTCACCGGCGGCGGGTTCGAAATGTTGAAAGGGGACACTCTGATTTTCATAAGTCACCATTGCCCTGGCGATTGATTCTCGGATAGGCTCTCTCCGCCAGGGGTATCACCCGTTCATGCGCATTCGACAAGCCCATTCATGGCAACACGCATTTCACCTTATGGCGACTGGGCTCAACAACATATTCAACATCTAGAAGTAACGGTACTCCAGTGGCCCGTGAAAGAGGTTTCACTTCCGGGGCGCAAATCGGTATCGCACGCACAAGAAGCTTATTAGGGAATGATCTCCCGAAGCAGATGATGTACGGGGAAAATGGTTTCTCCAGCCAAGATTCCAGGCGACTGATTTAGCATGATGATTTTTGAAAGTAGAGGGCTGAATCAACAGGCGGCACGGATCTCTTTCGAACCTCATGCTCGAACTCCATCACGGCGAGACAAGGCGTGGACGACCGTTCGGCTCGATCCTCAATTTCCCCGAGCTCACATTCACCTTCAGCTAACTACCGGTGGGCCCGGAGAGTTCAGGAAGAACATTTTCTCGACGCGATCGATTTCCTGTCTTGATGAGTGAATTTCACGTGTTGTCTGTCGATGTATCGAACCCTCGCCAGCGGCAAAATCGATCACAGGTGTGAACCGTG
Source organism: Neoseiulus californicus (assembly GCA_028455905.1). Lineage (NCBI taxonomy): Eukaryota > Metazoa > Arthropoda > Arachnida > Mesostigmata > Phytoseiidae > Neoseiulus > Neoseiulus californicus. Next base: position 20,084,094 of record JAMQGS010000003.1, read on the forward strand.
AGTGTTCTGGGTAAGCCTGGACGATCTGATTGAGAGTTGCGACGAACACAACGGGGGCAGAAGCTCGCTTCTGTCCCTGAATGCGTGTGCAAAGACAAAAGCAATGATCGATCCGGCACTGATGCCGGTTCCTTCTCGGCGGCCGCCAATTAATTTTGTGGCAACATTGCCAGCCAGTTGGATGCTCGAGGCTTTAGGTCACTCTCCGGCAAGCGTTGTCTGAAGAACGGTCAGCGGGTAGACGGGTTGCCGTCGGCGAACCTTTACCGACGACGCGACGCGACACGACGCCGAAAACGATCCACACGCAGGAACGTTTTTCGAAAATCTGACTCCGACGTTTCTGCCACCAGCTTTCCAGTATTAACAGCATCAGAGACAGCGGTAATGACGAGGAAAAGTAACAATAAGACGGGGCACTGAGAGTGCAGCTTTCTCTCAAATGCATCGTTCCTCTTGCCTATCTAACTGGCACCGCATGAGCAACCGTGGCAGCGGTTAGGGAACAGTAGCAAATTGTCCGCTGTTTCGTGAGAGAAACGTGTTATAGAAAGTTAAAGAGAAGCAACAAGAAGATGGACGACGGCCGAAAACTACAGCGAGCCTGAGAGAAACGCACAAGACAGAGCTCAACGCGTTCGCAGTTGTATCAACCGACTTTCGCGGGTGCTCCAGCACGAAGTGGCATCGCAGGGAAACTTCGCGTGATCTGTCACTTCCACCTTCCTCCTGTCTTTATTCATACATGGGGGCTTCTTGACGATTCCGGGACCCTCTCGACTGTCTCAGGAGTATCGTCCGCTGTCCGCTGTTGGATTTGGCCGAGGGGTCCTGGGGGTCGGCGGAGGCCGGAGCCAAGGCCGCCCACCTTTGCTTACGCCCATGCTTCATAGGCGGGAGGATGACCGTTTATCGCCCTCTCATTTATCGTTTTTTGTATGTTTCTACGGCCGATTCAGCAGATTGCTCAGCGACTATTCGTCGGCGGGAAATTGTTCGCCGATCCGTCGACATAACAACATTTTATGTAAACATGACAATCAGAATGACTTGACATCTATTTTCGAAACGCTCGGATTACCATAGATCAAATTATCGAAGATATAGGTGGGAAATTAGATGATCCTACAATGTTTTCAATGTTCGACCGGTTAGGCCTTTTTTCGTTCATATCAGTTCGGGATAATACATATACTACTTCAGTCCCGGTTGGGCCGCGCCTCTGACTGGGCTGCATGCATGACGGATAGATATCGATCCCGGAAACAATCCACTCGGGCGAGTCAATATCTGGTCATAAATTGACTGGAGAAGGTTCACTGAAAAACACTAGTTCACACCTCATAGGAGAAAGTGAAGACTTTCGAGACCGAAACAAACTTCAGTGACCCGTGCTCCGAAACGGAGCGGATTTGTGTTGGCGCGTGACAATCGTATTTGTGGGAATCTCAATCAAGAAAAAACAACACAAACATCACAGCAATCGATATTTTGTTGCTGTGATCGTTTTGAACGCAACGGGATCTTTTTGTCATTTCGATGCTTGACTCCGGCTGCGGCCTGAGCGGAGTTTGGACGATACACACGCCGCGCAGAAGAAACCAAGCGGACAGATCAAGCGAACGAACTAGGCAAGCAATCTTCGGAGCGACCACTTGCTATCCAAGTGGAAGCGAGCCAGTCGGCAGTGTTTAATGGGGCCACGGATTTTTATGATCGGACCACTTAGCAATGGATTGAAATACACACATCTATATCTCCCTAATTGCCTCCTTTGTGGCAACGTTTGTTCGGCTCTTGGATGAGCAACTGGATGAATGTTTGCTCGCTGGCTTCGATTGTGCGTCAAGCTGCTATCAGAAACAGGAAGACAAAAATCTCGGAGCAAATTTCAGAAGAGGACGCAAGAGCGCATTTGAAGTTTTTCCACTGCTGCAAACGCATCGGTGTCCGTTGCCACTTTCCTGTTCCCCGGAAGCTCAGCCCTGTCATCAGCACCAAACGGTTCTCCCACTCACGTAGAGATGGAGTTCCCATCATGCTCATCGCAAGGAGTAGTTGCCTTCGAGTTAATTTCCGATCTTCGAAGTTCGAAAACTCGGGAGCTCGGGTTATAAAGTCCGTTGCTGGGCCGGTGAGAATGAAGTGTCCGCAAGAGAATCACAAAATGGGAGTCGCGAACTTCCGATATGCGGTTTCAAACTCTAGGTTTGCGCAACGTAGCCGTTTGCAAAAGTTGACCTCGGGAGAGCTGCTTGTTTCAGATCCTTCAAGAGTTCGGTTGTTCATGAGTTTTAAGGTTATCCGCATAGACTGATCGTTCATGGTTTGCCACCAGAAGGTACAACACTAACTCCGAGAAAATAAATATGAGCAATGCGCCAATGGAACCTCTTGTTGTGTATGTGTATAGTATGCGAGTGTCATTAGGCTCGATGTTGGGGGTCTGCGCAGCCATCAACCAGATTGAGCCACGAAGGCAAATACTGTGCAAACAAAGAAAATCATTTTATCGAGCCGAGTTACGAGGAACCTCTCGCGTTGGAACCGTTCCATAACCTTGAAGTCTTGTTTATAGAATGCCACTCTGATTCGCCCATCGGTTCGATGATCTTGTCCGCTGCGGGTGGAGCCAGCGGTAAGTCTCTGTGCCTGCGTGAAAGTCTTCTATCAAGCTGGCACAAGATAGAGAACACGATTGTGTACTCTCCCTCTGTTTCACGCTCCTTGAAGGGGAGCGCTTCGTCGAAATTCAAATGTTTCTGTGGACGAACAACGGTTCCAGAGAATAACGGAATGCTATCACTGTCAATTACGATTTCCGAATACTCACAATCAGTGGAGGCTCGGCTTTGAGCATTTCTGCGTGCAAAGTACTGTTGGATGTCGGGACCGCAGCGCGATGCTGAATTGAGCTTTGGTTTCGCTAGTTCCTAAACGAATGTTAACACGCTTCCACAGGAAGAGCTGAACCGCTCTTCTTCGTGTTTCCTGTGACAGTGATCCCTGTCGTTACCAGAACAAAGTTCCGTTGTAGTTTGAGTTTTGCTTTTTCGGAAAGATCGTTGATCTCGTTGCAGTCGGCCGCGTTTCGTGCGCTTCCCTCCATTTGAAGATGCAAATATCCCACATGCTTTGACTTAGTTTCGGTTACTTGGTCAGCGTTTATTGTTTCTTCGGAACGTGTCACGTTTAGTACGCCTGTAAACTGACTCCGTTTTCCACTCGACACATTCCTCCTCCTGGCTGCCTCGCTTGCAGGGCGTTCAAAAGGAAGAACGAAAGCTTTGTCATCGACGGAAGCTAGCGGCGCGGCGTCTTCTGGGTGGAGTCGGCGCGGCCTTTCTGAAACAAAAATTATGCTCGGGATGACTTAGCGGAAAGACGCGTTGGGAATCGACGAAAGAAAAACCGAACGCTCATCGCAAATGACTCGGAGAACGGCTTGCATTGCGGCAGGGCTTACAGGATCAGACCGAATCGCCCTCGCACGGATCACTGGGTGCGGAACCGCAAGCCGTTTTCGTCCTTTACCTCAGGCTTCCCCCCTCATCTGGAGACGGCGCGGCGGCGTCCAAGGATCAGTGGGTCCGATGATAGGCATCGTGCGTTGAGAAGGCGAAGTTCGGTATATCATACTTGTTCCAGGTCGAAGCATGGGTACCATTACTCGGAGCAGCAACAACGGTCGGCATCATAAATCGAAAACCAAACAATGACAAAAAAACTATTGCCGATTGATACATCGATTCCATCATGACTATTCCGTCCTTCAATCAACCTGGGACCGGCTATCGGCGGGTGGAGGAAAATAAAGGATTTATGTCTTTCATGGTTGTAGATTTCATAACGAGGAAGTGAACATAAGTTTTTATGGCATCTGCATGTGTTTGAACTGGGTGCGGAATTCACCAGGACAGTGCACAAGACGCGCAGAAGACGCTATAGTGCATATTGCAGAAGGCGTCTTGTTGCCGACTGATATCCCGAATGACTCGAACAACTATGTCATTGATCCCCCCCGAAAGAAGAAATATTACGTCAAGTGAATTCATTCATCATACCATGAACGGGGTCTGCTCAACCAACGGCACAACTTGAATTCCCAAACTATTAGGTAGATGCTAAGCATCTGCGAAATCGTGGGCTGACCATTAGATAATTTCAGGGACTAGTTTTTAAGAAATGGGTTCCGCCAGACGGACTGTAGTTCACAATGCTGGACTACAATAATGGAACCCTGGGCTTGGTGGCTCGTTGATGGTATTAATGTTCGCAATAGGAGCTCGATTCGTATCTGAAATTCCCGTTTGCGGAAGCTGACGTTTATGAGATGAGTTGTAGACGATCCACCTGAGATGCAAGAACGTTTTTTTGCGGTGATTGTTGAGTGTAATGTGGTATCCGACCGTTGAAAGGATTTTCGCCCCAAATTTCGCCCCCATATTCTTCGAGCTCCGGCGAGGATTTTCTACGTTCAAGAGTCATGATAGGGACTCTTATCAAGTACTAAATACTCGGATCGTGCAGATTATCGCAGTGATTATTGGAAGGGAGGTTGGCTAAAGGCGATGGCCGTCAACTGGTCGGGGCTCGCTTCCCGAAACACCAAGACAGAACCATGAAAGTCGACGAAATTCTACGGTGCTTGAGAGTCACACCGATTCTTCAGCCTTCATTGGCCGGAATTTGTTGACGAAAACAACCGTTAAAAACTTCCTGAAAAGACCAATCTTTTAGCCGGAATACTCTCACTCGTGAACGATACCAGACAGTGGCGTGCGTACTGTGGTCTTGGTCGAAACACTGTCCGCGATTCAGGCGCCGATTTGACCATCAGAACAGGCGAAACAGATCCGCTGGGTTCCGCTCGCATTCTTTCTTCTTCCACGCCAGGTGTAGTTTCACTTTCTGTCGGACTTCTCAGTCACAGGAATTTCGGTCGTATCGCCAGGAGATTTTCAGCGTTTCTGCGTTGGGACTTATCAGCCGCTTCCGCGACAAATCGGCCCCGAACGCACAGCGGGCAGGTATTATAAAGCCAAACGTGTTCGAGTTTTCGCGAGATTCGCCATCGCGAAGAATTATCCCTGTCTAGCAACACGCTCGGAATTGATTTTTTCCTGCCCGGTAATTTCTCCCCTTCGGTGAAGAATCCGTTTCTTTTTTCTGCACTTGTTTTCGTCGAGGGGTTTTCCGTTCGTTGAGAGCATCGTGCGGTCTAGAATGCGGTCGTGGAACTCGCAGCGTCGCCGATGACGGGAGGTCGAACTCCCGAAATCGAAGGAGTTTTAATCAAGAGTTTCCAGCAGATTCGCTTGGGGAACGAGTTGAAACAATTCCGCGGCGCCTGGTTGTTCTGGGATTCGCTCCCATCGGTGCGGTCATCGATAGAAATGCCGTATCTTCGGTATCGCGAACACTTTATCTGGGAACTTGCGGTTCTGCCCCGAAGAAGAAGTGAAGAGAAAGAAAAGAATCCGTCCGTGGAGCATTTCGTCCGGTGGTTGACCATCGCAATCAATTCTTGCGAATCATTTTGTTTGAAAATGCTGAATCGTCTCCTCGTTGCAACTGCTCGCGATGCCAGTAAACGATGTCGGCGGCGATGCTCGTTTGTTTCTCTGTCTCGTATCGGATGTTGAACGTCTGCTCGGACGGACGGACGGTCGGTCGGTCTGCGCATCATTTGCTTTCGAACCGAAGGCGTTGGCCAATTTTTTTTTCTTCCCGTCCAACGAAGATGCCTGAGATAACATTACTGAGACGTTGCTGCTCCGACTATCGCGGAAGGCTTGTTGCTGAACAGCAGAGGAAGGAAAAAAATTTCAACCTCCTCCCCATCCTCCCCTGATAGTGGACGGATGCATCTGCCTCGTTAGTCCGGCAATCTACTGGACGATGTCCGATCAGGAACGGGATGATTTCTGCTTCATGAGCATAGACGTGTTCGCATCCAACACGAAGCGCAGAGCAAAAGCGACTGGAAACCCCTCGAGCAAAATTTCATAAGGAGTTTGTTTGACTCTTGTTCGCTTGGAAAACAGCTCCGCACGGCCCCGGCGGATTGGAATGCGCTCTCACGGGAGCAACAACATCCTCCCACTAGCGAATGCTGACCTCTCGGTTGCCGCTGCGGGATGCCCGCGGCACGGGAATCGTTCTTCTGCCGTATTCTGCTTCAAGTGAACTTTATGCGTTACAACACGAACAATATTGAATTCTTCGAAAACGACCTACAATAAAACTACGTCAGCGGACACAAGAATCAACGGAAGTTCAGTTTAAAGCATGTTTTTTTTTTCCCGGAGAGATCACTTCCAGGCCCTTTTTCCGGCAGTTTGCTTGATTTGACAACAACCCGACCAACAATGCCAACAACGACGCTTCGTTCTCATACATTTGATTCTCTTAGCTGACTTTCGGTTTTGATCTTTACCTTCAACTTCAGAACACCCCACGTTCGCTCGGCTAGTCGAGTTCGGTGAACCATCTGCCGCTATCGGAAGGCCATCGACAGGAGACCCAAGACGAAAGCTTTCCCCCTGTTCTTGTTCTGTAACGAAATGACTTCGTATAATTGTCAAAATCCAGTCAACGTCAAGCTGCCATCAATAAGATTTGTTCTGCAGCTCTGCTGCGCACTGCGGTTCAAGGTTGCTGGAAGCCTTGCACCGATTGAGCATTAACAGCGAAACACATTCAGTCGGATACGATTTGGGCGCACGTCGTCGTCCACTCTTTTCGCCAACGGTGGTGGTGACGGCGGCAATGGCGTTCGTCAGTGGGTTCGTCCTTCCGTTCGTTCGCTCGCTCGCTCACGCGGCCGCCCAGTCGTCCGCGGGGCAGCAACCCGGTCGCTGGCGCTTGGTAAGCTTGCCCGCTCGAGACTCAGTGAGGCTGCAAACATTTTTGTTCCTTTAAGAATCACGCAGCTTTTGTTGCCATCGTCATGAAGAGGTAGTTAGCTGCCTTCCGTTAGCTAGCTTTCAGGAGGGCATTGGACGATGACAAGACAGCATCGACGACGACAAAGCCTGCGCGCATTTGTCGTTGGACGGAACCGCCAACCAATCGGCCTACGTTACCGATTAGATAAACGACGTTCAATGAATTTTGTAATAGCGGTGACCGTTTGAAGCAAACTGTGTTTTTCTTCTCTTCATTCAGCAGTCCACGAACAGGCATTGCTATATTGTCGAATGATATTGATAACGATTGTTCGACAAGACGAATTCAGTGGTATTTTCGTCCTAGTCCGGAGGTATTCGTCAGGTGTAATCCGGATAGAGCATCTTATGAGTGAAACCGAATAAAAAAACAAGCGGACACATAGGTCTAGGCGTCCAATTCGTTCTTCGTGGTATGTTCCGATTGCAGCGCTACATTGGGACAATCCTTTCCTCCGCCGCTTGATCACAGTCTCGAGTATGAAAGCCTGAGGGTTTCAGCTCTGGCAAGTAGAGTCCCATTTCAGAACATTGTTATGGGCCACCGTTTTGAATAATTTCTTTCAGATTTCTTTCAGCAGTGACAATTCTTTTATTCTCTATTCTTGTGGATAGCAATCAACAGAAGCGCCGGGAGCCGTTTTTCGCCATTTTTCCCGTTGGTTGGCCCACATGAAATGCCCCAAACGGTTTCAAAAACCTCGTGAACGATGCTACTGAAAACCTTGAAGGTTACACACCTCGTAACGGCACCCCAAACGACATTGACATGCATGGTCTTTCGTCCTAGGTGTTCTTTTTTGAGGAGACAAAACGATTGACGAAAACTTTGGAAAATTATCGATCAACCATGCATGACGGTCTTACCGCGATATTCTGTCTCGAAAACACGTCTTCAACCGGTTGATCCAGAACTCTGAGATTCGTCTCCAGGAAACAATCGGGCGTCGCGGTCTTCATTCACTGCTCTTTTTAGCTTTTTGAAACACCAAAGCGTGTCTATCACCAATCTTCGGGATGATTGTTTGAACCAGATACAGAGAAATGCCGATTGAAACATTCGAGTTTACATGATACGGGGATTGGACGGGTCGTGGGGCGTCAGAATTAAAGAGAGCCGATTTCCTCCCATGAAAATTACCAAACACTACATAGGCAGCACGAGCAGTGCGTCAAAAATAACAACAACAATGAGAACCGAGACAGTACTGAGACGATGATTTTTTCGACGTTGATGTTGATGACCTTCTATGTCAGCGGCGTCTTTTCCCTAGCATGCTTTCTCGTTCTTTTGGCTGTCTGTCAGTCCATGCATTAGCCAGCCAGACAGCCAGTCAGTGACTTGGTCACTCAGTCAGCGAAAGTAGTCCTCAAAATCCATTCGGTTTCAGCTGCTTATCGGGTAACGCGGTCGGCCGTCCATGACAACGCTTAGAAGACCGGGTGGCTCGGGTGACGGCGGAGAGGTCCCCCTGTCAGTTGGGTCTTCGACGGTCGCGGCGGCGGCGGCGGCGACAGCTCTACCAAAATATTCGACTGAAACGGACAAAGTCTGCAAATTTCCTAAATGATCGTCGTTTAAACTTTGAACGAACGAACAGGAAGACGAGCAGATGAATGGACCGACTCAGAGAGGGGAATACAAATGGGAACACAACAAATCTCTCGGAATGTTGGGACGGAAGGGACAGTATCCTGATTTCACCTTTCAACGCAACGGAAGGGATCGAAGCCGAGGATGATGACTTCGGCTCGCAACTCTGCGTTTTAGACAACTTCTCGGCAATTGGGTCCCCACTGGATTTCCGCCGGTTTTCGAGGAGACTTCGTGGATTGCATTGCGCTGTGACCTCCCTCACGATCGCTTTTAAAAAAGCTCGGAGAATCTTCCTCGTCTACCCTCGAAACACTCGTGTTGGGAATCTCAGAGCGAAACAAGTCCGAGTTAGCGGGGGATTCCTGACAGACTTTCCGCTTCAATCTTTTGATAATAATTTCGAATGAATGAACCTTGCTTAGTGTTGCTTTCTTCTGTGCCCAATTAGTTCGCCGGACCTGCACGACTGAGATGCAATCCAATTCCACTAACAATCCGAGATATCTACACCAGTATCGCTGCGAGGACGTTTCATACGCCTGGACAATGCAAGATAGAGTCGATTCGAACATTGTGCCCTGGAAGCGCAACGAAGAGCTGATTGGGCTGGGCTGAAACAGCTCAGGTTGCAATCGAAACTCGACTGCGGTTTGGAACCCCCGGGATCGCACGACGCGTTAATTACAAGCGATGCGCACGTGTTGTTCCAGGTTCCAGGAGGTTCCTCTATCAAGATCAAAGATCCGAGTTCCGGATCGCAGCGGGAGGCCCAAGGTTTCACGTGAAGCGGTCGACGAATCTCGAATGTAACGATTTCCGTATATGGCGCTCGAAGGACGTGAAGGTGCAAGCACTCACCAGCCGAACTCTTCACCTCGAAAGATCAAAATCTCGACCCTCCCAATTCTCTTGATCGTTCAGCTAAAACACCGTTCTCCTCGTTCGCTTGACGCTCCTCGGACGCTTGATGTCTGACATGCGGACGAGCGGATAGCTGGCCAAAACAAAACAAAAAAACCGGGGCCGTTTCGGTCGGAGACCGTAGACTTTCAGACGTAAGGTACGTCGCGGAATGTATCAAAAGTTCGTGGGGCCCGGCATAGGGCGTAGAGAACGTTTGTGATCGCTGGTTAATGCAATGGTATGGATCACTGTCGGATGCAAACGGTGAGTCAGAGCTCGGAATGGTGCATGTTTTAGGTTGATGGTGAAAAGAATACATGCCTTCGTTGTAGATCATAGAGCCTCCTCCTCTCGGCGGCACTCAATGCCACTTCTGTTGTTTGCCCATCCGTACTAAATCGAGAGAAGTCAGAAGCACGAGACAAATCGCAATAAAGGATGCATTGCACTGGGATGGGCGTCTGGAACGATTTCACCGCGGGGGATTCTGTCCGGGTCTTTCTTAGAAGAAAATAGAGCGCGTTCGCTCGAAATCACTGTGGAAGGAATGACAAATCTGAATTTCGACTGTGAGGTTCGAAACCCAGCTGGTAAGCTGGAATCAACTTGGGTCGGAAGCGAAAATCTTAGCTTTTCGTGACTGAGTATTGACTGACCTCCGTTACTGTGACTTCCGGCAGAAATCAATGGCTAGCGCCCGGTAAGACGTACCTTCCGTCAAAAATACGAGTCCACTGTTTGTTGAATAACGTAGTTGCTTTCCTTGTTGGAAGCGGAAAGACGCCAGATGATTTTAAATGACATCCATGGGCCACCAAGGCTCTATTTTGGAGAAAAAATGAAAGAGTCGAAATGGAGACGAAAAAAAGGAGAAAAACTCAAACAAGCTTACGCCACCCGTCACTGGCCTTTGCTGACAGCCAACGCATTTTCTTAAGAGAGGTTATTCGTTCCTAATGCTTTGGATTCGTTTTTCCCCTCGTTGTTTATGTTTCGCTTCTCAGCGCTCATTCCCCGTATCTATCCGGGGTTGCATGCAGCGACCGCTTCTGTTAGACTTGCTAGCTCGTGACATCTTTCTGTGTTGATTCCGCAACCTTCCGCGGTTCGCGTCACCGAATAGGAGGGTTACCCATCGTTATTCGGGTTTCTTCTCGCTGCACGCGAGCGATTTCGCGGTTTCGGTCAGATTGGGATCTTTGTCGGTTTCGAGAGTGCGTCTGTGCGCGCTACCGGAGAGTAAATGAGAATATTTCATCAACCGATGATTGACGACAACTCATTTCGCGCCGTTGTTTATATGGGGAGAACTTCACTAACTTTTCCGGTTGACAAAGTCGTAGAACTCGAAACCCACAGACCAAACAACGGCATTCGCGACCTTGTGCACGGCGACGTGAAGTCCTCTTCCTAATTTGCGATTGACGCTATTGACACAAGATGCACATTCCATGAAATGGCTATGCTCTTGCTGAAGAAATTCTGCAACAACTTAAACACTTTGACGCAAACGCTGCGCTGTCCTACCGTTGCGACTTCGTGGGTGAATGGCTCAACAGCAAACAAACAATACACAATTACGCATGACTTGTAGATTCTGCTCACCAATCGAGCGCATTGTCGCTTCTTCTTACAACTATTAGTCTCACTCAACAGCTTAGGATTCCCGTGAGCATAAATTTCTCAAAACAAGTGAATCTTTCACCCCGGCAAGAGTTGTGGCATACGAGCGTGCTGAAGACATCAAACGTTGTTGAAGCTGGCGGCGTTTCGAGAACCATGAGAGCCAATCTTCGATGGAGTCTATCTGCCAGACCAACGTGACGACGCGTTTGTTGATCCAGAAATGCAGACTGAGCGCCTGGAGCTATTGCAAAAGAATCACAAACCCCCTTCTTCCGTCTAAATGCATTCTCTGGGCTCTTCACGCGCCGGGAAAAAGGATTCCGTGATATAGTAATCGCACTTTACGAGTGGATCAGCCAGTAGTCGTCTTTTCACGTCGTCACAAGCCTCGATGACAGTTCTGTCGCTTCTCGATGACACGCGGTGGAAACATGGCTCCATTGAGCTTCACTGAATTCCTTGTCACTCACAACTATCGAAAGTCGAAGCACTACGCGCGCTCAGGAAGAATCTCCCCCGCAAAACGAGGAAAAGCTTCAGATTTAAAGCCCCGAGCGATGCCTGGCAACCGGAAAAGCAAGGGGACTTGAGTCGGTTTCGCAACCATGAGCCTGGGGCGATATGGGTCCGAAAGTAGTGGTGCTAGTACTTCAAAAGCAAGAGTCATAACATTTCACGTTTGGTTACGGCGGGCGACCGGAATCCTGTCAACTTTCGATAAGGTTGTGGGTAGAAAACGCGGCGATCGACAGTCCACGACCCTGCGGAATGTACCACGTCAACCGCACAGTTCTTCGCCATGCCTTGTTCATTAGCAGCTGGACAAATTTAGCGCTTCAACCGTACCGAAAGTACGAGGAATTCTCCGTCCAAGAGGCGAAACATAGCCGTCGAATCCGATCGAAGCGGACGCGATTTATTGACAGGAGCGTGATCACCAGAAAGAGAAAGTTTCCTCGGCGCCGAAACCCACTTTCCTGATTCGGTCTCACAAACCAGCCATCCAACGGACCGGCAGCTTCGGGAAATTACCGTTTATCGGATCTTCTGAGTTGTTCAAAACTGTGAGAAATTTCTATGAGGTGAACCCAAATCGGGATGCGTCTTCGGAAGAATAGATACGTGGTCTACCGGGTCCCAGACCGCGAGAAGGATTTTGTCCTATCCTGGGATATTCAATCGGTTATTTTTCCAAACATTTTCCGCCCAATCTTGATTCTGAAACAAACGTTTCCAAAGTGAATAGAGTTGAACAGGCAACAGATAAATGCTATGAAAGAGCAAATTTGAAACCTATGTCTCTCGAAATGTGCATATCCAAGGACCAAATTGGAAACTCAGCGTGGATGATGGCTCAAAAGTAAGCTGACAAGGTGATGGAATACATTCAAGCTCTCTTGTCGCGCGCTTCTTCGGGCTTCTTTAGACAAGATACGAAATCTTCACGGATCACGGCCCGGGCCAAACGATCAATTTAACACACTGATGAGCGGAAAACTTGAATATATGGTGAATACGGAGCTGTTACGTGACCACCAACAACCTTGCGTGGATTGGGGCGTTCACCGCGAAGCATCGCGCTCCTCTTGCCCACGTGCACCATGGTGGACGTCCAAACATCCGATACGTTGCTTCACTTCGAACGTGTTATACATCAAAAGCACGGTTCAGCTGGAACCCCATAGCTTGGGCACGTCCTCGCCCGCTACGCAGTAGGAGAGAGCTGGTCTCGAACTAGACGGGATTCCGATCGCATAAGACATGACTACATACTCTAATATGAAATGCCTTTATATCCCGAGAGCGCAGAATTATACAGGGCAAACTCTGAGTACCTCGTCTTCACTTTTCTGAATTCATAAATGTCGTATCTGAGGCATGGTGATACCTCTCGAAGAGCCTCTACGGTCGCGGCCTTTCCTGGCAAGAAGTTCGGATGAAGCATCGTCTGTCTCTCAAACCAGCACCTCTGACCGCGTTTGAGCAAGGAAGGGAGCGTTGCCGAAAAAAAATCTCATCATTACCCGAACTCTTCCGTGCTCTCCAAGGCTCAGGTTCAATCCCGGGTCATGCGCTCCATCCCCTTCAGATCGCCCGTCGGGCTTCGGATAAGAAACCTCCTCTCCGTTCTTTCAGTTTTCTCCTGTCCGTCTGGCCGTACTTTCTCCCTCCTCCTAGTAACCCACTTTCTTGCAGCAGACTTTCCAGTTACGTCTTGCCAGAGCTGTCGAGCGGCTGTGCCGTCGTTGCTGAAGACCAAAGTCGAAGAGCCAACGGGACTTTCTCTTGAACAAGCGCAGCAACAGCGAACGCAGCGACAAGCGCCGCGGCTTCAACTGTCCGCTGGTAAAGGCAGAGTGCGCCGAAAGTTGCGGACAGGCTTACGTACCTTTGGATTTTGTGAAAACAGTGACAACTTCTCGCACTGACAAAGGATATCGTCAGTGATTAGTATCACCCAAACCACAAACACGAGAACTGGATACTCAGTGTTGGTTGTAGTGAACATGGACCTCGTGCAGTGAGAGCATGCAACGAGCTTCAAAGCTCAGACCTTCGAGGCCTGGCCTCATGAGGTCGCCGTGTTCTGCGGATCGTGCATCGCCACCGACAAGTGCCAACAACGCCAAAATGGCCATTCCTCAATCGAGGACAAAGTTCTTGTTCTCGCTAGTCCTCTTGTTTGCGCTGTTTCGCAGCGGTTATTGTGGTGAGTTGTTTTCTTTGTTTCTCTGTTTTCAGTGTCACCGTCGCGCCGCGCTTGGTGCTCAACGTGGTGGCGGCCGGTGGTGTTCTCCACACCACACACGTTGATCATGTGGCTTTATCCAATGTTACGCCGGCATTACGCGACGGGGCGTGGGAGTCGTCCGACGATATTGAATTTAAAGTGGCGTAGCGGCACTTATTTGCAGAAGCTCGGTGACGTGCGCGATCAATCCGCACGATATATATTGTACCGTTCTACGACCGCGCCTGAGCACAATTTCTCTTGGCTTCGTTTCGGTATTCGTTTCCTTTATTTTTTGGCCGCCATCATAGGTACCGCGTCGATACAGAATCTCGCCATAGATTGAATTCAGCACGAACATTATATACAAACGGAACACCTTGACAGCTCCCGCGTTTAGTGACTACGTACGCGCATAAGTAGACGGCATGGCAATGCTTTTATGGATTCCGTCGAGCAGAAGGTTCCGATCTTGAGACAGAAGGCCCCCTTTGTGAAACCGAAGGCTCTTTGGAATACCGCCGGAGGGTTCTGGAAGTGCGGGGAAATAGTTTGCTTTGATAGTTGAGCAAGAGGTTCTGGTCGTAGGGATCGAGTTTCATCTCGCCGTATGACTGCTCAGGAGGTGAGGTTCGGAAATGGGGAGCGCAACTTTGTCATTCAAGAAACTTTGCTTTGTCCGCAAATGCTTTCGGATGAAGAAATCGAATCCGTACTTCAAAGGATCCCATATTTTGCTGATGGAGCTCCAGTATGCCCCTTCATAGATCACGAAACTTGCCAAAAGCACTCTAAAACCTTTGTACCCGACTGTACATCGAATGAGGACCGAGGAGGCACTCCTTCAGAGAGCAGCATATGATACGCTACGTGGCTCTCTCCATAGATCTTACGCCAAATCTCCAGGGCTCTTCGATCGTGCGCTTCCATTCCAACAGCTCATCGTGAAGCGATAGTGGTTTGGTCCCTCAGATCGTTGTCTGATCACCCGACGCCAGGTCCAGAACTCGTGGTCCGATCCATGCGACGAGAAATGTGAAAGTCTTCTCTTTTTCTGCGGCGCGGAACCGATGCTTTTCAGAACTATATCAATGAAGTGCAATCATTAACTCGTATCGATCGGAACTCAGTTTTTGTGATTGGCATATTGGCGTCGCTTCAGCCCCCATCGCCTATGATTGGCCGTTCGGTCGGATTCACCGTCGCTGAACCGGATTCTCGGACAACTGTGCGTTCCTGGCATTTTTGGTCGATTCCTCCTGAGCATAGCCAAGAGGAATCGGGGCCTGACCACAGGGTGCCCGCAGACAAATTGATTCCTCTAATCCGTTGACAGGCATCTTGAGAATTCTAGGACGAGATGACGTTCGTTTTCTTCGAGACACGTTACGTTTTCTCGGGTTCCAACCCCCTCGTGAGGAGGGCACGACCTTTGGCACAGTTCTTCAGCTGCGAGCGAGCGAGCGACGAGCAAGCAAGCAATCCACGGAGCGCGAGTCAAGCAGCCAGCGAGCAGGCAAGCACAAACGGTTTCGGTGCTGAAGACGCGCACTTCGTCGACTTCAATGAACCGAATGAAGGCTCACACAGACAGACGGACAAACTGACAGACTGACTGACTGACAATTGTCCACAAAACGATTTTGCCCTAAACCGACAATGAAGCTTCTGCGGGACTCTCACATTCACGCACGCGAGCGAGCACCGCTAGCCAGACAAATGACATTTCGCGAGTAGTGAGAGGTACAAAAAAAAGGTGAACTTCCATCGACGATGAGCGACGAAAACTCCCACAACTGATGCAACCTTTGCCCCAAAAATCAGCTTAGAGTCGAAGGATGTTCCGCAGTGTTTGGAGCATTCGCTCGCTTGCTCGTTCGTTCCCATCGCAACAAACATTCCAACTAATGGTCGACACAATATGCCGTGCACTTCTACAGGTTTCCTATTCGAGACGTTGCCCATGTTGTTGTTGTTGCTGCAGCCGATGTTGACGGTGCCAATGGAGGTGCTACTACAGACACGGACCTGGCCGCAGATGCCGGTGCTATCTTCGTCCCGGACGACTTTCTTTCGTTGAAATTCGGAAGAAAAATCCGTTCCTTGAAGATCTTTCAGAGTAATCTTGAGCCCGCATCACAACAGGCCACAGAGCGCTTCATCCGTGAATCATCTACATAGATGAAAGCACCGCACGAGAGGCATGCGGTCATGCGACGGTTTACCTGGGCACGGATGCGCGTACCCGTGTCTTCGTGCGAACACGTGGTTTCCATGGTTGACGAGCGTGCGTCTCTGACCCGGTTTGTGGCGGAGCGTCTCGAGACAGCAACATGAACTCAATTAAAAACATTCGACAACGGACAATACGACGGCGGAGAGCTCACGTCAAATTAACGGCTTTCCGTTCTGATTTGACGAGAAGTTCCCGAAGCGGAGAAATAACGTACGGCTTCGCGTCTATCCGAGCCCCAGAAGACGATGAAATGGCACGTTTGGGCTGACGAATGATTCGCGATAGGCAATCATCCGTCCGCCTGATGACTCTGTCCAATAACAAGCAGAACGTGCGCGATGGGATTCCAATCGAATGCTGGAACCCGATCCGGTCCGAGTCAATGGCTCCACATGGCAACTGTCCACTGGTGAACACCGAAATTCGCAATCTAAAGGTCATATTCTACGTGGGAGTTCAGCTGTGTTTATTGTTTGGTTCTGAGATCGGGTCCGGCATCAACGACCGGTTAACGTCATTTATTTCAACGGTCTGTCTGTTCTCGGTGGGATGTCCCAGCTAAGCCGACGAGATGGCCAAACGGTTCTGTGCGCGATCTTTACCAAAAGTGCCCGCTTGAACCCTAGACACATGGATCTGACGTCGGCGTCGCTAGTTGGGAATCTCCGTAAAAGGTGGAAGCATTAACATGGAGCTCCACATCAAACGCACCTTGAATTCGCTGAGGTAGTTCTGCCGGTGGGTTTCGTAGTCAATTTCTGCTGGTTTGTGGGGCAACTTCAATTGAACAGAAAGTGGAAATTCCGAAACGATGACGATTCTCGCTCCTGGCTCTGTGCTTGGGGCGGACATCCAATCCCAGACATCTCGACCGTGATTGTTTCCCCAGCAACTACTAATAACGGTTGTTCCAGCTGAATCTCTGTATTGTGTTTCGTTCCGTTGGCGCGCCACCGCAAACTGCAAACAACGCCTCCCAGATTTTCAGCATCACAGAGAATAGCTGGTTCTTGGTCGAGATTCACACAAATTCTTCCATCAAGCCAGCCAGCCAACCAACCAACCAGCGATTCAACCGGTGTCAGTGGTGTTCGCATAGCTGTACAATTTATTCTTAGTGCGTTCCACAGACGACGCCGTAACAGCTCAATCTTGCCCAACCGGTCAGTGTAGGGGACGTCAAGGGCAAGCCATAGCTGCAGTGTAACGTCTTCCTCCTCATCGGAGCATCTCGGGAACAAATGCTACGCATGTATGGGGCTCATTCCGACTTGTGAATTTTATCCACACCGATTCGAAGAGAACAGGCTGTCGGAGGTCTTTCAACACCTTCATGTACTAGGTGGTACCTCCTCTGGTATAAGAACGATACGAGTCGAGGAGTTCAGTCGTTCCTGAACCTCGAAATTTCGCCCAGGACGTCTATGCCTATGCCGATGTTGGACCCGTCACTCAGTCCCCGCGTGAAGGCCGTGCGGTCGGTCGGTCATCAAGAAAACTGTTCATTCCCGACCGTCCGTCGTTACTGACTCCATCGTGTTTTAAGTACCACCACTGGTCGGCTGTCATTCCTAGCCGGCCTTTGGTCGGCGCCACAAAAAAAACGGGGGTCCAAGCCAAAATTATTTTGGCACCAAACATTTCTCTGCTGGGAATGCAACTTCAGAAGCGAGAATTCTCCAAAATAGTGATCTTTCCAAACCGACCAATACTACTCGTCTCAGAAGCCGCCCATTGAGTCGCAATTCGCAATCAACACCGAGCCAGTGTGTGTCGAAGACGAATATAGGCGAGAATATAGTATCGATAAAACTTTCTTCTAGCAACATTGACACTTACCCAAAATTCATCGTCGGAAGCTATTTCCAAGTCTTCCAAGAATCTCTTACTTTCTTTCCGATCGCTGACCGCTACTTTGGATTTATTGTCTCTTACTTAACCGTCGTCCACTCACCTACCACCTAGTCATCATCATTGGTTCTGCCTTAAACATCTTTGCTATCCGATGCTGACTTTTTTTTTTGCATTATTGGCTCGTATTCTAATATAGCGGACACTTATTTTTACCGCTGAATCGTTTCAATCCCACGTGTAGTTCGTGAGTTTGTGTAAAATGATGTCGAAACATCAATTGTGATGACAGTTGACGATCGAACACTCGTCGTTGCCTCCGCTGCTGTTGAGGAGAGATTTTGTGTCGCGTCTAACGGTGGATCCCAACGACAATCGACGACGACGACAAGCGGACGGCCATTTCATTGATGAATGGAGAATGACGATCGCTCGCGATTGGTTTCCAGAAGACGGAGAAGAAGGAAAGAAACTTCGTTTCTTCAAAGTCAGCCATTGTTTCAATAGCTGCTGGCTTTGCATCACCTCTGATGACGTGTTGTTAGAGAATCTACGATCGGCCGCGCGGACTGACCGCTAGCCAACAGGCGACCGATTGATATTTTGAATCGCATCACCTCGCCTGACGGCGGCGTCGACGACGACAATAATTGATTTAGAAGCGGCGAAAGCTCAGCCAACGGTTTCGAAAACGATTCCGATAACTTGAACACATCACAGAAATCTCCACTCCTCGTACTCGCGCTCGATCAGTTGGTCAAACAAACGATGCTTTGTGTTCGATTGTTGCAACGGCTCCAAAGTCGAATCCTGGGCGTGGGCCTGGGAGCGAAGCCAGAAGTGGGGCAGTTGAGACTCGAGAGAAGTTTTCAGGAAGGAATAGTATCTTGAGGAATATTCTGTCCATCGATACAGAGCTAGAGATGGTCAGATAGACGCAGAGGCATTGCACGCGATCGAATCAAGACATCCCGCGATCGGGGGATCCATTTCGGAGTAATTGAAAACTTCTGATCGTGGATGAGAATATTCAGAGCGAAGATCCCGAAGAGCCCCGGGAAATGATTGCACGTTCGTGGCCGGGAAATGAGGTGTTATGATTTTGAATTGGAATGGAATTATCGGTTTCGAAAAGACTTCCGATCGGGAAGCCTTGCCCGACGACGCTTGTTCCAGAAACGAAATTGGACGCAGGAACTTGTCGTTTGCTCGCTGGATCGTTCGTCCGCTCGCTCGTTCCCTATGGGCAAGCTAAATAGCGCAAGCAAACTTGGATTCTATCCTGGCCTTAGATTTCGACCTTAGATTTTAAGCGGTTCGAGTACTTAGTATTCAAGGCGAAGCCTTGTTGCTAACACGGGAGAAAGAAGGTCTCCCAAACTGATGGGTCGGGTCGTATTCCGGAAAAGGGGAGGCACTGGCCAAATGCTCAGCTGGACGACCGACGTCCATTCGTCCGAATATCAGTCTCTGGGTCCGTCAGTCAGTCCGTCAGTCAGTCAGTCAGTCCATTATCCATCCAAATGGTGTCTATTTGCCGTTAAAAGCTGTTCTGCAGCAGAACCGCGGGCCTAAGCTCGCGGCGCTTTCACTCCAAGAGACGGAATCATGTGATTTGAACCAATGCCGTGACGGCGATTGTGGACACAACTCATTCATTCATTCATCCATCCATCCATCCGTAATTACGACGCAGTCTGATACTTGAGCAGCCCGATATCCGTGGGCAGAATTTTCTTCCTCTCTCGTTTCCCGTTATACACGACTTCATTGATGAAGTATCCAAGAGGAAATCGTTTACATGAAGCATGAATGTATATCGAAATCCACCGCTGCATGTTCAGCTCGGATTAGATGCGCAGATTACCAGAGAAGAGCACCGGTGATTTCCTGTGAGAAAGCAGCGCAGCTTGTGATTTCGTGGTATACCTTTGCGAAATGTTTTGACATAATAACAGAATTCTGTCGGAAGACAGAACCGAGCGAAAACGAATCAAATCCGATTCGCGAAGTCGAAGTGTGAAGCTCACACAAATCCTCAATTTGTGGTCTTTGTGTCAAAGCTCGCCACTGACGTGCAATGCTGAGCCGAGAATGATCCGTGAGTGACAATGGCCAGAGTTCTTGTTAACAATGAGGTCTGGCCCACCAGGGGCATGTAGCTGATCGACTTCCGGCATTTTTAAAATATTCAACGAAAAAATGAAGACCACAGACGCGGTGGGCGACAGATTACTTCCAAGGCTGCCGTTGAGAATGAAACAAAAGCTAGAACGGTCAGAACAGAAATTCTGAGCGTCTTTCCGATTTTTTCTCTTTCTCGTGATTTCGGCGCTGGTATCCCGTTATTCCTGCACAGCAGCAGCGTCCCAGCAAGCAGTCCCGTTGATTAATGAAGATTTTATTCCGCGAAAGCTGAGTCGTTCGGCGAATATTCGATTTATTTTCTTCTCTGCGCTGTTTTTCGAAACACGCTGTATCTTCATTGATATTTCTTCTGCTGAGCTGCTCGCATTCAAGTGGTCCACTGTTCAAAACACGACTTGTCGGTCGGTCGGGCGCTCGGGCCCTCGGTCGGCATAAAGCGCGAGCACCAAGCGCAGAAAGACGCGTCTGATCGGCAGTCGCGATGAAGAAAGTGAAGAAAGGAGCGACTTAAGTTTAGTTTCTGCGATTTCACTTGAGCTCATCTCTGACTCGATCTGAGCCGTCATTTTGCGAACATGCTGGATCCGAGACACAATCGTTCGTTGTGTTACTTTATTGAATGAACTGAAACTTTGAGCTGAGCTGATTCCCCTTTGTCGCGGCGTCTGACCTTACACATCCGTCAGGCCATCCTGGCGTGCGTATCCTAGCTGTCCAGTCTCCTCGCTGGTTCCCCGAATCGCTGGTTCTGCTCTGGACCACTATTTTCTGGATCGTACTTCACATAAGACCGGTCAACCTGTCGTTCCCTCGAGTCGTTGCGCATGCGCCATCCTGCAAACATGCAACAGTCGCTGCAAAGATCGCATTCTCCTTTCACTCGTTGGAACCTACTTTGGACTCTTTTTTTTTGTGCGTCGAACGCACAAGATTTTCGGATTTTCCACGTCGCCCCGACGCCCGCCGCCGAAGTAACAATTTCAACCGTGTCGTCCGTCAACGATACGATGATTGAGCTTCACACGAGGTCCAACAATGGAGGTTTTCCGTTTTCACATTTTTACTCAGATCACAGCTGATTTGTGGAATGCTTGTTGATCAATCTTCACGGCGATACAGTCAGAACCGAGAAGCAATTGACAGACAGCTTGCCAGCAATTGCCATGCCCCAGAAAGGAAATGTCCAGCGACGGAATTGAATTCTGTTTCATTCAACGAAACTCATGTGAATCTTTCACGAGCAAGAGGACTCTCATTCGTGCTAACAGTAAGCCTCAAGCTTTCCACAACATAACGCACTTCGTCGTCGACGACGAGAGAATCTGATCGGATCGCCGACGCAAAGCGCATCTTCGCCGAACCCACGCGATCGTGAAGGCACCTACTATTTCCTCGAACGACTATGGTATTTATTCATCCATCCCTCAATCTGTCTATCTATCTATCGATCGCCTGTCGAAGTATTCCTGCGGAGCCGCGCGAATACCTATACTTTATTCGTTAGCGATGAATGATGGGTGTTTCGCCTTACTTTCGTTTATTTCCGTTAGACGTCCCGTTAGGTGTTCCGTACGGGAAATGCATCCTCCCGCCAGGTGCCAATGATCTGGAAGTGCCAGCAGCTAGTGATAGTGTTTGGTGACAATCGGCTCTCAAGACACCTCGTTACTTCGTTTACCTGTCACTTGTGGGTGTTGTTGCGAGTTTGTTCTGATCCGGATGGTATTGTCCGGGCGTGAAGGAGTCACCTGGAGACCGACTAACTGTGTTTTCTCTCTACGTGAACGCCAGCCGCACTTGCAGCCGGAGGCATACCACGACGGCTTCGCTAGCCCGCGGCAAAAGTGACAACGGGTCGGTAGGGCTTGCTGACTATCGCTTGCCAGTCTGCTTACCGACTCGCTTGCCCGTTTGCACAGCGTCCCCACCGGATGGATGACTGGTTGTCTTCCGTCTCTTCTCTGTTCATCATTTTGATGTCGTCTGTCGGTCGGTCGTTCGTCCGTCCGTATGCCCGTCCGTTCGACAGGCTAGTCGGTCCCCGTCTGCACCCAACTTTCTTCCTTTCCGTTGCCTCTTCTTCAGCGATGAAAACTCCGCCGCTCGCTATATTTGCCTTGTGTTATGGCTTGCTTCTTTCGTTGTCTTCTTGCGACGTCTCCGACTCCGCTGCGGCCAGTTTCTATCGTTGCTGCTGGTGTAGCAGATGCTGCTGGTAGTGATGCTGTAGTTGCTGGTGGTGGTGGTAGTGGTGCTGTTGCTGCGCGCGCGTACTAACCCCATTTCTTTCCGTTTCATTTTTGGGACGAACGCCGAGAGAACTCGCCGTCTCCGTTGCTTCTGCTGCTGGCTTGCTGGCTGAATGGCCGCTGCTAGATAGCTACAGCAGCAGCAGCAGCGGCGGCAAGAGAAATGAGAAGAGTGAATGCCGCCACGTTTTTCTGGCCGCAAC
Organism: Neoseiulus californicus; assembly: GCA_028455905.1. Lineage (NCBI taxonomy): Eukaryota > Metazoa > Arthropoda > Arachnida > Mesostigmata > Phytoseiidae > Neoseiulus > Neoseiulus californicus. Next base: position 20,106,588 of record JAMQGS010000003.1, read on the forward strand.
GTCGCCGGCGACAACAACAACAGCAACAGTTCTTCACCTGAATGGTGGGATTGGCTGGAAGACGAACTTTATGGATGGAGAGAGCCGATGAGTGAACATTCGGACACCGGACAGACCTTATCAGAGTCAACAACACATTCGAGAAATGCCTCTCAAAAGAATCGAAGCATGATTTGCGTTATACACGGTTTTCATATCGGTGTGGGCTAGGAAGAGGGGGAAGATGTCGAATATGCGTTCAAATTTGCTTCCAAAAATGGCTGGAAGCTCTTAAACCAACATTTGAATAGCCGATTGTGATCGGGCTAAGCTGTCGATGGCTGGAAGTTTATTCCACCGACGGATACGGAACCGATTCTCTTCGTCGCGTTGGAAAACAACCCAGGAAGCATGGGCCATGGCTGTCCAAAGTAGGTGACCACGAGTATCCAAACCGAATGTTGAGCGTATTCGAGTTGGAAAGATGGAGCACAACGCACAACATAAAAATATAAAAAACAAGAACAACAAGAACAACCCGAAAAACCCGAACAATTAGTAATCCCAACGATCTGATGGGTCGACGGCTGATAGGGCCTGGGGCCGGCCGGCTGAACATCCGAGGGGCAGAAAGCGTCATGCCAAGACGACAGTTGGACAGCAACGCCAACAAAGTCGACGCGGGCGCAGGATGTCGTACGCACGATGCGTTCCTCTACCGAGGATCAATTAGCTCTCGAAGCGAAGGTGGCTTTCGTTCTTTTGAGGCGAACTGAGAGGAGAAAAACAACTCTGAAAGATCGTAGATCGTGTTCGCCACCCCCTGACTGGAGCGTTTTATCGGCGGAAGAAGATGAGATAGCGCTTCACAGCTGAGAAATTGATGCGATGCCGGACTTGCTCGAGCCACAATTGATATGATGGATCTTGTTTGGCTTACCTGAAACGAACAAGAACAAGGAGGAGGAGGAGGAGGACGATGAAGAGACACTCCCGTGATGGCTTTCGTCCCTTGTCCATCTGCGCATTATCTCATCGGAGACACCCATGGCCCTGGTGACTACACACGAACGCTTTGCGTGCGCAAACCCTGGGAGTTCCTTGTGATGAATATCTTATCGCGTTTTATGTGTTTCTGAGCTTTTTATGATAAAAAAAAGTCTCAACAAGGTCTCTTTCTTTGTTTGCGTTATCTTGGGTTCCGTGTTCTCACTCAAAACTTGGTGTTTGATTCGCGAATCAGGAAGACGACCACGACTAATAAGATCTCAGCTCGCGACGAAGGGTCTCTATGAGCATACTTTCGCTCTCGGTCAAGACGATGATTCGCATGTTTCTTTTTTATTATCGTCAGAGGTATTGAGCGGACCGGCGGCGGCATTCCGAATCCGTGTCAACGGAAGGCCTGCAGCAGCGGGCAGAAGTTCTTGCGGGCAGACGACGGGGCCGGAAGGCAAATGGGCCGACGGCCGGGCGGGGAGCAGAAGAAGTGTCACAGAATACAAAAAGGTCCCAGGAAAGGAATCGAAGACGAAAGCGATCGAAGTCGGTAGGCGGGGGTGTGTTGTTTCGAACTTTCGATTTGTAGCGGGACGACATCTCGCCTAACGCAAGTGTAAAAAAAAAGTCACAAAAAGTTCCCACACATTTTCACAAACCGGAGCGGCGAGGTCCATGCGGATTGGGAGGAGATTCGAACGAGAGTTTGCCTCTCGTCTCGCTTTCTCGCTTCTCTGAAAATTCTCTGTCACTTACTTCAGTCAGAAAAACCGGCAGCTACGGCCGCCGCAATCAGTTGTAGCAGCAGCCATCAGCTGTGGCGACTGCATGAGGCGAAATGACGACGACGAGGGGAAGCGGCACAATTTAGCGCGAAAAACCATGGAAGAAAGACGAACTTTCCAAAAGGGAAAAAGGTCACCCAGGTTAACGGGTCGTCAGATTGAATAAAAAAGAAAAAAAAATGAAATGAACATGAGAGCTAGCTCCTGACAGAAAGGGAAATATGGTGCCAACCGAAGACGTCGCCGATTCTGCTTACGCTGTGTTGCCGCTGCCGCCGCCGCCGCCGCTGTTCTGGTGCGAGCGCTGACGCTGCTGTTGCCACTGGAGCCGTGGCATCAAGAAAATGAGGAAGAACTTAGCAACGAGAAAGGCGCTTGGGAGAAAATTAGCGGAAGTGGTCGCAATCGGACGCGTCGAAAAGCCGACAACTGAGCGGTGAGCAGGCGCAGAGAAACAGCCGAGAGCAAAACAGAAAAGAATCGCTTCGAGTGCTTCGGTCCTGTATTGAATTCTGAGGCGATGGGTTTTCGCTCCGTCGTCGTGTTTGTAAATGGCTCGGTCAGGGAAACGCGTCTCGACGGCGGTTTTTCTTCGGGCGCACAACGACGAAAGATCGCAAAACACTGACACCGATGCAAAGGGATCGGAAATAAGCGAAACGGTTTTGAAAAAGATAACTTTCAGCCTAAAATAGTAGCTGACAGAGATAAGGGCGACTCTCCTTTGAATTGAATGGGTGAAAGTGAGGCGACCCCGATATAGATCGCGTCCACTAGCAGTATGTATGCAGAATTTGTGAGCGAGCGAGAGGGAGAGAGGGAACCGAGATTAGAGCAAACAGCACACGTGTTTTTAGATGTTCCAATTTGTATACTATCTGTGCGCTGTCGGATGTCGAAACAGCCTCGGGCTCAATCAACGACTAATTATCGAATGGACGAATTCCACCGTATAGTCGAAGGGTAAGCTACCGCTGGCACCGCCGTAGCTGAAATCACACGCTTGCCACTTGACCAAGGCTTGAAAGATGGCGACATCCAGGGATCGATAGATTGATCGTCCAAATTGAGGTAGCGACGACCGATTTTCGTCGGACATATCTTGCGGAAATCTCGCCCCGGGCCATAACACCAGAGAAGATCCAAATCGCAGTGAAAGTTTTAATCACCGCTCTGTCACCCTTTCTGGCCAGTATTCATTGTGTCGTTCGCATCGATAGTGGCGTCCGCAATCGAAGTAGATGGATCGAGAAGCCAAGAACTTTTCATACGAGAACAACATTCGGAAGAAGCAGAGACCTGGTGCAGGCTGTCGTCCTTGATTTGCCCGAGAGGAGTCGATGGCATCTCTTATCGGGCTCGCGCATTATTTCGACAATCTCTAGCCGGAGCGTTCGTTATCATCTCGGCGGGTTTGAGTTATCTTGGGCGGTAATTTTTTTTCGGGTTTCTTCTGTAATCATCTTGTGTACGTTCGATGGCATTTTCTCCGCTGATCCGGGAATTTGGCAACGGAATCGGACGCTCTCTAGTTTCGTTGTCTCCCGTTCAATCGTATCTCGATCGTGCCTGTCTTCCGCTCATCGCAAACCTGTGGCATCCGAATCTTGAAGGAATCCGCAGAAGAAACTTCTGTCCGGTAGATCTGATTCTGACGGCGATCCGTCCGCTTCTGATCCATTTCCGAAAGTGAGAATAACGACCGCCGCGCCGCCGAGAAATCGGATCTCGGTGTGACGATGCCTCTTTTGTAGTGCGAGATGACATCCGATTCCGCTGAAGAGCAAGGTGATGGTGATCAGCAGCAGGGTGACAAGATTCAACTAATCGGAGTCACATCAAGCCCTCGTTGGTCTTTGTTCGGGGTAATTGTCGCCCATTGCCTCATGCGGCTCCGATGCTCCGTTAACCGAGGCAAGACGTTGTCGACTTCGTCGTTCGAATGGCTGTTGACAGCCGGACGCGTCTGGACAAATCACCGGTCAGCCAGACCGGAGTCGAGCGGATGGACGGATAGACGCACAGACGGACGGAAGGATGAGCTGTCGCTCGGTTGGTCTGTTGGTCGGTCAGTCGAAGAACTTTCCAACTTTATTCGTATGTATTCAACAACCAGATGAAGTCGGTAGTGACCATAGCGAAGCGTTGACAGTGTATTATGGGGTCGTCGTGAGAAACAAACTTCAGTCGCTGGCCCTTTTTTCGTAGTAAATCCGGTAATTGGCGCAACGCTAGCATCTCGCGGCTGTTGCGGCGGCTACCACGACGACGACGACGGCGACGTGCAACAGAATTGGGTTAGTTAAGCAGAAGTGTCCGAGAAGACGAAACGGCGGCAGCGGCGGCGACCCCCTGCTCGTCGCTTCTTCTTCTCGCTGTTCGACGGCCAGCGGCGTCGTTGTCGTCGTCGGCGTCGTTGTCGTCGTCGTCGTCGTCGCCGGCAACGATGGTAGACTGCACTTCCTGTTGGTTGTACGAAAAGGTTTCTCCGTCGTCGTCTTCTTTTTCTGCGTTTGCCATCTTGACAGCAGAAGTGCGGGCCATTCGCAAGTGAGCCAGCGAGCGAGCGAAAGCCAGCGAAAAGCTACCCAATGATGATGACAATTTACTTTCGACCGGCCGCACCACCGGCAACAACTCGGTGATGGGGAATTCCAGAATGGCTGCTTTCATCGTCGTTTTGTTAAATGGTGTCACCGGCAAGCTGGCGTTCAGTTCGCATGATTTCCGATAGATATTTCATCGTCCACGTACACTTCTCTCGAAGGTCGCCTTCCGCTTGGAGGTCCGGCCCCGACGAAAAGGTCCCAACTCGGTCACTATCAACTCACGGATAGCCACGTCTGGGAAACTTGGCGCCTCCGGCTCCTGATCCTGAGGAGCCGCGGTTTCCCCGGAAAACTTGAAAACCTGTGAAATTGTCTTCGTGGCGGTGGCGATGGATGCTTCTGTTGTTGTAGCTGTTGTTGTTGTTGACGGTGTTGTTGTTGTGGGAGACTGGCGCGAAAAGTTATTCAACGATGTTACGAGCCAGAGCAAGCAAACGATGCGACGACGAATGCCCGAAGCGCTCCAGTGCAGTCCGCTCTCGTGATGACCCTTAGACTCAAGAGGCCGGAACGAAAGTCCAGTCCAGACATGGAGGAGTTTGCGTTGATCGTTTTTGTTCAACAAACCTCGACTGGGAAGCAGCCGGCTAGCTGGCTAGCTAGCTAGCCGCCAGCAAACCAGCAAGCCGGCTCCGACAACACCTGCATTGGATCGTGCGGGCAAGCAACCCTCCATGATTCGTGCATCGGCACCGTAATCAATATTCTGGCGTTTTCGTTCACGACGATATCGTTGTCGTCGATATCGACGATTGTTCTTCATCGCTGCCAAACGCAGAGCAGAGCCATCGATCGAGACCAAGCTGCAATTCTCACGCCGCGCATCCGGCGTGCGTGCCACATTCTGGTCAACGTTCCGAAGTTGCAGAAGTTCCGTTCTTCATCATCGAGAATTGCGAAACGCCAAATCATTGCCACAAGTGGAGAAGATCGCTGCAGCATCAATAGCCTGCCCCTCTTCTGAAAACTTCGCGATCCAACAACGTGTTGGTTAGCGAAGAGGCTTTAGCGGAGTTATTGGCAACATTTATGTAGACGATGCCCAACAGTAGATGACGTGACGCGACGGTGAGAATCAGTTGGACAGTGGGCAGCGTTCCTCGCAGAGAAGTCCAGTGACGGAAAACAGTTGCGCTTCCGCGCGAGCGTCACGCCGATGGTGACCGACAGAGGTGTTCGAAGTCGAAGAGCTGAGACAACCGGGAAAGACACGAAATATAAAAACAGAAACAACCGCTACAAGAGCATTCGACAGCCGGCCGCTAGCCCGTTCCCCCAGCACAAAGAATGCGCCCGTGTGCCCGATGCCAATTCTTCGATACCGTTTTACAATGGGTCCGTGTTGAGATCTCCAGGTTTTCGGTGAATTTTTTTTTTCACTTTCCGCCGACTCAGATCGCGCGCGAGGAAAAATCTCGCTTTGAAGCCTCCGGGTTTCGATCGAATGAACGAACGAACGTGCGATTTCCACCTCAGATTCGTGAGTTGATTATAATTCGGGACTCGGGACGCATGACGGAAGGTTTGACGTTCGAAACGAAGGGTCAGCGCGCCGTTTCCATTAATATCTACAATCTTTATAAATAGAGTTGTTTTCCTCTGCCATCCGATGTTATCCGGCAATTGATGCAGCCTAGTGAGGTACTTTGTGTTAGATAACCCACAACTTAGCAGCACTGCAGCGGCTGCAACGTTATGTGAAACTCGCCGAAGCGTTCAGAATCGGGTCACTGCAGTGTCAGAAGGCTTGCTGTGCAGCAGCGGTGATGGCGACGGCGCGGCGGCAGGAGATGAACGAGGGTCCTTTTCCAGAAAACCTTAACGAGAAAATATAACCGTTATTTGTGAGCCGAACGCCACGTTGCCGCCGCCGCCGCCGCGCCGCCGGCCGCTCGGATCAGGCCAACGGTTCCGACGATCGTTTGTTCTCAAACAGATGATGAGCAAGACAAAACGAGATCACCTTCAGCGTCCGACTTCTGTCTTCCTGTTTCAACTCATCAAACAAATAATTTCCAGACTTGCAACAACAAAAAAGGGGAAGAAAATCGAATATGGGTTTCGAGTTCCGCACAATAATGGTTGTTGAAGTTTCAAACAGCTGTAATTTGCAAAATCACGAACATCACTGCGTTTGGGGTTTGCGATCGGAAGAACTGTCCTTTTCTTCCTCCCATCCTGTCTCCTTATCTTGCTTTCTGAGAATTTATCCCATTTCGAGTTATTCTTTTCTTGGGCACGGAAGAACTTCCGAAAGAGAAAATTCATGAGAACGAAAGCGTGGGAACGGATCAGAACTCGATTCGGAAGTACATAATAGAATTCAAGCTCTCTAGATGTTGCGCGTGCCACTGTCAACCGAATCCGGGGGGAAATCTCGGGAAAATCGTGACGAAGAAATCAGTGAGGGAGCCAGCCGGTGTAAGACAAAGTGGATGACACTTTCGTTCACTCTCATCGTCTTTGTCTTGGTCCGTGCGATTGAGTGAACGAGATGGGAAAAGAAGAGAGATTACTGCTGATGCTGATGAGCACGACGACGACGACGACAGCGGTGGTGATGTTAATACATCCACTTGAAGAACTTGATGGAGGAGCTTCCGAAACGCTGTTTGTCGTCATGGACCATTCGGCTTCGGTGGTCTTCAAATTCGTGAAAGGGCTTGCCTCGTCGACTGACTGTCTGTCTGACTGCCCATTCGTCCGACTTTCTATTTGAATGAATGCCCAGCTCCCTGGCTGGCTGGCTGGCTCGCTCGCAGCTTCCACTCGGAGTGAAGCCAGCTCGCAATGAATCCAGATTCCGCGGAGGAAGTGAACATCGTAGTGGCATCATAAAGAAGTTGAAAGTCACGCGACTCGAGGCATTCGTTCACAACGGAAGACTCCGTTAGATCGTGCGCCGCGCCGCCGGTCGAAAGCGAACTTAGATATGAAGTTAGGAATCTGGATGATTTCCTCCATCAGTCACGAGCTGATCTCAAAAGGAATCCAGAGTTTGTTGCTCAATTCGTTCTGTTTTACAAAACAGAACCGCAGCACTAACGCGACGGCTTCAGAACCGCCAGTGGATGCCTGTTGTAGCGAAAGTTCGTGAGCAGCGAAAGAAGCTCAGTCAGTCAGTCAGTCAGTCAGAAAGATTCCGGCCTTGTGCGCGAGCTCGTTGAGGACGAACGTACCGCGAACACCCCGGTGGTGGACCCTTCGGAAGCCTTCGAACGGATGATATTCACTTTTCTTGAATATTCCCACGGGACGAATTCGCGGAGCGTTCGGGCCAGTGTTGTGGCGGTGGTATTCGTCGGTGCCGTCGCGTCGTCCGTCGGCTGCAGCGCAGCGCCAGAAGTATTCAATCTGACAGTTCTTTGTTTTGGTGCGGCTGTTAGCACTTCCTAATTAGTAATTCTAACGGATTTTCTGTGGGAGACTCTTTCTCGATGGCTGCTAAGTGAATTCATAACACGGGCCATCTTGAGGTTGTCGATTGCTTCTTGGATGTCGAAGAGCGACTCATCGGAGCTGTGCTAGTTGACAAGGCACAATAAGAACTTTGTGGGAACGTCCCCTAAATTCCCTCCCATGGAACAATGCGCTCGTAGACGACCAGCTCGTGCACCATCTTGCCAACGAAACAACCTACCAATGAATGTGAGGGACGTTCAATGGCCAAGTCCACAATTCGTTGGGCCTAGGGCCTATGCTTACTTTGTGGATTCTTTTGGTTCTATTTATTTATTCTCGACGACATTGTGTGCACCTACGGTCACCTCGTACAGTCAAATTTAGCGCTTTTCACACACAGAAGAGATTTCCCGGCGACGCGACGGCGACGGCGACTTCTAGTTCAAACGATGGTAAATCAACAAATTGAAATCTTTCGTCGTCTGACAACCTGTCCAACATGAAAAGTTGTTGACAAGTGGAATGTCCGCCCGTAGAATGAGATTAGAACATGGCATTCATCTCACAAATCAAGTCTCACCGTGCCCAGAGTTTAAAACATGGACGTGAATGGACAAAATGAAGAGAAGAACGATCTGACAAACAGCATAAACAAAAGCACCTCAGCTTGGGTACTTACCAGAATCGATTTCGATTTTGGGGCCGAAAAAGTATCTGCCGCTCACGGAAAATGCCATGGACACAAAGATAGTACCTAGTTGACAATTTCTCAAGGAGATATTTTCTTGGGTGAACATTTGCACAAGTTGGAATTTCTTCGCAGAACATAAACTAGGTGAACGAGGAAAAACCCCGATTTTTTCGGTGCTGCATCGAATTTCCTCCGTAAAAATTCCTCTTCACAAGTCTTGTTGTTGTTCTTGATGCTGACCTCAGGTATGTGTTCCAAGAAACGCGTTCAAACCCGGAATGGATTGAATTAGTTTGAATGCTCGAATGGCAAATTCAACGAGCGTTTGCGTGAGTCGAAGACTTCCGCGCGCAACTAGACTCGACCGTCTCTTGATGATGCGCATTAGTAGATCTGCCGCCGCACTTGGTGGCTTGGCAGCAGCCCCTGGAAGCGCCAAAGACGCCACCGGTCGGAGGGAATAAGAGAACATGCGAGTTGAATAGAAGTATCTTCAGGACATTGTCTGACTCTGTTGCGTAACGGTGACAGCAACTAAAACGGTAAACTTCGTAACAGACTCATTGTCTCACAGTGGACCCATGTGTCCGTGCGCGCAGACAGTGAATGAATGCGTCCCACTGGTTTTGATGTGAATTCTTCGCGGCCGCGATCGCCAACCATGGCCGTTTGTCGTAATTTTCAAGAAAATTTTCTCCCGGTGATGTTTTTGTGCGTGTGCACAAACATTCCCGTGTAGGGCAGCCGCGGCGCCGCCGTTCTGGATTGCTCAAAAGCCGCATTACTTCTGGATGAAATTCTTTTGAAAGCCTCATTTTTGATCTGGGGGGTTTTCTTTTCTATTCCGCACTGAGCTCACGCAGCCGGAACGAAGCGTTGAGTTGAAGAGCTCTTTTGATTTCCCCTCGATGATAATTCATCACGATATCTATCGAAGAAAGTCACGCGCATCAACTCCGAGCACTCCGAATCACCCGGAAGACCGCGATTCAAATCGCGTGTGCTCGCGTTGATGGCATCTGCCAGTTGGAGAGCTAGCTATTCGTTTTCTGGGGTTTAGACAAGTGAGTGAGTGAGGAAGTAAGTCCCTCCCATCGAGTGGAAGACCTTAGCTTAGCGGATCGACGCTTTTCCACTTGGTGCCGACGACCATGATGAGCCCCGTTGGATTGATGGAAGTTGACATGGGAAGGGGCAACAAGCGGTGAAATATATTCCGCGGGGAAATATTGCCGCTAGCGAGCGGTCGCAAGCGCGGGAAAGCAACGCGGGGAAAAGAGTCCTAGAAGACACGCGCGGAAGTTCAAGTGAACAGGCAAAATTCTTCTCCATTCCGTTGTTGGCTCATTGTCAAAAACGGCATTTTTACTCTCAGCACTTTTGTTCGTGGTCGTCATCGTTGCGGCGGGCGGCCGTTGGTGTTGTTGTCGTCGTTGTCGTTGTAAGTTACGCTGATGCTACAGGTGGTGAGGTTATTGTACGAGTCAAATCACCAATTCGAAACCTAACAAAACGAGGAAGGAACAGTGAGATGTCACGAACTTCTTTTTTGTCGGCTTTCCGATGGGACCTTCGGTTCGGTCATGTTCAACGATAATCCTCAAGTTCATCGCGTCGTCTACAGCGGAACTTCCTAACGGAACCTAACGACATTTCCCACGAGGAGTTATTTCCGTTCAAAACCGTAGTCGTCCGATGTGAATTCATGACGACGAGGCTTTATGGCTCGCAAGGATCGCCGCCATTCGCTGCCGTAATTAAGCCGGCTGATAGAAACAGTTGTCGGCCACGGTTGATGCCTTTCCAGTCAGTGATCGTCTCAATGGTTTCCACGATCTTCGAAGGCGAAATGGAATGCAGAAAATTATTCATGGAAGATTAGAGCGCTCTGCCCTTATTGTGAGCTCTGTGGCGTTTATCATGTTCCCATTCGCGCAGCTGGACCGAACCACTGGTGCTGCTGCTGCTGCTGCTGCTTCCATGAATGATAAAAGATACATGCTCCATAAAGCGGCGTTGCAGTTGTATCTAAATCAGGCGCTGCTCCGCCCAAGTACCGTTCGGCAGGCCTTTCGCCATCCACCGACGACCAGGTCTGGCTCGTCGCACGCTGTTTCTGCGAAACGTCGATATGGAACAATCTGGATGAAACGGGACGCTGACATTTTCTGGAAAGAAACAGCTTCTTTTCCCTCTGTTTCGCGCGGTTTCGGTTTTTCTGCTCTGAACCGCGTTCGTGAACCTCCCTGTAACAAGCGTTGTTGCTCAATCCGCTCCGCTGTGATTCGATGCTGACAATGCGCTCGATTCCTCCTGAAAACAGGAACGCTTGGAAAACTGGAGCGTTTCATTAAACCTCGAAGACCCGAGTGGTTTTGTTCTTGCGGCATCGGATATCCAGTTCCGTCAGTCAAACGGCGGCGCGGCGGTTGCCTTCGTCGCCGTTGAGTGGGCCGCCTCGGTTTCTCTTTTTTTTTTCTGCTACTATGGTTTGTTCAATTTTTGAATGCTCTTGATTCATTCTCCCCTCGTTTTCCGGGGACGCTGACTATTTGCCTCGCTTCAGAAGCTGAATTCGGCGGAATCATCGACGCGGAAAATCTTCGTTCGAGCGCCGGTTCCTCTCGGCGTTCTTTTTGTCGAATTGATGTTCGCTATCATTAAAAATCACTGTTTCATTCTTGTGCTCGCCACCGCGTTGTGTTGTTGTGGCCCTGCGATTCCGCCGCAAGCACCGACACAACCAGTAGAAAATACAAAACATTTAACGACGCCCATCCTTCCGACTGCGCGCCTCTTCCTCTGCAAGTTATTCGAGCTTTTCACCCAAATTCCAAGAAAACGACCGCACAACAATTGGAGACGCCGCGCCGCCCGCGCAACCCGTCTCATTCGTCTTCTTGACATCGTGCTACGGGTCCTTAGTAGGTTTTTGGTTTTCTTCGGTGGTTTGGTAGACTCCACGCGAAGAACGGCTCCGTAGAAGAGAGAACTCGACGAAAGAACCGTTTGCGCCTCAGGTATTCAGAAATCCGAGCTGTAGTTGTTGTGCGTTTGGCACAGTTCTGAAGTTTTACTTTCCCTTCAGTGATTGAGCTCTTCAACGAAAAACTGATGTTTTTACCGAGTTTTTCCATTCGGGGTGTATAACTTTCATTTTCTGGATGAATACGAAAACACCGTGCGGTCGGGGATGTCATGTCAGAATCAGAAGGGCCGACTGAAGTCGAAATTCTCCGGGAGAAAGTCATGACGCGACTTGTCATTTCACTTTCGTGGTTCCACAGTTTTCCGCTCGAAGGGTTCTTCCGTCGCGTCCCTAAAAATACACCTCTTGATTACGTGGTTCTAAGCTCAATGAGAGTGAAATGCTTTCTTTTTCCGCAAGTGTTCTCCGGATTCGGAAACTTGCTCGTCCGATGATCAAGCAAACAAATCATTACGTGTTTTTTTCCCAAGCCGACATCCTATATTCCCCAACACATCAGGGTCGCCACGCATGTTTCATCCGAAATCTGTCGGTTTTTACAATCCTGAGTAAACTTCCTTTTTTTACTCGCTCTTGCTTCGCAAGCCTGCCCGTGGGATTCCTTCTCGCATTCCATTGATTTCTCAAGTTCTTAATGCACTTCATATGACCGGTGACCTTGGTCAGTGGATTTTCTTGCTACTCTTCCCGCTACCCCTGTCATCGTCGCCACCACTGCCGCGCCGTCGTCGTCGTCGTCGTCGCCGTGTAATTCGCGCTAAAAAGGTGCCCGTTGGCCGGGTTGTGGCATCTTTCCGAAGGACGACCCAGTAGTGAGGAAATCGCGTATCAACGCTGCAGAAACACTGCAGCCAATCGTCACGTAGACTGCAAGGATACTTCGTTCGTTCGTTCGTTCATGTAGACGATGCAGTGAACCTATGTACGCGCATCTATCCAAAAGGCCTGGTTAGGGCATTCGGCAATAATCGCGAAACTTCAGCCGGGTCATTCATTGAATGTGATGGCCGTTCAATCGGCGGCGTCAGCTCGGCGTGCTTTTATTTACGAAGCCCTGTTCTCCGCGGGGTTCCCGGTGATCTTCTGCACTTTCGATTCTGTTACATCTCCAATCTGGGGCAAGCAACCCTATCTACGATGAAAGTGCGAATGACTATCTTTTACGATTTACGGTACAAGCGAAAATCAAACAATCGTCGTTCACCTATTCCTTTCGGTTATCGTTGGTTTTCGCGCAGACTCTGGCAGGGAACGGAACAAAGGACTCGGAAAGCTGCCAAATACGCTCAACTCTGCAACAAGGAAAATTTGAAATTTGCATTTTCTCTGTCAGACAAACTTTTTTTTGTTAACTGGATTCTCCCACGGGCAGAATAAAGTTGAGCAAAAGTGAATCGTTCCATGGAAGCCAGACCTACCACCACCCAGTGAAATTTGTTATCGCAAAGTTGTTATGTGTAACTGTTCGCGGGCGTCGCTTGTCGTTCCGAACTTGCAGGGTGAGTCGCGATATCTGCGGTTCTCGCCGGTGTTCGACCTGCATGTCGGTAACGGCAAACAGAGTTTGGAAACTTTGTAAATTTTCAATTGAGAGGCAGCAAGAGAATGGAAACTTATCCTAGCCCACCACACAGAGGCACATCACGGGCAGACACAAAACTTCCAATGCATTAGCGATGTAGAAATCTCAGAATGTTGGAGAAAACTGCTAACTGTCGAACAAGAAGTTTGCTTTTTGGGGACGCAATATCGCGTTGCAACACGGTAACAACACACCCGGCGAGTCGAGTCGCAATAAAGTTTCACTCATTAGAATTCATTCCCGAAACCCACTAGTTTCCCGAGCGAGATCCCCGGGGGCCGACCCTAGCTTCCCAGAGGGGCCCCCGAGATGGAATCTGTCGGTTGCAATGCTGGTCGAACTGGCAGCCCTCCCTGCAACAAAATGAAATCAAGGGTCAGTCAAAGGCAGTGTGGTAACTCTTTTCGGGTGAGGCGTAGCCAGATGCAAAACGGTGATCTTTTTATTTATTCATTTTTTATGCCCTGACGCGCGTCGATCCTGTCTCCAGACGCACGCACACACAGAGGCGCGCTGATAGATATCAACCGAAGAACTGATAGACGACGTCGTGGTCGTGGTCGTCGACGACCACGGTAATAGAATTCAGCAGGGAATAACAATATCAAAACGCAACTAAAAAGTCCCGTCACAATGCGAGGTGGGCGAGCACGCCCGACTGTTCAACGTTGCCAACGACACTGATTTGGGCAAAATCAAGCACGGAAAGCTCGCAAAAACGACAGACTTCGCTCTGCGGACGCCTGTACGATTTGACAACTGTTTTTCCCTTTTTCACCCGCGTCTCTTTTTCTCATGTCACTCATTCTCTGGATGAAAGTCCGAGCGATGATTTGGGGTGCTTGGTGGGTGTTTGGCCCCAGAAGCGGTTGACAAGCTGTAGTGATCATTCGAAAACGACCGAATTCTCATGCTTCGTCGTTTCAATGGATTTCCAAACTTCGCCTCTACGCATTCGGTTGTCCATGAGAATATGGCGGAGAAAAATTCGATCCGTTCTCCAAATGCCCAGACGGCTGCGATGACTGAAGTTTGGCACTGGACCATCGTCCATCAGCCTGGAAGAAACTTGAATTGCTCTTCAAAGTCCGAGCCGACGATGCTGTTGGTCTTCATCTAGTCGGTTCGTTCCTTTGCCTGCCTGCCTGCCTGCCCGCCCGCCCGCACGGTCGCTTGCTGTCTGGCATTTGAAAGTCATGCACGGGTATCGCGAGAAAAGGCTCGTCGATTCTTTCTTGTATAGGATCGCTCGTTATTCGAGGGAGTGAACAAATGATTACGTATAGAGCATGAGTTGAAGTACGTGCTCCAGGGAACCGCGTGGTGGACCAACCGCTACCGCCGCCGCTGCCGGGCGACGCAACGGCAGAAGAAAAATCGCGTAAGGAGTGGATCATGTGTGTTATGAAGGCCTGCATTCAATCGGGCCACCTGGGTTCGTTGTCAGACCGCTACAATTTGGACAAGGTGTCCAATCGTGGCGGTGGAGCTAGCCAATCAGACGGCAAGGTGCCAATGTTGTTGCCAAAGTATTTGATTTTTGATGGGCACCTCTGTATGACCGGAACCTTGAACGTCTCAACGTCAGCTCACTGTCTTCGGATCTCAATTTGGCTTCCTAGACGCGTGACACTTGTGAGCGCGGCTTCGGTGCAGAAGTGGAAAAAACGAAGAAGAAGCAACAGCAGCACTAAACGTCGGAAGTGTATTCGGCTTGACTCCTTGACAATTCCTCTTGAAAACACTCCTCCTCGGAGAGATGATGCAGAGAAAGGAAGGAGGGGGTGACACACTGTTTCGACAACGCCTTTGTCATTCTGTGTTTCCAAACATTTACGCAACATTCAATCATGGAGCGTTCTTCTTCTCATTTTTTGTTGCTGACTTGAGATTCAACAAAAAGCGACACTTCCGAAAATCTGTGACGCTCCGAAACCTTCAAAAGGTGCATGCGGCCGTAACACTTTCTCGTTCAGTGTTGGATCGCGTCGTCTGACATGAGCGGGGAACACCCGCAGTCAGACCCGAAATGGCCCCCGTTCATCTCATATGTCGGGAAAAAGAGAGGACACCAAGAAACATACTCGAGACGCGTGTTGTTCCGTTATTCACTTCCATAAGGCGATAAAACAGAGTTTTTAAATTGTATATTTACCTCTAATTTCAGCGTCCGCATTGGAAGCAAACTCAACGCAGCACCCGTTCACGCTGAGCACGTTTGTTGTCCCGGCCTCGACGTCACCCGCTTCAGAGGCAAGCTTAAGTCATCAACCGGTTTTTTTGTCGGAAGCAGTGACTGAAAAGGTCCTAGAGGATGACATGGTCACCCCTGGCGAAGCCGTTGTCACAGAACGACCGACGAAAAAGCCCATGCCGGTTTTGTATCGACACGGAAAAATCCTCGAAACTTCTCGATTGGTCAGCCAGGACTCAATGGGAGGTTTTCCAAAGGTAAGCCATAGCTCGGTCGAGCGATTCAATCGTAGGTATAACATACGTTCTCTTCCACGATAGCGGAACAACTTCTGAGCCGAGCAACCTCGTCGGGAGCACCCGGTATCCGTCGGGACAATTCCTCGCGGCTTTCACTCATTGTCAGGACGACTTTGCAACTTTGGTCATTTGACAGCTTGATATGACTCAGCTTTTGACACTTTGGCTTGGAACCTGAGGCGAATATTTCGACAGTTTCTCACTGTTTATGGCTGGATATTTCACGCGGTCATCAATCCCGCAAACAGACGCACACGAGCCGAGCCAGGACAAAAACAAAACAGTTTCCTATCTTCCATTTATCCAGTTTTTTCCCCGTCTGTGCGCGCATGCCGTTAGCTCTGGAAGTTTTGTAGAAAGTTTCCTTTGCGACTCGCCAGTCGGGATGCTGTTTGTCCGCATTAATGACTAGAGCTGGAAACGTTTTTCGGTGTTTACTCACCCGAAAACGATTGCTGTTTCGTTAGCGGGACCCAAAACAATATTTGCTCGCGAGAATTATCCCTCAATACGCCGTCCGAGGATTCGCATGTTTACAGGACGCTGTTAAAAAGTTTGAAACTTGTTTTGGGTCCTAAACCCTCCGAAAGCTGCATCGGTCGTTTGCGGCGCGGCGTACACGAGCGCAGCTGATTGAGAAACTTCCGCTCCGCTTCGACAGGCGTTCCTAGCGGAGTTTTTAAGAACGCAACTTTACCGGAAGGTCTCAACGAGCGTTTTTGAATAATGAGCACCACGGCAGATTCCTCTCGAAACTATGAGCCCTCGCGATCGATCACTGCATATGATTCTTCAGTCTAACACTCAAAAAACGGATCAGTCAAAAATGAATGCACAGATCACGCATCGGCCGGAGGGAAGGGAGGCAGTGATCCAGCAGTGAAAAATTCATAGACCAGAGCAACACGCGACCAAGTGATTTATCAAACAATCAATACAACCGATGATAATGATCAAACTATATATTTTGCATGACCTTTCGGTCGCCATTTTGTTGGGCGATCTTCTCACACGCGAGGCTTCCACGATCGAAACCTAGTCTGTCATTAAAAATGATGGATGGAAAATCACTAACCATGACTGATTCGAGTTTTGCAATGGGTGATGCAAACACGACTCGAAAGCCGGAGCAACTCGATAACCATTCAAATTAGCAGCGGGAGTTGGGAGAATTCGAACTAGAATCACGGAGTCAAATCGCGATTCCCATTTCACCAGCTTTCACCCTTTCTTCCTTCTCACATTCAGTCAGTCAACCAGTCAGTCAGTCAGTCAGCTAATGATTTCCTGAGACTATATTCAAATGACTTCACGTTGATTTCATTTTGAAATTCCCAGCCACTTGTAACGAGTTCCATTGCTTTCCGAATTTCATTGTTTGTCGAAAACGCCCAGATGAATCGCCACGCGCCAGATTGCGGAGTCAGGACCTCAGTGTCGAAGCCACCACCGCCGCCACCCCCCGCTCCTTCTCCTCCATTATTTCATGATCGCTTTCGTTTTGGAAAGTTTTCACCAACTCTCCTGTCCGCTCACGACATGGTTTATCTCAGCCATATTGAATCGAGGATTTCCAGGTCGCTGGTCTCTGGAAAACGGGGAAAGAAACAAAATAGTCAGCTCTCTGGGCATTTATTCATTCATTCATTGCGTCGTCGGCCCGTTCGTTCATTCCTCTGTTCATTGGTATTCATTGAACATCGGCGTTCAGCAAGCTGAATACATAATAGAATAGCTCGGATTCTCTCCGCTTGTTATTTCTAGACGTTTTCCCGCCCGTTTGGATTCGCGTTCATTCTTTCTCCTTTTTCTAGAAAAAAAAAGAATTTCCATTTCTCTTCTTCTTCAGCGAGACGCGGAAAGTAGCAGAACAACGGATGAACCAGTCGGTAGCTTTCCAGTTGCAGGCTATGCGCCAAGTGCGCTTGCCTCCTTTTTCTTTTCGTCGTCGTCGTCGTCGTCGCTGTTGTTGTAGTCATCGTTGTTGTCGCTGGTGGTGCTGCTGCTGTCGTCAGTTGCAGGCAAGCACGCGCACTGGCACTTGACTTGCCTCCTCTTCGTCGTTGTCTTAACTCCGAGCTGGATTGTTCACTGCTGCCGGCGGCGGCGGTGCCGTTGTCTCTGAAGCACTGGAAAAGGCTACCGCATTTGCCATGCGGTACTGTGCGCGCAAATAGACAAAGTTTACGCATAGAAACAAATAAACATATGCAGAGATATATATATTCGCATCAGATAACGTTACGTGCGTTCCATCGTCACTAGCCGGATGCAAAGGCTGGCCCGCACGTGGGTCGCGTGGACGGCGATTTCCGTCGAATTGACCGCTCCACGTCGTCGTCGTCCAGTGTGTGAACGGATTCATTCACGAATACTTCAATATTGACCGGAAGCCCTTCCGCGGTCTAGAGTGGTCAATTCCGAACGAAGCATCGTAGGCCGGCCGGCCGGCCGGTTGACCGCCGGGCAAGCAGCCAGGCAAACAGACAGGCAGACGCGCTCGATCCATTACGCTAGACCACTAAAGCCGCCGGTTTGATCGTCGTCGAACAAATCCATGAGCTGTGAATCGAGCAAATAGTTCGGAATACCCTACTTTGCTCATCCACTTATATTCAATTGAAACCGTTTCGTTTCACAGGCACAACCGTTACGTCCGCATCGGCTCGGGCTCTACCCGACCGAACTGGGACCCGTGTTCGAAGCGCCGCCAAGCTCTTCAGAGGAGCCAAGTCCTGTTTTGCCTACGTCATCACTGATGGAAACCTTCATGGCTTTTGAGCCCGAATCCAGCGCTCCACCTGTAGCCGCCTCCACGTCGAGCACCGTCGACCCAAAAGACGTCCGGCCCACCCGAACGGTATCGACGCCCTTGGTAATAACTGAGGCGAAGATGGCCAAAGTTCAAAGCGCAGACACGAGCAAAGTCGACAAAACCGTCACTCTTTTCGGTTTTGTCGATTTCACTACGTCGCTATCGGGGACGAAAATCATCTTCAAACCAACCGCCACTCGACGACCAGAATCCCCTCAAGAACAGGTGCCGGTTGCCAACCCTTCGCCTTCGTCGTCGTCGTCGTCGGCGGCAAACTTCGAACACCTCTTCAAGAAGTCGAAAGTGCAAGAGATCAAGGCGTCAAAGCCATCGTCGTCGAGGAAGTTCCCATTCAGGTCCGCGTCGCGTTCGTCGTCGTCTTCCGTACAGCCGTCCCAAACTCAGAGCCGTAGCGAGAAGTACAAGACCGGCTTGGTGAAGTCCAAGACCGGAACCACAGTAAAGGAGGGTGTCACCACCGAATTCACGACCCTGATCTACGGAACGTTCATTCAGGGAAGCTACGCTCACATCATTCGCAGCACGTCGTCAATATACGCCACCCCAACAATGCAAAACCCGGGTGTTTCGATGACTACAATGATCGGCTCAGAAACCTCTGTGGCATCCGTTGGCAGACCATTGGCCTACCCAGAAACCAACGAAGACTCGGAGCTCATGAACTCCGACAGTGTCGTGGTCCTCGGAAAGAGCTCGAGTGTCGTCCCAAGCGCTGTTATCATCACCGAAGGCTTCATCTTGCCCAGCGAGTCTAAGGCCGACTCGATCAAACCGACATCGACCGTTCGAGCCGGTGCATCTACGATGGACATCAGCAATGTCGTCCTGCCCGCTATGCAGAAGGTCATGCAAAACGAACTCGATTCGTCGATGAAACCTCTCGCGTCTTCGGCTTCGTTCCAATCTTCGACAGAAGCCGAAGTCCCAACGATGCTGCTGGCCGATCCGTCAGGATCGTCGATGACGTCGATTCAGTATGTGGCTCCGAAGCGAGTCGAGTCTCCAACAATCGAACCTACATCTGTGACGCTCTATACGACGTACACCCATTTCACAACGATGTACAACAGCGGGTCGGCGAGCGTTTTCAGTAATCATGAAGTTGTGTCAAATGTCCATACCATGATGATGCCCAAGGCGGCGTCTGAACCCGTCAACGAACCGAGCCAAGAAGCCAGCAGTGGGAACATGCGTCACATGATTTTGATTGTGTCGCCCACTCAAACAACTGCTACCGAATCTGTCACGGAAACACCCAGCATGGCTGAAGCCTCGACCCCGTCGGCCCAATCGTCCATGGATTCAGTCGAGGAGACCCCTTCACTCAGCAGTTCCTATGATTTCACCACGTACACCTACTACACGACGTTCATCAAGAAGGGAAAAACTTCGATAACGAGTCGAACTTCGGTAAGTAGCCTTCACTCGCATGCGCCCGATGTCCTTTTCGCTTTCGTCCTGATCTCATGGGTTCGCAAATGACTTTCGGCACTGTGAAGCTTATTGATTGGATTTGATTGCAACGAGTGCTGAGGAGCGACCCGATGTGATTTTGTGTTTTGCTGATGTCGTGTATGAGCCTGATGCTGGCATTGCCTTGATTTCTGCTCTGTCCTTGCCATTCGTATTGCATGGTTCTGTGGTGGGGTTAACTGCTTTGTGTAATCGCTATAAGCTGTAGTACCTACGTGGTAGTATAGCGGACTTGTCGGACGCGACGAGTGCCAGCCCCACCATTTGTGCTGCTGCTGCTATAGAACTGCTGAATTCTTGCTCCACTCAAGTTTCACTTCGTTAATGGCCCACTTTGTCATCGCTGCCCCGTTACGTGACACTTTCTCCCCTGAATGTCATCCGAGCAGCTGACTGCTCGACCCTAAGAATGGTTGAGAATGACGAGCCGGTCGTCCGTCCGTCCGTCCGTCCAACGGCCTCAAAGCTTTCAAACTTCAATCGACAGAATTCAGGCCCTGCATAGTTACAGCGGAGCGACTCGGTGTCTGTCTCTGTTCGTTTTGACAATGTTTTCTGGAGACGTTCGGTACGTCAACCAAATCCACGACGACAACCACCTCCAGTCTTGAACTCACAGATAACTGTCGAGTGTGGGGGACGCTCAGACCTTGCCGCAGCGTGCGACACCACTCACGCGCGCACAACGAACTTTACCCAATCATACAACACCCACGATCCTCGTTTTCAAATTTCAAGAATTTTCAACCATGAGCCAACAGAATAGCGGAATGGAGAAACCTTGTTCAAATTGGAGGATTGGCTGTAGATCTTGGATGAAAGACAGCTACTGCCGGACTCCGGGCTAGCTGAGGTTGGAAAAGTCGACAAGACATAAATACGTTGGATACCCTCTACTACGTACTGAATTTCACGAACTCTACGAGTGAGCTCGGAATCAGCGTCGTAGCGATGCTCGCAAAGTGCTAGCCTAAGACAGTTACTTCGTTGCGTGAGCGGTTGCGTGGAGCGTGTTCGGCCCCGCCCTGCTTGCGATTTGGCTGAGTCATGTACACAGCATTTTGATGATCGTTTTTGCTCACTAGGTGATGATCAGTCTCCTTCAAATTGTGATTATTGTTTCGACTAGATCACAAGGAACCTTGACGTCGTCAGGCCGCCACAAATACGGGATGCCCTTTGGTGCAATGCTAACCCGCCTCGAGTGTTGGTCAAAAGTCATACTTCGCGTTGTCCATTCACGAAAATCGCTTTCTGATTCCAACCCTCATGAGCGTTACCGTGGGAAACGATCACCCGCAGAACGTGGAAAACGTTTTGTTGACATTTCCCACCCAAAGCTCTGAGTGGCATGACAAGACGGTCATTTTGTCCACGCTTCGAAGAGCATCCCTGGGGCTGCGAAAATTCTCCTTCTGCCGGTATTCGTGGTTGATTATGATTTCCCTCCAGCATTAACGGTTTGCGTGATCTGCTGTCAACTTGACCCTTTCCGTGTTACGCAACTATCTCCTGCACGATGATTTGCACGTAAAATCTGCACGACGCTTCATGTGTTCGGCTGCATCAGAGCTTACTCTCTCATAAGTTCCAAAGATCGTCGTCGGGTCTAAAAACAGGTTTCCCTCTAGGTGGTGAGCAACTTGGCTGAATCGCCGACAAGCACGTCGATCGTTCCTACGCCGAGTGCGACGCTCACGGAGCCGGCAACCTCAACGTACTTCACGACGTACACTTACTACACGACGTTCTTCCGACGGGGTTCCTCCCGTATCCGCAGCCGGGAAAAGGTGGAAACGAATATCGTTACGATCTTCCCCGGATCCACGATCACAGCAACCACAGAGGTAAGCGTCTGTCCGACCATGTCAGCTTCTAGCAGGAATATCGAGTTCAACCATAATGGGTTTGCGTTGTTGTACCACCACCACTGAATAGGCGGAGAAGACTCCGTGTACGTGTGAATGCTCGCTTGAACGTGTGTGTGTGTGAGCGAGATCTGGAGCTGTCTTGTAGGTATTGTCGTAAGCGATCATGTAAGACGGACAAGCACTCAGTTTGTCTGTCGGTGGACTGCTCGCCACCATGTCCGGACAGGAGAAACACCGTTAGCTGCTCTGGGATCTGGCGCTCGCTGGCGTCAAGTGAAAGATCTTTGATCTGACTCGACATTGCTGCCTGTTCTGCCTCCTAGCCAGCCAACGTCAAGGACGCCCGCTTGCGAACGAACAGACAGTAATCGAGAAGAATTTCTTGTTTCGGAGCGTTGTTTGTAACGAGCCAACCCCCGATCGGTTGTACATGACTCCGAGCCGACATTCATCGACCCAGCGAAGAACCGAGTCACCGGAAGCGCGCATACACTAGAATTGCGGCTCATTCCGCGGAGCCGACAGAAAAAAAAACTCTGTTCTGGTTGCGTCTTCTCCATTGTTCCCCTCTAATCATCCCAACGTTAGCTCTGTCCGTGGTTTTAGCCGTTCATCGTCTTCCGAAATCAAGAGAAAAACGGAGACGCAACCAGCAATCATGGAGGAACAAAAATTCCTAGTTGAAACTTATTTTATATATCGTGGAGCGAGAAAAACGCGAGCCGAGCCAGGGATGGCAAACTGGTCCGGAGAGGCAACAAAGTGCTGCCTTGAGGATCCGCCAGCAAGTTTGCAGCGAAAGCGTCGCGGATAAAAAAGAAGACGGCACTTTCGGCGACGGTAGAGAAAGTTCCAAATCGTCAGAGGAGCGAAGCGAACGTCAATTGATTTCAATAGATGACGATAATTATCGGCCCGAAGCCAGCGGGACATTGAGGAACTTTTGCCGTTGGCCTGGAAACCTCCCGAAGTACGTCAGCGAAGTTTGAAGGAGGTGTTGGCCAAGATTGCGGGACGCTTGACAAAGCTGCACGGCGCTTGTCGAGGAAGTTGACTCAGGATACGCTGAGCGCTTCCACTTCCTCAAAATCGCATTCTTGAAGATGTATCATTGATTAGAAAATCAGAATCGTACAGAAATCTTGTCGACCTTCCGCTCGCGTTCGATTCTGCGGCGTTTAAATTGTTCGACTTTAAAATGCTCCATTTCAGAATGGGCACTTCGCAACTTTGCGGATTTCTCTGGCACTTTGTACAGTCGAACGGGCCGTTCAATAACGCGGCTCATCAGAGCAAATTCGCCGAAGGTCGATTTAATCAGATTGTCTGGAGAAAAAAAAAATTCAGGAAGCGTGAAAACAACTTGACTGAGGCCATTGTTTCACCGTCTTTTTCATCTGTTATCTGAATTTACAAGCTCTCCCCGCAACTATCCCCAACTACTCATAAAAAAATGTGTGAATCCAACTCCGTAAACTAAACTCTGCTATCTCCCATGCAGGTGCTGACTCCCATAACCGTTTACAAGGACCATTCGCCTGTCGTCAGCTTTGCGAAGGTTCCGAAGGTGAGCCCGCGTATTTCCTTGTAGAATTCCAGACGCTCACTCAGTCAGTTCATCCCAACCGACCTCTACCAGCCCTGAATGACGCACCTTCAAAGAGGATCCCACGATAGGGGGGGGAGAAGATCGTCACGATTGATCTGAGTCTCACTAGAAAATAACGCGCCTTGCGAATCGGCCGCGAAACTGGTTGAAATGTAGCAGATGAGAACTCCACCCACACGAGAGATGCCAGGAATGTCTGCTACACTCACGTCATCTCCGTGTGAGCGTGCCTTGTCCTTCGCCTCCGATGTCAACTTTTGGCGAAAGCTTTGATCTTGACAGCATCATCGTTGCCGTGTCTCGGCGTATCGTACATTCAATGTACAGATGTTGGCAGTGGCAGCGGGGCCGGTTTTGCCCACAATCGTCGCCGTCGTCGTCGACGACGACGAGCATTTCCGAGCAGCAAGATATTTTCACTCAAAGTGATTTCATAGACGTCGTCGTCGTCACTCGTCCGGCCGGCGCGGCGACGGAATCGCTCTGGTCAAGGCCAATCGTTCACAAGACAAGAACGCACCACAAACACAACCAACGCCGCCGCCGCCACCACCACCAACATCGCCCTGTCAGCGCACGTACTGTATTTCAGTCGTGGATGGAAGTAGTTACCCTGTCATCCACGATGTGCATTCGGCATAGCCATCGCAATGGGGGTTTTTGCTTCCAAGTCACTCCGATTCTCGATTAAGACTCAAGTTTCGTTTCCCGGCGATCGACTTCTGTTGATGGTTCGACATTCGATCGTGAAAGCTCGTAATCTGTTTTGCGTAGTAGATTCTTGGTAACGATAAGTACACATGCTGAAAGTTGTATTTCATGTTCCAGGTTCACCTGACCACGGTTGATGAAAGAACAGAAACTAATCGCGCGGACCTCACCACCGCTGTCAAGGGTAAGGGAACGAGCCCGTCAATGCTGCGTTCAATTAACGACACTAATGCCTCAGCGGAGAATGCAAACGCTCGAAGTTGAGAGCTAGATATTGATTGATTACTACCGTGTCCAGGTCGGCTTTTGATTGAGCTGAAATGCTGCGTATGAGAAGTCGGTCACGATCCATCACGCCGGCCGTCTAGTCAGATTAAAACTGGAGCTATTGCGCTTCTAATCAGGGTCGACCAATTTTAAACTGCACGCTCTTCTGATACGCTATCGATCATCATCATCATCATCGTAGAAACTACCAACGTGAACGTTTCGGACTTGCACTGAACTTGAAATTTTGAACGAGTTTCACTTTTGAACGAAAGCAGAAGAAAATTTCCCAATGATCAGCCTCTGAAGATGGAACGCTTGCATCGAACTGTTGTTCGACTATGTCTGAGAATAGGAATCATTCATTAGCATTCGTTTCGGGAGCCGACAAGCGTCGGGTTGAAAGTGTTCCAAGTCTCTCTCCGGCGCGATCGTGCTCCGAAGAATCAGACTTTTTTCCCAATCAATGAGAATTCTCGAAGGCCATTTTCTGGAGCCTCCTTCTGCTTTCTTGCCCACACTGAAAGCGACTTTCAGAAATGTTTGACCTTTGCGTTCCGTTACTTTTCCTCTCGTCTACTCAAAAGCTCATGACGTTCGTTTGTGACGGCGACAGCTGCGGCAACGACGACGACAACGAGCGCTCTACCGTTAGCGAACGGAACATCAGAAGAAAACATCGTCTTCAAGTCGTTTCTGATTCTCACACAGAAGAGTTGCAACCGTCGAATCGGGGCAAACGGGATCGGATGGAACATGACGGATTATATTCTTGCTTGCAGCCACAACAACCTTCACGTTCCTGACGACAACAACCGATTCGCTCGGTAATGAGGTGGTCTCGACTTCGTTTTCGACCTTGGAGGGTCTGGCCACGCAGGCGCCTGATGTGAGTGTTCTGAACAGGATTCGAAATGCCGCTTACTCCATTTTTTCTCTCTTCCGAAGAAGTTCTGAAAGGGAGCCGCTCCAACAAACGGAAGACAAGACATTCCAGATTTCGAAAAAATAAAAATAAATAACGCTTCGCTCCGCAGATTTCTCCGACGCGAAGAGTCCGCACTGATTTCACGACATTCACCTACTTCAGTACGACTACCCATCCCGGGGGTATGGATGAGGTCAACAGTCGTAGCGAGGCAAGTGTACTGTTGGTGAACATGCTCGACTGGAAAGGCTCAAATAGTATCACTATTGGAAGTCACAGTCCGTTTGTGCGACGTGAATACAAGTTCAGTTTCTTGAAGCGACCCATAATCTAATGAGGCACTGAAAACCAGGTTATCACTCGTTACGTGACCGAAGAACCCAGCCGAAAGAAGCGAGATGTCCAGCAGAAACTGGAAACCACGTTCACGGATTTAGTCACAACTTTCGATCATGGTCGGCCCGTTGTGTCGACCAGAAGGCACACTGTCACGCTGGGTAAGACTCAAACTCCTTTTTTCCCAGACCGTTTAATGAAGTCGGTCAAGTCCGTCGTCGCTGAACAGCGCCGGATCGTTAGAACGAACGTTTCAGAACCATTACAAACTTCCAGGTACCCTGCATATAACCGACACGGTACCACTTCCGGCCGCCACCCGTCTAGAGCCGGCCGTTACGCGTATCGTGGAGCCGGCATTGGTCAGGGAACACGTACCGATCGACCCTCGTCCGGTGGACCATACGTATTACACGACGTACAGCTACTTCACGACGACTCTGAGCCACGGCATCCCCGTGACACAAACGAGGTTCGTGGAAGCTGCGCACTATCAATTGTGATATGGAAAGCTGAGAAATCTGAGATGCTGCGAGTCATAAAGGCTTCCCGCTCAATTCAAGAAAAACCTCTTCGCGCAAACAATGTTGTGAAACCAGTTCTGAAGTGCTTTATTCCCATCCCGACGAACAGATATGAAGTAGTGACTCAGGTCCGTCACATCGATGCCACTCCCGGAATCCCCGGCGCGATCGCCGACCGTTCATCTGGCTCCTGCCGACGATGCGCTGACGCCGAGTACCCGAAAGTCGTGGATGCCTACCCCAAAATCGCTCCCTCCACAATCTATCCAGGTAAAATACTGTGAACGAGGCCTTGGTTTTGGCAGGGAAGCGTGTCAGAGATGCGTTTGGCGAGCATTGCTTTTGTGCGATTCCGCCCAGGACGCGTCTGAATGAGCATGTTGTGCGACTTTGATTCGAACTGATTCCGATTCGGATAAGCAATCCGTTGTTACTCTTCAGGCGGACGGCATCACACTGCCTATTCAACTCTGACGTTCTACACAACGCACTATCCGAAAGGAACAACGTACGTCGAAACTCGATACAGTGTGGTGACTAATGTTGCCACGGCCACCGTCACAAACCAGCTTCCTGGTCTTCGGGGTCCAGATCCCTCATGCCCCCACCATCACACTACATTCACGTACTTCACCACAAGGTAGCTTCCGTTACAATGGACTTCATCATCGCTCTTCTACTTCTTTTCCTTCGTCTTGTTCTCGCTTCCGAACGCAGTTACAACATCGCACTATATTCGCAGATTCGCCGGCCCCACTGCCACCGTGGACGTCCAGAAGGAAACTGTTGCGAAGTGCGATGGTGCCGTCCCCGTCATCGGAGCTACTAGGTGCGTCAACTTTGTTCGCCGTCGGCCATCGTATCGTTACCGGCTCTATATTTCCGGACAACAATGCGTGGGGATTTTTTCTCGACGAAATAGTTATATTGTGCGCGTTTTCTCCATCCAGAGTTGTGCCGGAGAATGTTGTGATCGAGGAACGTCATCGTCCAGCCCTAGTGGTGCACGAAGATCATAGAGACCATGTTCACAAGCCGTGCACTGTCTGTCTCCCCGACTACAGCAGGAAAACTTTCTACACAACTTACACGCACTACACCACTGTTTTGGACAACCACGGCCATCCGTCGGTGTCGACAAGGTACGTAACCTCGGAGCTGAAAACGAGATATTGGATCACTGGGCAATGCCTGTGCGGGAATCATCCCTTCATCTCCTGTAGAAGATTAAAAACGGCGAAATGACTCTCCAGATACGAAACCTACACGGACATCCTGTCCGGCGTGAGACCCACCCGCACGCGTCAAGCCCGGGGAGCCACTCGTGGTGAGTTTTTGCCCGATGGAATAATGATTCCGTCCGAAGTTGGATAACTCTGCCTGATTTGAACACTAAACAGCACGCTCGTCGTTAATACTTGTTGAGCCTACACTAACCCGAAACGATCGTTGAAGGCAATGACGGTGAATCCCCTCCCTAGCTTGCACTTTTGAGTGCGGTTCCGAGGGAATTCGGAGACTTTGGATTGCTGTTCTTTTGCATGTTAGCGTTAGTCAGACCCTGCTGCACTAGCCGTCGTCGTACCACACTAACTCCACCGGTTTCTCCTCGTCTGGGAGATTCAGGTGGTGAAATGTCCGGTCCTTAATCAATCTGTGTTCCGTCCCACTCTCTAACCTGTCCTGTTCATGCACACTTAATCTTCGTGTCAATTCCGTTCTTGATTTTCTTGTTGATCCTGTGATTCCATAAGTACGAGATGTCGAGGTACTTATTGTGCAAACCTTTCTTGATCACTTGTTTGTTTTACTTCTTACGTTGTCTGTCTGTGTTTCCTTGCTGGCTCCAGCTCACTGTCAACGCAATGACCCTGACTTTTGTTTGTTACAAAGCGACGCGTGGAAGTCTTTGTAATGGGTTGTCGTTGCGTTGTCGTCTGTGGGCCGGCACCTTTTTCACTCTGTGATCACTGTTAAAGTCTCTAAAACTCATCGAGTCCATTGTCCCGTGGCCCTCTAGCACAACTTATACACAACTACTTTGCAAACGTGACCATGATTCTGCTACTACCACCATGTTTCCTAAATGTTCGACTCTCAAACACACCTAAACGTTCCTTTAAACACATCCGTTACATAAATGTTGCTGTCTTCTGTTTATGTCGTCACATTGTCGTACCCTGTCGCATCCAACTTTGCGTCCTACACGGTTTGTCCAACTGAATGTTGGTGACCAGCACTGTTTTGTTCAACTCCGAAACCTTAGTTGGTCGACGAAGTTCAACAAGTCCAATTCCGAACGGAGAAAATCGCGAGAATTGATGTCTACATCCGTTCAGTTATCACCTTCGAAGTTAAACATAGCTATTTTCTCTGATTCCCCTACGTGTAGCACCAGAATTCCGCATCGGTCCAAGAAATTCCGGTGTTGCTCAATTTGGCTTTCGTTTTCCGATCCAAATCGCGATGCTGGAGAAAGAGAGAGAACTGAATCATCAACTGCTCGCTATTGTCGTTCACGGCGACTGCAATCAAAAATAGCAATTCCAATGCTATACTTTTTTGACGAAGTTCAAGCTCACGGCCGTTCGCGCACAGTCAAAAACAGTGCTTTGAATAGGCTCCAAATATTCTAGAGTGACCGAGCGATTTCTGCCGGGAATCATCGACCGGTTGCCACGATTCTGTGAGAATAGACATCAGCTGGACACCGCTAAACTTTCTCTCTCTGACCTTTAATATACACTTCTTGATTGATTCTCCGCCGGACTGATTCGGAAGGATTCGTTTGAGGTGTATATTAAATCAAAATCCATTCTCCGAACCCCTAAGCAGCTCTAGGTACGCCGCAGGCTAAGATGCAGCAGGGTGATCCTTCCGCTACGTAGACATTTGTTTGATGTCATTCACGGTGTTGCACGGGATGACACCAATGAATTGATTCTACTAATCAATTACGTAGTGCAAAGTATGCGCCGCTTGTTCATAGCACTCACAGTCTCGCTTTGGTGGTTGTTCATTAGACGACCGAGATCTTTTTGAACCGTGGCAGGTGCTTCATCCCTTAAAAATCGATTTCCATTGATATTTCTCGCTCTGTGCTTCATCGGAAACCGCGTCATGATCGTTCGAATCAGTTGAACGAGCTAAATGGTAAAACGAAATCAGTCGTCGTCCCACAGAAACCCTTTGAATCAAAACAAGCATAACCACACAAGTTTTCGAAAGTTCACGAAAAAGTTACAGACGCAAATTCGAGAGGAACAAACGGGAATTCAGACTTTACACTTTACACGAGACAGCAATCGACTCGATTTGAGGCCATAGACATGCGGATTTGGTTCCGCTCAAAGGCTCAGACAGACACGTCAGATTGAAACGTAGAAAACTCGACATCTCGGCCTTTGGCGAGTGCGTTTCCGAGATTTCTAAAGAGGGAATTTGCTACAGATCCACAAATGCGAAGACTGCTCACCGAATCGCCCGACTCGACAGCGGTTGTATCAAGCTCGAGTCTTAAAACAGGCTTGATCACCTCTTTCACCCAGGATCGTGTTACTGAGGGCGTGACGACCCGCTTCACCACGGCCATTTCAGCGACTTATATCCGTGGATTCTACGCACACATCGCTCAAACGTTTTCCAACATTGTGACGGAAACAGCGGGATCCATGACGTCAGCTGTGCCCGCGAGCACAGTGGACCCCGCTCCGATATTTAAGGCTCCGGACTCCGATACTTTGAGAACTTCCACTGAAGTCGACTCCTCATCTTCCGCCTTGACTCCGTGGGACTTCGGGCAGCTTGCGTCGGGCTCCTCATCGGCTGCCCAGGCAACTCCGGTCCTATCCCAGAGTGCGATGGATTCCGCGACAACAGCAACGGAAGACAAAACTGAAAGTCTCACACAAGTGTCTAGCGACAGCGGTCAATCACAGCCAAGCGTCACGCCATCCGTTTCGTCACTCACAACGTCCACAACAACTTCGTCGGAACCCAAAACGGGGATTTTGAGCACTGAATTGTTGAGCTCTGAAGTTTCATCCGACACTACCACTATCTGGAGAAGGAACATTGTCGGAACCCATATCAACGGATTCTACGCGCACATTGCAGTGACATCAACAGAAACTGTTTATCCGTCGAAAACTAGTCTATCCGATTCCGCAACCGAGTCCATATCGATTGGGAGCTCTACTCAATCGCAATCAATCCGCTCAACGACGACAGCCTCGTCGAACCTCCAGACGGGACTCCTGTCTTCGAGGGAAATCGCAACAGAAGTGATCAATGGCCAAACGGTTGTTCTTCTTTCCGCAGTTTACGGAACCTATATAGGCGGCCACTATGCTCAATACGCCAAGATAGACAGATCCACTGTGACAGCTACCGTGGCTCCTTCATCGATACAAACTAAATCAGGTTCAACGACGTCGTTCGTCTTTGAAGCGCCGAAAATTTCAGAAATACCAAAGGTATCGACTGTTGATGCCTCGGATCTCTCAGCATCGGGGCCCGTTGTCGGAGTGATCACGTCGAGTACCAACCGCTTCACAAACAATAACTGGGTCACCGTGCAGACTGTATTCACTTACGGAACCTACATTCAAGGCTATTATGCTCACATAGCGAAAACATCGACGGAAGTTCATCCCGCGACGCACGATTTCACCGAGACGAAACCTCACAACACCGTTACCTACGTCTCCAGTTCTGATTTGATAAATCCATATTTGAGCTCGACGAGTTCCGTCGGGGCCACTTCGTACACGAATGCGGCATCCGCTGAACAACAGTCCAACAGATGGAATCCTCTACAAAGCTCATGGAATTCCGATCTCCAGCCTTCTGTGAATCAGTTCACCCCTGAACTTTCGATATCTGGGGAAGCGACACCTCTTGCTCCGGTGCTCGACGGAGCGAGCGCAACACCGACACCGCCAACCTCTTCCTCAATCGCCAGTGACGATGACGACGAAGAGCTCAAGACCGGTCTTTTGTCGCGTTCTTCGGCGACGAAGCTTGTCAGCGGAGTGCCGTACGTGTTCACGTACGATGTCACGGGGACGTTCATCAACGGATTCTATGCGCACATCGCGCGAACAGTCAG
Organism: Neoseiulus californicus; assembly: GCA_028455905.1. Taxonomy (NCBI): domain Eukaryota; kingdom Metazoa; phylum Arthropoda; class Arachnida; order Mesostigmata; family Phytoseiidae; genus Neoseiulus; species Neoseiulus californicus. The sequence goes on from JAMQGS010000003.1 coordinate 20,137,782, forward strand.
CGCAACACTGGATGCCTCGAAACTGTCTCCGACGAGAACGGAAAAGACTAAGAGACCGATCCTGACATTCCACATAAGCGAACCAAATGATCAGCTGGAGAACCAGTTGTTCTCCGACGAGCTTTCCCAAGAGCTTCAGAATAAACTAGAGAAATCACTCTCACTCGATGATGCGAGCGATGGCAAGCAACCCCCAGGTAGACGCAACCGACCGGTTTTCCCTTCGAGAAGACGAAAGATTCCTAAGCAGACTGCCTCGCCCATCGACCCCGTTGAGACGGATCTCGAGAAAGCAACAGATTATCTGAATGGCGACGATGAAGATTATGATTATGATTACGGGCGAACACCCGATGCCTCGGATACCGAACACCTCGTGGAGCCTGTGCGGCATCAACGTTTGGCGAGGGCAGGGAGTGCGAACAACAAGAAAAACCGACTAGAGGGCGCCCAGAACTCGCAGAAAGGCGCGAGGGGTGAGCGACCGCAGAGGGTCCAGGGCCAACGCTCGAATCGACCCGCTCTGCTCGGACGACGTCGGAAGAGCGATCCTGTCCAACCCGCTGAGTCTTCGAGACAAGACGAAACAACAGATACTGAGAGACCGCGTCAAAGGAATCCACAGCGCCGAACCAGGAAGCGTCAGAGGCAAAACGACGAAGAGAAAATGGAGCAAGGTTCACCGAGACCGAGACAGAGGCAAGGTCGCAGGAAGATCAACAGGAGCCAACAACTGAGAGAAACAGACGCACCGACTAGAAGAGGGGGCCGCCGGAATTCTCAGACCCAACGGCAGGAAACTCAGGTTTCGCAGCCGCAAGGAAGACAGCGAGCTGGACGGTACGATCCGAAGAACAATCGGAACAATCTGCCTTCGAGTCTCCAACCGTCGACAACCATTCAGAAGTCCAGCATCACTTTGATGAACGTCGTGACCACGACGAGGACCGTGCCAATTTATCACGGCTTCCGAACGAGCTATGCCACAATAACGACCACGGCTGTCTCAACTTCCGTTGTGAAACCAACCGAGTACAGTATCATCGAGGATACAATCACAGCCACATCCATCGTGGATGGAGAACCTAGCTTGGTGGAAAAGTATCAGACCAAAACGCTACTAAACCGCAAGACTGAGATCAACCTCGATAGCACTACCATCACCGAGGTCGTGGTGTCGACGACAGTTCTAGAGCAGGTTCGAACCATTCCTATACAAATCGGGTTCCGGACTCGAACTGACATTATCACCGAAATGTCAACCTTGACTCAACTGCGGACCGACGTCCAAACAATAACTCCTGAAGCGACGGCCGCATGGAACGGTGGTCAGACGGTGTCTCCACTCCAGAACCCCTTCCTCCAAGCGAATCCTTTCGTGGGACAACTCGGTCAAAACCTATTCGCGAACGCGTACTTCAATCAACCAGCTCTTCAGCCTCAGTTCCTGACGAGCACCATCATTGAACCAGCAACGATAACATCCACGTCAGTGGTTTCTGTGAACCTCCGTGGGAGAAAAGTACTCAAAACCATCACGGACACTAAAGTTACAGACACAACAAGGCTCACAACATTCACAATCCAACCGACAGTGGCTGCTCAGCTGCCGTTGATAACCCCTCAGCCAGCAGTGCCAGCCGCACACTTCACAACCGACATCACACTTGTAGTCACTGACCATTTGGGACAAGCCCGTCCCGTGGTCACACGCGTAGTCCTTCCCATTCACCATGGGCAGAAAGTGGCTCGTTCACTCAGTGCAGACAGCTCCCCACAACAAAGCCTCGGCCACAGACTGTACACGGTACGCGACGATTCCGACGACACTGACGAGAACTATGATGACGACGGTGACGGTATGTACAGAGCGAGAACCGTGAGCTGTTTGTCTTTATTCACCAATTCTTTCGACTTTGTGTAGATCCTGGATCCACACAATCACCTTTCCTAGTGAACCTTATTTTAAACCTCCGAGAAACCTACTTGGACGATCTTTCGGTGGTACGTATCAGGAATTCGGAAATATAATAGAGAAATTCTTCCAGAAACGACAATCGAAGATATCACCCCCACGAAGACCAGAGGGGCACCTCCATTGACAACTATTCTCAAGAACGATCAAAGTGAGATCTACCAACGCGAAGCCAGTTCGCAACTAGCAAGGTACGATAACTTCAGGAAGTGGTGCTTTTCCCATATTCTCCTCGAAGAAATCGGGAGCAGTCAGCGTCATGACGATCAAGGTTAATTTCAACTCATCTTTCCAGAATCACGCGGTCGTCTGAGAAACCGGTGTTCGCGAAGAGGCGTCTTCTCCAATTCCAACAACCCCTGGGAGATCCGAGCTCGAGCTACTACCTGCCGCAATTCACGAACTACAATGAGTAAGTCAATAGAGAAATAAATCACAGCGGAAACGACTCCTGTGCTTTCAATTGGATCGAGATGAAGAGTTACGAGCCATTGCGTCCCTGAATTGCAGCCAACCTTACGCAAGCCGCGTCCTGCAACCGTCAGCGAACAACTACTACAGTGAGTGGACCACCCGATAGATGCGAGCTGTGACTCCTCACGTTTCAACCGATTACCACGAATATACATGAACTCGCGTTCGCGCGGAGAAATCTCGCTAAAAGCCCGTATCCCGCCATTTGCAGATCCTCAGCAGTACGATTTCCAGCAATACCAGCCGTATCAAGGTTACCCCCAGCAGAACCCGTACCAAAATCCGTACAGTGAATATCCGTACGAGTACCATTCTCAGGTATGATATTTGCTCCATTTTTCTTGAGTTCGCTAAAAAGCCGAGTATTGTACTCTCGATCGACAACGGTTCGAATAGGGGGGCTTATATTTGGTCAAATCCGCAGGTTCCGGTACCACCTCAGAACGATTTCCACAACCAGCTCGCTGGATTCCAGCAATCGTTCAATCCACCTGTGCAGCAGCAGCAGCAGCCGCAACCACCTCCACAACAACAACCCGAGCCTCAGCTACAACCTCCCCAACAACCACAACAGAGCGACTTGAATCAATACTCGCCTCTCCTCTCATACGACGTCAACCCGCCGAATCAGTTGGTTGAACCCGTTCCTCCGATTGAGGTGCGTCGATAGATAGTTCGTCAATTAACTATTGTCCACGTATATTACACTTTTGCTCTCAGTTATGATTGCTAAAGCACTTACATAATCTGGTAAGTTGGAGTGTCCCACATCTCCCCAGCGAATTGTTGTTTGATTCCGCTTTCTACTGTTCCGCAGGCAAGTCCTCCGTCCCGGAGCCTCATAAGGAGTTCAAAACTCAAACGGAAGACAATCCTCCGCAAAACTAAGCCAACACCTACGTTCGAGTTCAACCCTCAGACGCAGCTCGACTTCAATCCCCAAGCGCCGGTTGACTTCAACCCGCAAACTCCGCTAGACTTCAACCCCGATTCCTACGTCACGCCAACAAGGATTCGTAAATCGTCCGTTGTACGTCGACGACCTCAATCGTCGGAATACAGCGCGGTGAACGAAGAACTAACTGGGATCCCCGCCGCCAGTCCGGTCGTGGAATCCAGTTATTTTGTCCTTGACACTCCATCGCTCATCAGGAGCTCGCGAGTCGTTCCTCGACAACGCGCTTCGTCGGTTTTTGCTCCAGAGCCATCCGCACCATCCCAATTCCTCTTTGAGACCGCCAAAGTTGAGGAGCCCGTGACCGAGGCGCCCGAGACCGAAAAACGGAGGATCAAAGTGAAGAAGAATCCCGACGGTTCACGAAGAGCCATCGTGTCGAGCAGAGTTCAGAAGGCCCGTGATCCATTGACGTCAGTGGCCGCTCCAATCACTTTCTACACAACGTTTACATACATGACAACGTTCCTCCACGGAACTCACACGGTAGGTCAACGGCCCCATTTTCCGAACAATCATTCGCTCTTTTCTCATTTGTCTACCGGATATAGTTTGATCTATTTCCATGGAAATTTTCATCTCTCCTAATGAGCTTCCTTCAACCTATTTTCCAGGTCTATCAGAGCAGAGAATCAGTGGTCACTTCAGTGCACAGCATCGTCGACCCGACAGTCTTGTCTCAAATCAGCAACGGCTACTACGATGGAACGGCTACTCCTGTGAGCAGCAGAACCAGCGGTTACGCCACAACTATCGTCAACCTCCAGAGTCGACTTGCTCTTCAGTCGGACGAAACTCCGGTCGAGTCACCTGTTGTCGAGCCTCCGGCGAGTAGCATGACCACTTATGACCTCCAACAACTGGAGAATGTGAGGAAAACTGTGTACGTGCTCCAGACTTACATGTACACAGTAGTTGATGAAGCCGGCCTATTGCACACTTCTTCAAAAACTGAAATCAAGTCGAGCATCTATTCCACGCCAACTGCGCTGAACGTGAATCCAACGGAGCAGATGTCCATCAGGTGCGTAGTACCCGCGAACGGTGATCTTCGTCACCTAAATGGGGTTGGACTGACAGAACACTAAGGACAAAGAAATCACCCGGCTCATAACTAGAATTTTCGTTTCAGCAACGGCTTCCTTGCTTTGGACAACACCCGTACAGTGAACTTGGCCAATGATGTTCGAAACGGGAAAACAACCAAGGTTGATCTGTCTTTGAGAACAGTTGTCAAGTTGGACAACGTAGGAGATGGCATCCTCGCAACTCAGGCTGCAGTCCTGGACCCTTCAACCATCGAACCGTCTTCGACCGTCGTCGACGCTTACTCGACGAGTCAAACCGTCGCTCCGACCTCTTCAGAGGATGGCAACCGCAAGAGGATCAAGATCAAGTCGATCGTGAGAAAGAGGCCGTCTGCCAGTATCGAGTCCTCCATCGTCGATCCCACCGAGCTCTTCGAAAGCTCCTCAGTTCACGGTACCCCTGCCCTTGAATCCTCCACCGAGGCCCTACCTGAGCTCACAAGCGCGACAATTTCGCCCAGCAAGCAACTGAAGAGACTCAAGGTTACCGTGCGCAAGAAGGCTAGTAAGCTTCTGAAGCCAGTCTTAGATTCCGTGGTTTCGACTACGAGTGCCGAGACTCTTCGAAGTGTTCCGAGAGCCAGCCAGTTCAGAGGACGTTTGCGTGCGAGCAGAATCATCTCAAGACGTGTTCGTCCTTCCGACCTGATCCGGCAGTCTCCGATTCTGTCTGTGACACCTGTCGCTTTTACCACGACCACCCGACTGCCGATCGAGGTCTCGGGATCCACCGAATACCGCGATGTGGAATTGACAACGTTCTCCTTGGTAACTTCGACGATCACCCCAAGCTTCTTCCCTGCCAGTCCGCAGTTCACACGACCTGCGTCGATCCAGGCTTCACCGGTGGTGCTCACGTACTTCACAACGACCACGTACACGATCCCGGTGACACGGAACGGAGTCGCGACCTACTCTACGAGTGAGCACACCAACAGCCGCCTCGTCACCCAATATCCCGAACCTTCCTCACTTCAACCGTCCTTGGTGCTCGACGCTGCTCTTGTCAATGAGCTCCAAACACCACGAATCTCGGACTTTGAGACGAAAACCATGTTCACAACGTATACTTACTACACGACGTACTATTCGAAGGGATCGACGTCGGTTGTAAGCTCATTGAACGTTATTTCCAACACGGTTCAAGTCCCTGTGCTTTCGTCGATCGCACCCACAGCCGTGACTCCGTTGACGATACTGAAGACCTCGGAGAGATTAAGAGTTTCAACATCGTACTCTACGTTCACTTTCTACGCCACGCTATTCAACGGAACGTCATCCTTGGTTACTCCGTTCGAAGAAGTTCAGAGTCAGGTCTTTACTCTCACCGAGTCGTTCGTGGTCACAAGAACCGTCAGCATCGCGCCGACTTCGACCGCAACACTCGACTTGCAGTCGAGTGCGGCCCCAGAACCCAGCCAGACTTCATCGGTAAGTTTCGCGGTCTGCATAGTTTCTGTAGTTGTTTTCAAACCTGGGAAAAGGAGGGCTCCTTCCTGACTGTGGAGGAAAATCGATAATGTCTATACAAAAGAAGATCTCAGTGTAACTCAAAATCAAATTGATTCCGCAGAGCCAGTCGTTTACTTTGTTCACGCTGGCACCAGCATCGACATCTTCTCGCGCGTCCGGACCCCTGGTTCCATCAGTCAAAACTTTCCTCACGACGTTCACGTATTTCACGACTTACTTCCGGCAGTCGTCCTCATACGTTATCAGCAAAGAATCCGTCGTCACGAGTTACGCTACGCTCTTCGTGGATGCTGCGAAGGTGCGGCCCACAACTACAAAGAAACCGGTTCAAACGACCACCTCGGCGTTGGATCCGCGGTTCCCGTACACAACTTACACATCGTACACTACCTATACATTCTATACCACACTGTTCGGTGGAAAGGACAAGATTGTCATCTCGAGCGAGCAGATTGTGCCTCAGGTAACGGAAACTTCCAACGATTCAAGTTCGGGATAGTCATAACATATACAGACCAGAACAGATTGGATCTCAAATGAGGACGCGGTCGTTCCCTGCCGCTGAGACCGCGACCGTACGCAAGCATTGACACAATTATCATTCCAGGTCGTCACGAGAAAAGTGGATGCAACATTGGCGAATATTGCGCCAACGACCACGTCCTATTCGACATTCACAGCTCCTCCAGTCACGGAAGAGTTGCCGGCATCCGTCCCATCCTCAACAAGATCGACTCTCACATTCGAACTGGCTCCGAGCACAGAATCCTCGGGATCATCGTTCGCGGAGCCTTCGACGGCCCTGGAACAAGAGGTTGAAATCACGACGACATCAAGCATTCCCACTGTGGCGATGCCAGAGATCATTATTCGAGATCAGAAACCGACCGTCTCTCTTCGGAAGAAGGCATCAGCGGCGACAACCCTGTCGACAGCTGCCACCACACTTCCCCATACGCAAACCATCATTCTGGCTAGCTCGACCAGGTTCTTCGGTCGGGATCGCAGCCTCACTCACATTGGAGCTGGAAGTACATTACTGCTTATCACGGGAACCGATGGTCTCATCTCCAGAAGCCACGGTTCGCCTACGGCCACTGCCCCAGCGATCGATGCTACCTCCGCAGATTCAACGAAACTCATTTCTCCATCTACCACGACGCCCGGAAATGTCCTGGATCTTACTGACATTCTTGGTGGTAAGGGTGGCAAACTTGGAGAAGCCATCAAGGGTATCGTGAATCTGTTCAACACCAAGAACGGCACCGACGCTCAATCACCAAGTTCCAAGATCAGCAGGGAAGACACTTCTCTGCCATCTGGGCCTATCATGATATCCAGCCAAGAACCGCTCTTCATTCCTCTCAGTCCGGTCCTGGATATTTCGAGCTTCATTTCTCCGAACAGCGCGTCCGGCGTTATCACACCGACATCGCGTGCGGATTCGAAACTCACGCCGGTCTACAAGCCTCAGAGGCCGAAGGAGGACAAAGAGGCACATATTCCGCTCGAGAAGCTCATGTCGGACTTGTCCAAGGCAAAGACCAAGATCCTTGTGGATACGCCGACGGTTTCACCGAGCTCAAAACGCATTATCCCATCGACTACCATCAAATTCGAGGACTCGAACGCATCTGAAAGCGTTTCTGTCATTGTGGGCGCTGAAACCATATTCTTCGACGAGGGCGTCAGCACCGAGATACCAGATATTCATGGAGCCCTGCAGCCGACCGGAGTTTTGAGAAGCGTCTCTCCAACATCGCGAGTTGTCGTTGTGACACCAGAAGTTGAGATCGCCCGAGATTCTCTCTTGCCGCCCGGGTACGAAGTTCAGGCGCAATCTTCAGGCGGGCTTTGGCCGACGGCATCGTTCGCACCGGCCGAAACTCTCGTCCCTGAGGATGGAATCAAGGCGAGCAAGCCCACGATTTACTTCCAAGTTTCCTCGACTGTGGTCACTGAGAGTCCTGCCAAGGAGGTTGACTACGGTGGTGTCAAGGTCTTCATCGCTGGTCGCGGAAACAGGAAGCCTGTGGAGCCTGTCATCAAGGCAGAAACTGGTTCGCAGAGCACGAGAAAGCCGCTGCCCAACATTTTCAAGGTATGCAGCGACTTCTTGAATTGTAAAAATTTCCGAGTTTATCTCCTCGCGGAGAGAAGAGAACCTAGGTCCGAACCGTCTCTATTCATTTCAGGTCGGAAACCGTAAGAGCGGTCCGTCAACAACGGCTAAGCCAGCTTCCAATGTTCCGAAAGTCAAAATATCTTTCCCGAAACCGCCATCACCAACAGAGGACAAGCCCGACGATACCAACGACATCTTCGATGCCTTCAAACCGTTCAACAACACCAACCGAGAAGTGAGTTTCTTATTGTTGTTGAAAGTCGATGCTGCCCAGTACCCCCGTTTCCCACGTCATATAAATGACCAGCGATAACTCGGTTAGAATCAATGCGCTGGGAGAGTCGAAGGGTTTGCTATGAGGGAGTTCAGGGTGTTAACAGATTGATGAAATTCTTCAGCAATTCGATGGACCAACGCCAACACCTCTGTGTTATCCTGCTTGCGATTCGAGCCGACACGAAACGTGCGCACCGAACCCGTCGAAGAGCGCCCGCAACAAGTACATTTGCGTGTGCCGGCCTGGCTACACGAGAGACACGGAAGGCACTTCCACCAGATGTATCGGTGAGAGCAAATTTCACTTCTCCTCCGAAAATAGCCAATTTTACGGAAAAGAGTCATGAATTTGGAAGTTGAAGTTCACGCTAGAGAATCAATGTTTGACGATCATACACCAATCCACAGCGTCACAAACGTATCTTCTGCCCGTGCATCTCGTCCGAGCTTCTTCGAAGGGATCAGTTCAATCTCAGATGCCTCGGCTTCTGCACGCTCTCAAAGTATCGGTGAGTAACTCCTGACCATGCCATTAATTCGATATGATGTCTGGCTCAATCTCCAGAGTCTCGACCATTTGGATGTCGGGTGGATAAATAAAAAAAAACGTCGCATTCCAGCTGGAGCAAACCTACAGCGATACTCTCGGTTTCCCGAAAGGGTCTCTGCTCGACGCCAAGGTCAATACGGTCCAGAAGGTCACAAACTACAACAACGAATCCTCTGTAAGCATCAGAGTGTTGACGAAAACAGTGAACAGAGGCCTAGAAGCAGGGGCCACGAATATGGATACCCAACCGACTATTATGGAAATGATGTCAAGTCCCACGATGGAGGCGCTAACTGTGTTTCTACTCGATACAGATCGTTCTCACACTGGCTTTGTCTCAACGAGCTACAAATACGGATTTGTCGCTGCCCTCATTGTCATCGCAGTTGGCGAGAAGCGCCTCCAAGCTCAACGATTCTCTTGAGCAACTTCAATCGCCCTTCGTGCTTTTGGGATCTTCTCCGATTGATGCTCTCAAGGATCTTGACGAGTGCTCTTCTTCTGACCTCAACGATTGCAGTGCTTACGCCAAGTGTATCAATGTGCCGGGTGAGTGAAACTGTCAATTATCGTCATGCTTTGAAAACCCGCCCCGTAATCCAACAGGAGACTCATTTCAACTTTATTCCCGTAGGTTCGTTCCACTGCGAGTGCAAGTCCGGCTACCAAGACTTGGATACTGAGTCTCCGGGCAGAACATGCTCATCGGAAATCAAGAACTGCCAATTCTGCAGCGCTAGAGGCAGTTGCATCCTGGGCGTTGACAACGGTGTCGAAAAGACCACTTGCAGATGTAACACAATGTACCTCGGACGTCGTTGTGAGATAAACGGACTCGGTAAGCCGCTTGAAGCCCTGACCTTCCCGATTTCGTATATCTACGATTGCCGGATTCATCGGATTGCGCACTTGCTGACTATTATCCTTCATTCTCTTTCAGTTTTGACGATTGCGCTACCAATCGCGCTATCTCTGCTCACGTTAACTATTTGCTGCTCGGTGCGGCGCTGCCGACCACGATACAGGACGGCCGCAGTCAAACCACCGCTTCCTCAGAACAAAATGGCCATGGGTAAGCATCTCAAAGCGAATATACGAATCTGTCGTAATTTCATCAACGAGTTCAGGAGAGCCCAGTCCGTCAACGACAATGCGGACTACAAATTAAACCGTATCCCCCACACAGCCTATCCTGGTTCGGGTTCGCTCCTGACTGCCTCTGATAAGGGACATTCAGATAAAACCCAGATGATCAGCGACAGTTCCAGCGAAGGGGAGACGAGTCATGGCGGCGACCATTGGCACCATCATCATCACCATCCAGCCATGGATGGTCGCCACACTCAGGTAAAACTCAACTCTTCATGTTGAGAACAGAACATACCACACTTGGCATCGCTCGTAGCTATCGCGTATTATCACGATATCATCCACTCAAAATCGGGACTTGACACTGATTATGACTTTTGCAGATGTCCTCCGGGGGTTACAGCGGTTACGGTGACTCCTTGGCCGACACGTTGGCCAATCACCACCTACCGTCGATTGTCATACCTCGAGTCAGACCGAAGCTGCCGGTTCGCCAACGATGAGCACTCAGACAGAAACTAAGATATTTTTTATTAGAAGCCGATCGACACACTCAACAATGTCCAAGATCGAGTACCTTCTGAGAGTCATGTCAGCTCGGAATCTGTTACGCGATAGCTGCCGATATTTATTATTGCGTAACCAGATATTGTTGTAGAATGAGGAGTATTTAAACACAGCTAATCGACTCCAGTCAATCGTAGCAACTGCTGAGAATATTGTCATTCTAACTTATTTAGTTTAAGAACAAGATCCGAGATACAATCCGTTGTGTGCTTTCGACTGGACTGCCAACGATGGCCTGCGTTTTAATTGTTGGCAGGCGTCGCGAGAAACGTCGATCGTCCGGTCAGCGACAGCATCGGATGCCCCTGATTTTGGACCCTAGTTGAACTTCCCGAGGTCTCATTGATTGTGAGGAGCCGCGGAAATGGCAAGGTCAAAACACTTAAACCCTTTTGAACATCGAGGAATCAGGTTGTGCTGGAAGGAAAGCTGTCAAAGGCGGGGAGTGAAGCTCGTCGGAGGCCGTCTGACATCCTCCCTGAGAATCATTCCCGGCGGCTAAACTTTCTATTTTTATTTTCCGAAATACTTTCCGTCGTGCCATCAAGAGACCCGAGACACAATCCTGTGATTTTCTCGACTCTATACTGCAAAAATTGCGAAATCCGCTGAGTGAAGCGACAGTCGGCCAACGCAACTGCGATCGGTTGCGACGCCGAATGAGAGAAACAAACAGTGGCTTCAAACACTCAGTAGTGTTTTTCGCAAACGACGCATGGAACGTAAAGACGACGTACGTTGTGCCTTTTACTTTTCGACAATGACCGCACATCCTGCCAAACTATGGCGGCGGGCCCTAGGTATAATCGCGAAGACGACTGACTGATCACTGATGAACCGTCCGATTGGATGATGTGCAATTTCTAGAGCACGTTTCCGCTTCGGTCGACCAGTTGAAACAAGTAGGATGTCCCTAGAGTGAATGAACGTCAAACCACTTCCCCACAACGTGCCGATTAGGTATCGAGAGGATATTTGTGTAGGGAGATACCCCAATCGGGTCCCAGGCACGACAATTATCTGCTGGATTCTCGTCGATTCGTGTTGCGCTCATTAAGAATCGTGCTGCGCGCTTTCTTCTCCAAACTGAGAACTTTTGGTCCGCCTTCCCTAAGTCGGACTTCTAGGGTCTGAAGCTTTGGAGTTGTGGTCGTTCCAGTCTGACATTTTCATCGTACAGTATCAGTGCGTAAACTTGCTGTTTTGCTCAAAACTTAGCATGACGTGTTTTGGAGAAGTTCTCGCTGAAATTCGTGAGCTTCAATAAATGCCGACATCTGTTTCCGGGTATCCCCGAGCGGGCTAGAGCCGGAAACCTTCGGTGCCGTTGTTAAATGGAAAGCTCGTTGAGATACCCACTGACATATGATCGTTGATGTTCGATCCGCCCGGCGTCTGGCGATCATCCATAACTCCTCAATGAATCAATTTCGGTCATCATTCTGCTTCGCACACACTCTTCATGTAAAATTGATCACCAACGAGAAATTAATTGTTAGGGAACGCAGAACATTCATATCGCATTTTCGGAATTAACGAGCGTGCCGAAGATAATCATCAATCGGACGCAAGAGTGGCGCAAATATACGGAAAATGAAAGTGTAAATAAACGTTCGGTTGTGTTTTTCTAAACTAGAATTTGTTTGCCATCCTATTTGGTGACTGTAACTATCCGGAACGGAAAGGCGACGACTACCCCGGAACCAGGCGTAAGAGTTACGTATCAGATGAGGGGCTTTTCTATTGGACTCTATGAGGAAAGAGTTTCCCTCGAACATGGGCCGATGAAAGATGAAAAGTCCTTCGAAAGCCGGATTTCAGAGTATATCGCGCATTCCATGTATACCCGACACTGATGTCGAGTTCATGTGTTACATTGCGTGATACGGACATCGAATATCTGAGACGATGAGTCAAGGCAACTGCTCAACTCGTCTACGGCTAGAACACGTGAAGGCTTTGCGTATTCGGCTGAAGAGATAGCAAGGTTCAAACTGCGGAACCCTCGTATGCATTGAGAGTCGCCCGTATCATCGAAACCGAACCGCATTCATGATACCAATGTATCAACTCAAATCACGAAGGCGAACGCCGGCATTGATACCTCATTTGCCCCTCTTGGCTATCACGGCTACTGGGGCTTTCCACACGAAAGACTCGTCGGAGTTCAATGATTTCAACGCCCGCCATCGTGTTTCCTCGGGCGGAGCTCCAATGACTCCACGCAAGCTCCTGCGAGCCTTCGTCGATGAGCTATGGGTAGGGATGAAGTTTTGTCGCGGCAAGATAGAACAAAAATCGCGATCAGATCGCGGTCGAAGAACGTAAAATCGCGGAAATGAGCGTAAACGGTAAAAATTCGCGGCAAATCGAGAACGCCACGCAGCGATTTAAATGCAATAGGTTTACTACATTATATTGATTCACTTTCTCAAATCGAGACGTTGGGAACATGCAATCTCTCAGTACCTAGCTGAGGAAAACAGACTCTTGACAACGATCCCTTCACAACAATCCCGAGTTCTGATACAGCAAGTTGTACCGGTAGGTTTTCCGCCACGATGCGGCGCCGATCTCCGCTGCAGCAATGTACATCGAGCTACGTGAATTCTGACTCGCTAGCTCGATTCGGAGAGTGAGTTTCCCTTCAAGGGCTACTTCTTCGACAAGCTCCATCCGATTCCACGGGTATCGATCGAGAAATTTGCAAAAATCGCGGTGAAATCGAGGAAATTGCGGGATTCGCAGAAATCGGGGGGAATCGGGAGAAATCGTCGCGATTTTCGCGGCTGCCGCGACAAACCTCCATCTCTAGCTATGGCAATGAGTTTCAGGGATTCGCACAGATTCGATTTGCACCGGACGATTTGCGGATTCGCACGTGGCTGGGCGATACAGCGGGTTTCACCCAACGCGGTGAACTAGTCAACTGCCAAATGCAGTCAGGCTTACAAATGTAGTCAGTCGGCGTGCAAATGTGGCGTACAAATAGCGTACAGATTATAAGCCGAAGTCCTGCAAGGAAGGGTTCGCCTCGAAGAAGAGTCGCGAGTCCGGCATCGCTGATCGCAGAAGATCAATGTACGAAGGCCGGGTGTTCCGAGCGACTATAATGGGCGGCTACCGAGTGCAGCATCGGTACTGGAAGGGGCCTCTACTGGCTAATGTGCAATGGCTGGTGATTCAAGCTCCTCCTCGAAAGTCCAGCCCGTGAATCTGATCCCCAAGTGAGGGCCGAGCATTCGAGACACTTGAGACGACAGAGTTTCCGACATCGACGGCAGGTGCCTCCGTGTGAGCGGTGCGCCTGTCTCGCGCGCTTACGCTTTCGCTTTTGCATGTGGTCACTGTGGTGGCTCATCATTACAATCCATGTTGACTCGTGCCACATCATTCACGGGCGGCAGGTCGCTGGTTCGAACTTCGTTCCGTTATACCAAGAGGCCGACTCCTTCTGAAATTGTCTTCAGGGTTCCCGTCTCACAGCAAATGCTCCGTGAAGTGAAGCGCAACCCTCATCATTGAACTCTTGTTCTCCTCGAGGGACAGGAAGAGACCCGAAGTGACACCCTCCGTCCTGGCTAGCCGTATCCGTCAGCCTGGAATGCAGCTCGATATCCGATGTGGTCGGAAGATAGAACCTATTCCTCGGTTTTTCTCCGCAGAGCTCGAAAATTGTTGAGATGATAAACACGTGATCCTAAACATGGCCAGGGCAGTATATTGTATCGTATAGTTCCCAACAGAGAGTAAAACCTGACTTCCGGGGGACACCGATTTTCGGGGCCCGAGGCTCACGAATATGGTATGAATGAGTTCCGCTCCATCACAGAGGAGAAATGAATACTTCTCTGACCTCGAGAGGAGCGGTTCAAGTCGTGACCTTGGCCATGGTTGGTCATGTCAAACACCCCCTTATGACTTTTGCAATCCTTCGGGAGGCCGTTCTTCGCCGTACTGCAGCGGGGCGACGAGGTGCTCTCTTTGTTCACTCAACATTGCTTAGCGAACTATCAGTCACAACTTTTCGCTATCGTTCTAGGATTGCCGCGTTTGCTATCCGAGCCGATTCATTGCATCAAGATCTCTGTCATCGCTCTCGTATGCGATCAAAGTCGCGAACGTCAACAGTGTATCGGGAAGATGTTCATCACCGATTCAGACCCAACTCCATTTCCGCCCTGAGTCTTGGTGTCTCGACGTTTTCACAAATTATTTTCTTCCAAGACATATTTAGTTGCGTGACTTCCGGAGGCAGGATATGTTTGGCACACATCGCTTGTTCGTCCTTCGTGTATATTGCTTGAGTGAATATGCATCGGGGCAGCTGGAATGTTCAGATTGGCATACAGGGCTCATCGAGGAAGAGATACAGTTGCGAAAAAAAGTTCCCGGACACAGCTCGGTTTCGATGAGGCTCGGTCCTTGAGTTTTTTTTGCGGAGATCTGAGACTCAATCCTGTGATTCTCATCGTTCACGGCACACTCTTGAAATACATCTCACTGCGGTAGCCATAATCCACCATGATACTCTTGAAATTACATCAACGAAGTTGAGCTCTTTCCGGGAACTTTTATTCGCAACTGAATGAACCCATGTACACCGGTGTGCGAGCGAGCCGAACTTCCGCAGGTTCTCCTTTTCCGTTGGTAGTTACTCTCGAACGATCGGATTGAAACTTGTAGATGTATCAAATTCAGGTAAGACACGAATGAATTCCATGTATTCTCGTTTATTGAAACCGAAATGATGACAAGGGTTCTAGCAGCGTCCAGTATTTGTTTCGCGTACACTGACAGACGTTTCAGTTGAAAATTGTCGTAAGGGAGGTCAACCTAACCCGTCGAACATGATTGCGGGATTACCAGCCATTGGTTGATCAGCTCGGTGCTCGTGAACACGATTCGCTCCGTCTGCTTTGGAAAAATACGATCAAACGACTACGGTGCTGACGCAGCATTCGCACTCAGTCAAGGAACCTTCTCAACTCTGGTTCATTGACAATACAGAGTCGCACTGCGTCCGCTCTCTCAGCCAGCGTTCTCAACTTTGTATCTAGAACACACTCACTAAACAGGAAACGAAAAGACCGCCGTTGAGCTCGGATTAGGGAAAGAGGTGGTTTTCGCCCTTGATGTTTCGAAATTATTCTTTTTTATTTCCGTTGATGTTAAGATGATCCGGATAAACGTTCAAAGTCGAATGGGTTCTCTGCTCCTCTTGGATTCTCTTTCTGCTCGCTGATTGAAATGCTGGCTCCCCTCTATCAACAGTATCATCATTATTATTGTAATAATAACCGAGTGCTCCTACTCTGTCACATCTCCACCTCGCGCGTTCTTATCTCTCAATCCGTTCGATTCACAGTACGGTTTTCGTTTGCTGAGTGTATCATTTGATTAACATTATCTTCCTCTCAATCCACGTGAATTGTTTGGTTGTTTACTTGGTTTTGTTGTGTTCATCCGTTCGCGTTTGTGTGTCTGTGTCTTCGGGTGTCTGTGCCGTTCGTGATTCAGAAGATGAACTTCCCGAGAATGAATCCGCAGATGATGAGCATCAGCGCATAGACAAGGAGCGTGTTGTGCGAAACCTGCGATAGTGGGCCGGAAGATGACGGAGGAGGGTTGTACGAGGGAGCGCTTTCCGTCGCTTGTGGAGGATTCTTGGCGCGATGACGCAGGCCATCCTCCTGTTGGGAAAGGTGTTTGGTTAGCGAAGGAGAAGATTTGTCAATCGCACTCTGAGAAGATAGTGATATCTGTTCATCAGGAATTGATCTTCCAACAATAGATGAGTGGAGTGGGACTCTCAACCGTACCCTCAGCGTGGAGTTCTCTTTTCTGAGATTGAAAACTTCGTTTTGGAGTCGTTTCAATTCCTCGCGGATGTTCGAATCGCCATGGGCTCCGACATCGTGCTGAAATGGAATGAAATTGGTTCATGCCGTACTTCTGAGAAGAGAAGAATGGAGCAGGATTGACAGGGGATGGGTGATGGATTGGAGGGAAGGCCATTCTCAACGATGAACATTTTCGAATATCAAAGCCAACCGAGTTTATATAAAGTTGGCAGTTATGGACAGCAGGAATCGAAACGATATCATCATCCTTGGCAGCATTAACATTTATGGAAGTACGTCGATCCACAGACTCCACGGAGTATTTCTCGCAATAACAGCGTTATAGGAGACGGAAACATCCATTTTCGGCGGTTATGGATAATTACCTGAACTGTTGGGGAGAATACTTCCTTTTCGCCATCATCAGTGGCATGAGCGCCCTCATCTTCAGTGTCGGGCATGTCAAACACGCAGCGTAGTTTTGAATCCATGATCATCTCTTTCGAAACCTCCTGTCAAGAACCGGAGGTTGATTTCCTCTCCGAAAAAATACCGCTCAAAAATACGAGGAAGAACATTCATCATAATGAAGCTCCATGAGCGTACCTTCCAGAACACATCGTTATTGATGTTACCCTCAGGTGCGTAGACCGATTGCACCATGAATTTATGTTTGTTCCGCTCTTGGGGATCGTACTCGAAAGGTTGGAGCATAACCTGCAGAGGAAATGAACAAGGGTTGAGAACTGGGTGCCCATGCCCCATCTAATATTCATTCTGAAGAGTCGACGGCAAGTAGCTGGCTTCCATCTCTTTCGAGCTTACCTGGACATTCGTGCTCTTGTGAGGTTCTATCACGCCGCAGTTTGGCCGAACGCAGTATTTTTTCGGGGCCGTCGTTTTGACTTTGAAACAAACTCTCTCATTGGAAGGGTTTGTGAGCTTCAAGTATGCGGTGACCACTTCAGTAAAGGGACCTGCAAAGACGAAAAACAGAGATTGTGTAATGCCTCAGATCAGCGAATTCTTCTCATTGCAACGCTATCTCACGACGATGTGGGGAAACATTCGCTACGCCGATCGGTGGAGCTGTGATCTACCCGGATGCGGACATCCATTCATGAGCTGCCGTACGGAATTCTGGCAATAGAAGGAAAACGAATTCGAAGCCCTGTGACGAAGTAGCTTCAATTCATTCAAGAGGACGCCTGCCTTCGGTTTCGACCACGAGGTCAGAGAATCTGCATAGGATAGAAGGGGCAAGAGATCCGAATTCGATACCAAGAGCATCGCGAAGAGCAAAGCTCGGGAACGCTGAGATTTCAGAAAGACAAGGCCCCGAGGGATCGGCTTCAAGTTGCGTTCGCACCTCTGTTAGCATTCGATTTCGTGTCGGATATGATGCTGGCCCGACAACCGCTCAGAGCGCACACCAAGACACCGGTCCATTGAATCGGGCCGATTTCTTCAGACGGGAAGAATCGCTGTTCAACAACACCAAGACTGCTGTTGGCGCCGCATAAGATTCAGAACCAGCCTTACAATCTGACGTTGGCTTTTGTCAAGCCCTGAATCGGTTTATCTATCGAAAGAGCCGCTTGATCCTCCCAGCTTAATAATGACAAAAACGAGGGCAATATGAGACTAATTCGATGTCCCATAAAAAGACTACCTGGGTAAACTGAACCCAGCGACCGACTGACCGAGCAGCCATATGCTCTCAAGCATCGAGACGCTTCATTTCACGAAATCTGACGAATCTGCTGCGACCGTAACGTGGGCCACGCATAGCGATCATCATCGCAGAAACGGGATCCCGGCGTCAACGAAAACGTTGGCAAATTAAAGGCACTACGACGGGCTCAATCGAGCCGCCTGACTTTTCCTCAACTCGCTTCGTTACGAAGCGCAAACAATCTGTTCGGGACGATACTTCAAGCGTGAATTGTGGGAAATCTCGCGCCTGAAATGAGTCTGGAAAAGTGATTCCCATGACATTAACCTCAGAGCTGGTCGTTGGGCGCCCGGTCAGCCACCACCACCACTTTCAGAAGTAGTGTCTAGTGTACCGCTCAGCCCACTTGTGAAAGGGACTCGTTGTTGTCCGTTCATGTACCGGATTCGTACAGTTTGTCTCAATCGTGGCATCCGATTCCCGACAGCTCCAAGCCGCCGAAGTTGACGACAGTGATGACTTACCTCGAAATCTGAGTTCATTTCTGGGTTCAAGCTGAAGTATTTGCTCCATTTTAGCCCTCTAGTGACTGCTCTGAAGAAACGCGAACGAAGGGGTCCCGGTGGAGGCCTCGAGACTCGGGCGCTTTTGTCGTTTTCTTGCGGAAGTTCACTCTAAAACTCGCCGATTTTCTCAACGAAAGCTGCTCACAGCACTACCGAGCAGCCACAGTGGTGGTTCCAATGTTATCCCTTTAAGCGCATGCGCTAGCTGTAGGCTGCTCCCGTGGCGACTGCCGCCAAGCTGGCGGATGTACAGGACCCGCCAAGATTTGAATCGATCGCCGCACGGGACACCCACTATACTCGCAAGAAATACCTCGGCCGCAGTCCTGTTTTCGGGAACTTCGACGCAGGGCGCGTTCCTGAGGTATCGTTTCACCGCTATACCATCAATCGAACAATGAACAGGTGATGATCCGCACGCTGCTCCGAAAAACATCGCGTACCACTCCAGCCTGTAGTAGTGGCAGAAGACTTCGTCGACGTCAATACTTGACGCTCACTGGAAGTTCAGGGAAGCAGTGCAATGTTGCAGATCTGGTACATACTACGCAATGGAAACTCCTCTCATGACGCCTTTGGGAGTCGACGGGGGTTTCGTCGGATCGCATCCTGGGAACACGCAGAAAGACGGCCTGGGATGAGTCACAAGGATCAGGGTTCATGGAGATCGTAGACCCAGGAGGTCGTTCCGACAAGATTTGCCTCACAACAATTTTGTTCGCATCGATAGGTAGATCTCACTTCAGGCAAACTTGAGGCGGTGCGATTCGTATGTCTGGTCATTGGCTCAATCAGCCGATGACGAGACTTGTCGGTGTCACGCAGGGCGGCATCCTACGTAGACAGGAACAATTCGTGGCACTGCGTCATGATTTGGATTCGGTCCTCACAATCAACTCCCTGCTGGAGTATCCCTGATGCGCCTTCGCGATGTTCGAGCATACAGAGAGAAACGTTTTATCGCCCGTGAAAATTCGTCATTCCGAATTTCGACTCCCAGTTTTCATATGACCCTCGGCTCCGAATGCTAGTAAAGTAGAATCCGCTTAATCGGCCCACCGGATAGAAGGCCAACCCGCTTATTCGGTCCGAAACTCCCCGCCCGAATATTCTTTTCTCCATTCAAGTCAGTGTAAACGTGGCTCCGGTTGATCGGCCAAGCCGGTTATTCGGCCCGAATCGCTTGGTCCCGATGTGGGCCGATTGAGCGGATTCTACTGTATGTGGACTGCTGAACACTCGTCTGCATTACAGCTTGGGCGTTATCCACGACAAGACATCGAGTCAATCAGTAGTAGGCCTCAAATTCGGCAAGAGAATCATTCAGATCACCTTGTACGCGTGATTCTCGATTGGGGAGAATAGATCCCGAGTTAATTCAGCATGGATCCTTGCTCCCCGACTTGTCACCGCAGCATCGTGAATCGCGAGCCCATACTGATCTTCTTGGAGCGGATGCAACAGTCATACATAGAGGTCGAAGATTGGAAAGCTGGGGATGGAGGAAAGGCATTTTTCTAGGACGGAGGAACGCGTGTCAAGTATTCCCGTGCGCGGGGGAATGCTGTGATGATTACTATGGGTTGAGACAAAGCTGTCTGAGTATTAGGATTCGCCTTGGCTGAAGCTTCGGTCAACTCATCAGCATGCTGGTGAAGTGTCAACCCAAAAACTTCAAATGGTCCTCGCGTACACGAAAAATGATGGTAGCAGCTAGGGAGGTGCTCAATTGTGAACGTCCCATCTCCCGTCAGTGCTTGCTGACTTCGTTTTGCCTGGTACATCCGCAGTACATATCCAGACCAATCCTGCTTTTTTCGAAGAGGAGTTCTAAGTTTCGATTGGATCTCACTGGAGTTTTTCAGCCCTTCCACATCCGGCTATGCAGTAATCATTCGAATGGCCCTTCAGCGCGGCGTTCCTGTCAAAGGAAACACACCAAGACAAACTAATTGCCCCTGATGATATTCATCCCACAAACGCGAGGGTACGCGAGCTGTGACGGGGAGAAGCACCTCGGATCGCAGGGGAGGCTCTTGCGTATTTGGCTCAAATGTACGAACGCGTGCAAGATCTGACCCCGGCATCATACCCAGACCGCCACAATGCCCCAGACCCCAAAAAGCTGCCATCTTATGATATCCGGGTGTGCGCTTTAAAATGAATGTTCTCGCTTTCACGGCAGTGGAGATTACAGAAATCAACGACGCTGACACGGGACTCGGGGCAGCTCGTCATAATCATATTCAGGGATGAGTGAAACGGATGGATTACCACCATGAGTATCTTCTCAAGGGGAGATGAAGGAATTGTTCCGATCACGCGGAATTGCTGGATCCCCGCAAGGAGTTCGAATTTTCCGAAGGCCGTGTTTCAGGGAGGTCATGGAACATATCCCACGCATAATCTCTCCCATGGAAAAAGAAATGTCCGCCATGGGAATGTACGCCACGAGTTCCAAAGTGAAGATTGAATCGCGTCTTGACGTAGCAACAAATATTACGGGGAAACTGGAAATCCGCGACTGCTCTCGCCGCGAGCCAATCTCGAAATCGACACCGCATGTCACACGCATAGCAGGCCAGATGGTAAATTACGAGTTTAGCGGAATAGTAGGCCGGCTTTTCCTGACTCGACGAAAAAAATCATCTCGGAATCGGATATTCGCTCTTCCGTTGCGGTTTGGAATCTTTCGAATCCCATCGATGCCGACGAGCCTGAGCACCCATAATCATCATGTGAGAGATTCCTTCATCTGTTTTCCAGGCGGAGAGGATCTTCGCGGAGTATGTTCAAGCCAGATCATGGACGAGAGAAACTGATTCGATTTCGCGGCCACGTCATTCAGTCACTAGCTCCTGAGTTTCTTGTTGAGCCTGAATAGATTTGTCGCTGGATCGTGCGTCGGAAAGTTCATGTTGGAGTGAGTGGGTTATCAAATCTGCGAAGACCACAAGGCTCGCTTAGAGGCAAAATTCCGAATCCGGCTTCCCCATGATTCCAACATGAAACGTTTCAGAAACCCATTAGACTACTGCATCGCGAGCAGGAACGTCCGAAGGAAGATCCGAACTTCCCGCTAGCCATTTCGCAGGCATCGATTTGGAAGGAAGACCGAACGTCTCCCCGGAGGGAACAAGTTGTATAAGAGACACACGAGTGCTGTACGCAGCCCATAGTCGCATACGTAGCCCGGAATCGATACCCCAGAACTGCCTGAGAGCCTCGTGCCACATCTAGGAGGTTTGCGTTCAGCATGAGGAATTGCTTGAAACTCTCTCGGAAATGTTTGATCGCTCAAAGATCAGAGTGATCGGAATTCCGCGATTCTCATAGAACATCGTCGCGGTAGTTTTTCGAGGAATGTCATGCGGTGAACGTTTATTCGCGCTCCGTGTCTTGCTTTCCTTGAAGCAATAGCAACAGATTGTAACAAGGAGAAGTCGAGCGAAAACGAAAAGTAGCGTCGACTTCTCGAGTCATTCCGAAAGGTAATTCGTCGGCGCGGATGTCAAATAGTGCAAATGCTCCACTGTTTCTAGGACATCGGATTTTTGCACATCCGCAGACCCACAACGAGTGGGTTCTCTTACGGATGGATACCGTACAGAGTGGTGTTCCCTACTACCGAGCCAAACGGGTGATCCACGTCGCGTCGCAGGATACGAAGACGAAGGATTATATTCGGCGACCGTCGTCCTCGGATCTTCGCTCAGAGCGCGGCTCCGACTGGTAGGCTCTCAGTAGTTTGGTTAAGTCGTGTGGAGGGGGGTAGACGACGGCGACGGTGGAGCCCGCCCTCTGTCGGCTAGGATCTGATTCAGCGTTGCCACGACCATCTCCACAACCGCTAACGCCAGCCAGGCAGGAGGCAGGCAAGGAAGAAGGCAACCAGCCAGGCCGCCAGGCATGGAGCGAGTCATATAGACGGAGCACACAGTGTGCCAGTGAAAGCAGAACTCTTCGAAAGAGCAGACAGACGAGCAGCACGACGGCGGCCGCTGCTGCTTTTGTTATGATCATGAGTTCATAGAGGCTGGTGGTGCTGCTTTCACCAGGATTCCAGAGTCGGAAAGTGAGAAGCGTTAACCAGCGTGGATTTCACGCAGTTCGGTTTCATCTGATAGGATGCAGGCGTCTATGCCAGTGACACTCAGCGATCTCCAGCACGTTTCCGTTATTTACATCGACCCTGTGATTCGTTGAGCTGTCTGCAAAAAGTTCCGGCTCGCTCTGACCAACAAAGTTCGCGCGACACTTTCTCTTTTCGGGTGAGTTAACTTTTCCCCAACTTTTCGCGGATTCAGTGTGTCAAGCGCGGTAATGTCCCGTGTGTTGCCAAATATCATTCCAAAACCATTCTCACCGGATGAACGACGACTCGTTTAGATCGAGCATTCCAATGCTGCTCCGAACAGAGGTCCTCCAAAAGAAAAGAGAAGAGTTCTTGACTGAGAGCCGGGATTGTTTATTATTCTGGTGCTACACCGCCTGTGGGAGAAATCTGAGAACGTCGATAATGGGAACGGGAGTTTCTTCTTGACCCGTTCTAGACGTCCACCGCCGGAGACAAGCTTGGGAGGAGTGCAGCTCCGAGTTACCTCGCGTAATTTCCCGCATCCCGCAACATGGGACTGCTTTGATCAGAATATCCGGGACCTCGGGAGCGATCAGTCTCGGAGGTAGTTGTTGTTTCTTGTATATTCAAGTATAGCCATTTATTTATAGAAGAGGGAAACCTGATGGGAGCTCTGGTCGGATCACCTATCGCCCCAGACGATCGTTGATGCAGAGTCTAAATTGGGTTCGGATTTTTGTTTACGTCGTGCTTGAGATCCTCTTGCTGCGGCACGCTAGTCCTTGTTCCTTCACTCCCTCTGCTGAGTCTCCGACTTTTCGAGAATCTGCAGCTGCACTTTCTTCTACGCTCGCTGCGGTTGCCGTCGCCGTCGCCGTCGTCGTCTCGCATACTTGGTCGTCGTCGGCGGCGATGGCGGCGAACCGGGCGTAGTTCAAGGATCGGGTTGCGGGGCGATAGAGAACACCGCATTGCAAATATCCCGAGGGCATAACTTTCCACTTGTGAACTTTGAAGGAGTTTATAAAGCTCATATGAAGTCTCCTGCTCCTTTTTTCTACAAGGCCGCTCAACTCCTTGCGTTCGAGCCCTAAGGCCACTCGTAGTACTTCGTGATGTCATGTCAGCAGGTTATCAGCTGACATCGAAATAAGAGGCTGGTTATCAAACCTCGTCTCGTTGTCGGCTTCTGGAAACTCGAAATTCTATCTGTGCACTCCTAGCTCGCTGGTCTCTCCGCCCCGGTTCCTCCATCGCCATACCATCGAGATCCGAGGGACTCTGCGGTTCGGAGTCAGGTGGCCCTCTAAAGCCGATGTGAATCAGAAAAAGTTGCGGGTTGACGAGCCGCAATTGGCTTAGTCACCCTCCAAACTTGAGGATTAGTTCCCGTATGACGTCATGAAATACGCGGCAAGCTATAAAGCAGAACAAGTTCGCTCATGTTTGACGCAGCTTTTCCCGTGGTTGGTTGGTTGGCTGACTGACTGACTTCCTAAGTGGCCACACTCTCGATGCTCGGCTCTGCTGAATGCCTCCATGACCGATTACCGAGATGAACCTCGCGCTCTGAACCGACCCCGTGAAGTTGCGGTCAGGCTCACTGCTCTTGGGCTGTACTCCCTAGTATCTTCGGCTCTGTTTTATACTTCTGGTCTACGAGGCTATATTTCACTGAATAAGTCAACTCGCTGCATACGGTACGATGCCAAGGGACGCATGCGATCGTTGTCGTCGATACGCAATATTCATAGCGCTTCTAGGGCTTCATCAGCCGGCTTTGACTGCTGCGTCTGATACCTGTTCCCTCGTGCTACGCTTATGCAGCATGTAGTCCGGGAGCGGAGCAGCTTTTGTGCGTTTTCTGAGAGCCATTATTGCTCTTAGTCTGCATATTCTTTTTTCCTCTCCATTCACCAACTGCTTCTCTCGAAGGAAGTTGTTTTCAGCTCGCTGTGATAGCCATTACGCCTACGATGTTATCCACACACCGGTCTCCACCCGTGTGCGTGTTCCAGCCGCCGGAGAACTAAGTGTACGGCTACGTGTATACCATCGCCTCTTGGCGAAAGCTTCTTTTTTCTTGCTTGTTTGACTACTGGTTTAAACAGTCGCTCGTGTCGAAGTTTGCGGAGCAGTTCACAAAAAAAAGAGAGCGGTGAAGATGTTTCCCCGGAGTGAAATCGTTTTTGAATTGTGCCCTAAACCCGCGGAACTCGAACGGCGGCGAACAAAGTTGAAGGAACACAGTGTCAAGACATGGCCAGCGAACGAAATGTTTCCACAGACTGCTCAACCGTTAGGAACGAGAGAAGCAGCAGGCGTCCGATGGTTGTTTGTGTTGGGCGTTTCGAAGCCGTTTGGCGGCACAGCCTCTGCTGCTTCGAACGCCTCTGAGAAGAAGTGGAAGTAAAGGACAAGAACATGCTACCCTTCGAGAGGACGCGTTTGAAATACAATCTTTCAGAACGTTCCAAAGAGGTAAAACCAACCAAAGGAAGACTTATTTACATATAGTGCACCTCTGCTAAGGCGGAAGCAGCACAATAGCCAACTTGAAGTTTACTCGCAAGTTGCCTCTACTCCTCTGATTTTTCCTTCCTCTGGGTACTTTGTATCGGTTTGCGGCAACGAAATCCGGCCCACTCAAGTCAGTCCGAAGCGTGCTCCGGTTCGCATTTTGGCGTCCGCGGTAGCTCCTCGAACCATTTGGCTGCCTGCGCTGTCCGCTCGCCCAAGTGTCGGGTATGCGCTCTGCCGGTGCCTCGAGCACGCAGACGGAGAATCGCGACGACCGAGCCAGCGAGAGGAGGTTCCAACGCGGAGGAAGATACTGCAATATCTTCGAAGCTCGCCGTGAATAGCATCGTTCTCAGCCATTCAACTGACCAACTAGCAACGTGGAACGCTCCGCGTTCAGCTGCTTGGCAGAGACTCAGGCGGGCAGGCAGACAAGCACGGCCGCGTTCCGTTTGCACGCACGGCTGTCCGGCGTTGCACGTAGTGCATTTGCACGGTAATGCAGTTGGTATTCGCAACAGATAGCCATCCAACTGGCATTGAATGGCTAAGCAGTGATCGCGCACTGGGTAGAAACCGGAGCCAACAGGGGAAACGTTCCTTCCGGTCGATGGAAACAGACAATAAGTCGGTTCGGCCGTCGCCACAGAATCACATTTCGTTCGTTCGTTCGTTTGATCCCGAATCGGGACGATGTCATCCCAAAGACGTCTGTCTGTTCGTCCGACATCATAGGGATCGCCGACAAGCAAAAACATGAACCTTGAATGTCCCAATACATTTCTCGTTATGGCTGAAAAACGCTCCTAATATGTTTTCGAAACTGCATTTGGCGCTTTTGAAGTTCTGAAGAGCTCGCTGAGCGGCAGCTACAGAGGAAGAAGAGGCGGTGTCACAATTCCTTCCTGTTTAGGAGAATATAAATTGATTATTTCCCGATCGGATTAGATCACGAGAGTCCTCAACATCAGTGACATGAACTGAGAAAAGGCTCAAAGGCAGACTGAGCATCGAGCAGAACCGTTTAACTAGCGCTGTAACGAATTCCCTCAAAGTCTTTGTTCGTCAAGTCGCGACGGCAAGTTTGCTCTTCAGAACCTGCGCGCTTCCCATCTCGAAGCCTGTCCTTTACTCATGAGATTGATTTTGAATGAGGTCTGATGCCGAAGTTTACACATAAATTTTGCTGGGGAGAGGCTTTGCTGCATAGATGCCATGTTTGGGGGAAAGTTCTTTATTGTTGCTCTCAAGCAAAGTGAAGGGCTGTACTTGGGAAACGGAGACGCTCCCGAGATTCGAAGCAAACCGGCGCCGACAATACTACCAGTTGCGGTTTAGATGTCAAGCTCTACAACAACAACAACAAGAACTACGACCGCGGCGGCGGCGGCGACAAGGACCGCTCGCGAGGGAATTGCAGAGGGCAACTAGGAATAAGAAGTGAGCGGAAGTGAGATTGAGAAGTTCCTCCCAGCCCTAGTTCTCGTCGTCTTGCTCGCGTAGTCTCGTGTGCGTTGTTGGAGTTTTTCCATCCCCGTCGAACTCGTCCTCGCTGTTTCGGTGTCTCGTCGGTGGTTTCCAGTCGCGACCAAACATCAGCAACGGCAACGACAGCGATGACTGGGATCAAATGCTCTGCCTCCAGCGGCGCACCGTTCGCTCCTGTCATCGTTTCACTTGTCGTTTGGGCTGTGATCGTCAACACCCCTGTGGATGATGTCATCACGGGAACGACGACCACAGCAACAGCGTTCGTCGAGTTTCCCGGGCAGTGAGGAATATATTTATTTTTTGAATCGCTGTCGAAAATTTCCCGCTGATCCGCGAATCCTTACTATTGGCACAGAGTTTATCACACTGGAATGGCTCTGTTCTGCCCGACGCCGATTTTCTCGCTGGTCGGGCTCAAGGTCCGAGCTCAGACCTTTTTTCAGTCTGTCGAGAAAACGAGAGAGATGGAAACCTCGACTGGATGATACAGGTGCGCGTGAATTACCAGAGCTTGTTTTTGTGTGATGTTGATCACACACTTGAGTTCACGGCTCAATGAGGAAGCCTCATGTCTGCGACACCTGAAGCCTGTATTGAATCAAAGAAGTCCCTCTTCTCCCCATCAGACCGCGCGCCCCCCTCTCCCATTCGTGGACGCGGGGAGCCCCGGTAGCTGCACATCCGAGATCAGGAGTCTCTGCCGGCTGGTTCCGCCGCGCCGTCGCCGCCACCGCTTCCTATTGAATTAGGCTCTTTCATATGCATAGCGGTACTGTACCGGCGGTACACGACAAGATTGGCTTCTCTTCCAAGTTAGCCATGCATTGCCGCAGGGAAGTTCCGCACTTTGCCGGCTGCGGGGAAGCCAACCTGATCCCGCCCCCGTCAGGACGTTTCTCTGTTTGCCTGGCTGCTCGCGCGTCTGTCGCCACCATTCCGCCCCTCAGTCGCCCGTCCACCTTCTCAGCTGCATGAGTGGCTCTTACGTACCTACCTGGCGCCCTGGCTGGCTGGCTTTTTGCCCTCCCTCATGGTTGCGTTGTCATTCATCCGCATACTCAGTTTTGACATTGAGCACACTATGGATACTATGGGGGAATCGTGTTTGGGCTGTATGAGAAGTGAGCGGCGGCTGGCTCGCTCGCTCGCGTCCAAGCAGAAAGGATTAACGGAACCAAGTCGGCGAATCGGCTCCGTGTCTAGTCAGACACGGTCACCGACACGCTTCCTCTACCATCGGATGAGCAGCCCCGATTCGAATCTCATACATACGCGTATGCGCTGCACACTCGACGAGGCCGGAGCGCGGGACACGAGAAGTCTAAACGTTGTGGAGGAGAACACGGAGAACAAGCGTGAATTAACGAAATGGGTTTTGAATTTGATTCCGCGCAGGCTCCGTCGCTGACCTCGGCGTTTCTCCCATAATTGCCCCACGAACTCATCGCTATTCTCCACGACATCCGCCGCCCGCAAGCTTGAAGCATCATCACAAAAATAGAGAAAAAACAAGCTCGGCAGAGACAGCCGGCGCTGTTCTCGACACCAGGAAATGAGATCGCGGCACAATGGGTTATCCGATTTTTTAGAGAAGAGCAACACTTAACGGCATAGATGCTGACTCCGCTGTTCCGTGCTCGCTTCTTCCGTCAGAAATGTTAGCGATCTGCAGGGGTTCTTCTCTTTCTCACTCAAGTCCGAGACTTCATGACTGAAAGTCTTTTGCCTTCGGGATTCGATTCTGCAGAGCCAGCAACAGATGTTCAGAGTGATGAAAGGAAGGAAGAAGTCGGGAGAAAAGGCTCCATATCTGGTATCCGGGACAGGGAAAGTTTACGCTGATTCCTTTCACGCGACGAGGTGTTACGCCGAAATAGATCAATCAAAACACGTGACTCGTTGCGTCAACTTTCGTGACAGCCAACGGATGAATTTTCCCTTGGTAGCTATCTTCAGTCAGAGCAGGACATCTTATCTTCTTTATTGCGCACATCCACATATCTTTCGTTTCACTTTCCCTGCCTTTCCATAGCCATCTGCTTTCTTCTCAGCTTTTCCATACCTATCGCTCGTGTCTCCTTAGAGGACGAACGACGACGTTGACGGCACCGACGAGCAGGTATGCGGCCAGGAGGCAGAGCAGCGCCAGCAGAAGCAGGAGAAGAACCAGAGGAAAAGGAGACATTGACAAATGATAGGACTGCGTGCGTCTTCGTGCTGCCCGCGTGCCAAAAACTGTCTCCTAGCGAGGTCCCCTAAAACGCCCCGTCGCGATGCCGTAACATCCGTTGCGTTAACGTTGAGCCAGGAGCCAACAGTCTCCTTGCATCATGCGGAGAACGAGATACTCCTTGGAGCAACGAAGGCATGTTTCGTCATTGTCGCCACGAGTACGCACGCACACAGCCGCCCTGACAAACTGACTCTCAAACGGACAGACAACCAGCAGGCTAGCGAACTCGCCGATCACACACATCTCGATGCGCCCACGTAGTTCCCCTCGGTCCCCTACGTGCATCAAACCACTAAGCGTAGTCGCTGGCCAGCAGCTCTTCCAGGCTGGCTGCGTTCGGGTGGAGGCTCGTTTGCCAACGACGTCGCGCATGAGAGTTCTTGCGCAGGGAACGATGAATTTGGCATTTTGAATCCGTGAAATTTTCATCCAAAACAAACCGAATCGTGGTCAAATTCGACCCTGCTCACGCCCATTCCATGCTTGAACGGAGGAGGCAGTGCAGCGCACCTTTTGGCAAACCAATAGACGCTGATGGTCGACAAAATTTGCGGAACGCAGTCCTTTCATCTCCTCATTTACCCAAACAGTAGCCGGGCGACAGAGCGAACCCATTCAGCGGAACGTATCAGCCAGCGCACAGCTTGAGAAAACCTTCACGCGACCTGCTGATGAGGGAGCGAGCGTCCCGGGCACAGCAAGTGTCAAGTTTTCGGTCGACGATCACAGAAATCGCGTGTCTTCGAATTTCGATTCGTTCTAGTCTCGCAGAAACTGCCATGTTTTCCAGCAACTTGAATTCCTGGCTCGAATCGCATCGAACATGATGAATTGCGAACCAGAAAAGCAGCGAATTATCAAGGTCGCGGTTACTCAAGCGCAAACAGTCGAGTAGCAACTTGGAGTCCATGTGAAGCGACTTGATACTGGCCACCTGCTTTGTTCTGAGCGAAGCTAGGGATTCCACCTCTCGTCGACGATCATACAGCTAGAAGCAGCGCGGAACAACCAACTAAATAAACAAGATCAGCCAAATTAATCGACTCATATCACACACTCGAACATGGTCGCCGATAGGATGGAAGCCTAATCCCCAATCTCTGTTTATTGAGTCTATTGAAGCGGGTGCTTACGCTCATGCCCTGGCTGGGATACGGCGCGGCGCCCGTGAAGGTGCCCACCTCTAGTCGACGTGAAGGATGTGCACCGAAGGGCTTCCGTACGGACAAAAATCGTGCTCTTCACACTTTCATTGCGATATCAGTGATTGGAATCCGGCGGCAGAGCCGAGAACCCACTTCAGGTGTTGCTGAAAGACGATCGAGGAACTGAGGTCCGATATGGTGGAGCTTGTCAGACAGACTCCACTCGTGCGGCCCCCCCCCCCTCCTCTTCCACGGCTTGTCGGTGTGTCTCCTTAAAGCTGATTTATTATCGCCGCTTTGAAGGTGGCCGGACCCTCGAGGGGCAACGACGAGAAGGAATCGCCCTTAGAATAGTTAACCACCTTCAGCCGGCAGCCTCCGGTGTCTGCATCGCTTCGGTCGTATGTTCGTTCGTTTCCAGCGTTCAACTCGCGCGAAACTCTCTTCCGACGAGTTACCTGGTGCCACCCAGACCAGGACCGTTGCAGATCAGGATCGCAGGAGGCGACTTCGGTCGAGTAATCAATTATTGAGCAGGAACGCTTCGAAACTCGCCGCGCGGCGACACCACTAAAAACCTAATCTGTTTTTATTTCTGTCCTTTCAGGAGGCGAAGCTCTTAGAATGCTTCGACCCGACGGGAAAGCCGTACTCGTGGGCATGTCGTGAAGGGCCAAAGGCCCTGGTCGCCTGTGAATGAGGAGTCTGCCTCGGCGTCTGGGCCTGGCCGTCGTTTTGTTCGTATCTCTGTTGTCACTATGGAAGTCGTTCAGCGTGGATCGACTGGTCGTATCGCGGCGGACGGTTGGGACCCAACAGGACCAGGAGAAGCTGAGGCAGATCGAGACAAAGAACCAGCTTCTCAAACGGGAGCTGCAAGAATGCTACGGACAGCTGCTCAACCTGCAGCGAACCAACGATAGCGCACAGGTGAGTGATCCTCCGCAAGGAGACCGGCCAGGAGAGTTGGGAGCGGGACCCATGATCGATCCTGAGTTGACGACTCAGGTCAGGGGCGAAAACTCTGGATTCGATTTTCGAGCAGAAATCGTCGACCCCGCGAACTCTCGCAGTATTCATCACTCCATTTTGCCTTCAATCCATCACTGATTTCCACTGAAGACATGGACCGTGTTGCCGCTCGTTTTCCCGACTAAAAAGTTTGCGATGGCTTTCTCCATTAGCGAACTGTCTGTCGCCGCAAGGTACCATACGTTGATGAGCATCTCCAGGGCTGCTTGCTCAAAGGCTGAGGCCACGCGCCGTTAAGATAACTGCAATCTCATGCTTGAAGCCTTCACCCCAATTATTTCAAGCCATTGAAAGAACGCTCCTCTCTTACATGGACGGGGACACCGCAACAGGCCGTCAGGAGACGAGCAGCTGATGAATTTGATGGGATGAAAGGGGAAGGATGAAACGCGGAGAAATTATAGAGAATTGCACATCCCTGTTTGAAGCGACGATCCAAAGTCCTTGTCATACTTTGTTAACCGATGCAGGCTTCGCAATCGTGAACGATGGCGAGATCGACGACGCAACGTCGGGAGAATCCCAACGAGGTCTTGTCTCATCGGGTGAGACTTGCTCTGCCGAGTGGACCAGCGATCCGGCGCCGGCTATTTGGCCCATGTGTCGTTCTCTTTCTGCTTATCATTCTAAGCAATCGAGCAGGTGGAGATGTGATCGATTCTCTCATGGTTTTCTGAAAAAATGGGACATTTGTAAGTTCCGAAGGAGGGATTGGACATGAAGTCAAGAATCCAGCCTATGCTCCAACCTTAATTGCGGGCATCACAGGAAGCCAAACGGAAGAAGTCGACCGAAATTCGTGAGACAGTTTCTGGGGTCGGTTCCTCTGACAAGAGTCCCAAAAGATGTCACAATGACGTTGTTCGACCGAACGAAATTGGACCTTTTCAATCCAAATCGACAGAGGAACGACGGGACCAGCGGACAGTCGGGGAGCACACAGAGGGGTGGGCCGGCAGACCAATCGCACTGCAGGTTGGCCTTTCTAATATTTGTCGTCCGTTCTAATCGTTCGTGTCATACCCTGCCAAGACGGAAAATAGACACACGACGATGGAAAACGGGACGGACAGTTCGCTTGGGCTTTCGTTGGCCTGTTAGGACGAAGGAGTGCAGAGCTCGCTCGCTGAGTCTCTTTCTCCGGATTTCGACCATGATGATGTCGTCTTCGTCGTAGTCGTCGTAGACAACGGGACCGAAAGGAAGACGGCAGGGCAGGTGCTGACCATTTCGCAATGAGTGCACCAGCTCGCAGTCGGTGCAGTTGAACAAAGTAGAGCAGACTGGCAAAAAGCAGCGCGGGGAACGACGCGACGCAGTACGACGACGACGGGCGGGGGGAAGAGACAGAGAGTTTCTTTGTGCAGTTCACGACATCACCCTCCTTGACATTCCTCCGGAATTACTCTGTGGACCTGGATTGGTCTCCTGTCAGTCGGACGAGTAGAAATGTTCTGAAGTGTCCCGAGTGATGGCGAGCCGCCTGTCGTTGAACTTTTCATTCGTTCGAAGGAAATAATTCAACGCACGGACGATTTTTTTCTCACTTCTCGGCTTCGGGAACCGCTCCCAACTGCGAAGAACATAGTAAATCAATCAGAATGACAGGCTGGAGCAGTCGCCTTCCGAGATTCCGGAATTCATCCATAATACGCGGCCTCAGCTCGCAGTTATCGAACGCCCGGAGTTTCATATCGATGGTCCCGCTTTACACAGACGAAAAAAGCTTTGGCATGTAGGAGTTCCCAACCTGCAAGAATAGTTCTAGCAACAAAGCGACAAAACCGGAATCGCATAGGGATGTTGTTTGCCGTTCCCACCAAAAATCTTATTGTCGTTAAAGGCCGACACCAGGTGGCTCAAGCCTCGAGGGTTTCGGTATGTTTTTTTCTTTCGCAGTTTTGGAATGGTTTCTCTGAGGGCTTGAACTGCGGCGGAAAACTGTCGCTAGGCACCATCGCCTCCTCGGCTGCACCTCCAAAGCTCCTCGAGCGTTTGCTATATTGCGACGGCAATTGTATCATATTTCGCAGTGAATCCTACTTTCCCAACGTGGACCTTCCAGCGAATCAGCCAGGATTCCGAGGAAATTCGAATGGGATGCACTCGCGATTCGATAGTCCTTCAGGTTGCCATCCTGCGCTCGAATCCTCTTTCCTCGGCCTACGGATACTCGGACTCAAATGCCACGAGTGCCATTCGTGCTTCAAGGGACCCCGGGTACCGCGAGAGTTCTTCGCCGCCCAATGTTCTAGAGCTGGAATGGTTGAATCCCTTAGCTTGAAAAAAAGAAATACATAATCTGAAGCTCCCGAATCCTGAACCACCTTTCCTGCAAAGATCCGAAACGAATCTGCTGCAATTCAACAACATGAGTCTTGGTGCTCAAGCAAGATTCCCACTCAAGCAAGCTAACGGAACAACGCTCAAGCGAACGGACCTACGTTGTATTTAGAGCTTTCCCTTGACTCCGCTCACCCGGGGTGCACTCGTCCCGTCGCCACTTGGGAGGAAACTCCGTGAGCAATAAGCTCAGATGGACAGCAGCCGCTTGTTTCCAGATACTCGAATCCTTGAGCTGGATCCGATGGTATTCCTGTGTAGTGACATGAACAATTAGAGGCGAGAGTACCTTCGCAGGTTCTCTTTTGTTGTTGAGGATTCGTGTGGCTGATTGTGAGTTGGCGGTCGGTTTCGATACGATTAGAATCGACTCAATTCTGAATCGAAAACCTTGAATCTCTTCCGCTCGGTCTCAGATCCGAGCTCCCGCTACCCTGTTGTCGAATGAGTGAAAATCGCTCACAGCGCTCAAATCGAACCTGCTTCGATGCGCTGCCATCACGACCCTGAATATCACGCGAGCCCCGCCGAGCGGGTGGCCCTGCCGGAAAAAAAGAGACTCATCAATGACGCGGAATCAAATTAGTTTCCGACGTGGTCTTCCTATACCTTCGGGCAGAGGGGAGCTTGGACTGGCGGGTGTCGCGCCGCAGTCGGAGACAGTTTGCTTGTTGGTCTGACGAATTGACTGACCGCGTGACTTGTGGTTGCTGGGTTGACAGATGGGCCAGGCAGGCAGCTCACCTATGGTTACTGTATCAAACTTCAACAGCTGAAGGAGCTTCTCCGGATCGAATGAGTCGGTCGAGTACTTATTCCAAGCGCGTGGCCGATGCTTGAAAGAATTAGCCTGATTAAAAACGCTGCATACGACTGAATTCTCATGCTGACCCCTACTCCTCTTCCAGTCGTCATTGGCACGCGCCCTGAAATGTCAAGTTATACATGTGTCGATAGTGTGTGCCGGATACAACTCTACAAGATCACTGGTGACCCTAATCAAGAGCGTACTCTTCTATCGGAAAAATCCTCTACATCTCCATCTTGTGACGGACTCTGTGGCGCACTCGATACTCAGTACACTCTTCAAAACCTGGGAGATCCCGCAGGTGAGTTCTACTCCGATCAAGGGAAAAAAGGCTTCGGATGTCTCGGCCGGCGAGCTCCTTGCTCGTACGATTCGATGGCCCGAGGCCAATTTGCATTGACCAACCGGAGCAGTCCAAGGAGCTCCGGTTCGAGGAGCAGTTGCAATAACACGGTCGAGTTTCAGGTCGAGTACTCTTTCTACCTCACTGACAAAGTTGCCAAGGATGTCACGTGGATCCCGAACAAACACTACTCGGGCATCTATGGTCTCATGAAATTGGTCCTCACGAAAGCTTTACCTCTCTCTTTGGCAAAAACAATTGTGCTCGATACTGACGTGACGTTCGCGTGCGACATAGCCCAGCTCTGGAAGTTGTTTGATTCGTTTGGCCCCGAGCATGCAATAGCTCTCGTTGAGAACCAGAGCGACTGGTATCTAGGTGAGTAACCAGGCCGTATAGGTATTTTGTTGAGCGTTCACCGCCCTCGAGTTTTGCGAAATTTTCCTCCAAAGTAT
Source organism: Neoseiulus californicus (assembly GCA_028455905.1). Classification (NCBI taxonomy): domain Eukaryota; kingdom Metazoa; phylum Arthropoda; class Arachnida; order Mesostigmata; family Phytoseiidae; genus Neoseiulus; species Neoseiulus californicus. Next base: position 20,172,886 of record JAMQGS010000003.1, read on the forward strand.
CGTTCTCGTCCCAACCCTTCTTCACGTGAAACCAGCCGACCATGCATGCGCTTTCATCATTAGGGTAATCGAAGATCCTGTCGTTCATCTCCTCCTCCGTCGTCCTGCGACTATCGCTCACTATCCCGCAATAACGTGACCCTACTAGCGATAAGTAAATGAACAGTGATCGAGCATCGTTCCTATCCCGAACTCGTTCCCAGGTAAACTATGGAAACACCACAAGCCGTGGCCGGCTCTCGGACGCGGATTCAACACGGGGGTAATCCTATTACACCTAGGAAAACTTCGTTCCAAGGGTTGGGACGAACTTTGGCGCAACGTGGCCGAAAGAGAGCTCAGTTCAATGTACTTCACTTCTTTAGCCGATCAGGACATCTTCAATGCGGTGAGTTTCTTGTAGTTTTTTTTGCCCGCTCTCGCTTCGCTTCAGGAGCGGCTACCTGCAGCTGCACCTATGCTTCCGCTGTCATGAATAGCTAACGAGAGGAGAGCGTAACGAGGGATGTGTTCCAACAAATAGGTGATCAACTCGTACCCGGCCATGCTCCTCCAGCTGCCTTGTCAATGGAACGTCCAGTTGGGTGACAACACGCTTTCCGAGTTCTGCTACTCGGAGGTCGAAGATCTCAAGGTCATCCACTGGAACTCACCAAAGAAACTTCGTGTCAAGAACAAGCACGTGCAGTATTTCAGGTTTGTAGACTTCCAGTTTATGAGTTTTGAGTTTTTCTTCGGTTCCCTCGTATGTATATCCACGATGGATCCCACACCATTTGACTCCGGAACCTTGGCTTGGGTGTGGGAAGGTCCTCGAACGTTTCGTTCCCAGTTGGCAATATGCAACAATCTCAACTCCGATTGCTTCGCCCCGACAGGAATCTTTATCTGACTTTCTTGGAGTACGATGGTAATCTCCTGCGGCGTGAGTTAATTTCCTGCAACCGAAGCTTTCCCGCCGAATCCGGTCCCTCGTCACAAGACCAACTGCAGGGACTCGATGAGGACGATCCGTGTTACGAGTTTCGTCGAGGGAATATCACGCGCTACCGAACACATCTCTACTATATGGAATACGAGTATCAATCCTCTCCTGGTGAGTGAGCGAGAGTGAGGGAGAGATCGAGGCAAGGATCCGGTCCCTTGGATGTTGCGACTCGATCGCTGGTGCCGAAATAAGCAGCCAGCATGTCCACATCGACAATCAATGAGATTACTTCGTTGCAGACGATGTGACGCTCGTGACGCAATTGTCCATGGACCGCCTTCAGATGGTCGAAGCCCTGAGTAAACACTGGTCAGGTCCCATTGCGCTGGCATTGTACCTTTCGGACTCTGAAGTTCAGCAGTTTCTGTCGTTTACTCTCAATTCAGAAGTCTTGTCCAAGAGACGTAACATAGGGTAAGATCCGAAGTTCATGATTTCGTTTGCACTCCGTTTCATCAAGTCGCGGATTTTGTGTCGCGTATTTTTTACGCGACACAAAGATCCCGCGGCATTTCCTGTGACTTATTTTTTCGATATACCCCGCACGTTATCCCCTTCGTTTCCCTGGCATTTGGTTTCGTTATATTCCTCAACATTTCCCTCCATTCCCCAGATACCACATCGTGTACAGGGACGGGCCGCTATACCCAGTAAACCATCTCAGGAACGTTGCTCTGGAACAGGCTGATACGCCCTACGTATTTTTGTCGGACATCGATTTCCTCCCGATGTTCGGATTATTTGAAGCATTGAAGAACTACATCCGCTTCCTCAGAATGGACGCGCCTAATATGGGCTTGTACAGAGCTCTTGTGGTACCTGCCTTCGAAACGCACAGGTATGACAAGTGTTGAACGAGCTTGAATTCGACAGGTGCCCTTTTATCTGCCTCGGCTGTACTGTGATTTATTGTGGTCATTATCGTGACCATTATCGACTCAACCCTGACGGAGCGATCATCACCATCTGCATTAAACGCAACGGCAGTCTCCAACAGAAGAGAGCCCACGCGTGCTGGAAGGCTTGAGATGCATAAAGTCGTTCTCTCTTGCAGATATCGCGTCGAGTTCCCTACCAGTAAAGCCAAATTATTGAAAATGCTCGACGACGGTCGAGTTTTCACCTTTCGACACGATGTTTGGTGTGCGGGTCACGCTGCCACCGACTTTGCTCGATGGAAAACGGCAACGACGCCTTACGATGTCAGCTGGCAACCACATTTCGAGCCGTACGTCGTTGTTCGCAAAGAAGTTGTTAGGTTCGATTCGCGATTCCTCGGCTTCGGTTGGAATAAGGTGAGCGATCCAAGGCTTCACGGGCGTTCGATTCGGGAAGACATTAATCTCGGGGAATGAAAAGTTATTCGGCCTTAAATTATCCTCTTCTTCAAGGTCTCTCATGCACTTGAGCTCCATGCGCAGGGATACACTTTTACCGTCCTTCCGAACGCCTTCGTTGTTCATTTACCGCACGCTCCATCATTGGATATAGCGCGCTTCCGTTCGTCGAAGAGGTGAGCTAATCCTAATCCATTGATCAGGCATTTGACGTGGGAAGGAAGTCAGTAGTTAAGAAGGAGCTACGTGGGACTGGCGAAAGACCAGTGTAGTGAGAAACGATGTTTTTCGTCTTTCCCAGGTACCGAGACTGCCTCAAAAGTCTCAAACAAGAATTCGTTGACTATATCAATGCACGATATGGCAAGCAGTTGATGGCCGACACGGAATCCACGACAATGCGATGCAGTTAGGAGAAACAAAAGCTGATTCAAGCACTCGAGTCTCTGGTGCTTAGTTGTGAAAGATGAGGGACTCGAGTGTCAGAGCAAGCACGAGGCCGGACGCTCCCTCCTCGTTCCAGCTGATTGATGCAAAGGAGTTCGAGCCTTGAAATTTATTACCCTTTTAATACGCCGAATCCCGTAAACTGTGACACACATCCTAATATCAGCTTTGAGATCCAAAACTGTTGAAGCGTCCATTAGCGGCGAAAGTCAGGCTGCCGCTCGCGAATATTGATCATTCTTGTCTACTTATCGGGATGAGAATTAAATTCTCAAGTCCTATCGGAATGATCCAAAACCCAACCTCTGATATGAGAGTCCACGATATGAACGGTATCCGAATGAGGATCACTAGCAACGTTACATAACGGTCAACGCACACTCGACCTTGAAGCCTTTAGTCAAGAGGAGAATCACCTTTCTCCAGGCATACTCACAATAACTTATTGATTTTGTGCCATAAACTGTAGCGAATTATTGACAGCGGGGTCGATAGATACCGCTACCAACACCGTGCTCGTTTCGCACCCTTTTGCATTCAGTTTTCTAAATTTGCTGAGCTATCGGACGATCGAATTGGAGAGCCCAGATTCAGAGCATCGTATTTCCGTTCGCTCATTCGGATATATTTTCGGGAAAGTGTGGACCTCGACAGCCTGCGAGTTTTTGATTTCGTTATTCGAAAATGTTATTTTCCCATGGGGAATCGCCGACATTCGAAATGTCGCAATCTGCCTTTTCGGAGCCATATATCCACACGGGCCAAAACGATATTCCTCTTTTGAAGGAATCCTCACCGGCTAGCTTATCTCTGAAACTTTTCGCGGTTTTCTCGGCAAACGGAGAAGTAGAATTGCAACGGTCTATATCCGGGCTCTCCAATCGTCAGTGTCATCAATCACGCACCCGATCGTGAGCACGATTCAACTGAGCTGGCTCGTAATCCATCCGAAAACCCCGCCTTCCTCGAAGCTAACTAATTGTGAGAGATTAATTGGAGTTATCCAGATCTACGATGTGGTCAAATCGAAATTCGTCATCATTCAAATTCACGACTAAATCTCAGTTCAGCAATGTACAGCGTCGCAATCTTATTGTGTCAAGCCTGTCTAACGAGGGCTTGGTCCAATGAAAGGCCTTGGAACATGTCAGCCGCTATATCGTAACCACCTCAATCAAGAGAGACCAATCAGCTGATTAGGGTCCCTCAATAAACCCTGTAGCCGCAAACACGATACACCATAACTTGTAAGTAAACTAATTCCATCGGCTAATATTCCTTGCGATGACGCTCCATGGCAAATTCAAACGATGAGAGAGTGGCTGAGACGATACGATACGTTAGGTATACATCACCCATCTTGGCATTGATATCTCACAACCATGCTACTCGTTGTCCACCAACAACAACAACCCGGCAGAGCATTTAAGGATATCAGTGCGCGGAACCAGACGTAGGTAGATAGATCCTGGACGTGTGTGTAAAAAGTTTCGAAAAACACAAAAGCACTGTATTTCGTGCAACAGTTATGAACTCGTAGTTGTATAATACCTCATACTATTGGTTCGAGGAGTTTCCGGTGTGAGATGGAAACTGTGTTGCAGAGGACTGAATCAGGTATTACAAGGTCGAAATGATTGAACAGCAAGATCTAGTCTTCGAGAAAAAGTGAACCGACCGGAGAATGAAATGAATAAAGATGACAACTGGGTAAACCACGAACGAGAAACCTACAGAATCCTTTCAAACTAGGTACGTTCGTGGCTGGCAAAATAGTTTCATTGGAGCTGTGAGACTGGGCAAAGCTGGGGCGAGCATGGGGGAGTCTTTGTTGTCGCTGTTTCATTCGCCGCGCCCCATCATCGCCGCGAAATTGTTCGCTCTAATGATCTCTGCCGCTGACAGATCCCGCGTTCCGTAGATGCGGACCCTCTGGCCTCGGCTTCGCCGAGTCTCAACACCGTTTCCCGATCGGATGCTCGTCGAAGTCAAGCTTCGCTCTATCAAAGTACCCTCTGATTCTGAAACTTCCGGCGAATATTTGCCCCAAAAGAGCAACCTAGTGCGCTCCGCGGCTCGCTTTACGAGGACCTCGATATCGATTGCGCCCCATCGGGTACTACTTTTTTTTTTCCTGAGTCAGATATTTTAAGGCCGTAATGAGTCGGACAGATGAGGCTTCGAAGATGCGGTCGTGAATCAATTTTAAACGTTCAGTAGATGTAATTGTTCCAGCATTGATAGCCCGTAACAAACCAGATGACTGCTAGCTGATTTTTTCGCTGACGTTACCAGGCGTAAAATTTTGTCGACCATGGTGCATGCCACAGCATGCTGACGCTCCAATCCTCATCAGCAGCTCTGTGTAACGCGACGATCACACTGAGCGGTGGTTGATGCATTTTTTAACAGTGTTCTAATTGTTCCCGGCAATGAGCGACAAAAGCTCCGAGGAGGGTGACGGTCCGACTCTCAAGATGGAGCAAAGTTTAAATCTGCCTCGTGAAGAATCGGTAGCGTGTGGCGGTGCCCCCTTTTCACTTCTTCTCTTACACTTGTGTCCTAGCTTGCTGTAGGTATACATACAATACTGCATTCAGCACCGCTGCGCCGGCCGTCACTCTACGAAGGGGAGGCTTGAGGCCCAAAGCGATGGCTCAAAAGATCAAAGGCCTTCATAGATCCCCTACCCCGCTTTGAAGAACTCTGCAGCAAACTCTTCGTGCTGCTGCCGCTGAGGGACTGACTGGCAACGAAGAACCCCATTCCTCCGTTCCGTCTAAAAATGCGTTTTCCTCTCAAATGATCCATCCTGCATGGCAGTCGCGTAACCAACCCCCGGCCATCCGTCCGACCGAGCTGCACTGCTTTCGAACTGCATTAATGGCCCTCCTCCTCGGTAGCGTCGTTGAGCCTAGTGAGTTCGAATCCAGATTTGAGTCTAGAGCACCCCACCACCCATGTTCGCCCACTGGTCTAGAGGAGAAACAAAGAAGCTCCGTAATTCATGATATCGCGAGGAATCGTGAGCTTAGTCGGACAGAGAAAAAAAGTGGGTCGCATACAGGCTCGCGGAAGGGAAATTCCGCCGCTTGTGACTACACTTTTCAACAGGGAGGTAAAAAGCGGTGGTGACGGCGGCCGTGGTCGAGAGTAATGGAGCCGACGCGCAGGTATGTTTGGCGAGCACTCGTAGCCTGTGTACCAAAGGCTTCCTCTAAGGGAGTTGCTAAGTGCGTCGAGCGAGAACTGTGGGAAGGCGACGGGACACGTAAACACTCAAATAAAAAAGGAACTCTTTGTTCCCGCCGAACAGCCGCACGACGACTAAGAAAAGACAGTCGCTTCAGACGGCATACATTAGAATCGGTGTTGAATAGTTCCAACGTATAATATCCGTGCGTACGCGTCGTGTTCACTAGATTGGAGGTGTGGGCAACCGCCTCGCTGCCATGCGCCTGATTCAGATGGAAGTTGGGAAACGAGTCGTGCTGCCGGTTTGGCTTTTCGAGAGCTCGGCCTCGACGCACAATACGCTTATCAGTCAGAGGATGCGGAGCCGAGCTATGAATGAACCTTTTCCCCTTTTTTTTCAGTTCGCACGTAGGCTTTCTGAACACACGGTCTATTGTTCGGTCATTGAATAAAACGTCGTGTCCCCGGAGCCAACGGAAGCAGCCAGTTGATTTCGATGGTCTCTAGAGGCAGAACTCTTGCGGCCGATGAAGCCGCCTATGCTGTTTCACCCTACGCGCCGTGCTCGTTGCTCTTTCCTAATCGTTCGTCGGCCGCAGCTAACCTCATGACGGGAAACAGATGGATGAAGTCCCACTCACTCCATCAGGTTGGCGAGCTGACGTCATCGCTGTGGCTTGCTCTTTTATCAAAAGTATCAGAGATTGCACCCAATATCATGAAGCGCGTGCGAGGTCTCCCTGTGAGAGCGGGGAGCTCAGATCGTCGATCCAAGCGATTCTTCGGCAGGCAAGCAGACGGACGGGTGGACAATCAGACGGATAGATTGCCGAACGGATCGATGCGCGTTATTGCGCAATCCGATTCGAACGCTACACCTGAGAATAGTTCCCGTGAATGAGTGGCGTTCCACACGAGGAAATTTTCTAGAACTGTGCTTTATCGCCAATTGGCGGAACACAGCATTCGATAGGATGGAGCGGGACTCAACCGACCCCGGCTCTGGCGACCGAGACTCAGCTTTTTGATCCCCTCAAGCGATATAGATCCACTTTGCTGCTCTAATGGAAATCTCGCGGATCAAGTTGCCGTTCGAGCAAATAGAGAGTCGATACGAGCAGCTCGCGTGGGCGCATACTCGTGCGCGTGCATCATCTTTGGAGGGGAGCGATTTTCCGAGAGATTTTGAATGAAATCAGCGAGTTCTATGATGTCGTCTCGAGAGTACTGAAAGCTGCCGTGCGCCGCAGGAGCAACCGCTGCAAGTGAGCTTGCCTCCGGGCATATTTTCCCATCCCCGTTGAACATTTCCCCAAATATCGCTTAGAGGAGGCTCTCGTTTGAATCAGATTTAGAGACGGTGATTGTTTCCCGGAGATTTTTCATCACAGCTGGGTCTCACGATAGAAAAACTTGAAGCTGGGGATGCGCATTGCCCAGGAGAGAGAGCCTGGAGACTGGAGATAACGAGCTTTGTTGATGGAAGCGATTTTCTTCAAAAGGAGTGATTTCAATCAGGCCCGGGCTAGCCCACAAGTTGCTCTCTCAGGGGTTCCGTTATCAGAAATTCCTGGCAGCTGCCTATCTTCCCACTATCATTAGCTACTTAAATTCCCCTCAGATACACAAACAACAACATCCATACAGCCTGCCTGAGAGGTCGTTCTTTCTACCCGCTGATCGCTGACTAGCTATCAGTATTCTCCCCTTCGTTTTTATGGGTCAACCAATGGTTTCGCGCGTGATTCCAAAGATGTGATTTCGTTGATAGATTCCCCTCGCTGACGTCATACCCGGAGCCCGGTCGGTGACTGATCGGATCTTCAGGGAGTCCTCATTTGAACCCTTTATTTCGTGCTTTCAGCGTTTTCCCCCGCTTTGAATGGAGCCGTCAACGAATTTTTGATTGTATCATGCGTTCTCACGGCCTTCTCATCGGCCCCCACCCCAGTCGGCGATTCCTGCCCCCTCGGGCTCCGTGTTTCGTCAAAGCATGCCCGTACATGTGAGCGAAGTCCTCTCTCACTCGAGTCGTGTATGGGAGCGAACCCCCTCCTTCACATAGCGTATGAGAACAAACTCCGTCGCGGCTGAAGTCTGTCTGGCTACGGACTCCCAAAGCCACTAGTGGCATTTTAATGCTTGCTTATAAAGGACATTCTTCAGTTTCCGGTCCGTGGTGCCTATGACAAGCAATCGATGGGGCCTCTTGTATTGTGAACGGTTTCTGCTTGTCTACTGGCTCCGTCTACAGCTTCTGCTGTTGCTGCTTTTGGTGAGGGGCTTCTGTACCGCGGATCCGTCGCTTGGTTGGCTGCTTGCTTGCTTGCCTGTCCGTTTGCTTGGCTGACTGGCTAGCTGTCTAAGCGCGCCTTTCGAGCATACGCACGAAAAAGCGACCAGCTGGGCTGGCTCAACATCCTGCACGGATTCGGTCTTCTTATTCCTCCCAGGTCGCTTTAAAACCCGCGCTCCGCTCCACAGAAGCCATTCAGAGCACAACGGGCGAATGCGAAAACATTGTAGGTCATTCAAATTCATTCCCGAATCATGGTGTCGCATCTATGCATGCTCATTCAGACAGGATGAACGAGGCTGATGAGCTTGATGATTCGCTAGAAATTCCCTCAAGATCCGATTAAGGTGGGCTGAATTAACAACCAGGAGCCCGGGCTCACCTGGAATTCTCCGTAAATGAATTTCACTCCGTAATTAACCCGCAGTTGCGCGCTAGAAAATTTGGAATTGAATCATGTCTGTCTCTCCACCTTCGAATCGGATTTTCCGGACAATCCAGAAGCACCAACGCTTATCGATCTTTCCTTGTTGCGGAGCTTAAGAAGGTGGCTTACATAGGTCGACCTCCTGACGAGTCCTGCTGACTCCTGAATATTGAGTGCGCTCTTCGATCAAATGTCATGAAACGTTCCTAGAAACAATTCAGCCACTCGAAACGCGTAATTCTCGAGCGCTCGATAGGGGATGATTCGGATCGAAGGGGTCGTCAATTTGATTGATTCCGGGTCATGTGATATTCCGCGACGTGTGTGATCGCTCAGAAGAGCCTCTTCTGGCGTAGCGGTACCCGAAGAACGGATCGGAGCAAGTTGGTTCGGGCCCAGACATGTTTTGGGCTCGCCCTACAAGAGTGTGAACCCGGAGGCTTTCTCGCCAGGTCTAGACCTGTCCGGATGGTCGTGAGGTCGGCCGCTCGGTTTTGGCGGGCACATTTTCTTCTCCCATTCTCGTCACCTGCACCTTCAAGACATCTGGTGGATCGTGGATCCTCCTGTGGGAAACTTACGCGCCAGGCATGAACGAACGAAGGACCGAATGAGCGTTCATAGGTTGAGGCCATTCGGAACTGGACACGCATGCAGTACTAGTATGTGTAGTACTCGTTACCACAAGGATTCCTCGAGTGCTTCGAATTCCTGAGATAGGTCTACAAAGCAGTGTCAATCTCGAACCGGAGGTATGGTGCGATGGAGAAGTGAGGAGGGCATCGACTACGGAGCAGACGGAGCCGCGACTCCATCTGCGAGGCATAGCTTGCAAGTCAGGAATTCTCGCAGGGCCGCACCAGGAGGAGCAGATGATCATTCGCTTCCGTGGGATAGAATTCACGAGTCGGGCAAAAACATTTGCCACGACATATGGTCGCACTGTCTGAAAACTCCGACTCATTGCAATGAAATTCTCCAAGCTACAAAAGTCCACCTGGTGGAATTCCCAGACACCTGACGGCGAGAAGATCCTTAGGAAGCGAGTTGGAATTCACAAGGCATTATTTGATATCGTACAGAGTGCAGAAAATTTGGAGCAGACCCATAGGAGACGCAGGCGATGTGATTGATCGCCGGATGGCGAAGCTGAAATTATGTTCTCGGGAGCCAAAACGGATAATCTTTCCGCGGAACATTCTGAAGAAAGATGGAACTCAGCAAGGCGTCACGTCATCACACTTTCACCGTTAGACGGAGAAAAGACAGAAGAAGTGAAGCGTCTACGAGCGACGTCCAAACACCTGTTTTGCGAGAGGTCCCGGTAGTTACATTGGGCGTAGCATTGGCGTTGTAATAAACACAGCTGTCCGCATGAGTCGCATCGCCGTCATCGACGTACAGTTTAACGAAGGCAGAATTTATTCTTTCGATCATCATTCTTCCGTGGTACTGTTGTCTCAGCAACTTTATCTCCGAATGATATCGTGTGACCGTTCTTGAGCCTGAAAGACAGCTCCGAGTTTTCAAAAAGGTTTGAATCTCTGCTCTGTGTCGATGTTCAGCGGAAAGCGTTCTTCGGTCGAATACTCCGAATGACAGACTGAGGATTACGGCAAATCACGAATCGTCGGCGAATACGGCCGGCGGCGGTAGCGAGGCTCACGCGCCCGGCTTGAGTAGCTCTGTCTTTCTTGCTTCGTGAAGAATAAAAAAAAAAGAAGATATTCAACTAGCAGCTTCGCTTTCGGGAACTTTGGCATCGGGAACTGCGAGGTCCGTCTGTGTGTCAAATTGTAAACTCTTTCGTTTTCAAATTCGCCAGATCCTCGATAACACCGCACCGTCGCCGGCTCCCCGGAATAACCAGTTTCCATCCGAATCGCTGTGAAATGAAGAGAAGAAAAACAACCAATGCGGTTCTTCTCGCACTGCGGTGGGAACTCGTTAGAATGTGTTTTTCGATTCTTTAGCCAATTGACATGTCTCGGAATAGAGAAGGGGAGAATTTTATGGGGACGATGTTAATGTGGCTAGACTCGTTTTCGCATAGTCTCAAATCAACAAGCCGAGTAGGACTTCGGCGAACAACACACCGTCGGCGAGTTCACGTGTACCTATTCATGAGTGAAAATTTTACAGCCCAATTTGTGTAAAGCATCTCACCGGAATGATTGGCAATTCACCACGAGCGGTGTTTCGCGAGTGTCTGCGAAAAAAATTCGACTTGACATGCGAGCCGGAAGGGTGCCGGAAGTTCTTGCCTCCGAATTCGGAAACCCGATCAAGATGAGTGATTGAAAGGGGTGCTCCGAAAGCTCGAGTCAGACGCAAGAATAGCTTTCTACTTCTTCTTCTTCTTCTCGAATCGCTCCCGCAGTCATCGGTTGAGACCGTACGAGAAAAACAGTTCAGGGACATTGTGCAAAGGCGCGCGTTTGCGATCGTCTTCGTATACCGAGCGGGAACACATGGTTTTACGACCTACGGCGGCGGCGCTAACAGCACTGAACGCTCCTAACTGAAGTCCCCGCGGTGGAAACTTGGAGGAATCCTTGTAGCATTATCGTGTTTTAGCAGTAAGTTGTTCTGTGATCAAACTCTACCGCCGAGATTCCCTCAGCTCGTGAGGTCGGTGATACGATGCTGTCGATCAAAAAAAAGACAATGACGAGAATTTACTCTTATCTCGCGTTCTCCTCCGTTCTTCTCTCTCGTATCTTCGTGTGAGTTGTGCCAGTTCCTACGTCTTCTTCTCGCCCGTTCATATCTCTGCCTCTTTTACTTACTGTCGAAACACAACAAATCGCTGCCTCGGATGCGCAGGCACCAACAGCAGCTCTCCATGGGGGACGGGGCAGAAGACGACCAGCGAGAAGCAGAACAGGCAAGCAGTCAACACAAACGATTTATGAATAAAGTTCGACTACGGAGTTGGCGAAGGCGAAAAAGGGGCAACTGTCACAGGAGTGTTCGATAGAGCGGCCTCGTTCGTTGCTTCGCTCGTCCGTCCGCTGTGAATTTCTCCTCCCGTCGCAGAACAAAAGCGTCTCGAAGTCGCTGTCGCCGTCGAGACGACGAGTTTGTCTGTTTGAGAGTGAGAGTCCTGGACTCGCTCAGACTTGGAATCTTTCTTCCCGAACGAAAAGCGATCCCTAGGATGCGTGAGCTCCAGCTCTGAAGTTTATTGATGGACGTCCATCACTTCTGATGTCGATGTCGACGTCTAGCGTCTTCTCATTGTCTTCTGAGCGAGTCAAAGTAGAAGAACGCGTTGTTGTCGTTTTGACTCGCAGTGATGCTGCTCTTGTTACTTTCACGGTGCGCTTTCGGCATCGCGTGTGCTTTCACGGTCCCGCTTGTGTGTAAACGTTATATTTCCCCCGCTGCGGTGCTCTTGTACCTGGAACACACGATTGAAATTTTCGGTCGAACATCAATCAGATTTTCAGACCATCGTAGTTTGTTCGTCGAATGTTTCGCCTCGTCCGTTCATTAGAACAAGGGTTGCATCCGACGTCTGGAATTCTTCGGGATTCTGGAACGAACGATTTCCGAAATCTTTTTTTTCTCGAGGAGAGGGCAGGAGGAACGTCTCATCGTCGGGCCGCGCAGTCACGCTTACGCGCGATCGAACACATCGATTTCGTGACTTCGTAGTTGCGAACAATGAATAGATTCGCGATCAGAAATCACTTGAACGTAACAAAGGCATGAATTCGGGGACTTCCAATAGTTCAATGTTGTGCGATGTGCCACAAACCAACTTTCGAAACAGGCGCAAGGGAGATGGAACGAAACGTGAGCGAACCTGACGGCATTCAGTGGCAGGCTACTGAGGAAACAAGAGCTTAATTGAATTCCGTCCGCTTAGAGATGATGTTTGGGACAAATTCAGTTACCGTCGAACACCCCGTGGCCCGGGTCGGCTCGTTCCGGTTTCGTGGCTTGTCTCTCAAGCCGGCCGTGAGATGCACACACTCGCATCTCACTGCGCTCGAATCGTTTTCTGTTGCTGGATCGCTGCCGAGCCTTGCAAGTTGCAACCATATCGAGCTTGCAACAGACGTAATTGTTTTGGGCAAGAACGGATTCTAACTTGCTGAGAGTAATGCCTTGGATGTTGCACACTGAAAGCGTTGCTGAGGTATTCGCGCTCTCCTTCCAGAGACGGAATTTAAAGATTCGCGATCAGGAGGTCTGGCCTCTTCTTCGTGGTGGTGGTGGTGCCGTTGCCGCGATGCCCTTCGTCCCTCGCTGCGGTCTCGTGGATGGCTCCGCATCTACACCGACCATTGGTCGAACATGTGTTGATATCGAACGAACGGATAAATAAACAGAACCAATAGAGAGCATAGAAGCGAACCGCCCAAACAACGAACAACCTCTGCTAATGTCAGTCGTCATGATTCATTCCCACGGCACGGTGCCTCCGACAACAAGTTTCCGAAGGGAGAGAATTTTCGCCTGGAACCTCTGTTGCTCAAACAACAGATCGAGGGCGAGACGGTCGTCGGATGTCTTCTACCACCGCCACTACGCCCATCTCCCATACTCTCGGAGGTCGAGGGAGAACCGTGGAAGGCGAGCGATGGATGACAAGAGAGTAAAAGACACAGAGAGCAAGATAGACACAAAAAGCGGCATCTAACGATTTTGAGCGAGCAATCCGGTCGCAGCGGCAGAAAAGGTTCTGAGCGGGCGTTTCGGTGAACCATTTCGTCCAAACAACGAACACCAACAACCACCATCACCAGCGACAGCAGCACCGTCGGTGGCTCGGACAGTTAGGCAGTCAGCCAGCCAGCCAGCCTGCCTGCCAGTAGAAATCCGACCAGACAGAGTCAGAGAGAGGCCTACTGGTCGTGACGAACCTTTTGCCTGCGTACTTTCTTGCTCGTTCGCCCGCTTGCTTACTTTCCCCACTGGCTCGATGGCCACCATCGTCTACGAACTCCTCTCTAGCGAGAGCCCCCTGACATCAAGTCGTCGTCGTCGTCGTCGACGACGACGACGTCGAGAAGAAAGAAGATGAAAAGAGAAGCTGCTTCTTTGGTCCCTTTAATAACGGAACAATCTTCGGTGCTGCTTTTGCTCCCGCTCTCGCTCGCAGTGGATGATCGAGGCTGTCGCTTTCGGTTCTGCGGTCCGTGGCGCGGTCGATCAGCCGCATGGACAGCGAGCTACCCAGGCGACCAGCCACTCACCGATGGCTACTCATAGCCTACCTCGGTTTGGATACGGCCCCCTTCGGCCTCCGCCTGTATTAGCGGAACATCGCCTCAATTAGCTACGCACAGTATTATTGTGTTTTAATTGAGAACGAAGTGTGGCGCGACTAGTTTTCCTCAGAAAGTGGTCAGTTCTGCGAAGCGGCGCCAACTTGGGAAACGGTTTCCGCCGCGAACGCTTAGTACACTGATCGCCACAATTCGAACTCCTTCGAATTTGTTGAAGAGCTTGACAGGATTGTCAGGCTTCCCGCGTTTCGACGTAGTCTGGAACGAGTCCTGTGTTGTCCGCTGACCTCGCAAGGACATTGAATCACCACGCGTTCAAGCAATGACACATGTTCCGTCCAGCACGATTACGGATCCGAAACGGAATCGCGACGAAAGCGGTCGCGAAAACAACCTCACTCGGTGGACAATAGCCGCAACAGAAAGCTCGGCTATCTTGCTGTCTATCATTTATTTATGGAGCGGCGCAATCGATATCGATACAGTATTGTCGCAGTGCTTTTATGCCCTGATTCTGCGGCTTTTCTTCTTCCCCGGCGGCGAGCTGAAAACAGCTGATCCCGGAGCCGACAGCGGCGGCGTCCACCAGCACGATCCTGTGAAGGCATCGACAAGCAATGAGGCGTCCGTGCCGTCGACCTTGCTCCTCTGCCTCCTTATCTCAGGGATACTTTTCCCTCGTTTTATTTCTGAGGTAGAGCTCAGTCTGTCCAGCGTCCATCAACGGACGACGCGAACGAAGTGTTCTGTGCGTGTTCACTGACAAGGTAGGGACGCAGGTGTATGAGAGTGTGTGCTTGACTTGTTGTTGTCGTTGCGTCGCTTCGGGGGCCTGTCGCCTCACTTACACTCCAATATCACTCTCACGGCGATCGATGCCATGCGGAGCAGCGTCCGTTAGCTGAGTTCTTGTGTCTGTCTGTCTATCTGTGTGTTCGTTCGTTTGTCTGTTTGTACGGAGGTCCGTGTGTATGTTCGTTCGAATCTAAGATAAACGATAGCGAACAACGAGAGGGACATGCCCTGCATACAATGCCGCGTTGCCGTTATTCCCGCTCGGGTTCGCCGCCTCCATCGTAGTCGTCGAAGGCAACAATGAACCTTATATCACGAGATTGTTAATGTCGTCATCGTCGTCGTCGCAGCAGCCGCGTCCACCATCCGGCGGCGCGGCGTCGACACCCTCGACGGAATGAATTTTGAGTCGCATCCGCGATCGAAAGCCACTCTCATTTGATGAATATCGGAACAGTAATTTCCTGAGGCTCGGCTCGCCGTTATCGTCGCACATCCTGGAGGATGATAACCCTCATCGACCATATCGCCATCGACACGACTGGCTCCGAATAGCAGCGGATATCTATCATGGCTGGCTTTATTATAGAGATAATAATTCCATTACTAAGCCATATTGTGCGGAAATTGCAGTTTCAACCTAGACGCGCGCCCCGACAATCCAGCTTCCTCTATCCACCTTCAACGACCATGTTGAGCGGATGACGCTGCGGCATCACTTGACCTAGCTTGATTTTGCTCGTTTACATTCCAGCACAGAGAGTCTGTGGAAGAACTAGGATTGCTCGCAAGATCTGGCTCGAAAACTGCGAGCTGGCTAAACGAGAACTGTCCAAATGGAAACTTTGGCAGCCTTCGAGCGGGTATTCATAGTGCTGGGCCGACCCGAGAATGGAGCGGATTGGCAGCTCGCTGCCTCAGTCGTCTGTCTCTCAGCACGTTCGGCCTGAGTGGCGAGGCTTCACAGATATAACAACTTGTCAACATTCATCCCACATGTGTGAGCTGCTGAAGCTGTGGATGATAGAGTAGTACAGTGTGCGACCGATCGCAGACGTCACTTATGCTGTGCATCGAGGACGGGAAACCTGAACTTCCTACTTGCCCGATTATCGACTGAGGCTCTTCAAAGTGCAATGACAAGTGCGATTGGGTGTTCGGGGGAAATAAGTTTATTGGGTACGATGAGTCTTTCTCAACAACGTCATATAATTCAACTGACCTAAAGGCTATCTAAATCGAGCATTCGTGGCTCTTGTTGTGCTTCAGCGAACATTCATGTACAAATATACCTTACGACGAATACTGTCATGCTGATGTTATATTATTAAGTTAGCCGCCGTACACCGGACTGCGGCCATCTGCATCCGGACTCACAATCAGTAGTGGCGACACCGATCATACGATACAATCAAACGGGGAATCTACACAAATCAAAGAGAGCAGGAGCTTGAAATCGGTTTCCACATCGTACACGAGCTGACAGGATATGTGCGCACAGCTTTGGAATCCACCACGGCTGTCCGAACGATGATTCATTCACCAGACAGGAGCGCGCAGTAAATCAGGATCATTCGGGAGGGCATGAGGCAAAATACCCGAACCTGTTGAAGCTCCGGTTTCGATAACAACGTCAATCCTACGATCCAAGGGATTCCACGGACCAATGAACAGATAAGGCCCTACAGCGATTTGGAATCAGTAGGGGGCAGGAACGCCGCGGCGGTTGAAATGAAGGGATTTGTGTAGAGTTGGACAAAATTACGTTCAGCCTAGCGGTCGGTCGAGCGGAGCATGTGCACGATGATAGAAGAATACGTTCTCTCCGATCCTCGACGATTGATTTGTAGCTTCCCGTATCTCACTGTTGACGTTTTCTCATTACAGATAACGGTATCTTGTCTGCTTTGAGAGCATTCCTAATTCCACCGGGCTAAATTAGTAGTTGCGCCTCAACCCAACACTTTCAGGGTCTTGGAGGAACTCACTAGGGTAACTTGAGCAACGATTTTCAAATGAGTGAGCAAGACAGCGATGTGCCTGCGCCTGTGTTCAATGATGACGATCATCGTGATCGTGGGTACCAGCAAGAATGTCCGGCTTGTTGGTCGGCGGCGGCGGAGGCGACGGTCTGTGACAAATGTGCGGTGAACCCATGGCTTCGATTCTGGTCGCGTAAATGTTCTCGCATTCATCGCTTATTTTGGTTATACCCCAATTCCTCTGCAAATACAGTTCTTTTATCTGTTGAGTAGTTGCGCATCGGGGAGGAATGGCCGGTGGCGTCATTGGAGCATGGGGAGGTGGTGAGTTGGCGGACTGATCCGATCGTCCTTTGAGCTTGTTTCTCTCAGCTTGTTGCTGTTGAGCCTTCTTGAACATTCCTTCGGTTACGTCCGGTGCGGGTGGTCTCGGCGGTATTTCGCGTTTTGCTGGCGGCGACGGAGTGCCCGAAACGTCCCGGGGTATGCATTGTGGGGACGAATTCCGATTCCGCAAAGGCTTTGTCGGCGTGCCTGGAGTAACGCGGTTGGAGATATCGCTTCCAGACTTTCGCGGCAAAGTCGACGAAAGGAAGATTGTTCTCGGTTTAGGCGTGGGATTTTCTCTCGGCGAAGCGGTTGGCAGAGCCTGCGGAACAGCGGGAGGAGACACCGGAACGCGTTGCGATTCGCTTTCGTCCTCGCCGCTGTCAGGGTTTGATTCTTCGCTTTCAGAGAAGTAAACGGTTTGGTCGGGCATGACGGAGCTCCGTTGAATATCACCTTCGGTTGGTTGCTGACCACCATGCCTGAACATTAGCTCCTGCCAGGCCAACATATCGGCCTGTTCTGAAGCGGCTAGATAGAAGGACACAGTTGGATGTTGAAGCTTGAAAGGGAATTTCCGCGTGGGCCCACACTCCGGCGCGGGCTCCACGGAGAAACCCGGCAGGAAAACGAGGCAAGCCGCTCGCGTTTCGTGTCGACTCCTGAACAGATAAAGATAGGAATCCTTGAGGATCGCCCATCTTTTGTGCCATTTTTTCGGACAGTTTTTAGGTCGCACGTAGAGCCATCCTTGCAAATCGGCGGGAAGCAGCGACTCGCTCGAGACACAACGACTCGCGAAGATTTTTTTCAGTGGGGACGGGAGGTTCGGCGAAACAGGCATCGAAACTTTTCGGACTTCTTTGTTCCTACAGGAACTGCTTCCTGTCGGAACAGTTGGTGTGGGCAGCATGCGTCGACCGACTCCTTGTGACTCCGTCAGAGCCTGATGAGAATGATGACGATGCTGTAACGGCTGTTGCTGCTGAGTTTGCTGTTGATTATGGTGAGCCGGAAGATGTTTCACTTTGGAAGAGAGATCATGCGAAACGCTACGCGTCACGTGCTCCTTGGCGCAGCTAGGCTTCCTAGGTTTGGCCAGACCCAGGCGGTTGCTCTCGATGCTATCTACCAGATCTTCGAAGCTAACAGGTGGTTTGGATACAGTCGGAGACGCACAGGTGACCGTTGCTCGTCGCTGGAGCACTGGTCGCTTGGGCCTGACCTGAGACCGAAGCTGCAAGACCAGGCTATGACCGTTTTCTATTTCACCACTGGATGATGGCTCTGGCAGGAAAGCATCGTCATCAGCCTCGATTTCGCGAAGGATTCGTGGACTCGTGGGCTCCGGTTCCAAGACCCCGTCTTCCTCAGTAATCGTCAACTGCTGTTTCTCGAACGAGATTCGGTTGATGGGGATTTTGTGAGGTTTCAAATACACCATCTGGCCGAACAAGTTCGAATGACGCGGTCGCTTCTTCAGCGTGAGCGTGATATTCGTGATGTGGTTTTGCAACAAGCTCAGCATGTGCTCGAGAGTCCACCCGAGAACGGTTTGTAGATTGATTTGAACTATCTCATCACCTTCTTCGACTTTCGCACAGATTTGTACAGGGCTTTGGTACCTGACTTTGCCGACAATATGCACCCCACCATATTTTGTCGTGATTTGCATTCCCCAATCGTCCTCCTGTCGAGGTTTTCTTGCGGACACAACCTCCAAGGATGCCGGTTGGATTATTAGCGAGTCTGCGTACTCCTGCACGACGAAGTCACTGATTTCGGCCAGACATAAACATTTCTGCTTGATCAGCTCCAACGGATTCGCAACAAAATGATCTCTCTGTGCTGTAGATGCCAGTTCCAACGCCAACTGCAGAACTGTTTTGCGGGTTTTCAGGTATTGGTCTTGTCCTTTGAAAGGCGGTCTATCGATCCAGAAGATGAACTGCTTCACCGCGGAGATCAGCTCACAGGCAGCTGCGAGGATTTCATTGCTAATATTTTTTGGTTGGGGATCGCTCTGTCGTGTGAGGATCTGGATCTGAATGTGAAGACTTCGCGCATGACATCCGACTCGCAATGCCAACGATTGCAGGTTTTCCGTGATGAGGTTGTAATGGAGATGGCGTAAGTTCCCAACCGACTCCAAAATCGTCTCCTGGTGACCGATTTTCGTGATGCCTATCTGAGCTAGGTCCTCACAGGTGAGCGTCAGCAAGCGGTGTCCGTCGATCCGATGCCTTAGGAAACAGTGAATATACGGATAGACGAGGCTGTCGACACCGCGTGCCCACTCGACGACGTGTTCGGGAGTCCAGTCGGCGATGTTGATGTAAGCCATTTCTCTGAGTTTGGCGACAGTCAAACTTTTTATCGAAGAACGACCAATTCACGATCACGAGCACTCATCAACAATAACGTCTGAGCACAAACAGAAATCCAGGGGTGCGATGCGTCGATGACACCAGGGAAACGCGCAGGGACACAGCATAGCTTTTCTCACACACCTCGCGGATGCTTCAGACACACAAACAACGAGACACTTCTTGAAGTAACTGAGGCCAAGGACCGAGGCCGTCCTTCTCCGAGTCGCCTCTGAATTCGAATGATGCGATCGTCCATCGACCAAGCCACTACCCCGTAGTTCCCAACATGCACAACAGTAGCAGCAGCGGCAGGAGCTTCTAGCGATGGACAAACAGTCAACGGCGACCGGTAGAGAGAACAGGGGAGAGGATTCCTGGTCCGCACCGGCATCGCTACCAATGGCAGTCGCGGTCGCTCACCATGAGAAGCCTTCTCCACATTTTGGCGGTCTCTCACTCACTCACTAGGTCGGTCACTTGCTACCACTGCCGCCGCGGCGTTCGTTGCTCCACCGCACTGAACACCATCGATCAGTAGAAGCTCCACAGGTGAAAGAAGGAAAATCGGAGAGAAAAAAACTCGTACCTGCCGGACGGAGACCGAGTCTCCGATCCAAACTCTTCCCATGACAAGCATGACACACCTGGCGCCAAAACTTCCCTGGGTGGTTTCAGATGTGAAACTCTTCCCTGTCACCACACCGAAGGAGCAAGTCGAATCGGTCCCAATGAATTGCTTCGTTTAACTATGTCGATATTTCGAGTCGCCGAATCATTTCGTTGACGTTCGAATGCAGTGATCCTGCCTATCGGATTTGTTTTATCAGATTTCTAAGATATAAGGTCTCTGCGTCAATCCGGAAGGAGTCATTGTCGGAGCGGTCAGAATATGTGCTCCGAGCTGATTCTCCGAAGGCGAGGTCATCTTAGGCGACTTCAAGGTTCCGAAGTTCGTTGGGGAAAACGTCGTATTCCTCCGGTCTGAACCCTCAACTTCCTCGGAGCCCCCAAAACTCGGATTTGGGTCTACATGTCATGTAATATTCTCTGATCATCCTCCAAGATTCCGCTTGAGTTTCTTGTGCTTCGGGATGAGTGTAAAAGTCTTTTCTGAGATTCTTATAACTGAACAACATTTATTCGTTCGTCGACAATCCATTCCAAAGGATGCATGAACAATCACTTCCAGACTATCTCTGACGCACGCGTGCATCGACCTTAAGAGCCTTCTGGAGATTGAGTGCGCGGAGACACAGCAGCGAAGTGGAAAATGGGAAAGAACTATAAACCCACGTAGCGTACACGCTCAGATATCTTCACAAAAAGCTTCACAATTTCTGACTAGTTGAGTTTTTGCCGTGAACCTTCCCAGCTCAAGGATCGGGTTTCTGTTTGTTCTGGGCATAACATTTTTTTTTCACAGGGGATGGTAAATTCGGAGACGGAGGCGGCGGATCGGCATCAGTATGCTCTTCTTCTTTCAATTCCTTGCTCATCACTGCGGAAGGATCGATCGCAGCCTCTCCGGGGAGTTGAAGTCGCTTGGAAGATTCTTGAGGCTCGATCGGAACGAAGTGGTGATGATGGTGCAGGTGGTGGTGCTGATGATGATGATGGAGATGGTGAGGTTGCTGCTGCGGCTGCGGCGACGACGACGGCTGCTGCTGCTGCGGCTGCTGCTGAGATTGTTGTGGTGACGGTTGTTGCTGTTGCTGCTGCTGTTGCTGTTGCTCTTTAGGTCGACAGGAAGGATCGTGAGAAATGCTACGAGTGACGTGGTCCTTGCTCCCCATGGACTTTGAAGGCTTTGCAAGACCCAATCGGCTCATTTCGGCGTTGTCCACCAGGTCCTCGAAACTGACCGGTGGCTTTGAAACTGTTGGAGAGGCGCAAGTCACAGTCGCCCGCCGTTGAAGGATGGGTCGTTTGGGTTTGACCTGCGAACGCAGTTGCAAAACCAGATTCTGACCATTGTCAGTCTCGCCGCCGGTTGAAGGTTCGGGTAAGAACGCGTCGTCATCTGCTTCTATTTCACGGAGTATTCGCGGACTAGTCGGTTCAGGTTCTATGACGGCTGGAAGACCGCCGTCCTCAGTGTTGGTGAGCTGTTGCTTCTCCTTCGACACGGGGTGGAGTGGAATTTTATACGGCTGTAAGAAGAGCATCTGACCGAACAGATTCGAGTGGCGCGGTCGTTTCTTCAAAGTCAATGTCACATCGGTAATATGGTTTTGTAAAATGCCCAACACGTGCTCCACAGACCATCCAAGAATAGTTTGCAAGTTGATCTGGACAATTTCATCGCCTTCTTCCACCTTTGCGCAAAGCTGCACAGGACTTTTCAGCCTGACGCTCCGCACTATATGAACGCCACCGAATCTGGTGGTGAGCTGCATGCCCCAGTCGTCTTCTTGTCGAGGCTTCCTGGCTGACACGACCTCGATAGACGCTGGTTGTGTTATCAATGAATCCGCGTATTCTTGGACGACGAAATCACTGATTTCGGCGAGACAGAGACATTTCTGCTTAATCAATCCCAACGGGTTATCGGCAAAGTGATCCCGTTGTGCAGTTGAAGCCAGTTCGAGGGCAAGTCGTAGCACGGTTTTCCGAGTCTTCTGATATTGTTCTTGTCCCTTAAACGGTGGTCTGTCAATCCATGAGATGAAATGTTTCACTGCTGATATCAGTTCGCAAGATGCGGCCAGTATATCCGTGTTGATATTTTTCGGCTGAGGAACTCTGAGAATCTGAATCTGGATCGCGTTGTGAAGGCTGCGAGCATGACAGCCCATTCTAAACGCAAGGGATTGAAGATTCTCTGTCGTTAGGTTGTACTGCAAATTGTGCAGGTTGTCCACCGCCTCAAGGATCGTTTCCTGGTGACCGAGTTTTGTGATCCCTATACTTGTCAGATCTTCCCAGGTGAGCGTCAAAAGACGGTGTCCATCAATTTTATGGTCGAGGAAGAAATGCATATATGGAGTGACCCAGGTTTCTACGCCACGCGACCACTTGGCGACGTGCTCTGGCGTCCATTCGGCGATATCGATGTAAGCCATTATTCGAAATATATAGAGACTCAGCGGGAATCACTCAAGTCGTGAAGCCATCGAAACTGGTTCCGGAGAAACACCTGGAGAGATGTTGTTGCAGACGATGATGATGACACTCAGTCGCAGGGAACATTATCATGCGAAACCAGAGTCTGAGGTACTGTTCTCCTCGCATTGAGTCGCGTTCACTCGGTACCGGTGCGTGCAAAACCAGGTAGTCACCGAATTGTTCGTTCTGCCAGAGTTACTCCATCACATTTCACTCCAACAACAAAGCAGCTGACGCTCGTCCGTGACAGCGAGTCTCAGCAATGGGCGACGTGGTGTTGAGTGGTGAAGCAAGAACGGTCGTCTGTCCATTGGACCCGTCTTGTTCACCGGATACATCGGAGCAATTAGCAATGCGAGATACTATTTTCCTAAGGGTTACAGAACGAAGACAACGGGAAGGGAAAAGTTGGAATGATCGATATCGTCGTCACAATGGGGACAACTTCGGTTGGCGCCAAAATTCGAATTGAACGGTGGCTGCGCTCGCACTCCGGTGGAATACAATTCGGCGATTCTCGCTTCCGATTTGATGGATTCTCGATAACCTATATGCCATCCGACTGGGGCAAGTCGGCAGAATTGAATTGATCCCTTCATTCTGATTCTAGGAGCTGGTTGAAATCACGAGATTCATGGTATGATTCAACCAAGCGAACCGAGGGAGGACTGCATGAACGGATGATGGTGCAACGTTTGAAGTGCTCGGTCCGGTAGGCGAGCCGTACAAGTTTTTGCGCGAACATGTGCATCATTTTGAAGTGCGCGTTGTTGTGAGTCGGGAGATCTCATCGATTTGGGAGCACCCCTACCAGAGGAACAGGTGAACAGGAAATCGACGGCTGTCGATAATAGCAGAGCGCTCCAGCATGCTGAGAAACTCATTGTTCCGATTTCAGCTTGTTTCGCTGCATTTCGGAACTCAAAGTTCAGCTAAGCAAGCTTCGAGAGTTTCCATGCTGAACGCAATGCAACTTCTTCGTTCCGGGCTTGATTGTCTGACTCGGATGACTGGCTTGTGAGAGCGATTGTACGGTTAACCCAGATATGGAGAGAACTTCAAATGAAACGACTGTACAGCAGGGGGCATCGGAGCCGCTGCTCGGAGCTCATGCTAACTCAAGTCGTGTTGTCAAGTTTTGCTGAATCCTCTCGAATGTCGTCCGGGTCTCCGCGTGTAGCAGCAATGGACCGTGTCAACAGCGCCGTTCCGAGGAAATTCAAGTTACAGTCTAGCAGTTTGATTATCCGGTTCGGAAGAGGAGCCACGCTGCTGGCAGGTTGACCCGTCTTACTCAGAGAAGGAAACGCTTCGGAAATGAGCTGAACTTTCCAGCTCAATCCAGTTTGATCACTGGGAATCTTTCAGGAAGTGAGATGTATGCTCAGTTTCTCCCATTTCCAAACAGAAGTGGCCATCTGCTTCGAGTCTTCGCCGCTACGAACGGCAAAGTATGAGCCTCTTCGTCTTCAGGCAGTCATGAGGTGCGAGCGTACTCATGATGCCGTATTGCGTAGGCCTTAGATCGCAGGAACTCAATTCAGGAATGGGAAAGGAAGGTGTTTCGAAGAATTCAACACTCCCAGGTCGCAGGCCATCACGGTGTTCCGAAATCTTCTAACGTAGCTGACGAATCTGCGCTCCAATTATCCGACCCAGGGGGCCAAGGGGTGTTCACCGTCAGAAATCCGAGTCTGGGAAGGAATGCGAATCCTGTATCGAGTTCCCTCTTCCCGAACAGCAGATCAACGATCAGAAAATTGTGAAATCCCATTCCTCGATGAATGGGATTTCACAATGATTTCACAATTGAAAATGATGCAGTTGATCAGCAACATTCTGCGCGAGTTTCTGCACCAGCATAGTGTCACGGAGATATCAATCTCATCAAAAGGTCTCATAGTTCATCACACAAGGTGTATTGCTATTGACATGACTTATCATTGAACAAAGTTTCCAAACGAGTTGCTGACTCGGTTGATACCAAGCTCGATGGATTCCGGCTCCAGTGAATCGAGCTAGTCTCGGCGCGCCAGAACTCTCGGGGTGAGCTTCTTTATCTGATTAGCGAGGCGAGCATAGTCATCCTGTTACGAATTTTCACGGTCAGCAGATCTTGGAGCGACTAGGAACTGCCTCCATGATTCGCAGCTGATAGCATCTCATCCACGCAGGCGATCCAATTGCTCGTGTCAGAGAGGGAGGTCCCGCCACATTCCGCAGGCTCGGGGTTTTCAAGTTTCACATCAGCAAACTGAGAGTTCACAAAGCTTCCAAGCTGTTGACTCTGGCCACGGTTGAGAGTAGCAGGCATGTCGGCGAACCTGTGAATGTGGGGAGCATATTTAGAATCTTTATGCGCTCCCGCAAGCGGTCGAATCGGCGCATATAGCTTTTGTAAAGCGTCCGTTCTCTCATCGATTAACATTCTATGGCATGTGGGCATTTCTTAAAATATGTCTTCGCGCTGAGCAGGATTGTAGGACGAATAATTCATCAGAACAAAACCGGCAATGAGCCATTCAATTAGCTCGATGGATTGAATCGCTCGAATCGACCCTGGACCAGGCTTGCGAATTCGTCCTTGATGAAACCTCGAAGGACCGTGGCAATCGTGCCACCTCCTCTGATCCTCCAATTTTGAATCGAAAGGTGGAAATCTTCCTTTACATTGTGGACCAATTCTTCTACTCGCAATCTATGTAACTCGATAAAGGACGGCGATCGATTTTATAATGAGAGTGTACCTGTTGAAGGGTGGGAGATTGCTGGCCTCCGTGCTCGGGGGAGTTTCCTGCCAAGCGCGGCATCTTTGATAGTGATCCAATTGTACGACGGAAGCCAATTGTCTGTAACACACGCAATCAAATGATTCCGAATACAACTACAGAAGCGAGGCAAACGGCAAGATCGCGACTATCGAAGAGTGGCTCAACGAAACAAGACCTACTTGAGATGTTCTTCAATATGTGCCGAGAGAACGTCGATCTCAGCTGTGAGGAAAGTATAGCAGATGCCGCACTGGAACGGTTCCGCTCTGTAGGACTCTCCCGAGGGGTTGTATGCCCTTGTATCCATTCTTCCGACAAATCAAGTGGGAGTCCGGCTCAGCAACACAAGTCTCAGCTCCGCCACATCCGAGGTCGAATATGAGTCCGCTGCTACAAACGGAAAGAACACTACAGCGGGCTGCTGAACGGAACGCAGTGCCGAAACTTGATATCCTCTCTCGTCGTCAAGATTCGGAGTGTCGTTTTTCAATTTTGAATAAAGTTCCATCGTTCGGAAGAAACCGTTGGGAGCAACTTCTTCGCCCCTACTCTCAAAGTCGTACGAATCATTCTCAAAAGCTAAAGGTTTAACGAGGAGGTCGGGGTTAACCCCATACGAGAACTCTCGGTTCGCCGTGGAAGCTCGGATGATGATGTGAGCTTCGACGAGCCTTCGAGCTGGGAATCCAACCAAAAAGTCCCCTTCAATGGCAGACGGCTGGCGGATCTGAATACGATGTGGCATGAGGGCCTCGGACAAAAGCCGCACAGTGAGCGATGTCGATTTCCGTGATGATGATTGAACTTTCCGGAGACCGGGACTCCAGAGCGGCGTCAGCCTGCATACAGCATTTTTAAATGGCTCATAGAGACCTGTTCAGACCCGTTTTGATTATTGAGTATTGATCGGCGTTGCCCGCTGCCAGACTGGTGCAAAAGCAACCGTTGGTTTCCCGGAACGAATCATTCGGGCACTTCTTGAGGTATTCTTTGGGCAAGGGCTCGATCTTAACAGCAATTTCCTGCTTTCCGAACAAGCAGATCATTCCGGTGTTTCGCTTCCGTGCTGATTCAAACTCTCAGCTGCTCCCCTCGTGTTTTTTTTATCTGCAATGGGAGGTGCACAGCTCCGAACACTTCCACTCTGTCGAATGGGCACGAGGAGATTCTTCCCTTGTTCTGGCGAGATTTGGGGCAGCAAGCCCTGTAGCGAGTGGGGTGGCCCTGGGGGACTCATCTAGGTTACTCGCTTGAATATTTTTAGGGCAATTTTCTATCCGTCGTCGGCGTGAGGATGGAAGTGGGGTGATTTTGAGAAAGTTTCATAATGAATGATGGTGTTATAATAAACCGCGACTTTTCGGGTGTGCCATCATCGCCCGGCGCGGCGCAAAGCTCTGACTGAGCGGCCGCGGCTACTCACTGTCGGCTCAAGCGAGCTCCGTTTCCGAGTACGGAATGGAAGCTTAGAAAAAGAATTGCCGTCGCGGGAGGACTCAACATGGTTTGACCTTTGATCGGACTTCGGGTACCCTGAGGCTGCCGCGACGAACCTTCCACAATATTCCTCCAGATAGGAGGGCGCGCCGGTCTATTTCCCAAATCTCCTATGAGATGCCCGCTCCTTGGAGAGTGCCCGTTTATTTCTCCGGATTCTCGCGGCGCGGTGTTTTGGGGAGGCCATGGAGAATCTCCTGATGAAGGATGTCGCTTCGGATTGATATTGGTCGTCACCGAAATCAGGGAGCATCAGCGAAAGATTCTGTTGGAATGCACGAGGATGAGCTGCCGCCTAAGTTCTATCGAACACTTGTCGAGGACCAACACGGATATTTGACCCCAAATAAATTCCTCCCATTCTGGAATCTGGTGCATCAGAGGCACTCTAATCCTCTTCGATCCCATGTACAGAAAAAAACCTCCTCCTATAGGGCTCCGATGGAACGTCCCTCATCTTATGAGTGGAGCTAGAAAGTGTGGGTGGAATTTCTGAATCGCCGTAAAGCCTGGATCTCCGAAGCCGCCAGGGCGTCCTGGGTTATGCCTGAAATGCCTAATTTCTATGTCGATTGCCTGGAACGCTCGAATTTCGCGCAAAGAGCTCAACTTTTACCTGAGGAGTTGGAACTTTGCCTAATATATCTAAATTCCGCCTCAAATGCCAGAAATACTATCAATAATCACTGAATGCCGCCTGCCCGAAGAGCCTACGTTACGTCCGAAAAGCCTAGAAAGCTCGAGACCGGCCGCCTGGATATCCGTTTT
The DNA here is from genome assembly GCA_028455905.1 of Neoseiulus californicus. Taxonomy (NCBI): domain Eukaryota; kingdom Metazoa; phylum Arthropoda; class Arachnida; order Mesostigmata; family Phytoseiidae; genus Neoseiulus; species Neoseiulus californicus. The sequence continues at coordinate 20,200,430 of JAMQGS010000003.1, forward strand.
CTAGACGCCTCAAAAATATTATTCTCAGAGCCCAAACTTCCCAGATCTACTGGTAAGCTCAATCGGAGCGAGAGTTTAGGGTTGATAGGGTAACATATTCTCGCCTATGAGCGTGAAAATGAACGAACGAAAGCATACTTATTCCGTTGGAAACTCCCGTTAAAAAATATGCTGCTGAGGAATGGTTATTGTCTGGTGCCGTGTTCATATGGGGGGTCATAGGATCGCAATCCGGAATATTGAGACGCTTGGCTATCCTATCTTATCACTCTATCACTCCGAGAAGCGAAAGACGGCAAGCGGCCAACAATTGGATTTCGTTGAGGAGAAATCAAGCTGGTAGCCGCCATCGACTCTTGATGCGATCGGGAGGAACTCCTGGAAATCCACAGTGGGGAAGAATCTCCAACTCGTCCTCTCCACGCGCCTAGCAATGGGCTGGCGAGTGGACAAGTTTTTTTTTTTTTTTTTTTTTCCTCGGTGAAATATCGGTGAAGGAAGAGATGTGATACTATCTTGCGCGCGAACATAACAAAGAATATAATCGTTACAGCGTCAGTTCTTCCTGCTTCGTCCCGCCCAATATCTGCCCCGGTTTCATGTTCGACTGCAAAAGAGCACGAGCCATTAAGAACAAGGGTACCGATATCTTCGATTGATGATGACCGAATTTATCACGTGGTGATCAACACGTACAGTCTTCGTCCCAGCTCGTCGAGTCCGGGCCTCGCTTCACATAACACAGCATGATGGTCCCCACCACCATGAGGCACCCTTCCCCACAGTATATACATGTTCATGAATCCGTTCAAGAACAGCAACTCTCCACCACTAACATGAGGGATCCATGAATCACATAACCTGCGGAGATATGTATTCCCTCGTGCAGAGGAGCACTCCGGGTTTTTCGCGTCAGCAGGATCGAGTCATCATCGACATAGACCTAGAACCTTTTAGACGCTTATTAGCCTGGCGCCGAGATCTTCGGAGAGCACACCGTACTTCTGTTCCAATGTTCTGAGGCGTCCACCGTACAACACCATGGTCCCGCCGTCTTCCCGACTAAGAGGGATAAATCCAATGCGGACACACATGATCTGTGGATACGCGAAATATGTGACTTCGCGAATCGCTCAGCTGTGCAGAGTAGCACTCCCACGCACTGGACCTCCGGTTGCGGTGTGTAGCGTCCGGTCCTTATTATTAATTTCACCACGTGCAGCAAGCAATGCTACGATGAGGTTATTCATGTATCGCCGATCTGGCGGCCACCTGCAATAATGTCCGTGATGTCATGAGACTCATTGTCAGCATCGACAAGGATATTCTGCAAAATGGGGGCGAGCATTCCAGTCACCCATGAGCTCGTTGATTGCCGAGACGAATTATAGGACTCCGGTTCGATGTTGCCCCATGAAATACTCGCCTCTGATGGCAGAATGGTAACCAAAGGTTCGCCGTTTGATCACTCCCGCGCCTGGAAATGGCGCGGATGGCTGGAGAACCGGCAGATGGATATCGTGCGCCATTTGTTCAGCGGAGAACTTGAATCGCGGCCGACCACAAACTGTACAGAAGCAGTGTGCCTTGTGGATAACATTCATAGTCGTGAGAGGAGTGTCATGGACCCCTGTATGCCGGGGGTCCATGAAATAGTTCCCCACAACAGACAAAGTGTTTACATGGATGGATGCATTCTATTTATGTTTGTCACGAGAGGGGGAGATAGTTGATGATATCTCATTCCCAATATATCATGGAGAAAAGAGGCTTGGAACGCCGTTCCTCCGTTCCATTATTTGATTCCCTGGATACGATGTGTTGGACAGCCCGTTGATTCCGACTTGTTGTTTGGCGCCCCGAAAAGCAGCCAGCTTTTGGCAGCGGCAGAAGCCAGCGAGGTGGTGGTAGCGGCAGCGGTATCATCTCACACAAAACACACAGACAGCAGCACCACACACAGTCCAGTTGGCTGGTTGCGCTGCCAAGAAGCGAAAGCCGAAAACTGTGTGTTCGTCAACTCGATTCGACAGTCGCTCATTTCCCTCACGCCGAGTGAGCACAGGCCGCACAGGAAATTCAGTCCCATTTTAACTCAAGTTTCAAATCATATCCCAGTGAGTTTCAAGAGGATCTGTTGTCTTGGGTCTACCCAATACTCAAGCAGGTTGGTTGTTTGATGATTTGTTATTCCGCGAGCTCGTTCTCAGACATTTTAGAGAAATGTTACCGCGCGATACGTCTTTGCCCGGAATCTAGATAGGATCCCATACAACAACAACCGAAAGTGGGCTACCGCGTCTTTGGTCCATGAGTTCCACGAGTCCGACAGTTGGTTTGTTGTTAGCGGGAGCAAACAAGTGATTCGTGGGTTTCCGGGTCCAGTTCCCGACGGCTCGCGAATTGGCGGCGTCGTCGTCGCCCAGCGTTTCCTTCTAAGTGGAATTCTATTGCTGACGTGTTTGTTTTCGTTAGGCGTTGCTTTGCCGGGTTTGCACATGACAACGTAATTGGACACGTTAACGTATAATATGAACCATCATCCCTATAGAATATGTCAGGTCTGCTTGCATGATGAAATATTCAACCGCGTCTTCAAGGAACTTCCTTAGTGCCGGGACGGTGAATGTTGACTAAATACGCAGTACGACTGACTAAATAGGTGTCCGACTTGTTAGGCAGGCAGGCAGCCTGCCGGCCGGCCGGCCGGTTGGTCGGCCGCACGTTCGCTAGCTCACTCGTTCAGCCGGCTGGCCACCTGACAGTGGTCTTTTGGGTGCAGCCGGAATTGATGTGCTCCGACTCTTTTACGTCTCAACGGAGCGGGAGCCTGACCGTTCGGATCAGCTGCCCGGCGAAATCAGCTGTGTAAGCCGTTTGGGAACAAGTGCCTCGCTAAAGCGCTCGACTCTGTCGCACCGAGCAGGACACCCACTTGGAGCCTGATTGCTTTATGAGGTGTTTTATTGGCTCGAATGAATCGCATACTGGGCGCTTTCTCTGCGTACGATGCCCGAAGCCATGCAACTATAGAGTTTCTTTTGGGGCAAACGAATGTCACGATTCTCTGAGATAATACTGGTGCCCGCCCACAAGGGTGGTTACCACCTGCACGTTCGTCATGACAGTGCGATTTGACCAATTTTGCAGGCGACTGCTCACAATCAGTCGCATTGGTGCGTCTTGCCCGCTGGCGAACACGGTGACTGACACGAGCAGCTCTCAAACAGGTCCAAGGATCAACCGTAGGTCTTTGAGCTCAAAACAAAAGATGTCCACTGTGATATTTCAAGGCCATAGGGATGCGCAACCGCGGACTGCCCATGAATTCTGATTTACGTACGGCGGCGAAATTTCCAAAATATTGAACCGAAACAGTCTCATGCGGACCACGCTGCTTCCATCACAAGAAGATTGCGATTATTATATCAATAATCGGCAGATTCAGGATTGAACATTTCTCGGTTATTATTGGAAGGAACTCAATTCGCTGAGGACAGTCTAGTCCCATCTCGAGGATTCAGTGTTCTCGAATAACTATCGGTAATTGGTCTCGCGCCATCGTCGACAACACTCCTTCCATGACGGTCTTCATGCTCATGAAGGTCATTGGTGCGGAGAGGAAACTGTTGGACAAGATTCTCCGGTGAGATGGATCTCCGAAAACGAAAAAATAAATGACGGAAATGTGAAATCAGCGTGCATTCGCCTGAGTCAAAATGACGCAATCCGCCATCGAATGACTCTGATTGGTACGCACCGTCGAATCACACGTCATCTGGTGTGTAATTCGGGTCGGGTGACTTATGATGGTCATCATCCGAGTGTATCACAGAGCCCTCCGATCCACCAAGGTATCGGTGGTATTCCCTCGTTGTGGAACTCCCAGCTTCTCCACTCCAGGCGTGTAGGAGTCACCCACCTATACTCGAACTTTTCTTTTTTATTCTATCTTTCAGAATGTCGGACCTCTGGGATGAACTATGCACGCCCCTGAATTTGGTACTGTCAGTGATCATAGCTGCCCTCGCATGGACCCTGTTCGGGCCAAGAAAAGACAGCGCACCTTACGGTAATCAACCAGAAGTGAGAACTCTACCTAAACTGAAGAGACGTGACATGACCGTTGTGGAACTACGAGAATTCGACGGAACTCCGGAGAAGAACGATGGCAGAATCCTGGTCGCCGTCAACGGCACCATCTTCGACGTCACGCGAGCAGGTCACTATTATGGGCCTGGGGGTCCTTACGCCTCGTTCGCGGGACGTGACGCCTCCCGAATGTTGGCCACTTTTTGTCTGAAAGCTGTCGAGGGTCCTCCGGTTTACGACGACCTGTCAGATCTTAAAAGTACCGAAATGGACCAAGTCAAAGAATGGTTTCTCCAGTTCAAAGAGAAATACGATGTTGTCGGAAAACTCCTCAAGCCCGGCGACGAGCCCACCGACTATTCAGATAACGAAGAGGCGACCGAAGGAGGAGCGACCGCGTCCGCTTCCGTTGGAAGTCAGTAAACTTATTGAGCTCGCGTGCCAGCAGTCCTTGTCGTGGCCTTTAACCTCTTTGGCCGCCCTCATCTGTATCATTTGTTCGCATCGAATATCCAACTCATCATTAATCATCCCATCAACGATTGCTGTATCAATCCATCCCGATTGATGATCGTCTTCATCGATATTTGAATCAATTTATCTTTATACCAGTTTATCCGTTTTTTTTTCATTCAATTCAAGTCGAGTGACAACATCGGAGACCGGGAGATGGGTTCGCCGTTGAGTGAGATCTTCTTTTCGAGGCATGTTATTCTCTAAGTACGGGCATCCGTTAGACGTGATGTGAGCCATAGGTTCTGCCGAGATAGAACACCTTTCCTCGATCGACCGATTTCCTGACCTGACGACCGACTCGCAGATACTACTCAACTTCCTGTATTTCGACCCTTAACCCTTCCCGAACTAGCAGTTATGTGTGGATGAATGAAGGTCGGGTGAATGGCGCTGAATTATCAAACGCACCTCTGAAACACTTAACTCTCCGCCAATAACTTATTGATATTTCGGAAGTTGGACCGAACTGATGGAAATTCTTCAACAATATCATGGCGAAGACACGTTCTTTCTGTATGAGAAAAAAATCAACGTTGAGAATGGCCGTGACGGAAGACCTTGTCAGACTCATAGAATACGTCAGCTCGGATTCGATTCGAATCCGTCGAATCGCATCCGACCCCGATCCTAGCGGAGGAGTCCTTCACACGGAACGTGAAAATAATGATAAATTATATAATATAAATAAAGCAACGGGTATATTCTTACAAAACTCATGCGACTCTTCTTCTCCACCCCCTTCCTTCCGTCTCCCGGGAATTCACCCGGTAAATAGACTCCGTGGTCTGACAACGTGTCGGAAAACACCATCCTACCTATTCCTCGAAAGACGAATGCCTGACCGTTTCGATTGGGGAACTTTGAGACTCTAGAGTCTAGTCTAGACAGTCTAGAGTATTTTCGTCATCAAATAGGACATTGCGTTCCAATTCAGCCAGCGATGAGGTTTGACGTGTAAGCCTCGATTGTTCAAATTGGTGGCTCTTGAGCTACCAAGGTGATAAGTGGTCAAGCGGGTGGAAAGCTCACAAAGATTCCTGGGAGGGGTGAGAAAGTTTCGCATCATCGCTCCGTGATTGAGGCGAGAGACGGGAGAGTCGATGTAGGTCCCGCGTAGAACGCTTTACATATCGTGATTGAATGGGAGCTTCCAAAATGATGTTGTAAATGATCACAACAGCGCCATATCGAGATATCGGGAGTGAAAGCATTCTTGTGCCTCTGATTGGCTGTATTCCCCGCTCGTTTGTTCATCGTTTGATGACATCGTGCGAGCATCGTAGAACTCGTTATTATTTCCCAGTGGGTCTCAACTTGTTTCCTGGCTTCACGGTTGTTTTTCTGTTCTAACGCGCTGTGTTCGATTCTTTGACGGGAGCTCAATCTTCTGGAGCGACCTCGCATGAGTGAATAATTCACTGGCAATGTTTCCTCTTGAGTTGTTATTGCCGATTTCGCTATGAATCGATGCCATACGATTTAGGACTTGCTTTCGACCTCTCAAAGACATTCTCCCTAAGATCTCGACTAGATCTGTTCTGATTTCATCCATGTCTTCACAGTCATCAATCATTTCTCATCAACGTTGAAATGCGTCGACGTGATCTCAAGCACGACAAGGAAGAGACGATCGCTCACGTTTCGGCCCTTCCAAATCATCAAAAGGAGCCGACCAAACACGATCAACGGTCTCCATAGACGGATAAACGTCGAATGTGTCAGATATCATCACTTCCTCGAATATTGCCCATGGGTCGACCTGGTTCACCGATTCGGAGGACTGAGGGCACCCTCCCAAGATATACTTCGAGCTGACTGAGAAAATCTCCGCTGATTCCGACCACGAACAGAGGCTGACAGCAATTTCGATGCGGCGACCCGACCGATATAATGAGGATGGAGCTGTTCTCGGAAGCAAGCGAGATCGCTGCATGTAAACTGTGATTTTCGTTTGCCCCTGCTCGACTAAGGGCCATCGGTATAGCTCGGGAGCGTCGCTCGCTCCCTCGACCTTGTTGCTCCTTTCCTTGAAGATAAAAGCGAGCTCTCCGCAACATTTCCGTGTACTGCGAACGCTCAGACCAAAATCCGGATCTGAATTGACAAGGAAAGATGAGAATTGGTCGTAGGTGCTGCATCGAAACGCAGCTTTCCTGATGCGCCGATTGACCAGTTTGCCGGCCGGGAGCCTTGAAATTATCCTTGCGTAATTCGAAGCATGGAGGAAACAGCCGCGCAGTTCTGTTTTCCCCTTGATCACGAGGCATAGCTCGTTCATCAGTTCAGATATGGCACCAATAGGAGCCCGGGCGCGCTGATTGCTTCTGACTCACCTATGCTGATGTTGATCCACTTCTTTAGATGATCCCAGGTAGTTTTTTGGGGTAGCTTCGTCGCTGAAATTCATTCCTGCTCATCACTGAAAGGCGAAGGTCCACGGGAGATGCAGGCATCGAAATGCAGGCATGAAAACCTTCTCAGTGACCCCCAGCGAGAGCCCTACGCGATTCTTAAACGATTGACGACTGACGACGAGTTCCTGCGAGGCCAGGAGCGCTTCATACAATTTCTGAATGGAAGCTCCTCATGTCATATGAGGGCTGAGTATGGCATTTGTATGTATGCGTATGAGCATTGACCGATTGACGATGACGCCGAGCGATGATTGTCCTCACGATTCCGGCCAGATTGCGGATAATAACTCGAGCTGATTGGTCTGCAACGGTCTCAACTCAATCCAGCATCATACACATACCCTCAATCCTGCGTGATCTGGGACATTTGGGACGCTGATATCATCACTCATCCAGCGAATGGTTTCCCATTGGTTGCAACAGAAACAATTTGGGCCTAGTTCGGATTCATCTGATTGTGAGTCGTCCGATCGCCCTATCGAGAGCGGTGGGATGGAAACGCGGAGACTCTCCTATGTCGCGACCAAGATCCTTACAGACAGCCAACATACCTTCATTGGAAGTCTGGAGGTCATCGCGGCTCTTCGACTGAACAAACTGATCACACCAGTCGGGATAAAATTTTCTCCGTTTATTCTTTCCAAAATCTTCGATCACGGTTTGTCCGCTGCTTCATTCCACCTCCAATACAATCTTTCAGCCAGCAGAGGATTGGGGCACAGTTCACTCTTTGCAAAGGTTTGGGAAGGGGGCCGACATCCAAAAAGCGATGATTTGATGTGCGAAAAGTGGCCATTGGATGTTAAGGATGTTGTAGTAGTAGTTGATGTTGGTTTTTGATGTCAGCGGCTTCTCGTTCCACTCCCTGATCGCGAAACAATTGGAATCAGCTCTAGAATTCAAACCAGGTGGAAATGATTCAAAACCAAGAGCTTTCGTGAAAGTTTCCCGCTGACTTTACTGACATTTCGACCAGCCGTATGTGGAACATCTGCTCAGAGGAACTGCGAAATCCAACGGAAACCTTCTCCGTAACCTTGCCGTTTCAGGACGGAGCACATGAACAGTTCCAAGGGGCGAACTCCTTCTGAGGGCCGCTGTCCCTTGCCCGTGGTCTGTGAGTACAGGTTGAAAGTGTGTCGAAGCTCATCCTGGAATGAAGTATCACGATAAAGTTCAAGGTCTGAATGAGTTGAGGGGACAACATGGAATCCATACCATCGTATTGAGAAACGGGAGAATCGCATTTTCGAATCAAATCGAGATTAAGCACATGAATAGTATCAGGCTGCGAGTTGTGCACTCTGCTTAGCCGAGGGTAATAATACCTCAGAAGCTGCTCCGGGCTTGTCAATCTTGTTGCCGAGTATGAGCACGGGACAGTGCGAAAGCTGTTCGTCCATCAGCAGATGGTCCAGCTCTTCTTTGCCCTCGAGAAAACGGTCTCGGTCGGAGGCGTCGATGAGGAAAACTATCGCGTCCACGGCGGGAAAGTAGTCTCTCCATACACGACGAGCTTGCAGATGCCCACCGAGATCAAAAGTTGTGAAACAAACGTTCCCTATTGAAAGCTCTTCGCTGGTTGGATGCAACGTGGGCACGTGTTGAGCCATACGGTCATCTTTGAGCATGTGCAGAAGGGTGGTTTTACCAGCATTGTCCAACCCTAGAAATAACAGTTTCCCAGACTTTTTCCACAGACCCAGGTAACCGAGGACTCCTGTCATCCAGTCGAAGAGGAACATGTTCACCGATCCTGAAGGGAAAAATATATTGTTAACAACCGTCCTAATCACTAGAGCGTGGTTGAAAAATGCCCATTCGCAGGTGGTTACATATTCACAGGTTTTTCTGCGGAACCAGACATTCTTTACAGCAAGTTTTATTCACAACTGAAATTCGATTGCTTCCAAAGATAGGTAGAGCCGTCTAATTCCGGCGGCACACGTTTTGAGTGACGAGTAAGAAACTCTCGGTCATCGCTTGAAGACAAACTGCTTGAACCTCCCTCCCATCCCATCAATTATGGATTAGAAAAAGAAGTCGGCTGGCCGTACACATGCGATGTATGCGCACATCCTGGATACGTCTCGTCAGTACAACTGAATGCCATTGAGAGTGCGACGCGAAGGAGAGAGAGAGAGATGGCCTTCGTCGCCTCGCTGCTAGACGTAGAAAGGCTAGATAGCGTCTAGCTGCTGCCTGTGCACAACTACGATGACCAGCTCAAATCGCGGTGAGAACGCTCGCGGAAAATGCGAACTCACGTAAGAGTGGCGTCCCAAGCGTTTACGATGCGTCCACTTAGCAGCCCCGATACACTTTCGCGAGATATAAGAACGAAATTTTTCAATTAGCCATCCCACCTGTGACTTCGCGGAGGAGCAGAGGGGCTACGATTGTAACTGCTTGTCCCAGGAGGAAAACATTCCGAAGCTTTTCCATGCTGCTCGGTGAACCACCGAATGAGCGCCGAACAAGCTCAGCTCAGAGCCTGGGCCCACGAAACACATGAGGAGTCCGGAGGCCTTCACAGAACAGTAAACACCGAAACAAACAGAAACTTCTTGAGTTCCGCGGTCGGGCTCCAATGAACAAGAAAGATTCCCAGCTTGGATAGAGAGAGGAGGGCGTCTGAGATAGCCGCGCCAACTCAGAGACCCAAACACATCGCTTTCAATTAAACGAACCGTAGAGCTGTTCAAGCGAGCATTGTCTAACAACACTAGCTTCTGATGAAAATTGCATTCAGAACGAATTGATATCATCGATGTCAAGGGCTTTCCCGTCCATACCGGCTCCCTCAACCAAGATTCTGTGCAAGTGACCGTACTTCCGTCAAGTATCCACTCATTCACAGAAAATCGAAAATGTGCGAATCGTCCGCCAACTGAAGGTATTTCCACGGTTCATACGCGAACGGATTCCTTTCGAAATCATCAGATTCGCGATTGAGGCAGAAACGAAGATCACGGCTCGAGACCGGGTCAGCTGATTTCTGCGAGAAGATTAAAGCCTTCGCGTTGTGATCCTGGTTTGGCCGGCGATGCATCCGGTCGTTACGGCCACAAACAGATGTTTTTCTGTTTCCGAATGAGTTTCCTCTGTAGTTGGAGAGTAGAAAAAATGGAACCCTTCGATCCGTCTCCCGAGCCAATATTCTTGATGTCCACACTAGATTGAGTGACGTCCGGCGGAGCTGGTTTCTACCTGTTCCAGAACTTTTTTGGGGGAAAGAGATTCCATTTGCCCACGCATATGTTCGGCTGGAAACCAACACCCCTCATGAGTTGAAACGGGGACGCATGCGAGCAAGGGGAATCAGCAACGAAAGTGGGAGGAAAATCAAATCCTCTCGAGAAACTCTACCTGAGGTAGAAAGTTGGAGCCTGAGGCTTCAGGAGCGTCGATCGGAGACTACGCTTCACGTGTGCTGATACTACGTGGTTCGTAGAGCTCGTGCTCTAATCTCGAACAAAGATCCCAATCGATGAAACTCAGACAATGCCGCAACGATTCATTTGTTGGGAGGAGCGAACATTCAATGGTATTCCCGCCAACGGACTATTGTCACGTCAGGTCTCCCAGTAAAGACGCAAATGCTGAGGGGAGAATCGAAAGCCCGAGCTCCTCAGATTTCGATAATGCACTCGTTGATTAGCCGTAGAATGCTGGACATAAATTGAGGGCACGAGTATCCCTAGCAAGTGTTCCATTCGAATGATCCACGCTTTTGGAACGGCCACTGGGGCTGACGAAAAGTTCCTGGCGACTCCACAGGTATTTCGAACCAACTCTCCTAAAGTACGCGGGCTCGAATGCGTTCGTTTACTGGTATGTGAAGGGGTGTATAGGAGATACAGTACCAGGTGATCAACAATGATTCCGGACCAGGAAATATTCGCGGCCTATTTCACCGCCGCAACAACTAACGGACCCGAAAACATAGATGCGAGACTCACTGTTTTGCGCTCTAATCCAATAAATTTGCCAAGCACTGATCCCTCTCCGGCCGTGTTCTTGTACGAGCTCGGAATCACGCACTTTCGTTACTGCTACAACGGGAAAATAGTCCGGGAAGGCAGATTCCACGTAACCAGCTATCGGACTATGGATGACAGACAAGAGCCTAAGCGTCTGAACATCGCACACAAGTCGAGCTGCTCCGATGGAGGGAATTTATCAAAATCGCGTATTTGTGCTCCATTCTGACTGAGATGCCGCTCGTTCATCAACGATATTCAAAATGTGCAGACATCCGCTAAGTATCGATTCCATCGTTGAGCGTTTTGAAATTTCAAATCCCATGACGAGAGCGTTGATATTCGATTTTGTGCGGAGAAGAGATCAGCCGGACGGGGATTGAGGGAATACCCACATTTATTCGAAAAGACTTCCTCATGAACGGAGATTCACTCGTTGGGCCCTCCGAAACGGGAACTCCGGCTTATTTCCAGAGAAGATACGTCTCCCGACCTCAAGAGTGGCGCCAAATTTTCGAAAGCCCAGGTGTAAGCCGGGTTCCGTCGTTTAGTGATGAGATGACAACCTCATATCTAGGCGTCAAAATTTTCGGATACGAGAAACGGCTATCTGATTGGAGAGCGAGGAAAGCCCGCTGAGTACGACATTCCAACGGGAATCACCAACGACTGCCATCATTCGATGGATGGCGTTCCAGAACGAAGCGCCTGCGTGATTATTGATGAAAATAACGGGGGAACGGAAATACTGCCGTTCCCAGAAAGGAACAGCGGTGGGTCAGGAGAACCTTGAACGGTTCTCCGGGGCGGACAAACGCGAGCTAGCTCAAGGGATCTTCATTCCGGGAGAACGGCGAATTTGGGTTTGAAGAAAAAACGAAGTTAGTCGGCGTAAGACAGTGATGACAGTGATCTTTGTTTGAGATCTCATCAGATTGCGCGCTCGGCCTCATCTTTGTCGGCCGGATTTTCCCCCGGTACGTGATGCCTCCGATGGGGCGGATGACTGTTATTGCAGTCGGATCAGGGAAGACCCCCATCAGCCCAGCCACGGGCCTTTGATGGCACAGAATACAACTTGCAATCAGCATTCATGAATGACGGAGGCCGTATTCCCCCCCATCTTCATCTGAATCTCGCCGTCAACGATGTCATACTCTCCGACTAGCCGGGGTTGATCATTGAGACTGCAATCCCGGAATCGTCTTCGCGATGGCCTCCTAAGCAAGGCATCCATCTATCGCACACCACACGTTGGCATCCGCAGGAAAGGTTTCAGGGTCGCGAGCTATTCACGACATATTTTCAAATTTTCCATGGGAAACCTTCGATTCTGACACTTTCGTCTCTTAGACATCGCAGTTTTCCCGAGTCCAGGGTTCGTTTCGATCATTGCTCACGAAATCAATCATTCTTGAACGACATCCACAGCCCGAGTGCCGCCTCCTGTCGATTGAGAATGAGTTTGGTCTTCAGAGCAGCCTCGGAGGCTCCAGAACTGCGTATGAGGTTTCAGCAGTCTGCAAACGGAGTGATTAGAATTGATAGGACCGCGCATTCGTTCCGGACACTCGAATGATATTTCACGCCAATCGATGTTCCAGAGACTGTAGTCATTGGTTTCACAGAGATCCCCACACGTCTGTGAAATGACCAGAGATATTAAACCACAGAGAACCTGAGGGAAATTGGTCCTCTACCTCCCAGGAAAAAAATCGACCATTCCTCTGGCACCCTATGAGCTGAACTGAAACCGCCTCGATCGAAACTTCGAAAAGTTCTCCAACTTATAACTTGAAACTGATCTCACGGAAGTGTCTCTAACTTGTATCACAGACGCAATGTTAATTTCATCATGTAACTTGGAAAACCCTCTCTACTTTATAACCTAGACCGATTATTCTCCTCAAACATGAACTGCGCCCAGGGCTTTCGCCATCAAATGTTTGGACTTTCCCCTCCTGAGGCACGCTGACACGCTTTCGTCACTCGTGGTGATCCGATTTTTCAGGAAATCATGTCGTACAGACCACAATAACGTGGCTTCCGGTGTTTTTTTCTTCTTCTATAAGTTACGCCGTAGAGAAAAATCAATTCGGTTCCCTCAAGATTCTAAGGTATACAGACTTCACTGTACTACAACAACTGTGCTTTATTGAACGGCAATTTTAGAGTGTAGTTCCAAGGAGTGAACTGATTCAATGCGGTTCAAGAGCGGTTCAGGATCAGTGGATGGACAGGGACGGGAAGAGCGGAGGGTTCATACCAGCTTTCGCTTGAGATAAGTCAGCTATGCGACTCAAATCATCCCAGCCGATGGGAGTTCTGATCTCGACAGATTCGCTTTCTATACGAATCATGTTGGCGACAGGATGTTTGCGTACGCTCTCGACTACATGTTGCTGCCATCGGAGAGCTATAATCATGAACGATTCCCTCTCCAGAAGTTTGTATGGATCGCGTAGATATTGCATGGATTCCTAGGAACATTAGCACGGCACAGGAGCGGTGTCGCAGCCTCGCTGCAGGCTCCGGAGAGTCATCGCGCCATTGCCTGCCGGATAGCCTCACGGCCTCAATATCGTGACCGCTGAACCCCTCGACCTCGATGAAGAGCGCGCGCGCGCGCCGTTCTCCTCAGGCACAATGGTGATCCATAGGTGACATCGCGTTGCTGACCAGGATCATCTCGGCCACTCGCGGTGAGTTTTCATCGATTCCAACGGCTCTCGTGATGACTGGGCGCTTGATGACAGATACGAATGATGTGACTCATCATCAGCGGAGCATGGGAGATAATTTTCGAAAGTTCCCGCCATAAGAAGCGACCCTCATTTTGCAGAGCGCCCGCAATTCTCTTCGACGAGAGTCGGCGCTGCTCCGTAGGAAGCCCGGTGCTTGCTAACTTGCGATCGTATCCGGCGGCACATTCTCGAGCACTGGCGTACAGAAACCAGCGTGAAGCAAATCCGTGATACGTGAACGCTCTCTTCAGAACCCGGTGCTTAGAGTGGTCTGGTAATCGTGGTTTGGACCTACCGGAGTCTCTGCCCAATTGAAGAATGGCAACAGGCTGGGTAGATAAATTTCGGTACAACAATGTGAACGGGAAAGCAGATACCCGGGAGGAGGAGGGACAACCTCAAGGTTTGTTTGGATCCGTCGGGAGTTTCTTGTGCGAGATTGCGAGTGGCCCCGAGCGAGTTGCCACACTTGGTGCACCTGCCGCCAGTGCTCTTGCATTGAGACGTAATGTTGAGTTTCCCACTTGCCGCGTTTACGGGGTCAAATCGAAAGAGAAGGAGTCCATGGAAGTTCTCGGGGCTACTTCATCTGAGTGTTCGTTTCCTCTTTGTTCCCAGATGAAGTTCTCACATCAAAAAACGCGTCCCCGGAATCGAAAAAGGTACTTGTAAGTCATTCGATGGTTATTCGAAACCGAAATCCGCAAACTCGTTCTGTGGTTCGGTGTCAGATATCATTATTGTTTTTCTATCGTCTGACAGACGTTGACAGGAGTGATTCTGCCGTGCATTGCTTTCCTTCCGCTTGTGTGAGCGCAATTGAGTCTCCGATCTTGGTCATTCATGATGACATCTGTGAGATCCAGTGTGAGATGAACGACCGCAAGTCTCGCGTGTATTAACACTGGGGATGATCCCCTCTCTACAGAGCGTGTCCGAGTATGAGAAAGTGCTGCAGAACTTCCAACGACGGTTTTCCGACATCGACAAAATGGAGATTCAAGATTGCCTCGTAAAGCATAAATGGGACAAGGAAGCGGCGATGAAGGAGCTCGACGCAGAATACATGAAACTTGTAGACAAAAACAAGTCGAAAGCCAACAGTGTTTCCCCAACAGTGAACCCTACAAACCACAACGTACGTTCCCCCTCGCGTCCCGATCACAACCTGAGACGCCTCAGCGAAACTTCACGCGTTTTCGCTCAACGAAGTCTTTCATGGATATTTCAGATGGCGAATCTCGCGCATAGACGAAACCTCACAGCCAAAAACTCGCACAAGTACGCAGCGATCAATGCTGCCCAGAGAGTTGAGCAGAATAATACTCAATCTACCCCACCGAAGAAGTTCAAGAGAGCTCGATTCGTCGACAGCGATGACGAAGACGAATCGGCAACCAAACGTGATAAAGTGTACATGAGCTCTGGTGAGTTCTTAGCGGACGATTCATTCAGAATGTGCTGCACATGAACCACATGATGAATTAGCCTCAGGCCTGAAACGAATCTATCCGCTTGCAGATTCAGAGTCGGAAGATGAAAGGCTTGCGCAGCCAAGTTCAGAGATAGCCAAGTCCCGCAAGCAGGTATTCACCCCGACCGTTCACAAGAAGTCACTGCTCATTTGAACACCGTGGACTGATCGAATCTTTGTCATTGACCATTTCTACGTTTCTCAGGTTTTAGAGTTCCTAAATGACGCTACCGAGATGGAATTGGAATCCGTCCCCAACCTCTCCAAGAAACGGGTGGAGAAGGTCCTCTCGATGCGACCCTTCAGTTGTACGTAGACTTCATTCAATATCCAAGAGCCAAAACACAAGGTGATAATAAGTATGGTATCCGCATCTAGGTGGATACATGTCGGAACGGATAACGTCAGCTAATTGATGAGAGCTTCGGTTTGCAGCCTATGAAGAAACGGTGAAGGCGATGAAATCAACGGCAGGGCTCACCCCCGAGATCCTGAACAGCGTACAGTCGTTTCTGAGCTCGAGGAACATCATCGCCAAACTGATGACCAGTTGCGACGGGATTGTTCGCGGCATGAGACACCAAGTGGAACGTCTCCACGATAAGTCCACGATGAGCATAAGGCAACAGCCTGCGATCCTGTCTGAACACGTGAAGTTGGCGCCACATCAGCTCATAGGTAAGCTACGATCGATTTCGACATGTTTCTTCTGATGGATTCGACCGTCTACGATGTTGAAGGTCGGATCTCCTTCAGGTGTCAACTGGATGTCTCTCCTTCACGAAAAAAAACTGAACGGAATACTTGCCGATGAGATGGGCCTCGGAAAAACAATACAGGTAGGGGCAAGGCGCATGATCACTTCGTCGTCGCTGTAAGGCTCCGGGTATACTGATTTACGTCATCATCGGTTGGGGAGTTTGCACTGACAGGGCACCGGTTTCCAGGTCGTGGCGTTTTTGGCGCATTTGCTCGAGAAGAACATTCAAGGACCACATCTGATTGTGGTACCGAGTTCGACCCTTGATAACTGGCATCGGGAGTTCAATACTTGGTGTCCGGACTTGAAGGTAAGCGCCAAATACGAAATCGGAGCCCGCGCAAACAGCGCGAACTTCTCATGGTGGAAGGTCGATGAAAACGGTCGAGCCGCTGATGGACCTCAGGTTGTGAGGGAATTGATATATACTCTTCTCCAAGGTGGTCATTTATGTGGGACCTCAAGAGGATCGGAAGATCTTGCGGTTAGATACTGTAAACCGCCGAATCACATTCAATGTGATCATCGCAACGTACAACACCCTTTCCTCTACACCTGAGGACCGTGGGTTCTTCAAGAAGATGCAGTTCATGTATGCCGTGTTCGATGAAGCCCACATGCTGAAAAACATGATGACTCAAAGGTACTCATCGATTCTCGAATTCCTCTCGCATCAACTCTCATGGTCATCGGGCTTGATCTAAAAAAGCAGTCCCATTCGCAGGTACCAGAGCTTGATGCAAGTGAATTCCATGTACAAATTGATGTTGACTGGAACACCGCTCCAAAACAATCTCATCGAACTCATGTCGCTGTTGACCTTCACGATGCCAAACCTGTTCGCGAGCAAGAGGGACCACATGACATCTCTATTCAAAGGCGCCAAAGGTAGGCTAGCCGTTTCCTTCCTAGATCGACGAGAATTTGATCTGGTGCGTCTCGGTCCTTGAGATATATCTTCCCGCTGCGGGGACTTCCCGCGCGTTCCGTGAATCCAGGGTATGCTAAGCAGTCGTAACCGTTGCAGCCGGCACGGAGGGTGATGCACCGAGAAACAAATATGAGCGAGAACGAATTCAACAAGCCAAAGCCATCATGCAGCCTTTCGTCCTCCGAAGGTAAATATATTCCATTGAGAAATCCATTTTCGGATCGTATTCGCACGACATCTGAATCCACTGAACGGGTCGACTTAGACGGAATATGTTACAGATTGAAAGCAGATGTTCTGAACAATCTCCCAACAAAACATGACATCACTGATCGTATCACAATGACCGAAAATCAACATAGCCTCTACAAAAAACTGGTAGGCATTTGATCGGACTGTGCAGATCGAGCCTTACAGCCCCGCGTTGGCTCGAACTGAGGTCCCTTATACATGCATGCGATGATACATGTAGCAAAGCGGCCAGCCGAAGTCCATTCGAAATGTCCATTCTCAGGTGACTTCGTTCAAGAAAACCAAGGACCAGAGACGTGAAGACGACATCAATTCCGAAGGTTCAGTTCTTATGCAGCTGCGGAAAGCAGCAAACCATCCCTTGCTGTTACGAACCTTCTACGATGACGAAAAGCTCAAGCGTATGGCAAAAATAATCTGTAAGCAGCGAAGTCACAGGGACAGCACCGTTGAGTGCGTCTTCCAAGACATGGAGGTCATGAGCGACTTCGAACTGAACGCTCTCTGCGCAGAGTTTGGGGAGTGCTTGAATGAGTTCGTCGTGCCAGATTCACTAGTTCTGGATTCTGGGAAATTCAAGCATTTGGAAAATCTCATCAAGGAACACCTCGACAAGCAGAACCGCATTCTAATATTTTCACAGTTCGTGATGGTGTTGGACATCATAGAGAGATTCCTCCATATTCTGTGAGTATTCTTGGTTGAAGATTCTCAGGAAAAATTCGCGGAACCAATTCCCCGCCAACCACGGACATATTATCACCCAACTGTTTCGGATGAGATTCTCTATATATCATTCGACTTTCCTTAGAAAATACAACTATCTGCGCATTGACGGTTCGACTCCAGTCGGTGATCGCCAGGATTTGATCGACATGTTCTCAAACGATGAGACAATACCAATCTTCTTGCTTTCGACGAAGGCGTGTGGACTCGGCATCAATTTAACCGCCGCCAACGTCGTCGTCCTGCACGACATAGACTTCAACCCCTACAACGACAAACAGGTGCATACTCACTGAGACTCGAATACCCTGCGTTCTTATTGGATCCGCGAAACTTCAAAATCTGGTGTGATTATCATCGAGATATAATCGATTTACAGGCCGAGGACCGATGTCATCGAATCGGGCAGACAAGAGAGGTTCATATTCATCGACTCGTGGCCAAAGGAACTATCGAAGAAGCGATGCATTCGATCGCGCAAGAGAAGTTGAAGTTGGAGAAACACGTCACCGAGAACGAAGATCAGGAAGAGAAAGTCACGATGATAAAATTGCTGAAACAAGCACTAGCCGACAACCAGGACTGAAAGAGCGGAGTGCTGTTTTCGTTCGATAGCCGTGCAGCACAGCATACGCTGCAAAGGCAACTTCCAATCTCAAACGACAGGGGAAACTTGGTGACCAGTGGCTGCGTTAAGGAGCATTGACCCAGTGCTCTTCAAAGGCTTCCAGAACTTGTTCATATCCTGATACACACTTCTGTAAGGCATGCGTTCACTGAGAATTTGACGGTTTTTGAGACCTCCACTTCGCGATTATCCGAGCATGCACCTCGCAGATATCTGGATCGTCATCGAACTCCGGTTCCAATCACGAATTCCCCTGTTTTTCCTTTCATTGAACGGGATATCAGTTCCCGTCGTTGGTGGACCTTGATCTCGATTGATCTGCTAGTGTTCGTTGGGGTGAGAGGATGTGGTTCTACTCTTTGAAGCGATTTGACCAGTTTGGACAACAACCGAAATGACATGTTCCATGGTCAACTAGATTTTTCGGGGAGCATTATGGGTCTTTTTATAAGTGTACCGGGTTTCTCATCATAAGAAGCCGTTCTTGTCGGATCCGGTTCTCGGAGATAAGTGGAAAAGGGAGCCTCAAACTGATTTTATCTGTCGGGTAGTCGGGACGTTATGGAAGATAAGTGAGCCGTGAGGTTGTTAGTGGCTGATGCACAAGTCTTTCGCAGTCCGCGAGTGATATTGTCGGATACAATCCAAAGTAAATAAACTTTCGGTAAGCAAGTACAAAACAACTTTATCTCTATGACTTCAAGTTTCCGTCTTGGATCCGCCCGGAGTCTCGTGGCAGTTATTACACAGGTTCCACTCAATAAGTCTAGGTCTTGAGCTACCTTGGGTGCGATTCGTTTCGAGCAGGGGTTCTCGTGCGCGATCGTACGATCGAAGTTTTCCGATGCTGACCGCTAGTTCTTGAAGTTGGTGAAGTTGCCACTGTTTACATTTCTCCGCAATTGACAATCTTGATCGTAGCTGAAGTGTCTCCACTATGGCTACCGAAACCTTCCATTTTCTTGATGACATCTATTCCTTTCGTGACCTTCCCAAAAACTACATGTTTTCCGTCCAGCCATGCTGTATCGGCTGTGCAGATGAAAAATTGTGATCCATTCGTATTTGGGCCCGAGTTGGCCATCGATAATGTTCCGATGCCCTCGTGCTTCAGTATGAAATTTTCGTCCTTGAATTTTGTTCCGTAAATAGATTTGCCTCCGGTTCCGTTGAAATTTGTGAAATCGCCGCCTTGACACATGAAGCCTGGAATGAATAGATTGGATTGCGGTTTCGAGTTGGCGAAAGTCGGGTTTGAATCCACAGAGGTTGAGTGAAGGGGAGCTCAGGAGCGCCATGGGAACAAACCTGGGATTATCCTGTGGAAAATGCTTCCCTCGAAGCCGAATCCTTTCTCTCCTGTACAGAGTGCGCGGAAATTTTCGGCTGTTCTCGGAACCACGTCAGCCCTCAACTGTGGGGTTTCAGGGGTTAGAACTAGTTATAAATTAAGGTGTCTCTCTTTCCTTCCGTACAGTGCTTTGCACAGAGTGCACTTCGCTTCCACAAAAGCGCTTTAGTCATCGCGAAAGGCGAATCCTGAGCTCAAAAGATATTTCCTAGCATGACGGACTAGGATGATGCGTCTGCACCGAATGAGTCAACATGGAACGAAAGTCTTTCTCGAAAGCCCGTTTTTCATGATAATATGTCTGATCACTTGGAGAAATCGAGCTGACTCGAGGTCATCGAATTCTCCACGAAAATAGGGCTGTTGGTGGCATCTGAGACAATATCTAGAATACGATTTCGCGTCCAGGAAAACCGCATTCGACGCTAGGCTGTTTGTTTGATCAAGCGCTGAGTCCACAGCTACTGGTTACTCAGCCACAGAACCCCTGCTCCCCGCTGCGGAGGAATGCATGTAACTCGATCAGTTTTGTTCCGGAAGTAATCGGGAGGACAGAGTTTCTATTTAGACATCCAAGTTTGGCAAGTCGCGGTCTTACCCTCTCCTAGGGAACAACGTTACCCTCTCGCTCGACGACTCACCTCCATTTCAATTCGACCCAAATCCTCATCGTTGGCTTTGATCTCGAAGAAAACCCTGGGCTTGTTGTTAGAACCCCCACTTCTTCCGAAACAATTCCCCATCTCACAACTGTGACGGAACACTCACTGTCCCCGCGAGGAACTGCTCTGACTCAGGAAGATTTATGACAACATAGTAGTCGTACCAGCGGCAGGAGCGGCGGCGCATCTCTGTTCACCCTAGAAGTCACGAGATGGCGCTACGGTTGATCGCGCGCGAGGCTCGAGGCTTAATACGGACGTGTTTCTGGTCGCGATGAAACGGAAGAGGGGAAAACTTTCGGGAAAACGAAACCATATGTGAAAACTCTGTTCCATCAGAACGATGGTCCGAGAAACCAGCTTCCAAGATTTCGGAACGATTCGCAGAATCTCGATCAGTGACTTCCAAAGCGGTGTATATTGGTCCGAGGGAGCTCGATAGCAAACCTCAGGCGGTCTAGAGGAATTGTAGAGCCTGCATGATCATTCGATGGAGGAGGGTTCCCAGATCTGAGAAGCTTGACATCTGGAGCCCGGTATTCTGATTCACATATGGTGGATTCCTCAGAAATGTTTCGATTCATCGAGTCATTCGCATATCAGGGAGCTTACTGACATGAGGGTGTTCGAGGTGCTTGGCGATTAGTCTAGTCATGTCTTGCAAATGAAAATGCGTACATCAACTCAAACTGATGTTGGTTCACACCTCCAAGTGGAGGTGTGGAAAGAATCTCAAGTGATCAAATTCTCTGTCAATTCTAACAGAGGGAGCAGTGTCAAGACCACAACTTGCGTCTGATTGAAAGAAATATCATCCCATGACTGGAGTAGAAGAAACAGCTCCCTGGCTTTTCTCGCGCCCTTCGCGAGCCGAGAAACTTGAAAGTTTGAAGAAATGTTCTGACTCTTTTTTTGTGTTTTGCGTCTGGTTCTTGCAGTTTTCGAAATGCGAGCTGAGCAACACTGCAAGGACTCGCACTCAGCTGATTCGGTTCCTTATTATATGGCTTTCCGCAAAATAGATTCGGAACATACCTGCCTGTGCGGATACAGGATCGGGTGAATCGTTCTTAATCAAACACAGAACCCTTTTCGGAGCTTCACGGAGCCACTGTTTATTGCGACTCGCTGGACTCGTGGCTGAATATACAGGGTGGTAAGTAAAACGGTTTTTCGCGTTTTTCTCATTGAAAAAAGCAATTTAGAGGAAAATCGTCAATGGAGACCCCCCTGGCATTTTGATTTTACATCCCATGAGCATGACAGAATCTTCCAAAAACCCCATTATCGCCGGTTTCCAGCACAGTTCTTGCTTATTCCCTATGGGAACCCCCCTCGGAAACGTCTTAGATCGAAAGATCTCGCGATTTCAAGAAGACAAGGTCTTCAGAACCACCCTCAAAAATGCGTTTTTCTGGGCGCTATGCCGTCCTCGGAATTCGCCCATCAGGGCTTCGTGGGTGGGAACAGCTGCGCTCCTTGGATCTATCGACGATTCGACGACGATGACGACCTTCTTCCCGAGCAAGTGATTCCAGGGTGTTTGAGAACACCATCTGTGAAATCTCACTAGTAATCGCTGAGAAGTTTTCGATTCTTGTACCATCGGGGTTTATTGAAGATCTCAACCTTGGATCTTCTGCTCCCTCCACGAAAGCTTGGTTCTCCGCGCTAGCTCAAACAAGAAACATCAAAATATCCTAGGATTTTCCACAATCTCTAACAACGAACTGTGTACAATAAAATCTTGAGACGTGAATTAATTATCAGCGGAGCTGCTCAAACTGAGCTCCCGCTTGCGACAGGCACAGCCGGCAGCGGCGAGACACAGAACGCGTTGCTGCTCGAATCTCTTCAGGCTCGATGCGATCGAATGTCTCCTCCACCTTCCTCTTGAGCTCGTCTAAATTAGTGAAAGGGATATTGTCTGCGCTGTAGACCAGATCCTTAACTCTTCCCCACAAGTAAAAATCCATTGGTGTTAGATCGGGGCTTCTCGCGGGCCACCGGAAATCACCATTCGTCGCAAGCAGGCCGCCCGGGAATGTTTCCTTCAGAAGGGTCAAGCTTCGGCGTGCATTGTGGGCGGGTGCGCCATCTTGCATGAATATCATGCATCGTCGGAGCCCAAGAGGAATCTCCTCCATGAAGTCAATCAGCTCATCCTGAATGAATCGCTGATATTGAGACGCAGTAAGAGTTCCTTGGTAGAAATGTGGGCCTATGATGCGAGATCCCAGGAGACCACACCAGATGTTGAAACCGAATCTCACTTGGGCATTAGCCTCCCTGTACTCATTTGGCTTTTCGATCGCCCACAAGTGAGTATTTTTTCGGTTGAAGAAACCTCTGTTACTGAAGTTTGCTTCATCGGTCCAAAGAATCTTCGAGGAGAACTGAGGATCTGCGTTTTCCCTCGTGAGAAACCAATTACAGAAATCAGCCCGCCGTTGGAGGTCTTCTCCGCGTATCTGCTGAACTTTGGAAAGTTTGTACGGCTTCATGCCATGTTTTCGCAGGACCATCAGAACAATCGGATGGGTAACGCCGCAGCGATAAGCTATTTCTCTTGAAGACGATTCTGGGTCTCTCTGAGCGTGCGCCAGAATGATTGTTTCAAGCTCCTCTTTGGGGAAACCATTCATTACAACATCGAAACGACCAAAATTCCGCAAACTTCTCTCGAGCCGTGAGAAGTACTGTTTGGAAGGCTGTCTCCTGTCTGGGAAACGTGTGCTGTAGTCTCGGAGAGCTAGCGCTCCCGATTTGCCAGCAAGGATGAAAGCCACAAGCATGTCAGTTTTCTCTTCTGTGGAGAACTCCATTTGTGATTTGGAGTCGTGTTTCACGAGAAGAATTTGACAGCCGTATTGATCAGCTGCTGACATTGTATGGCGTTTGCAACCCGCGCTTACGATGTGCCCAACATACCTAACGTGATGATGTCAGGCAGCGTTTCTCGGACAGGCTTCCTTAAGCCCTCTAGGGGAGAATGCGTGAGACCGCGGAGTGAGATTCCTACTCAATGACAACAAAGCTCAGAGGTAGATTCTGGGCTCCTCTCCGCGGAAATTCGCGAGATATTCCCCTGTTTGGAAAAAGTTTTCTGGAGGTTTCCATCAACAGTGCACTGGGACGACAAGTTCCAGACCCGGATTGCGGTTGAAATGAGATTCGACGGCAGGTTTCTATGGGACGCTTTTGTGGACGGCGTAGCGCCTAGAAAAACGCATTTCCGAGAGTGGTTCTGAAGACCTTGTCGTCTTGAAATCGCGAGATCTTTCGATCTAAGATGTTTCCGAGGGGGGTTCTCATAGAGAATAAGCCAGAACTGTGCTGGAAACCGGTGATAATGGGGTTTTTGGAAGATTCTGTCATGCTCATGGGATGTAAAATCAAAATGCCAGGGGGGTCTCCATTGACGATTTTCCTCTAAATTGCTTTTTTCAATGAGAAAAACGCGAAAAACCGTTTTACTTACCACCCTGTATAGTAACAGATAGAAAGATACGTATGGATCTTTTGAAATTCACTGTTGATGCTCCTTCTTCTGCAGAATCTGTCGTAACCGCCGATTCCAATCTGCCTCAGGAATTTCGGATGCCCAGGAGGGTTGGGATGAGGACGGTAACTTGATGCCTGCCATGGCGGTCTTAATTTTTTCGATTTGCTCTGGAATCGGACAGAAATTTGATCATCTTTATTCTAGAAGCATCTCTACTGAGACGACCCAGCCGGAAAATGTTTTCTGGCATTCTCCTAACAAGATTTTTCGCCACGAGAGAGACCCTGACGGGAATTTCAATAGATGCTCCAACTTACCCTCGTCCAGCTTGAGCTCTCTGTCGGAGGCTGGCTTCAGCTCCGCCTCCGTTGGAACCCATTCATGCGGTGGCTGCGACAGATCCGTCAGGTACCCTCCGTCACCAATCTGCGGAAACTCATCTTCGGAATCCGAGTTTGCGGCTTCAAGGCTCTGAGGAAGGAGGACGTAACCAGAGCTGTCGACACCTACGGATTGTGCAAAACAAAACCGATTAGGCACAAAGTAGTTTCGGGAAATAGCTTGGGCGGCTTTTCCAGGGGGTCGAGAGTTCCAGAATACAATGAGCCTCACGCAAGCACGTTGGGCATGGATCACGAAGCGTGCGGCCTAAATGCTCCCCCTCTACGAAGCTCCGCTGTGACAATCTCTCAGATTGAGTTTGGCGGTTCCAACGAAGACTGTCTTTCAACGCTGGAGATTCCATTGTATACCAAATACATATACGTAATCAAGCTTTACATCTCCCAATGAAATCTGACTTCGATTCCGGCCTTGCGAAGGAGGAATCCCTGAGGAAATTAAAACTCACGCTCGTCATTCTCGTCTACTT
The DNA here is from genome assembly GCA_028455905.1 of Neoseiulus californicus. Lineage (NCBI taxonomy): Eukaryota > Metazoa > Arthropoda > Arachnida > Mesostigmata > Phytoseiidae > Neoseiulus > Neoseiulus californicus. The sequence goes on from JAMQGS010000003.1 coordinate 20,225,339, forward strand.
CACTGTCGGTATCGGTGGCAACATGGTCGACGTTCCGAGGCCGTTCCAGGGAGCCCTCATCCGCAGTTTTATTCTCCTCGGACTGGGACTTCAACACCATTCTCGGCGATCCGTGCACAGGAGCGCTTTGCCCGCGATCCGCTGTTGCTTCCAGGAGTTGCTCCTCAAGCAGAGAGGATGCCAGGATTATTTCCACGTTTAAAGTTCCTGCTGCTCCGAGCAAGATCAGCTTTTGAGAAATTTTCTCGGCACCGGAATATTGTTACGTTAGAGCACGTCCTCCGTGGAGCATCTCACTTTCTCATCCAGGACGCCAGTTCCTGCCGAGAACCCCGACGAAAGATTCCGCTCAAGAGTATCAGTCAGACAAGTCGACTGGTAATCAGCTGTTTTCCGTGGAACCCTTTGCTACTACTACTACTCTATAGTGATGATGGTGATCAGATGTCTTGTTTTTGTTTACGTCGTAGCAGACATCGAATTTATGCGAAGACCCAACGGCGGTTTTTCCATTCGTACAGTCGTCGGAACCTTAGGTGGGAATAACCGCACGGCCGGGCGCCTATCGCGAAACGATAACGCTTCAAAGAACGAGGCGACCTAAGCTCCGGTACCCGACTTTCTTACGGACTCTATGGAGTTCATAGAGCGCTATAACCCCTAGGAGTAACCCATTTCGGAAACCACAGGGTTCGGTTTCCGCGAAAACTCGGTACATAGAGAACCGCAATAACTTTTGGCAGAGCCGACCCCCAAGCTCAGAGGAAGGCCGAGCTGAGATCCCTCCACCTCCATGATTGGACCGGGATTCCGACCGACATCAAACGAAAGAGTCGAGGAGCCTCGCTCGAGCCTGGTATATGTAGAGACCGCAGATTGTTATCCCTCTCAGGATTGAGGAAGAAGAAAAGTAGACGAATTTAACAGGAGCAACGAATTTCGAATTGGGAAAAATTTATTGTCGAACCTCTGTTTCAAAATAGCTGGTTGGACGAAATAGGTTTGAGTAGAAACTGAGTCATCATTATAACTACAACTAACACATCAAAAAATCAGCAGCTACTTTGATGGGGGTCAGCTCGATCTCTCATTCCTAAAACTCGTCACGGGAACACATTGTTTATTCCGACGCATATCGCTTCTTGTCTCGTCATCGGTACCATTTTCCGACACCGATTCCACTCAACCCTATTATGCACCTGTGCTCAAAAGACAGCGGCGACAGTTATGACTCCCATTCATTGCAACCTCATCTCGAAGTACAGATGTTTTTCATGCAAGTATGGAGGACCACTGCTTGATGATCAACAATTAGATTTGAACAAGCGGAATCAGAGTTAAAGCATGGACCCTGGGAAATAACGCAGGGACGATCATGAATTGTAAAAGATCATCAGTTACAGTCATCGTTGGTGGACTCCAAATGGAACACATGACACATGAGCTGGCAGCGGCATGGATTTGTTCGGTCTTCTGAGCGACGTTTCCGAGGCGGAATCGCTCGTTCATTCGAGAATCCGCTCCGTCATTCAACTGCGATATTTTAAATATATGTATATAGAAATTTCCCATAATCGTTTGCGATGAATATAGAACTTCCGAGGTTGGATCGCTTGCAATATTCCGTCTCTACGAAAGACTGGATCAGGGTTTAGCTGCCTTCGTGATCACACCGACACATTCATTTCGCGGAGTCTTCCAGTCTATTGTTCATCCTTCCCAGCTCCCCTGGAAACGTGGGGCATTACTTCGAAGCTTCCGAAGTATACTGGCTTGTTAACGATTAGATTCAGTCGCTATACATTGCGGGTCGTACAGTTATAACTTTCCTACAGATCGCTCCATGGTTCAATAGTTTCGCGCTGTCGCACATTCTCGGTTAAACTGAGCAGGGCTAACCCCATCGTGACTCGAACATTACTCCTACACTTCACTTGCTCCAAAAATCAGTTTTGTATTGTACTTTGCCATCGATTGCACCGGGATGGAATGAGATGACTCGAAAAGTTTTGTATTGAATGTGGAATGATTGTTGCCGACTCCGCAACGAGGAATCAGGGTATTCTGTGCGAGTCTGGGCTATCAGGACAGGATCATTCTTCTCGTACTTGGAGGGTCCAACAACTTCCAATCTTCGTCTCATCATCGGCGCTGTCGGCCCGCATTCGGGTTTAAAAAATCTTGACATCATCTACCTTGTTCGATATGAGCGTAAACCGAACTTATAACTAAATGAAGACATTCACTCGACTAAATTGACTCGAAATAAAACCGGGAGCACCACGTTCATGCCGCGAGTACTCCATCTCTACTATGAGATTGACGTCAGTAGATTATCACCTTCGCTCTTTGTTCTTGTCACAATTGGTTACTATGTGCCGTGGAATGGTATTAGGTCATTTACTGGCACGATATTTGAAATCAGCTCCGATCTTCGCCGGAAGAACTTCTAGGTCGTCCGGACGATGGGAGCTTGGCGTGATCGTATGCGAAGAACATGAATATACACACATTTGCACAAAAATGACTTGCGAAAAACGATTCTTGTTGGGAAATGACCTTTCTGAACGTTCCTTTCTCACGAGCGCTTCCGACGCCAAGTTAAGACGAGGTGAGAACGTGCGCCGTCCATCAGTGCTGATACTCTTGAAGGTATTCGGATGAATCCGACGATGAGACTCGTTGGATCCACCATTCCCAAGAATGTGAACGCATGTCCTGCTCGAAGGATCTTGGTATACAATTAAGATATAGCTAACCGCCTCGTTCCGGTTCCCGACTCCGGCGCGGCGTCGGAGTCAGCCAGAGTCAGAGCGACCCGTTCTAGCGGTATCTTGAATCACATGATCGGTATTTCCAAACATCGTCCTGCAGGGCCGAAGAATTCGAAGGTCTGCGACGTGATATCATCTCACGCAGATGGGAATCCGCCCCCGAGGGTTTCTCGACGGCTCTTGTTCGAAGCCGGAATGAATTTGTTGACTAACTCAATCATGCACTACGAAATTGCGGCTGATAAATTTCCTCATCTGAATCATCGTCGGTATCGCTCAATTCGAGCGCTCTCAAATCACTGTAACCTGCAAAGAAGAAAATGCAGCGGATGTTTAGACACTGATATTACGACAATGAACCGATTTTCATGGATTCGGCCAAAATCTCGAAGGTTGGTTACCTCCTGGAGCCGTAGGCTCGCGCACCAGCGTGAAGCCGTCTTCCGATTTTCGATCCATTCTGCGGAACTCGAGGACGTCGTCGTTGGTTGAAAGCGGTATGAACCCTTTGCGCCGAAGCCGTTCGCCTCGACCGAAGAAGGTCCCGTTGCACAGAAGATACGCGACCACGAGTGCGAGCATCCCGAAGAGAACTAAAAAAACTGTGGCGCGTTTAATTGACGTTCATTGCTGACGCTCGGGTGTCGAGTGTCGAGCTCCTCCCGTAAGCCGTCACTGCCTCCCCCCGATTGACAGCAAAGTGCCTCTTTGAATCCCGAAGCTCGCAAAGAAACTACGGCGCGGAGATGAGAAAAATAAAAGCCTCACCAGCAACAGAGACATGCATTTAAGGAGAGAAAGAGTGATGGTTTCGACGTAAGAAACGTTGAAGAAGGACAGCACACAGAACAATAAGAAAGATCACTTGAAATAATAAGATTCGTCATGGAAAGGAATCAGAGGACACTTCGGAAGATCTCTCTCAGGATGGGAGAACAGGGAAACAGGACAAATTTGTTGATTCGATGGAAAAGTAGTTGCATCGAGTGCTGTAACTTACCTATAGCAAACATGATCAAAGAGGAGGATATGCTGCTGAAGAACGTGCTGACGTCCACTCTGAAGACGACCTCAGTAGAGGGGTCAACAGACAGAACCTGCACGAGTTTTGTCATGTTGAAATACCCGTTTTGTGAGACTTCCACGGCATACTGCGAGAAGAATCAAATTACGGGTTAGTGATGGATACCCGAAGATATTCGAGAAGATTTCAGAATTTTCATGCCACGTGAAAGCTTCGAAGCATGCTGTTGCTAGAGCGCATACCTTTCCGGGGGGTATAGGTACATAGAACCGACCATCGTGGTCGGTGCTCTTCTTCAGCGCCACTTCCTCAACGTAAACGGTACTGTGCGCCAGGGGCCTTCCGTTCGCATCGATCACACGGCCTTGGATTCCATCATGTACCTGCACATCGCATCAGATAGAATATTGGAACATAAGATGGGGAATCAGTTGAATCCACTGAATAGACCCGATCCTCGAGCATGCGAAGCTTTCCACTTTCCCTGATACTGAACACAAACGACGAAACGACAGCTCGCCAAGAAAATTCAGGGTAGGTGTGAGTGAACGAAGTTAAAGGTTCCGGGAATACGCACCATTGATATGAATTTGAGCAACGCTGGCTTGAAAGCTTGTGAAAAAAGCGGCAGTTGATCATGAGCTGGACAACAACTCAAGTATACAGCCAGAGACAGGACTCCCTTCTTCCCTAACGCGCCCTCCAGTGTTCCACGGAAGCCTAGCTCCTCTTCAGCTCTCACGTCGGAATACTTCGACTCGAGCGTGTTGCGAGGTTCTGCAAAAAGCATTCCGTCTGTCAATATACAGGAGCCATGACAGGGATGGAACCTATCGTGAGTCCGTGGGCCAAAAGGGAAGAATCTTACTATTTTCGGTGCTAGTTTGGGTCTTGGGTGTAGTGCTGATAGAACAGTTCGGCTGCGTGACAGGAGGCCACAAGCTACGGAAAGTCTGAGCCAAGTGTCTTGCTGACACTCCCTCGATCTTTCCTTCTTTCGAGTACACGATACCGGTAGCTCCCGACTTCAGCGAGAGTGACGAAACCTTGGAGAACGAAAATCTTGTGAACTTCCGAGAGAAAATCGGTTGGACGGTACTCGATCAATGAGACAGTCGATACGATAAGAGCACCATCGAGACTCACAAGATGGGATGAAGATGCTATGAGCCATTTCGAAAGAGCTGCCTGACTCCACGAAGATCGCGGGTTTAGTGAAAAATCTGATTTCGCATCATCTGGAAAGGAACAGAGTCTTGAAATCGGGAAATAGTCGTGAATCGCACTCCACAGTTTGTGCTCGATCGAACGTCGATAATGCTAAGGAGAGAGGTCACTTACCAAACACATTCTCGTACGACGAAAAATTGTACTTGCTATCGCATTTGACGCTCAGCCCATCGTCGGGAACTGTATCGACATCAACAATTGGCACGATGAAAATTTTCGTAGTATTCACAATCTGCGGAGAAAAAAAATCACGCTAGACGGGCCATCCCTTGATGAAAATATTCGGAGAGGTCTACGTTCGGATGTCACATAAACTGGGGGCACCCTCACCTTTCTGATATATTTGTCTTTACTGAACCGCGACGTAAGCAAACGAGCGAGATTTAGTGCGGTTTGAATAGCTGCCACGTCTGAACCCTGGTGACCGGCTGTTATGAGGACACCCGGTAGATGAGGAGAGTCGTGTGGTCCGGTCGGTGTCGAAGAGATTTCCAGGAGCCACACTGCCCTTTTGTTCGAAATTCCGAGACTGTGGATGAAGCGCGCAGTGATGAAGATAGAAGGAATCCTCGCATTTGAAATCGATGACCCACATGAATCTTAATCCTGTTCAAGAACACGTTCCGACCAGTGATTGCTCCTACCTCGAGAGACTCGTTTGATTGGGGTACTTCTGTGCGATGTCTTTGAGCAATTTCAAGACACCGGCATATCCTCCAAAGACACCCATGTCTGCTGACATCGTCAAATTCATCGTCTCGACGCTCAATTGAGTACCTTCAGCCTTCAAGGCACTTGTAACCGAAAGGTCGTAGCCTACCGCCGATGCTGTAAGTTCGGAAACTTTTAATACCGTCAAACTTCGCTCGTGGACGACAAACTGTAATCCCAGCCGAATCACGGCGGTCGATGCATGCGGTGGCTATATTAGCCTTCAACATGAAAGCGAGTTCCGTGTGGAACGTGAGGCCTGCGCTTTTGAATTCTCTGTCTCTGTCAAGTTGCGCGAAGTTGGACTGTCTAGTGGAGTTCACGAATCTCGCAATTCAGCAAAACTATATCGGTGCACGGTGAGTCTTCCGAGAAAGAACTTACAAAGAAGCAGACGACAAATCCTGTTCCAGTAAGCGTGTGACAGCCTCTTAGTGTTAGTAGAGAGTTTAAGAGTGCTATGCTGAGCTTGTGAAATTCCTTCGCTAGTGCATGAAATCATCAGCTGTACAAACCTGTCAGGTATAAGCCTCCAGGTGAGGCGAGGAAAGAATAGGCTCCGTCCTGAACTGGAATGTTCGGTCTCCCGCCCGGAGCCAGAGAGAGCTGAATATTCTTAACAGCCTTTCCGTTCTCACTCCGGACTTCACCAACAACAGACATTCGTAAAGCAGAAGTGAGGAAACTCAAGAGTGCGGGTTGCATGTTCCGGTAAATCGGGAACAACTCTTTCGCGGCCGGATAGGCACAGCAATCCAAAGTCACGCTTGCCTAGAGAGGAGTATTCAATTTGTAGCTCGATCCCGGGTCGCGAATGATAATTGTATTTCATTGTTCCTCCGCTTACCATCAAGGTGGCGTGCTCCTGATATGCGTAATCTAGAACGGGAGCTGTATACGCTTGGCTTTCTGAACACGAAGCCCGTTCCACGAACTGATGTGTAAGTTTGTCGAGGATTTCTTTCGCTCCCTCAGCCTCAGTGTCATTCAAAACGAGCGATGGAAGACCCAAACTCTCCGATCCGCTATCTAGCTCCAAAGCAGCGGCGTATGAAAACATTTCAAACATCTTCTTCAGCGAGACCACGCGCGGATCGGGTTCGGCGCCATCCGAGGCTCGTTTGAAAGCTGTGACTATGTCGTCAGTTTTCGAGACTGCGTCGCAGTTCCGCTCTTCGCCGAAATCCTCGAAGGCGGATCCAATATAGGGGACCAGGTGAAGAACAGAGTTGTCGATGAGCTCTCTGTACAATTTCACCTGGAAAGATGGAGACCGTTCAGCTTTTGCTCTTAGAAGATCTTGATTTGTCGTCCAACGACTTCAGAAGCATCTTCAGAATAATATCGCGATATCATCGCGAAAACAGATGAAGACCAACCTCTCTACGATATCCTTCGACAAGGTGTCGAGCGAAACGGATGACGATTTCGCGAGCGACAGGTAGGTTGCCGCGAAGACCTCCAACGATGAGGAAATGAGGTTTGTGTTTGGTATTCGTATCATTAGTTATGTACATGAACTCCGAGACCTTGTTCGTCCCGTTGTCGAACACTTGTTTGACTTTCACAATTCTGTTGTTCTGTTTCAATAACTCCATTGCGTTATTCGTGGCATCAACATTCCAATATTGGCTCGCCAAGTTTTCGGATATTCCGAAATCGCTTTCTTTCGACCACCGGCCATTTTCGACGTTGACCGAGAAATCGATGATCACGGGCAGTTTGTCAGGATCGTCTGGGATAGACACAGTTTTTGTGTCTAGATGAACCCCATCTAGGACCACAGATACCTGAAAAAGCAAATCGGTGAAATGGTACGATGGAAGAAGTGTTCGGATATTCCGTGCTCCGCGGAGCCAGATCCGGGACCGCGGTTCTCATGGTGAGTTCTACGAGAGCTTGTTCGCTCAACCTGGAGCATACGATCGGAGTTCAGTGTAGAAAGGTAGATCTGCCCACCTGATAGGTGCCCGGTAGAAGTAACCGCCAGTAATCTCCATCAACGGCTGTTGTGACGTCGTGCTTGATGCCGCTGACATGAATGGAGGCGTTACGCAGGGGTTGTTTGTTCTCATCCAAAACAACACCCTGAAATCCATTATTTCAATGATTTCTCTTCAGAGGACTGACCATGCATGAGCTCACACGCTTGGGTGAGGGGTTAATCGGGAGGTCTCCCTTGTACGATGTCATCGAAACCCACCTTGATTCCGATGTGAGTTTGTTCGATGAAATTCAGGAGCGGTCGTTTGTGTTCTTCCCAAAGTTTCTCGAGCTGATTGGCTGGCGGGAATTTCTGGCAACCCATCTCAATGGTGATCTCAAAACAATTTGACTTGAGGTAGTTGAAGTCCTGCATCCCGCCGAACAGGACGTACCACTGGGCGCCATTAGTAATCCCCTCGTCGAAACGTTCCCTGAAACCTCTCGGGCAGGATTCTCCTTTGTGCATTTTCGGGTGGAGGAACGAATATGTTCGTGAGATGTTGCGGAAGAGTTGATCATCTTCCGTTTTACTATACACGTGATCCACCTGCGAAAAGAGTCAATAATGGTACCGAGTCGTCCCGAGAGAAGTCCGAGGAAAGAGACGTTCACGATATCAGTACTGATGGTAATATTTACATTTGCGAAGTTCCCGTCGAACGGATAGTTGGCAACCAGAGCTCCACCGTGGAGACTGGCTGAGAGGACGAAGGGTCTCGATAGGATCCAATTCATCAATGCGATGGTTTCGGGTTGGAAAAGATTGTATCCGGCTTCGGTTTTGTTCCCCCTGTATTGGTCTGGGAAGTTCCGATTCAAATCGACATTGTGGGCATTGAATCGTCCAGTAAGGCTGCCGTAATCTCCCAACTTCGACCTCTCGTAGCCGTCGGGGTTCGCGGACGGGAGAATGAAAATCCTGGAAAAGTTTTTGTTCATATTCGGCGCTGTCCTCGTGTTTGCCAAACGAGATTCAAACCCGTGACATTTGATCTTAGCAGATCTGATCTTGATAGGTCAACCGTGAGTGCTTACCGTGTGTTGTCAACAATTTTGGTGATTCTGGGAGTCTGGCCGTAACCTTCGCATAGAAGCTGTGCCAACACAAGTGACATTTCGCGCCCGACTACCTGCAATACACGAGATCTCATGAATCCTCACTCCCTTGCGGGTCCCGAGTTGAATGCCTCGTGTGATCTGGCGACTTGAGCGTTGCAACTTCGTACCTCATTGCCGTGGATGTTTGCGACGATTTTCATTTCAGGTTCACCAAGCTCATGAGTTCCAGGATTGTCGGAGATTTCAAGCACCTGGAAAGAAGCATGTGCCATCGGTTCCATTCCGACCTGTCGCTATCCGAGCATGTTTCTAACAAGAGAATAGTCGGGAGCTCACCCATAAATCCCGGTTCTCGACACTTTTGCCGATTGATGTGAGTCGGGTGATGCTGGGATACTGATCCGCTAGCCGGTGCAAGAATTCTGTCATCGCAGTGTAGTTGTGGTGCCGAAATTCGGGTGGCGTTTTGAACACAAAATCGCTGGCATCAGAGCCCGCCATCTAAGGATGAATTCTCATTTTTAAGAATATGTTCACCATGAATGAATATCATCCGCAACAGAGAGATCAACGTGAATTTTGAACAGTCCGAGTTCGGTCACCTTATTTTCCGTGGCCTCGTCATTGTGAGGACTGACGCTTTCTGGTTCCAAAACCAGGTCGACCGTAGTAGCTGCGCCCTTCTTGACGGCCACATTGCGTTTCACAAAGGGCTTGTAGCTGAATGGAAATGGGAAGTGTGGGAGTCAGAATGAGGATCCGGACTTCACCAATGGAACATGGACCACGGATCATACGCTTATTCTCGATTACTAGATCGGACGGCGCAAGATCGGGAAGGTTCGCGCGGCATCGTTCGGATTTCTCGAATTTCTCGTTTGGGCCCTTACCCTGAGGCTGTCACCGTGATGTTGTAAACGCCGGGGAGGAGCAAACGCCAGTATTCTCCACTGGTGCTCGATTTCACATCGTGATTGATGCCTTCGATCGAAACCACGGCTTGCTGTATCGGAGCCATAGATTCCCGATTCCGAATGAGTCCTTTCACACCCATGTGGACCTGCGCAAGTTATTCAGATGAGCAATCACTTGCAAGCGAGCGGTTGCAACGAGCGAGGCTCGTTCGGAAAACGGGACTGAGAGGAAGAATCACAGGGAAAAGAATGACCTGTTCCATGTATCCCAGAATGCTATGCCAGTTGTCGTTCCATTCGCGCGCCAACTGAGAAGAGTCCGGGTACTTGCAACAAGACAGTTCCAGCGTGACTTCCATGCAGTTACTGAACGCGTAGTTAAAATCAGCCATTCCTCCTAAAACGAGCAGATTAGTTGGTACGCGGGTCCGAGGTTCTACGAGAACGACCGACTTCAATCCGACTATCAAAAGGCGATTTTGTCTGGTTCCCGCACCTTTCATGATGTACCATTCCGCGCCGTTGGTGATGCCATTTCGGAAATGAGCATTAGGACAGTTGTCTCCTTTAGCTAGTGCGGGGTGGTTCTTGACATACGTGAGCGAAAGATCACGAAAAAGCTCGTCGTCAGGAGAGGGACTCTTCTCTCTGAGTACAGAACCATGCTCTGTGGAAGAGGGAGTGACATGAGAGTGAGCCGTAGTTCCCTGTTGAGTGAGCTGGAAGCGCTTCAGAACTTCGCGTGATCACTCACCAGCTTTGCTGGAGTTAACAGAGTCATAAGGGTACGAGACTACGAGAGACCCCGTGTGTAGGGATGCGGAGAGTACGAAGGGATGGGCCACGATCCATCGCATGAGGGCCGTGGTCTCCGGTTGTTTGTTGGTCTAGAAAGGAAACGCATGACATCATCTTCTCCGAGCTAGAGGCTCAATTTGATTCCACAGCGGATTGGTCCTCCACAGGAAAATAACTCACCTTCCACGCATCGGAAGCACTATCGAACGGTCCCGGGAAATCACTGTCAAGATCCACGCCATTGGCATTTTCTCTGCCGGTTTTCTTGGTATCGCCACCACTTCCATCGCAATCGCCCTCCGTGGCGATTTCCCGACCGTCAGGGTTCGCGATCGGCAGAATGTGAATCTCGGTTTGATTCAAAAGCCGCGTGACTCGGTTGTCTTTACCAAAGTTCTGCATGAGATACTCGCATAGCATGAACAGAAGCTGCGAGGAAAGGCCCTCGTTTCCATGGATGCCGCCGACTAGTTTCAGGAGTGGCTTAAGCGTCGTTCGAACCTTCGAACGATCCGTCGAAAGTTTCACCACCCATAGGTCCCTTTTTTGAGCAGATTTGCCTGTAAATTTCAATTTTAAACCGATGAAGTGGATGCCCAGTCCGAGATAGCCGACACAATCGATGCCATGGCTCTCCTCGACTTTCATTTGTCGATGTTTCCGGAGCTGTCCAGAGTACCAGCTCAATACTCGATATTTGAAACGATTGGAATCAGCGGAAGTCACAACAACATCAAATGACGATTGCTGCTCGTTGAGGAAATTCAAATCGCTCGCGACGCTCCTCTTCCCAAGGGTATGAGCCCCGTTCACCGACATGTTTTTTCTTATTCATGATTCGGAAAAAGCTGAGTGCAACTCCTTGATCGCTCATTGTTGTTTTTTTTTTGAAATTAGAGCCCACATCATGCTCGATGGCGTTCGTTCGCAGGTATTCCCTTCGAAGGACTATTCGTCATCCGGTATCCCCGGCCGTACGAAACGTCCCCAACGGGAAAATCATAGCGTGGTAAGTGTTGCCGCCCAGGCGGTTCTTGGAAACTCTGGCCGTTTCACACTCACTCGGTCTCCCTGCCCTCTTATTACTTCGCAGAAGCGCCTTCTTCCCTGTTCATGGATTTCCGATATACTTGTCGACTGTCTTCTCATTCGTCCGCTCAAAACTTTTTCACGTTGTAATCTACGAAAGTGTTCCAGTAGATGAACGCCCGACAATGAATTTTCCGATCGTCGAGTTCAGAGAACACGCAAAACAACTGCGCTCACGTTCACGCCCGGTGGCCTCGCGATGGAGGAGGCAAAGATCCCCAGGGCTCGCCGCAACATTCACTGCCAATCTCACGCAACTCGACCACTCATCATACAATGTGGACCACATTGCTGTTCAGAGGTTCATATTAAACGACAAAAGGAATCCGAACTGCTCAATCCTAGGATCCGGCGGCTGGCCACCGGTCACAGTTTTCTCAGGCTCAGAGAACGCAGAGTAACCAAGTGGTTGCCTTCTTCATCCATGATGCCGCTCCCGGAAGACGCGGAAGCAGCGTTGATTCCGAAGCCGTCGTCATAACGCTGAGAGTTTAAAGTTCGTAATTCCGAGTCTTAGGAATCTGCTGCTTTGAATGCTTCTGCCCTTCGATTGATTATGAATGCGCCTATGAGGTAATATGTATTCCATGTGGCAAACACGTTGACGATGAATACGCCTGCAAGGAAGCTGCGAGGAAAGGCCCTCGTTTCCATGGATGCCGCCGACTAGTTTCAGGAGTGGCTTAAGCGTCGTTCGAACCTTCGAACGATCCGTCGAAAGTTTCACCACCCATAGGTCCCTTTTTTGAGCAGATTTGCCTGTAAATTTCAATTTTAAACCGATGAAGTGGATGCCCAGTCCGAGATAGCCGACACAATCGATGCCATGGCTCTCCTCGACTTTCATTTGTCGATGTTTCCGGAGCTGTCCAGAGTACCAGCTCAATACTCGATATTTGAAACGATTGGAATCAGCGGAAGTCACAACAACATCAAATGACGATTGCTGCTCGTTGAGGAAATTCAAATCGCTCGCGACGCTCCTCTTCCCAAGGGTATGAGCCCCGTTCACCGACATGTTTTTTCTTATTCATGATTCGGAAAAAGCTGAGTGCAACTCCTTGATCGCTCATTGTTTTTTTTTTTGAAATTAGAGCCCACATCATGCTCGATGGCGTTCGTTCGCAGGTATTCCCTTCGAAGGACTATTCGTCATCCGGTATCCCCGGCCGTACGAAACGTCCCCAACGGGAAAATCATAGCGTGGTAAGTGTTGCCGCCCAGGCGGTTCTTGGAAACTCTGGCCGTTTCACACTCACTCGGTCTCCCTGCCCTCTTATTACTTCGCAGAAGCGCCTTCTTCCCTGTTCATGGATTTCCGATATACTTGTCGACTGTCTTCTCATTCGTCCGCTCAAAACTTTTTCACGTTGTAATCTACGAAAGTGTTCCAGTAGATGAACGCCCGACAATGAATTTTCCGATCGTCGAGTTCAGAGAACACGCAAAACAACTGCGCTCACGTTCACGCCCGGTGGCCTCGCGATGGAGGAGGCAAAGATCCCCAGGGCTCGCCGCAACATTCACTGCCAATCTCACGCAACTCGACCACTCATCATACAATGTGGACCACATTGCTGTTCAGAGGTTCATATTAAACGACAAAAGGAATCCGAACTGCTCAATCCTAGGATCCGGCGGCTGGCCACCGGTCACAGTTTTCTCAGGCTCAGAGAACGCAGAGTAACCAAGTGGTTGCCTTCTTCATCCATGATGCCGCTCCCGGAAGACGCGGAAGCAGCGTTGATTCCGAAGCCGTCGTCATAACGCTGAGAGTTTAAAGTTCGTAATTCCGAGTCTTAGGAATCTGCTGCTTTGAATGCTTCTGCCCTTCGATTGATTATGAATGCGCCTATGAGGTAATATGTATTCCATGTGGCAAACACGTTGACGATGAATACGCCTGCAAGGATTCCTCTATTTTCGAATGGGTTCTACATTGGGATGCGGTTGTTTGTCAAGCCTCGCAGCCCCGAAAACTTATGCATTCGCTGTCTCCGAGCGGCATTTGTTCGCAAGACGTCGGGGACGGTTTAATTTTCCGTCCGTTTTTCTGTCCTGTACGTTCTCTCGCAATCTGACCACTCGTCGCGGATTGGGAAGGTTATAGGTTCCACCAAGTTGCGTATTGAAGTACTTTGTTAGAGAAAAACATACTCAGGCCGCTCACGGCGCGCTCGACAATCCTCCTAAGCCACTCTAAACGCGCTCCAGAGCGAACACAGACGAGGTTCCTCAACTGTCAGCTGCGCGCGGGGCCTCGAAACGACTCCACGTGGAAGTTGAGTGATTTCACGGCACGAAGCTTTGTGTCATCTCCTCTCATCTTCTTTCCGAAACCGTTTGCTCAGTTAATCCCCGCCTGTGAGCGAGGTTGCACCGCGTCGCTTGAGAGACTTGCATTTATTGGGTGCAACAAGAGATATCAGTCCGATACGACGTTTTCCTCGTGTGAGTTGTGGTTGGAGTACGGAAATCGGTCGCCAGTCGTCGATCGGTTCCACCCGTAAACCACTGGACAGAACACAAGAGACGCCTGCACGCATTTGAACTTTTTCGTGACTAGAAAGCAAGCACTCTGCCCGAATTACCAATCCGTCTGTGACGGATCTAAATCCGGAGCGAAGGGAGTCGTGTTATTCCCCTATTCAGAAGAGCGCGAATCTCGATTTAACAGAAATAGTGTTCTCTGAAATCAGTGATCAACGATTCGGATATTTTGGTCGAGAGCGTGCACGATGAGCGCGGAATTTGATGTTTCTCGTCAAATCTGCGGGCTGGAAACTGAGTGTCCCAATTCACTTGTAGCTCAAGTTCCGGACGCCGTGATTTGCACTTGGGGAAACCAAGGCGCCATTCTATTGTCCGAGACTTGATTACAGAAACATCGAACGGGTCCTCCGCAGAATACGGGACTGTCACGCAGCTACAGCTGACAGCCGATGTACCATCACAAAGGCTGCTCCAATTGTGAAGCGTGTACAGCCCGGCTCGCTCGGGGTGCCACGCACACACTCTACCGGAGTCATATACAAATTTGAACTGCACTCACCAATAGAGTAGAGCTTCGCAAGGCCTGCATTGCTCCTCACAAGTTCCGACAACTGTTCAATCGAATCGTTGAAAGAGAGATATTTTTTGGAGAATGCGAGTTCGCCAGTACCGTTCTGGCAGTCCACCACAGTCCACGGGAAAGCAACAATAGAAATGAACAGCCAAGTTAATAGCACCATGGTGTCGAGGTGCGCATCACAAAATACACCTCAGAACTGCAGTTCTTAAAGGCGGCAGTTCTTTCAGATTAGTGTGTGTGTGGCTGTAGGCCATAGGGTAGCAAACAAATAGCTGCTGGCAGACGAATTCGAGAGGAAGGGGACCAGATCAGCCCGCGCGACTCAAATCATTCGTCTCGGCGGCTACTGACAGGATGACCGGACCATCATTGGCTTTAGGTGAAAAGATTAGCCGTGCTATCATGTATCGATCGACCGTTTTCTCCTTTCCGAGCACACCGGTTGAATCAACTCCAACCAGCACTGTCTGGGTCGAGGGAAATCCTTCCCTCACGACACGATCCAACGCCGGGAGGAACGCACCGCATCGTCATCGATGCTCTCTGGTGCCATGACAAGCATGGCTACAGCTTCAGCCGTTGAGACCGGCAGAGAAATTTGGGCAGGGGTTACATCCAGAACTAGGGAACTCGATGTTCGATCCGAGAAAGTACTGGGCGCACGGGGCGAGAGCTAAACTGATCTCTGTCAACCCTCGCCAATACTTTGTCTGGAAGTCAAGTTACCAGTCGCGGCGCCGTGCGGTGGTCAGTGTTGCTCAGGCTCCCCGATTTCCCGACGTCGCAGGTTCAGATGTTCAGATGGAGAACATCGTTGCGAATCTCGCGGGAGATGCACCAGCGAGCCGATGGGGTTGCCTGAATCCGGTCAATCGTGTCAGGGATAACAGTCGAATGGCCGCGTACTCTTCTGATCCACGAGCCGAGGTATCTCATGGTAGAATTCTGGCATTCCTCGCAGATTATCCGATATTGTCCACAAAAAAAAGTTCTCTAGGAAATCAAATGCCCATGCCACCCTGGGGCCCCCGAAAGACGTTCCCTGGTTCACGCAGGAGTCTCGAGCCCAGCTAGAGGCAGCGCTCTCTCTTCTTCCGAGGAAGCAGAGGAGGAAGCATTGTTCGAATTATCCTGTGCTCCGTCACCTTCCCCGAAACAGCTAGAGCCATTGATTACGCGCGCGTGTATGTATTACCAGATTGAGCCTAGCTCTAGGTTGGCAATACTTGCAAGGCAGAGAGCAGCAGCTGACGGCTATGGACCGCTTCCGAAGACGGACGGGGCGCAACTTCGAAACCAGGTCTCGCAGCTATTGACCGAGCGATCGTTTTCGATTCAACACCTGTGAAAATCAAGCATCGTTCAGAGGGACAGTAGTGATGTCGTGAGCACCGTGAGCTTCGTTTGAGCGTGCTCAAATTGTGAGAGACCCCGTCGACTTGAGGTCAATCGTTTCCATGGGATGCTGTGCACGGAGAGTCCCGTTATTTTTCCGTCATCTGTCAACATGTTCGGAATTGTGCCGCCATCCTCTCTTTGCAATCACCGCACTGTGATCTATCGGGAAGTCGCTCTCTGCCGGAGGAAGTAACATCACTAGGGCCTGAAAGTAAGTTCCTAGGTCAGCGGTGGCCAACCTTTTTACCTCCGTGGCCCCCTTTGAAACTAGTTTCGAGCCCCGTGGCCCCCCATGATTTTTTCAACATTTCTGCATGCTCATCCGAAGAGAAGAGAAGGAAGGTATCCTTTCGAATCATTGTGACATCCAGTTCTTCATTGAGCATTGATGTGCGAATCCTTCAGTTGGGAAAAATATTGCACATCGATGGGCAGAAACCCAGCGGGAAAATTGTGAGTCCTGAAGTGGGGATCTGCCCGCGAAAATTGTTGCTCTCACCAGGAGAGTCTCGGACGTTAAGTCGGAGTTCCGAAACGGGAATCGTCGTCGCCTGGAACCTCCCTGTCAATGGAGGAGAGGACCTTTTTCGACCAGGATATTCTGTCCCTTTACGTGTGGTATTTTGGGAAGAATGATCACGCCATGTGAGTTCGGGATGTAACACGCGTTCATCCCGAAAATTGTATTCCAAAACTCCGACCGAGAGTCTGAAACTTCCCGGAGTCAGCGACGACTGCGTTACGGCCAGTATGGCGCATCCAGAGTATTGTCTTCGAGGCTCCGTATCCGGAGAGGAACGTGTGTGACCGTGTTATCTCGAGGAGAAGAACGTGTTTTCGCGGGGAGGGCATGAACTCATGCTTTACAAGTATTGTAGTTCCGCGCGGTTCGGTTTGGGAGTCATGATTGCATGGCCCCCCTGAAATTTCTCTGTGGCTCCCCAGGGGGCCATGGCCCCCCGGTTGGCCACCGCTGTCCTAGGTGATCGCCGGGGACCCCAAGCACGCTGCCGCCGTGTCGATAATCAGTACGTCGAGATTCCTCGCAAGAATCGCAGATCTTCTTCACGTCATCGACCTGTCATTACACAGCTGATCTCGCGGAGAATCGGTATCTCCACATGGAAAATACCTAATATTGTGTAGCTTCCTACTGGCAGCGCTGCCCGTACGGATCCACAGTCGATACGAGTCCGCTCATCAATCAGCGCTCTATTCATTATCGCAATCGGTAAAGTTTTGATCCTCCAGTGTTCGGGGGAAAACTGTCGATTGCTCCAGTCAAGTGACGACATTCACGCTCGGGACTCCGAGAGCTGCTTCCGTGGAAGCTCCGTGGTTCGGTCCCTTGGTCGTAGCCTTGAGATACGGCGACAATAGAAATGTTTCGGTCATAGCCTTTGCATGAGTGGTTGACGGAACAGCTGTGATGCAGAACTCTTAGATAGGCTCAGTCGTCGCATTTCATCAGCTGGAACCCTCACTTGCTTATTCGAATGTCGTCTTCTTTGAAAAGTCGGCTCGTGGTCCTTGCGGAATAATCCTCGTTCTCTCTGCGATGAAATCGCCAGCTTCATGGACAAAATTGAATCATGATCGACAGCTGTTCTGACAATGCGATGGAATCTCCTCACTCGGGAAGTCATTTGCTGCGACCGCACTCCTGAGCTCTATGCGACTCGGCTGATTCAGTGGAAAATGAAATATATATGACCGTTCCCTGACAAATTGGGCTTTCCAGATGTGTTAAGCGGACAGATGCCGAACTTCCGGGACTCAGGATGAACAAAAAACGACCGATCAACGCGACGATGGTGTCGAGTCTGCTGAGTCCATGGATTTCCACTGTTAAAGTCATTCTCGGTCTTCAGCCGCCGGTCTTGCTCTTCACTTTCTGTCTACTTGCTTTCGGAATCTCCATGTTCTCGATGTCGACAGATCTCGAAAACCGGATACTACCAAACCCTGATGTTGTGCTGGACTGGAATGAGTTCATGTCCCGACTCTCCAGGCTGCATTACTGTGTCATGCCACCCACCCGTAGCGCGATGGCTATCACGACCGCGTCAAAAAATACATCTACGACAGGCGATCAGCCGAAAGTTCAGGTGAGCAGGTCGATTTTGTTGCTCTCGTCGGACGGAAAATCATCCCTGGAAGCATTTTCCGATTCTTCTACTGCACTAGTGACTCTACACTTTTCCTCTCTCGGTTTCTTACAAAGATTGTATTCCGTCTACCAGGTTGTGGATGAGGGCAAATCCCTTGCGGCTCTTTTGCCCGACATCGATCTCCACCTGGGTCGTGCCAAAGATGGCTCCCCACCGCATACGAAAGCCAATGTCACAGTGGCTGTTTCGATAAGAGCGGCTTTTCATGAAGACATCCTCACCGAGCCAATGTCGTGGCATGCCGTCGCAACCGGTGATATGGTATGCTCACACGAAGCTAAGTAATGCGAATGGTGATGATGGCCGGAGATTCATGAATTTCTTTCCATCGTCAACAGACTCACGGAATGACTCAATAATGGGGTCCACGTTGTTTTTTCTCACAGGTGGGCAGTCGTGGGTCGTTGGCAAGAGAATCTTTCCAGCTAGTCATGTTGCTGTGGCCCGTCGGAACTTCATCACAAGACCACTTCGGTCCTCAGCCCCCTGGAATGGTCAATACTGAAGCCTGCATTATCATACAAGGTCCGGCTGAGATACTCCCGAAGACAAGGGCTCCATCGCGATGTTACCTGAATGCCATGCCACCACAGGTACGCATCCTCATCCTTGAGAGCCACTTTCCCAACATTTCATCGTTGAGCTCATCATCTCATTGAATATCGAAGACATCGGCCAGTTCTAGCGACGTCACTATCGGGAGGTTACGTCCAATCAAAATCTTAACAATTTCAAGTCCAACATGATTTTTCTTCCCTCAGGTAACACGTGAAATCAAGCTACAAAGAACAGCCGCTGATGTTCAGGGTAAAAAAGGCGACATCTGCAAAATGGGTAGTTGGACTTCGTTTGCATACAAGCCGGACGCCGCGCTCCAGGTTCTGCTGTCTCGAGCAGACCTGTTGCTTGTTAAAGATCGACTTCAACGATGCGGAATATTTTTAATAGCGATCTCAATTTTGATAATGCTCTGTGCCGCCTTGAGTTCGCATTCGAGTCCACGGAGATACACACCTCATTTCCTATCTCGCAACCCATACCCGAAAAATGACTGCTCTTCCTAAAAGTACTGGAACCTGATCTCGCAAGTTTGTTGGATTTCTCTCAAATATTCATCCCCTGCTACTGGAAGCAGGATCTGAGCCAAAAACATGGAGGCAACACATTTGTACATATGTGATTTGCAATTGTTTATTTCTGTTGTTAATTTTTGAAATACAGCTGTGCGACTAGGAGGATGACTTGTTTTTCGTATCAAAGGAAGTCAATGAGTACTTTGTAGGAATTTCATCGCAAGGCTCTTCGACTCCAAGTCACCAGTCCGGACTACATTAGTTGAATCGGATGGTTTGCTCTTTATGTACAGCATCGCTTCATTAGCAGCGACAATATGATTCGAATGGAGAGCGCTCAATTCACTCCGAACACCATAGTGAGCAGCGCCATCCTCACGTACATTCCATTTTCACTCTGTCTGAAGTAAGCTGCGCGTGGATCCGTGTCGAATTCAGGGCTGAAATTCAGAAGCGTTGAGCAAGGGAATTATTCGAACTCGTCGGGGAGTGAGCCGAGGGTGAACCACAACGCATCTTGTTATCATCGCTCGTTTGCTTACCTAATCTCGTTGACCCGCGGAAGAGGATGCATGACGGCCATTTTCCGTTTAGCTTTCGCCATGAGCTCGGGCGTGACGACGAAGGTGTCTTTCACTCGCTCGTACTCTGCAGCGCTATTGAAGCGTTCTTTCTGGATACGCGTCACGTAAACGATATCGGCATCGACCACCGCTTCCTCCAGTGAGGCGAAATCCGTTTGAGGGACATGCCTGCTTTCGAGGTGCTTCCTTATGTGCTCGGGCATCCCGAGGCCCTCCGGCGCGACGTAGCGGAGCTGAACCCTGTAGTGACAGAGCAGACGCACCAGCGAATGCACGGTTCGACCATGTTTCAGGTCCCCGACAAGAGTGATCTGCAAAACCAACCAAGATATCCTAATGCCTGCTCGATCAAAGGGGAATCGTTCATATAGGGCGGAAATTCAAATGAGGAACCCTTCTGATACTCCTAGTCTCAACCAACCGTCAAATTATTGACTGTTCCGATTTCTTCTCTGATCGTGTAGACATCGAGAAGCGCCTGCGTTGGGTGTTCTCCAATACCGTCTCCAGCATTGATGACGGGGCGCCGACTGAACTTGGCCGCCCGAGAAACGGATCCTGGCTGAGGATGCCTCAGAACCACGACATCGCTTGAACATGAAGAACACCGTGAATAATCAGAAACCCAATGAGTGCTTGCGATGTGAAATCATGCAGAACGAGAAAATCTGTTCTAGATACTATACGGAACCAACCTGTAACTTGAAGTTATTGCTACTGTGTCTTCGAGTGATTCTCCTTTTTGCACGGAAGATGTCGTGTTATCGATGTAGATGATGCTTCCGCCGAGGCGTTGCATGGCGGCCGCGAAAGAGGCCGAAGTCCTTGTAGAAACCTGCAACGTTCCAATCATATTCCAGATTTGTATTCCCTTCAAAACTGTGAATCGCATTCTCCGATTTCTTTTCTGTTCCTGATTCAAAAATCATCCAATCGTTCACTCACCTCGTAGAAGACCGATGCCATGACTTTGCCCTGGAGAACTTCATGAACGGGTTTCCCCTTATGTACGGTCATCGAATAGTGCTGCGCGAGATTGAAAAGGTTGTAGAGCTGCTCTTTGCTGAACATATCAGCCGTAAGAATGTGTCGCCCTTTGAGAGATGAGGCTCCTGCAATGGATTTCCCAGGGGAGACCATATACGCTTTTTCATCTCGAGTTTTTTCCTTGCTGTCGAATTGTGAAAGACCAAGCTCGGCGAACATGCGATCATAGATCTCCGTGGAGGCCTTGACGGAGTCTCTCCTGCGGAAAGTGACTGAATCGAGTCGCGGACGACTGCTCACAGCCGCGGATCCAGCCGGACCGTCGACAGCTGGAGTCGGAGTCGAGCTGACCCTTGGAGCGCGGGTTGTCGAGAACATGTCTTCTCCGGACCCGGGCTGAGCCAGAACAGATCCGTCGACGAAAACGACCTCATTCCGAACGACCACGCGCCGAACCTGGCCAACGACCTTCGTCCCAGCGAAGGGGGTCCATTGAGCTTTCGAAAACGTGAGCTTGTCAGGAATAACCCACTCCTTCTCCAGATCCACTTCGATATAGGTATCCGGCTGATCCGGGAGATTGAAGATCCGCTTGGGGTTGGTGTACATCTTGGCAATGACGTCGTCGAGCGAAATTTTGTTCTGATTCACAGCAGTCAGCATCAAAGCTAGAGACGTCTCGAGACCCGGGAATCCCGGGACCATTTGATCCGAATTTTTCTCCGACAGCTGATGCGGGGCGTGATCGGTCGCGATACAATCAATCAAATGTATATGGTCCCACAGTGCTTGAACGTCCCTCTCTGTGGCAATAGGAGGTTTCACCGATGACATCTTCTTTCCAATGAGTTTTGCTTCCGTTAGGCTCATGAACAAGTGGTGAGGCGCAACTTCACAGGTTACAGGAAGCCCGATCTCCTTGGCGGATTTTATCGCCAAGATCTCAGCTTCGGTGGCGACGTGGCATACGTGGACCGGGCGTTTCTTGGCGAGGAGTAGAGCCATACCGAGCGTTGCCTCTTCCGCGTGAATGCAGAGTGGGACGTGGGCGGGCCAGTTCTCGAAGTGGGCTATCCAGTCGCGTACGGAAGGCAGCAGAAGTGGTCCGTAGGTATTGTTCAGGTACATCTTCAGCCCGCAAACCTGAGGAGCCAAGGTCTTCACCGTCTCCTTATTGTCGCTTGTTGCTCCAGCAAAGAGCGCGTAATCACATCTTGCGCCCAGCTTCGCAGCCTGCTTGGCGATCGACAAGTACTCTTGGGTCGTCGCTGGCGGATCGGTGTTGGGCATCGCGCAAATCATCGTGAACCCGCCGGCAAGAGCAGCGGCAGTTCCGCTCGCGAAATCCTCCTTGTGAACCGCACCGGGTTCCCGCATATGCACGTGTACGTCGATCAAACCAGGAAGTCGGACGATTTTCTGAGAGCTCATGCAATCCACGTGTGTTTTGAGAACTGGAGAGCGTCCGACGAGTCGCATGGCTTCGATTATGAGTTTCGCGCATTTAACATCCGTGATGAGAGGAACGGCACAGTCTACAGCCATTCTGCGTGTACGATATCCTTGGGTCATGAAAGACGATACCCGCCGGGATCCGCTCGATTCCATGGGAAGGTTGATGACAAGGTCGAATCCTTTTTGCTCAAGGTAATGAACGATCGACCCGATCTGGGCAACGGTCGCGTTCCCGTGGCCGAGGTCATCGAAAGGCCACGTGACAGGCTGACAACGTATTCCGTGTTCTTGGTAGAAATCCGCCGTACCCAAGCTGGCGTACAGCGTGTATCCCATTTTCTCAAGGCAACGCACACTCGGTAGCATTTCGTTCTTGTGTTTATAGCTGCCGATCGACAAGAAGATGTTGTTCTGTGGAATCACGAATCCGGTAGAGATCATGGCTTTCATGTAGGCTTCGAAGCGGTTGTCTCCGAAACAGGCGACTTCCCCGGTAGAAGCCATTTCGACCCCAAGTCTGACGTCAGCGCCCCCGAGCCGATTGAATGAGAACTGGGGTACTTTGACTCCAACTTTGCCGTTCCCACTCATGCAGTCCACCGGTTCCATCCGTTCTCCGCAAATAACTCTCGTCGCTAGGCTGACCAGGTTGTAGCCTAGAGTTTTGGAAACGAACGGGAAACTTCTGGAAACTCTCACGTTGCACTCGATCACTTTCAGACGATTGTCTTTAGCTATCACTTGCAAATTGAAGGGTCCGGAAACAGCGAGTGCTTGACCTATGGCTTGTGCTATCTTCTGGATATTGTCCACGGTTTCGTCGTTCAAGTCCTGAGGCGGGGTGACGAGGGTTGCGTCCCCAGAATGAACGCCTGCATTCTCAACATGTTCCGAAATCGCGATCGCAAGAAGCTTGCCGTCCTGAGCGACGGCGTCAACATCGATCTCCTTCGCTTCTTGTATGAACTTGGAGATGACAACGGGGTGCTCTTTGCTCACAGCCGAGGCTTCGGTAAGGTACTTCTCCAGGTCTGTGTGGGAGTAGGCTACATTCATAGCCGCCCCGCTCAAAACGTATGACGGTCGCACCAGACACGGATAGCCAACCTGGAACATAGGAGACAATGTTGAAAGGCCATCTTCGGTGTTAAGAAATGAGCGAAGGCAAGCGTTGGAAAGTGCCAGACATACCTCATCGCAGAACGCACACGCCTGTTCTGTTGTGCTCAGCTCCTTCCATCGAGGCTGTGAAATTCCAATCGAATCCAACATCCTCGAGAATTTGAAGCGATTTTCCGCCGCGTCGATGGATTCTGGTGGTGTTCCAAGCACACGGCAGTTCTGTCGGTGAAGGTCCATAGCAATGTTGTTCGGCAGCTGGCCTCCCATGTTCAAGATCACGCCTTCGGGTTGTTCCCATTGGTATATATCGAAGACCGTCTCGAACGATATGTCATCAAAGTACAGTTTGTCACACATGTCGTAGTCTGTGGACACTGTTTCCGGATTGTAATTGACCATGATGGTCTTCTTGCCCATTTTTCGGAGCTCTTGGACCGAGGAAACGGCACACCAGTCAAACTCCACAGAACTTCCGATACGGTAGGCGCCTGAACCGATCACCTGAGGACAGAATATCGAGAACATTCATAGACATTCTGCTGCCTTGGTGTTCCCAAAGGGAGATCACGGCAATGTTCAGAGTTTTTACCCTAGAAGTCACTGAATGTTCACCGATTCAGTGTGTATTTTCGTTTGTGTGTATTAGGAAACGTTTCTCACCATGATGCTGTTGTCGGTCATCCCACCGTTGGAGAGCGTGATGTCGTGGTGTTGGGCATTGTAGCTCAAATAAAGGTAATTTGTGGCAGCAGGGTACTCTGCGGCAACAGTGTCGATTTGCTTCACGAACGGTCGAATGTCAAGCTCCTCTCGTCTCTTCCGGACTTGTAACTCCGAGCTGTGGATGCAGCTAGCGATCTGGAGTGAAAAATAGTATGCGAACCGTCAGAACGCGGAAGTTCGAGCCCTTTACCAATAGTTCACATAAGTACATCATGCTCCCGCATCATTTACCTGCTTGTCGGAAAAACCCAGTTGCTTCGCGTTCCGGAGCGTTTCGCCTTGCAACTTATCGGCTCCACGCAGAGTTTCAAGTTCTCGATACATGGTTATGATGTTCTCCATCTTATACAGGAACCAACGGTCGATGTCAGTGAGTTCGTGCAATCTTTCGACAGAGTAACCTTTGGCAATGGCCGCAGCGAGGTGGAACAGCCGTTTGTCGGTAGGAGAGGACAAGCTGTCTTCGTCGACAGATTTCACGTACGGATCGAAACCGTTACCTCCTTCGACCATGCGAATCGCTTTCTGGAAAGCTTCTTCAAAGTTCCTCCCGATCGCCATCGCTTCGCCCACTGATTTCATCGACGATCCGATCTTTGTGGAAACGTGGAGGAATTTTCCGAGGTCCCAACGAGGTATCTTCAGGACAACATAATCCAGACTTGGTTCGAAGCAGGCCGTGGTGGTTCCGGTAACGGAGTTTTTCAATGAGTTCAGAGGCTTTCCTAGCGAGAGTTTTGCCGCGATGTACGCCAGAGGGTAACCAGTGGCTTTGCTCGCCAACGCAGAAGATCTCGATAAGCGGGCGTTCACTTCGATGATGTAGTACTCATCGGAGTGCGGACTCAAGGCGTATTGGACGTTGCACTCCCCGACGACCCCGAGATGCCTGATGATCTTGATGGCGGTCGCGCGTAGTTTGTTGTACTCGGAGTCGGTCAGGGTTTGAGACGGTGCAACCACTATGGATTCTCCGGTGTGTATACCCAGAGGATCGAGATTCTCCATGTTACACACTGTGATGCAGTTGTCGTAAGCATCGCGCACAACTTCGTATTCAACTTCTTTCCAGCCTTTGAGAGACTTGTCGATCAGAACTTGTTTCGAGTGCACGAGTGCTTGAGTTACTAGACTTCTCAGGCTTTCAGCGTCTTTCGCGAACCCTGAACCCAATCCTCCGAGACAGAAAGCGCCTCTGACAAGAACAGGGTAACCGAGGTCTTGAGCAGCAGTCAGAGCATCATCAAGAGACTCCACAGCGCAGTTAGGAACAACTTTCTCCCCAATCTCTGCGACCCGTTCAGCGAAAAGCTTGCGATCTTCCGAGTGGATAATCGATTCGATCGGAGTACCGAGAATCTTCACATTGTAGTTTTTGAAGATTCCTTGCTGTTCCAATTCGACCCCGCAATTCAGGGCTGTTTGACCTCCGAAGGTCAGAAGCACACCATCAGGTCTCTCACACTTGATAACTTGCGTGACATAATCCGGAGTGATAGGGAGGAAATACACTTTGTCGGCCAAGCCTGAACTTGTTTGGACCGTGGCGATGTTCGGGTTGATCAGAATTGTCTCGATGCCTTCTTCTTTAAGTGCTTTTATGGCCTGAGAGCCTGAATAGTCGAATTCTCCGGCCTGACCAATAGAAAGTCCTCCCGATCCCAAAAGGAGCACTTTTTTAGGTTTCTTTTCTAGCGGTTTGCTGACGACGGAATTCGGATGCGGTATGCGATTGAAATAGGCTGTGATCCGGTCGTTAATCGCTTCGCCGGGTGTTTTGATTGCACCGAGGAAGACCTCGAACAAAAACTCCATGTCTGTCGGTCCTGCATCGTGCTCCGGATGGAACTGCACGCTGAAGTATGGGCGCGTACGGTGCACGATGCCTTCATTGGTTCCGTCATTCGCATTG
The DNA here is from genome assembly GCA_028455905.1 of Neoseiulus californicus. Lineage (NCBI taxonomy): Eukaryota > Metazoa > Arthropoda > Arachnida > Mesostigmata > Phytoseiidae > Neoseiulus > Neoseiulus californicus. The sequence continues at coordinate 20,251,422 of JAMQGS010000003.1, forward strand.
GTGAATAGCGCTTGCCATTCAGTCGGCAGAGTCGCCGTTTCCACTGCGTAACCTGCGAGATCGAACACGGTCGCATTAACTACCATATTCTTAGGCGCATTCTCAGTAGTGCCGCATCAACGGTTATCAGGAGTGGATGTTTGAATCTGGATCCTTACCGTGATTCTGGGAAGTTATGCAGCATCTCTTGGAGCCTTCATGGGAACATGGCTGATTGTGACCACGGTTGCCGTATCTGAGCTTCGAAGTGAGAGCTCCTATTGACAGAGCGAGCAGCTGATGTCCGAGACAGATGCCGAAAATCGGCTTGGATGGATATCTGATCATGAACTTGCGGATGTTTTCGATTGTGTCCGCGCACATCATCGGGTCACCCGGACCGTTGCTCAGGAAGAGAGCATCTTGAGCTTAAAATGAGAGCGGGGTACGACCATTATTTTTAATTCATTGTTGATATGTAGTTGATATCACTTGAGACGATGCAGATCGATCGCGAACGAGTCTACTCTCAAGATGGACGATTGAAATTTCGATCAATTTACCTTCGATTTCGTAGAACCCAAAGTCATATGGTACCACGGTTACAGCTGCTCCCCGTTTCAAGAGACATCTGATCTGGTTGTTCTTCAGACCGCAATCGACAACCACGACTCTCGGCGATCCTTTTGGATTTATCACGCGAGGTGCAGCGCAAGTGACCTCTTTGACTAGATTCAGTTTATTCGGATCTTCGAAGCCCCCTTCCAGGGGAGGCGGATCGTCGCTGACAATGATCTTCCCGAGAACCGATCCGCGGTCCCGGAGGATTTTGGTGAGATAGCGAGTGTCGATGCCCTGTAGTCCAAGGATGCCTTCGTCTTTCAACCATTGGTCCAGTGTGCGCTCCGAGTTCCAGTGCGATACTTTGTCAGCCAGCTCCGACACGATGAGCGCTGATGCCCATATTCGGTGAGATTCCATGAATCTGGAATGCGCACATGAGATCTGATTGAGTGACCCCTTGAAAACTAGTCCATTGGATCCGACTTGGAGCAGGACCCCGTTTCTTTCCTTCGTTTCAATGACTGGATGATTTTGGATGACAATCTGCATCTTTGCGCGGTCAAGAGTTTCATAGAAATTGAAACTCGAGATGGAACGGCGATTTCAGATTTCTATTTCGAGTCAGTCGTGCCAGGGTAGAAACAGATACACCCGAAACCGCGGTATCAGATCCAAGCAAACAATCTCGCGATAAACAATTTCGGTTCCTCCTCTAGAATAGATACATTGCCACACAGCGAATGTAGCCCCCGCCGGTCGCGAGATTACCTGTGTCTGACTATCTCTCGACGGGACATACCGGAACGACTGGAATTCCAACATAGTTAACCACAAGCTACAATCGAACTCACTTTGGAATACCATGTTCGTCCTTCTCTGTTGCTGAGGGTACTCCGTAGTTCCCGACCAGAGGATAAGTTAACACCAGTAACTGCCTCCTATACGATGGGTCCGTCAAGGATTCCGTGTAGCCGACCATTCCAGTTTGGAAAACTATCCATGGTGGGAAAGATATTCTGTTTTATCGAGTAGCACGCCTGGAGGCCGGAGACGCTTCCGAAATTCGGGTGAGGGGTCTAATTTCTGACTCACAACACACAAACTTACCAACTTCCCCAACTGCCCCCTTGTCGGTCGCTCCGAATGCCCACCCTTCGAAGACACTACCATCTTCGAGAACCAGAAACGCCTTCAGTCGCGACATGGTTAACGGTGGCGAGCTGGCCTTACAGTTGTCAGAGCCTATTCTAGCTCACGGAATGTTGAGTTATCGAGAGTCGGTTGACCGCGGGAGTCCGGGGCTGGATCAAAGGTTGTTCTGAAAGGTAACTGATCCTCCGTGAGAAACCTCTATGCCAATGGTCAACAGACGAGTTTCCTCGGCAACGATATTCTGTCGCTTTGTCGAACGTACTGAGGACGACGGAAAACATCGAGAGAAAAATGATTGACTGCCAGAAATGGTCAGTTTAAAATCAGCGACAGAGACAAACCGATCAGAGCTAATAATTGTCATAGGCTTTGCATGTGTAGCGAGCCGAGGCGACGACGGGGATAGCGGAATACGGAACGGATTGTTTGGGCTCCAAAAGCCATTACAACCGCCACCGATGTTTCCGAAAGTTCCTTAGTGAGACGAGACAACACGTGGCTCAAGAATCGCGCATGGATAGAGTTGAGCCTTTCGGCATGACGTTTCCGGCTTTGGAACGCACTATGATGTCACGCGACGGATATTTTTGAACCTTCGCCACGAGAAACGCCGATTTTATGTCCAAAAAAACCAGAGCACTTCAGAGGAGCTTCCCCGGGAATAAAGCCATCTGTCGTTTGAGGAACTCACCGCTTCTGAGGGGTAACTCAGTTTAGCCGTCTTTCGTGCCGACAATGTCCAAGTAACACGTATGATAGTTTCGATCGGAGCGCGATCACCTTTGAACGAAGAGCTTTGTTGACAGAATGCCCACAGAAAGCGCCGGGACCAACTGGCGAAAATGCGCGAATAACTTCTCAAAGCTAGTGGAGAGCACAGAGACTTCATCCTCTCCAAGATCCCACAGCGATCCACGCGGCGCCAATCGGATTGGCGAAAGCCGGCGCTGGCGGGTATCAATCGAGTTTTCGGGTGGTTTATACAATGTATGAGGTTGGCGTAAAAGGGATACAGGGAAGTCTCGCCATTTTAAACTTCACTCACTCAGAAACCCTCCCTCCCTCATAACTTACTTAGACCCGATCCCACGGCAACCTCAACAACTCGTACCGCAAGGTGATGTCAACTCCAACGGAGCAACACGGGGCTGTCGCGACCCATTCTGAAGATGTTTTCATGATTTTCTAGAGGTGAACCTTTCGAAGGCCTCTGATCTCAGAGAAGCTTGGGAAGACGTGATGCCGAAAACAATCTCAAAGCGTTTCAAACTAAAATTGTTCGAGGTTGAGGGAGCAATTCAAAATGACCCCTGCGCCGAAGAATTGTCCTGAAACGAAGAGCCTATCGTACATGCCAACATCATCTGCGGTTGTTTTTCGGCCGGCTTTGACCTTTGCAGAGTTTGTTGAGGTTGTCAGCCATCTCCTCGCGGTCGAGGATCCTGGGAAAGTAATTTAACTCGTTCTCATGTCATCCGGAAGATGATCGTCCCTCATTCCCTCTACTTATGTTAGAAACAACGAAGCACCGTCATCCTCCAGCCGACCGTACGCTTTTTCGGTTCCGTATCAAATCTATATGCGTCTCAAAATTTTCGAATGAGTTCCGTCTTCCATCGTTTCCCCGAATACCGATTCAATCGCTGCATACTTGATCCATGGGACGCGTCGGAGATTGTTCATCGCAGCTCGGCGTGGTCGCTGTATGCTAATGATTCGACGAAGTACGCCCTCTCTGTCGAGTTGAGGATGCTTGAAGTGACGGGGAATCGTATGGCGCCGCCACTGCCGTCAATCCCGCAGATCGCAATTCAACAAGAGTAAACATGTTTGTGATGCGGAGCCCGCGATCGAGAGCAACTTCGTTGAAGGATCAAGCATGATGACTGATCTGATTGCTGCATACTCGGTGTGTGGGACGCATCGCTTCTCACAGTTTACCGCAAACGCTGTATGCCAGTGATTATACCACTGGCTGAGTAGGCCTACTCCATCGGGTTTATGATACTCGGAAGAACGAGAAGTTGCGTTGTGCCGCAACTGAGTTCGAGTCCGTGAATTATGAGTACACACGGGGCCCGTTCGAGATTAAACTTATGCGCAGGGTAGCCACGCGCGCACAAATGACGACGCTGCGTCGTGGAACGTCAGTAGGGCTGATTCACAATCACCCCCAGCTCCTAGTCTCTACTGGAATCGAGATCCTGGAGATCGTCGATCAAGAGGAGAAAACACGTCTGTCATCAGTGGAAGCGCCATGGAACCATCTAACGAAGGTCGATCGGAACCTCTTCCATCGCAAGGTCCTTTCGGAGCCCAGACCTTCCGGTGTCTTAGAGGGTCCAGAACCCTGAATCCTGAACATACTGAGAGGTACGGAGTCTCGGAATGAGAACAGGCGAAGCAAACACCACAGATATATGAGCATGATGCGCAACCTATCGCGACGGATGTCGAAGGGCATCCAAGACTCGACAGCCAAGTCAGATCAAGGGGCCAGGAAGCCGAATCAGTAGAGAGGGTTGCAAGGCTCTGCCCTCGATGGATGAATGATTTGTACGGAGGAGAAGCATCCTCCGGATCCACTGGACTATGCAGAAGCGAAACGGGTCTGTACATCGATGCACCGAACCTCTGCGAGTCGATTATTGTACAGTAGACTATGAATCAATTCATCATCTCACGGACCCTTTCTCTCCATCAAGAAGCTACGTATTACTGAATACTGAACTCTCACATTGTACCTTCATACGATGGCCTCAAAGGCCGAAGACCTTCAAGAAGGCCTTTTCCCCTCTCGGGAGTGATATTGATGATGAAGTTGAAGCTTCAGTCCACGGCCTAACATGTGATACTTGCGTCAAAACGCTCACTTCGGCCACCGAACCCTATGCCCAAGCGTGGACTTACATCAATTCGACTCTCGCCGAGAAGATGTTGAATTACCCGATGATGGTTTGTCTGGAATTCCCCGCTAGATAGCTGGGCCACATCGTTGGGCCAATTCACAAAATATGGCGCGATAGTTGGTGGTGTTACTTGTACTGCCTTTATTGTTGACACTCAGTTTTATTGCATATCACTCTGATGGTAGGTAGTGGTAGTGGAAATATACAATACTAAGAGGGATAAGAGGAGAATATATTGCAAAATGAAAATATCTATATATTTATGTATAGCATATGTACACAGGAGAGATATCAATATTATTTTTACACAATAATATAGATAGAATATATAAACACACTTTTTGACTGTTGCTGCTTGCGTTTTCGCTCAGACGAATTCGTTGATTCAATATTCACCGGTACTTTTCCACCAGCTATACAGCGATGCGTTTTGGTATTCCGCTAATAATACCATTATTCGAGACAGTAGGTAGTATGATGCTCCCCTCGTGCGTCGAGTTCTATTAGTTCGGCACAGATCAGGAAATATCTATTCTCATAATAACAAACTCAACTCGTGTCGTCTAGTCTGTATATTCAAAGAGATCTGAATCGTTCGGTCAATTTATTATAAGGACCAAGCGATCAATTTTCTGCCATTCCTTTCGGGAACCTCGAGAAAATCTCTGCAAAAACAGGACCCCGGAGGACTTGTCGGACCTCTACTGCTTGTCAAATATTCGGCTCTCTGCCACAATAGAAAAAGAAATCCTTGTATAAATCACTAATCGACACTGCTGGGAGCATTTCTTGCGTCCGTTGTGGACCATCGAAAGTATGTTATTTGAAATGGTTTGGGGGATGCGCGACTCCGATTTGGCAAGGTCAAAGTTTGTCATTCAGTGTCCGATAGTCGAAATCAGTCAAGGGAACGAGAACAAAAATCTGTTCAAATTGCACACCTTTCGTGAAACCGCTCGATCCCGGAAACCGATTTGCAGGATCGGGAAAATGATAATTATCTCTCGATGTCTTTTGGATTCGAGATTCACCGGGTGGGGTTGATATAGGGTGAGCTTGGGGAAGCGAATTACGTTTCACAATTCTAAACACGGTACAAAACAATTGAATGGCATCAGATGATATTTGGGCAACATAGACTCCCGAGAGCTTTTTTCCCCGTCTAGAAAGAGGCTAAGCGTTCGGATATGCCACGGGATCGTTTCGAATATGTCAAGTTGTCGTCTATATCTCTATACGGATATACACGGTCATATAGGTAAAATACGAATCGCTTCGTTTTGCCTGCCGAGTATTGTGACCTGGGAGCCGTTCTCCGCCTGTTTTTTTGCACTGGTAATAGTATTGCTCGTTATGTTGTGGAAAACTCGAATGAATCCAGCAACCTGTCCAGATCCAATCGTTACTCCTCCAGACCGACCATCATGCGGACGTGCGAGGTTCCAGATCCTGTGTGGCGTTGAAATGTTGGGAGAAATAATGGTCGGAAAACTCGGGAAACTATTCCAACTCAGATTGGGGGAACAGGTTGGAAGCCCTCGCATGTTTGTGGGTATCAACCAGTCTTCTTGGGAATCCCAAAAACTCTCAAGACATGAGAAAAGACTGATGATAAACTTGGTTGCGGAAAGAGAAATGCCATCGGAGCTACAAGAGTCAAAAGTTGGCAGAGCTCACAAGTAAGGAGGATCAATGAGTCCGTAATTCATGGAATCAAAGCAGAGGACTCAAATAGTTGGGAGTATTCGTCTCCAAGAAGCTGGATCCGAAGTCAGAAATGCAAAGTTTCCCGCATATATACTTTGTAAAGTCAGATCTCTATCCGGGTGAGGACCAAAGTGAGTCGAATGAAAGTATAGATATAGTAGTTCACCCGTTGCAGCGTGTCTCTGACTGCTCATTCGCAACAGCTAGACAATCTCTAATTCAGACGATTCTCTCGACTCCATACCTCCATCTCAGCTCACTCAGTAGTTTCAGATCCATTCAACGGTTCGATTCTGATGACAACATCAGGTCCAAGTGGTTTAGTTTTAAAGTAACTAGTGATCGGCTTGAACCCAAGATATTCACCACACTGTACTCTAAAATGTGCTGCCCTACAGTCTGCGTTGGTTGACATGGTTCCATGCGTAATATGTTGATGCTACCAATCGCTAGTGGTTATTCAACTTCGATTCGGCGTAGAATTTTAAGGCAATCTGAGTATTTCCTATTGAGTATGTGTTTTCTTTGTTAAAGTGGTCAGGTCCCGTTAGCATCGTGACAACAACATTCTAGGGATGCTAGAAGTGCAGGCAACACAAATGTTGGCTCGTTGTCGGCTGCTGCGGATTCTATCCGTATTGTGTTTGTATTATGGATGAGTATTGTCTAGATGCAATAAAATTTTGCGAGTGCATAGTTGAGCATATTCGCCTATTGGAAGCCTACGATCGACTCCAACTCAGTGCTGGAAGCTGCTCAGAGGCCAAGGACTTGAGTTCTGGGCAGCTAGCGGTACGTTGGATCCCCACGGCGATAGAGTTGGCGACGGGGGAAGAATCTGCGAGGGTTGCGCCAGACCCTGATGGGCTGGCTGCTGATATAGGGACCTCGTTGCATAGTAATCATACTGACCCGAGTGTGCGGGCGCAGGAGAAGCCGGCCATGGGGCCCCACTCCACTGCGGTGGCGACTGCAACATGAACTGGGAACTGGGATTCCACTGTGGTGGTTTCGAGTTTGGGAATGTGCTTGGCACTTGCGGAGAGTTCGACCACTGGGTAGGCCAAGCTGGCGGAGGGATCGACGGTGTCGTTACGCCATACGGCGAGTACCCTGCGTCGAAATAACGTTCTGTGGGCGAAAACGGTTCCCCGTTAGTCTCATGTGATCACGATTTGAATAGCAACGTATTTTCCGCAAAGGAAGATGGAACTAACCAACTGAATTCTCGGGAGTTGTGAATTGAGTTCCCCCTGGAACACTCGGACAGTTGCGACGAGTCTCCTCAACACTCTGGGCTTTTCTAGACTTCCTTTTTTCGGGAGATGGAGATCCTTCGGACGATGCACCGTCAACTGTTCGGCGACGCTTCGCGGGCGATCGATTATTCTTGGCTGAATTGGGAAAGGAAAAGGACGAAACGATTAACCATGGATTTTTTCATCAAGATCTTCCTCTGTATAGAGTATAGAGCATTGCTTCGGAAAAGCACTTGGGATGAGCTCTTAGAATCAGCGAACCTTGAATGATACGTTCTGATTCTTTCGCAGCCTCCTGCAGACGGTCATCGGAAACAATCCAGCCTGTCAGCCTGAAAAATATTCCATTGTTGCGGCGGAGCTTGACTCAATCATTTCGAACATTTTTGTTCGCAGCAGATGACTGAACAAATACACTGTGAAGACTCACTTCAAAAGACCTTCCTGATCGAACTTATGCAAGGCTAGTTTGTCCCAGCCTTGATTTGCTTCGGGGCTCGCCGGGCTGGGATGAGGAATATCGAATACCCTGACCGCGCCGGCTTGTGAGTTGTGTGAAGTGAGCCATTCCGAGGCTGCTGCTGCCCGAGCGCTGAAGATTCGAACGCAAGTCGGATTTAGCGACCGATTCAGTGCCAACAATCAAACTTTCCAAATCTGGCGTCCGTCTTCGCTCAGCTACGTTGAACAGTGCTAAGCTTTCCGGCTATGTTTGACCCTTTATCTAGAATCAGCTTTGATACTTACTACGCAAACTTTCCGACTCCAACGATCATCTCCGGCTGTAGAAGTTCCACAACTTTTCTCAGCGCCTCGTCGCAAGCTTCCAAGAGTCGTTTCTTCGCTTCGCCTCGAAGCTGGTCTGGCGTGATGTTCCTGGCGTTGTCCTCCATAAAACTCAGAGGGCAGAAGTTGTATATGATACAGTTTTCGTAGAATAGTTCGCTCCTTCCGCCACAGAGATCCTAGAATACGAGCTTGTCAGATAACTGCTACACCAACGAATCTCTCACGCCCACTAAATACCGTCAAACTCGGCACGTGCTGTGCGGTTTCGCTAACCTTGATAAGTGACCAGAAACGTTTGCCGGACATTTCCCGTTGTTTGCACTTGAAACCTTCCACCGGTCGTTTCGGATGTTCGCGGTAAGGTTTTCGTATAACACCACGGACCTCCAGCCAATCTCGGACAAAGTCCGTGTCTCCGAACGGCACCTTCAGAAATTCGATATCTTTAACACTGATCGCTCAGTATTTTTCACTGCTTTCACTGACGGTTGTAGGCAAGCATTCACTACGGGATACTTACGCCATTTTGCGCCATTCCATAGGGCCCAGGATTGATTCCTATGAACAGGACCTTGACTCCCGTCCGCGGCTTTATGTTGCCGCTGGGAGCAGGGACTTCTGGGTTCGCTCCGTTCTCTTCCGGAAGATTTCCAACGGGCGGACGACACACACCCAGTGCAGCTCTGACGAAGTCTCTGTGAGTCTCTGCCGCATAGTCAAGCGGATTGTAGATGTACTTTACTCGATCATCGTAAGCTATTTCCATCAATTGGTTGCCGAGATTGATCTCGACTTCGAAGAGCTTTTCCGATAACTCCCTAGCTGCACGTTGTTGTTCATCGAGAGTGTCCATTCTCTGTTGTCATGTGATCTCGCTTTGAGCTGTCGGAAGAGAGGATCCAAGTTGAGTTATCAGATCTTTTCAGTCTTCTGTCACATCTGTTATGAAAGCCCCCCATTGTTTCAGAACTTCCCGGGCACAATTCACCGAACATCATATGGTATATCTCAGAGAGAAATTCGAGAGGGAGTCCGCCTCGATTTCGCGACTTCTCGGAGGGTTAAAAGACTAAGGAAGTGTCCCTGTCATGGATCGATTAGTCCTGAGGCTGACCTAAGCGGATGGTTCTCCCGTGCGAACCATGATTGACACTGCGTAAAAATCAATCTGGAATCACGCGGCGCAGCCAACTTTTCAGGTTCAAAATGAGTGAACGACAAACATTACTCCGCTATCCTCAGCCAAAGACTCCTTCGGAAGTGTATTGCAATCTTGGGCGACTTCAGTGCTCTTCGGTCGGTGAAATTCTATGGCACCGCGCTCTCTATCGAGATGAAACTTTCCCCGTTGACTCGAGCTATTTCTATCGAATGATTGACGAGTCGCGTTCCCGCTCCGCCACTGAGCAATATTTGTCCCAAATACGCGGGAGGTCAGCGAATTCCGTCCCAGTAAAGCCTCCATGGCGTTTTCGACGATGCCAAACATGGTTCCCCCAGGATTGTTCGTAGACCATGTGAATCTGAGGCCCAGCGTCGCACTCCGAAATTTCGGGGACCTTGCTGTAACCGCACTTAGACGTCAAGTTTGGCGGAAAGCTTGTTACTGCAATTCGCCAATCACTCCAGTGAAAGGTTCTGAGGCATCGATGGATCTTCAATCGCATCGATAGAATGTTGGAATTAGCGTGCGGTAGCAGCCCCGTAATCTGAATCTCAGAGACCAGGTAAGAGCAGAACCTAAAGCGGAAAAGCTCTCTCGGAAGTCTCGGAACCTGTCAGAGCTCGAAGACGAGGGAGCAAGAACCGTGCACCACGAATGTTGCATGTTCGACCTTGTTTACCCACAAACTTCTGTGAGTGCATCTGAGAATTCCTGAGCTCATTTGTTCGCTCGCTCAAACCGACTCCGGGAAGGCTGCTTGTAGCTCGGGATTGTGCTTTCACTGAGTTCTGAGAAGGCTTCTCGCCGTCGAAACCGAGACAGGGGCTCCACATACCTCGATATGAACTCAAATCTGCACTTGCACTAGTGCACTCCTCTCACTCAGGCACTCAGCGTATGTTGTGGTGCTCAGCAGCAGCAGCCGTAGGGATGAGGAGGAGATGAAGAATGATGTTCTCTTTAAATGATTTTGACTGCTCGTCGCTGATTCGCTCAAAGAACGAGACTCACGCCGTGCCGACGGTCTCCGAGCTCTCCGAAAAAGCTCGGAGCGTGCGGAGACTGGAGTATGTCCTCCTGCAACTATTGCAGCCCCAAGAAACCCTGAAATAGTTTCGCTCTATGGTTTAGTGGAAGTATGTTTCGTGAGCGAGTCAAACCTGCCGCCGAAAGCGGTGCTCACTCGGGCAGCGGTATTTCGAAGTGGATGTCAACTGCGGGTCGGAGGCGAGCAGGAGACTCCGCATCTTTTGGGAGCTGTGCCACGTCTGGCTCAGTATCATCACGTGGCTGCCGGAGCTGCCTTCTTGCTCCCCAGCGCGCTGTGAAGAGGAGCAAGCACTACGTTCTTACTCCGTCGGGCGAGCCTAATCCCTTGACGAGAATCACCTGAGTGATGCGCCGATGAGCCCCATGTCGACATGATGGGGGAAATTGACGGTTTGACATTCAGCTGTGGGTGGATTTACCACATGCTTCATACTATCGTCGGAATCGAGATTTGTGGCGCTCCGAACTCTATTGCTGAGTTTTCGAGTGAGGACTGGAACCGTTCTACGCCCCAGTTTGACTGTTTTCTGTATGGAACGGTTCATTGATGTCACATTGATTCCAAAAAATAGTATTCGCTCGACCCTCATGCGCGAATCTCGGCGTGGCAACGATTGTTGCGGACTCTGCTAAGGCACCCTCAATTCGTATGCGATTTCTGAACGACGACATCTCCTCTTATTCGATCGGCGCACGCCGAAAGCTTCGGCAATGATAGCGCCGTTCTCACCTTCTATGTATATCGAGTCGATAGTGGTGAGCCGATGCATCGGAGCCCTAGACTATCCGGTTCACGCCCCACGAGAATCGGGATAGAGAGACAACAGTTGCAAGATCGTTTTTGCGAATGATTCGCTACTATGTATATCGAGGAGAAGATCGAGCCAATCCCAACTCCCTGGGAAATGTTCGGGGCTTGCCCACTGGGTCCAGCCGTTTTACCGAGATTACCCGGTGCTTCTCGCCGTGCTTTGAAAGCGAGTATAAAGTCCTCGAACTCGAGCAACGAACGTATGCAGCGGCGGTTCGGATTTTGTCGATCGACATCCATTCGTTCTTCTGGATACTAGATGAGGTGACGGTTTGACAGTTTTGTTATCCTGTAGTGGAGTGAGCACCATAAACTTAGATGCCTGGACCGTTCGTCGAGCCGTTCCTCGACGATCGACGTTCTGAAGCTTTGCTGTCGGAGTCTTATTGATTGTCGACCTGTGAACACCTAAAATATTGTGGGAAGATTTGTGGGCAGAATCACTGCAGCCCGCAAGCATTACAAATCCAGACACGTAACAGTGGCATCAGATCAAGCGTACACAGCGTTCCAATAATTTGATTCTAGACGGCCGGAATACTCCCTTGCGACTCTTTGGGATTCACAATGCTTCATTTTGGGGTCCCCGCTTTGGATTTTCTCGACCATGCCCCTAATTCGAAACAGCCCACACTGAAAACAATAAAGGAGTGTTTTCGACACTCATGGATTTGTCCTCTGCCCCTCAGCGGAAATTCTTCATTCGGAGGGCACGTCTCAAATGCCCTCTCCCGAATAATGAAGGGGTTCAATCGGAGGGGAATCCACTCCGATGAAACACCTCACTATTTGGTTCAGAAGACGATATAATCAACAACGGATGTGGGAATTGTGTCGAGCTGGAGAATTTCGATATGAGTCGATGATACCGGTCCGGGATCCAGTGCAGCTGACTGAAATTGAGGTTGCGGGGGGGGACGTACGTTGCTGCGGTTATGAGTGGAAGTCGTAGCACTGAGCGCACGTACAGGCTGCATGAACGTTCCCGGTACCTTATGATCGCGCTGTGTGGCCAAGTCGCGGTATCGAGAATTTCAACGACAGACGAGATTTGATCGTTCCCTCACGGACTCGCCTGGATCCCGCACAAAAGCAAACCGGGGACCGTGAGAAAGCTAAAGAGTAAGTCATGGATCCGGAGCGAGGTCCACTCTCACAAGGAAATCAGGAATTTCTCTGCGAGACTTGTGTCAAACAGTTCGCAACAGCAGACGACCTTCGTGAACATTCGGCCGAGCATACGGCGTTGACAACTCCCCGATGTGATAAGTGTCTTGAGAGCTTCACATCGACGAACGATTTGGAACAGCACAAGAGCAGCGACGGCTGCGGGGAACCCTATCGTTGCCCGAACTGTCCTCGTCAGTTTCATTGGGAAGAAAATCTCCGGCAACATGAGCGTCTTTTCACGAACCGGCATCGTTGCTGCAGGTGCGGACGTGCTTTCGAAAATGAGACAATTTTTCGTTTGCACTTGCAGAAGCACGACCCTGCGAACCGCTTCGATTGTGAATTGTGTCGGAAAAAATTCTCAAGGGCTTCCTCCCTATGGAGTCATCAACAGGAGCATGGAAGGCAGTTACCGTTTCAGTGTATGATCTGCCCGATCCGTTTTGTGACTTACACAGCTATGAAGGAACACAGGCGTTCCTTTCATAATTCTCGATTTCGGTCCCGGCATTGAAACAGACTCAGGGAACGTCCGAATGAGCACCAGCATTTCATGCCCGCGTGTGGAGGAATCGCCTGTCCTTCCATATATGATTAAAGAAGTATACACAGCTCAGTCGAACTCGAGAGAAGAACTTCACGCCTCTCTCATGAGCCATCAAACCATTCTGAGACGAACTTGATCGCGACCTTGAGAGTCAGTTGCGGACCGATAACATCTCCGAATCCTATGTTCATTGCTTTTAAGCCCAAATGTTGGGCGAGAGAATGCACTCCATTTTATACCCAGTTCTGCGGGGCACCATCGCGGACGAAATCCATATCATACCCTATATTTTAAGTTGTAAACTTTCGTATCGCGAACCAAATCACTGATGCACGTGCTTTGTGCGAGTTTAGACATGACAATACATCAAGCTCTTGTAAATGTATGGCGGACATCTTGTTCTTCCTGGGGAGTTCCTTAGATCGATTCCAGACTTCTAGTCCAGGGGTTCGCACGCTGGCTGCCTGCGTGATAGCAGTGTCTCTCCGCCCTCAGCAACGCTGCCAGCCATGATTGTCCAGACGAAAGTCCAATACGCGATTCCGTCGGATTGGCAGAACAGGCGACCTTTCCGTCAGGAGGTATCGCGTTCCTACCCCATATGATTCGGTTGTTCGATGTTCAGTCAATGATGCCGGGGTGAAGTTTTGTATCATGACTCTATATTGAGGTCGTTCATCTAGGGCGAGTGGCCGATTGGCATTGAAGAACCAGGAACCTATATATTCCTCGACCATGTTGATAGTGGCTTCAGATATCAAGTTCGACTACTCGCGATCGGATGGAATATCCGGGCCTGTTCGTGCGTTTAGCGCGCCTCCAGAGTCGCAGACGCACGTTCTCGGTACCATATGATCGTGCAGTGCTGCTGAACGGCAGTATCAAAACTCCGGTTGAAGGCGGATGGTGATCGTTCCCGGGCAGAGTCGTCCTCCAATCACCCCCACAAAAAAGAGCAACCTAGAAGATCTGAAGCGTGAGTCATGGATGCGGCACAGGATTCAATTCCACATGAGAGCGAGAAACTCCCCCACAAGGAGCCAGAGACTGCGGATGGTCCTCGAGAGCTTCTCGCTCAGGATACGGCTCCGGAATCTTTCCGATGCGATAAGTGTCTCGAGAGTTTTGCATCCAAGGATGAGTTGGATCAACACGCAGGCGGTAACAAGTGCCAGAAACCGTATCGTTGCCTGCGCTGTCCTCGTCTGTTCTATTGGAAGGAAAATCTCCTGCATCATAGAGGCATTTTCACTGATCGAAATCGCTGCTGCAGATGTGGAAAGATTAAAAAAACAGCTTCCGAATATCAGGCACATATGCGATCGCACAACGCTGTGAGTCGCTTCGATTGTGATTTATGCAAGAAGAAATTCACAAGGGCTTTCCTTCTCTGGAAACATCAGCGAGGCCACGGGCGACTATTGCCCCATCGTTGTACAGTCTGCCAGAGCCGTTTTACGACAGAGTTTAGTCTGGAGGATCACCAGCAAGACTTTCATTCTCCTAGGGCTCGAACCCGAAGTTAGAGAACTCTCAAGGGACTCCCCAGCCAGAGACTGCATTCCAGGCTCACGTGCTGAGGAACTGCTGTTTCCTGGCTGTACGAATTAAGATGCATGCACGCCCAGGTTGAAGACGCTAGTTCGATACGCGAATCGAAGCCTCCCCATACGGCCCCCTTAAATTTCTCGGCAAGAATTCAACCGAATCGCCACTTGAACAGGAAGTGGCGATATTGTGCAACAAGGCCCATCTGTCATATCCTTCACTCCCGAGTGTATATCAAGTTCCTCGAAGAACCATCGAGATGTAATTTAAACTGAAACCCATATTTTCAATCGTGAATGCTTTGTGTCACGATCTTGAGTGAGAATTTGGTGGCGTTCGAGAACTGCACAAGTTGAAAGATGACTGTAGATAAACGATACATGACAATACACTAAAACTCTGAAACTGTAGATGAGAAATCTTCTTCTTATCGAGAATCATCGGAGATAGTCGTTCTCGTGAAAGCATTCCTGTTTCTTCGTCAAGTTCCACTGAATGCGCCGAGATGGCCAGCATTGTTCCAGCCTCAATGAGAAATTCTCACCATACTTCCGGAATCCTCGAGATCGATACGAAGCAGCAATCTATTGCAAACAAGGAGAGAATATGCACGGAGAGTTGTTCAATGATTGAGGACGCTGGTTCGCGTGGTTCCTCCGAGATGTTTCGTAGTCCAAACCACAGACCCTCCGCTAGTTTCTTCCGCTAGTTTCAACATGACTTTGCTGTATTCAAGGTCGATCCGTATTAAACGAGCAGTTGACGCTGGATCTGACCGCAGGGAACCCGTATTCCGGGTTTTAACCCGTCTTCAGCTCCGGGCACCCAGGCCGTTCGGAAGCCGTTCCAAGGAACTATCAGCAACATACTCAGGTCTCAGGATCTGACTACTCGTTGGTTCCGTGTTGGGCATGTGGAAGATGTTCTGAGCTTCCACAGACGACTACGCGATATTTGTGACGATGTTTCAGACTAATCGATTTGAGTTTGGGGAATGAATGGAGTTTATTGACGACCATAATCGTAGTAACGGCTCAGAAACTGCACTCGAATCACGCGGATATGAATATCACTTCGCGTGATGGCGCTCGGAACTCTTCTTCCACTTGTTCCGATAACAAGTTCATCTGAAAAGCGTCAGTCTCTGTACGGTCCACAGGTCTTTGAGGACGCTCTTGACGGTACTCCGGAGAATCAGAGCCTCACTGCCCTGATCGTTCGTTGGTCTATCGATAGCGGCCAGTATTCTCTCGCAAATGTCCATCTGGCGCTGGATACTTTCGGCGTCTGCTACCGCTGCATCCAGGAGTTCTCGACGCTCCGAGAGGGATCGATCTAAAAGCGAAAGAAAAGACACTCAGATCCTGCTACTTGACCTTCCGACCGGTCCGTTCGAGTTTCGACTCTCCAGAAGCACGACGGTTTACTCACTAGTGTCCTGATAAACTCTGAGGATTCTGACTTCAATGCCCCTGAGTGCTTTGCGAAGATTGGTCATCGTTTCAGCGATCTTGGTGAGATTAAGGAAGCGCTGCGGATGGCCTGAGGTCCCAGGGACAAGGGACGGTAAACGGCCGTCGGCCATGGCGCGAAAAGCGGCCACTTGGTGAGTTTGTCTCTGGAGTACCCGACGTGCATTCTGACAAGCGATGCAGACGTATCTTTCAGGAACATGTTTCTCGTTTTCGAGTCCTGTAATGAGGAGAACATACTAAGCACCAACTTCCGATGAGCCCGCTCAAACCACGATAACAATTAGAGGAAAGCGCTCCTCACCGAAACAGCTGCCATGTTGCCAACATAGACAGAGGTCGCACTGCATCATCAGTCCACTTTCTTCTTCGACTCCACACGGACAATGAACCATATCTTTTTCTACCAAAGTATCGGTGCCGTGTTGTGGATCCAGAGGCACCTGACACTTGGGTGGGGTGATCGTGGCCTCGTCATCCGAGGGAGCCTCCGTTTTTGCAAGACTGATGTCTTGTTGCTCGTCGACATCCTCTTTTTCACCTCCGTGGCTTCTTCTGCGCTTTTCCTTCTTGTCGGCCGAAGCTTGTCCCGCCTCGGTTTTTTGTTTCTTAATGAACGCAGACTCAGCTTCTACCATTCGTTCTGTTTTCACAACTTTTCGCTTCTCGCGACCTAGCACCAGAGGCTCAGGAATCGGGACAAACCTAGGAAAGTTTCAGTGTCAGTAAGCGATCAGATATCTGCGGAAGCTCTTCATGGGAGTAGACACGAAGCGTTCCGCACCAAGGACGTCTTACCTATTCTGCCCAACCCTTCCGTAGAGGGGCGTACGCGGAACAGGAGTTCCCGCACCAACTGGAGTGCCCTCAGTAGAACTTGAGACTAGAGTAGCAGCTGCGTTGGCTTCTGGAATCGAACCGGGCGGAATCCGAGATTGAGATTCGGTGGTGAGTGAATTGGATTTTTGCTCGTCTTGCGACAGCGGTGCTGGAATTTGCTCCGCAGTGTCGATGACAGTAACATTGGAGATGTCGGTCGACGACGATGTCTCCGTGACGGTATCCACAGTGACCACTGTGGACTTTTCTGATTGAGGTTGTTCCTCTTTCGCAGTCCGTGTTCGTCGGCCGTATGAGCGGCGACGCTTGTTTTCGATGGGATTCGGCGTGGTGGCGACACTAGGGCTAGGCGTGGGTGCTGGTGTTGCGGTTGGAGTCGTTGGAGTGGAAGGTGGTGCATCGTTCGTCCTGAAATGGAACAACATTGAACACCACCGCGATTAAGCCACGGCACTACCAAAATGTGGCGAACTATGGTCGATAGGAATGGTCTTGATCAGCTTGAGATGGAGAATTCCACTGGTTATCAAACTCGTAGATATTCATCAAATCGTGCACCCTCACTCACTCGATGCTGATGTTATGATAATGTTTCAGGTGGCTTTGAAGCAGTTTCTCTTTGCGGAAGCTTTTGTTACAGTTATCTTGTGTGCATTTGAAGTCATTGTGATCCTCATTGATCATAAACGCTTTCTTCGGCACGAGGTCCTGAGCGCTTGTAACGACTTCATATGCCCATCCGACTGGTGGCACTCCTTTAGCAGGCGTTACGGTTCCGGTAGGCGCAGGCGGAGCATTCTGGGTCCCAACGCTCGTGACGGGGGGAGGAGCAGGACTACTTTTTGCTTCCTAGGGGAGAGAATCAATCACATATACGGCACGGGAAATGTCTGAGTGGCAAAAGCGTTTTCTTCGACCACGGTAGATTTCAAACTAAACTCACTCTTTCCCTTGGCTCACGCAACGAGCGCGTGGAAAGCCTCTCTTTCGGTTCTTTCGAGCTCTTCCCGACATTGTCCTTGCTTGCATTCTGCTGCGCAGCGGAGCTCCTTGTTGGGGTGGGAGTCGATATGCTGGCTTCGACGTTGGCATTGCTCGATCGACTCGAGTCCTTCGGAGCATCGATCGATTTCCGGGCGCTCTTCCGAGCACCGGCCAGGAACACGCCACCGACCTAATTGATCGGAAACGATGGCATTAAGCAGGGGAAAGCGATATTACGGTCGAAGGCAGGTTATTGAGTGGGCTTTAGCGCATTCACAGTGTTGCACAGCAGCAAACCTTTAGGGTTGCTGAGGATCTCCTCGATGGTTTGTCATCATCGGTGGCGCGACTTCGTCTTTTCATCGTATGCTGCTTCCTGAGAATTCTGATGTTTTCGCTGTCTGCTTGAAATATGCAAAATCTCAGTTTTCGGACAAAGAACGTTCGTTTTCGAATGTAAATATTCGAGGCTCCTCGAATTCGAGTACAGCAGCGCTGTCAGTAGACTGAAGTCAGCAGCTGCAACAGCTCTCCCTCACTGACCAGCGCTCCCGCACTCCGCCATTTAGTGCTTCCATCAATGTCTTGTATAATAAGAGACACGAACCCTTATCAATCCATTTGTCATACCGCTGGCTCCAACCCTCGAAATGGATGCAGACTCGGGCCTCGTCTTCGTGGGTTACTCTGACCGGATACCAGACGCCACCCTCCTCAACTTCTAACCGACTGCCGACCTCGAACTAAAACGACGGAATCGTCGAATTGTTAGCGTTATCGCAGTATCATCGCAACGGGCATTCTATTGCGCACGTCATTTCATGAGCATACTCGTGCGGACTCATCCGACCGTCATACGACCATGCAAGAACGAGTGGTTCTAAGCCATGGAGTCGAAGATGCGTCGTTGGGTTGAAAATTCGCGCGAGCGAGCTCCGACTCTTTGAGAAGCGCACGTTTGAGGGCCCCCAATCAGCAAGACTCGCCAAATGGAACCACGATATTCGGGGTGCCACCGCGTCTGGCTGGTTTCTATTCTTACCGTCGTTGCCAGCATCCAGGTGAAAGCTGCCAAACCTCCTTATGAACAAACAACAACTTCGCAAACTCAACAATGTAAACAAAAAATCGGCGACGCCGTCGTGTATCGACACCGCGCGCGCACACGAAAATACACTTGCACAGGGTTGACGGCAACTGGCCCCACCAACATGGCGGACTAGCAGACGAAGTTTGGAGAGAGAGAGAGTGGCCGGGCGTGAGGGGATCAATGGCGGCGCTAATTCAAAAAGACCAGAGTCTGCCATCTCTGAAGACTAGGCTTTGCAACTACATTATCGCATTTCAGAATAACCGCGGTTTCGGTTGAACGAAAACCGCAAACCCATAGCCGCAATCGAAGTTAACCGCAAATATCGGACCAATAACCGCGGTTATACGGTGTCATGCCTCAAGACGGAATTTTGAGCAGAACCTGCCATTGGACCCTCGTCCTTGTGCCCCTGGAACTGAAGCGAGCCATTCCGCGACAACCAAGAATAGATCTCGGAAACGTCCGAGGCCGAACCCAAGACTCCGGTGAAAACCAGTGAGGAAACTGCCCCTTGAATGGAAACACGCCTGTATGTTTTCCAGGCGCCTCAGTTGTTCGCGGAAGCTTCGAGGACCAGACGTTCAGATATCTCTTTGAGGAGGTTGTAGAACGAGCCGATGCTGAAGGGCTCCTAGAGGACGTGAATTTGGTGGCGGCCACGTATTACAAACTGGTGGCGCATCGGAAAAGGCTGTACAGGCGAACGTCTGGCTCAGGAGCGTTCGAGGATGCTGACGGCTATTTTGCGTCCGAAGAGCTCGAACGCACCTCAATTGCGACTTGTGACCAACTGAATGACGCTTGCCGCTAAAGCATTCTCTGCGGAAGGAATAGATTCCAGCCCATTTAGAGGATGTAGAACTCGAGGATAGCCCACGAAAGAAGGCGGAGGTCTCCCCAAGGTCTCTGGGTTCGGAGAACCCCGAATGACTCTTCGAATGATGTACGGAGTCGGGGGCTAAGTGGGCTGCGTGGAAGCAGGCTTTCGATCGAGAGATGCACAACAATGGGAGTTTGTCGCCCGAGCAGAAATTCGAGTATCTCCTCTCCAGTGTGATGGGAAAAATATTTGGTTCATCGGTTCGGTTGGGGTAAGAAACTCGCCGAAGGGCATGTGGAGGCGTTGAGAGATCCTCCGCGGAGGTTTGCGCTGAAGTCCGAGATTGACGTGGTGGGATTGGAAGAACTCTGGCAGGCGGCTTGGAGTCGCATCAGCGCCTTTCGTGCGTTGGAGCCGCCGGAGGCCACGTATGAGATACTGGCGTTCATTGGAATCAAGGAATCGCTGCCGTTCGCTGTAGTCTGGCGACTGTTTTCGGAGTGCAACTCCTCGGAATGGGATAGTGCCCGTGACAATGACGCGGAAGCTGAGTTCCGCAGCTAGACGCTGTTCTCAATTATCTGAAGAGAGACACCAAGGCATAGCGCCAGTCGCTCGAGTCTCGGTCTTGGAGCTACAAGGCGGTGACAGGCCCCCGAAGGAGATCGTTTCCCCCTTCGAGTCTGGGATCCCGGGCGGAATATACAAATTAGCAGGACGAATTTCATCAATCGTCTAAGAATTATATGAATGTTTGTAAGTAAAAATGTCAAACAAACAATTCAATATTCAACCGCATCATTGAAGAGGGAAAAATACTCCGACGACACTAAAAAATTTGTAACCGCTCCCCCTCGGCAGGCGCGTATACAGGGGGGGGGGGCTGATGCGGCTTTAGCCCCCCCCCCCCAGACCTGTTCAGTTCATACTATCTAAGTTGAGACTTCCGATCGAGGGACTGATTTTCTGAGAATATAAGAGGGGTACCCCCTTGTTAAAAAATTTGCCCCCTCCCAGAAAAAATCCTGCATACGCGCCTGCCCCTGGGGGCATTCCTGGATCCGCCCCTGGGTACGGCAGGGGATCACACAGAAATCCTCCGGGCCATTCAAGGTATCAGAGGTGGAGGGTAGTGAGGCGGCCGCGGGCCGACCTAGTATAAAGTATAAGAGTGAATAAACACAACGGAGCGCTGATAAATCACAGCCAGGGCTGGGACATTACTCTGGTAAAATCTAGCCCATGAGCCTCAACAGTCACAACTCTCACCCGGGGGCGTACACAGGATTTTTTTTGGGGGGTGCCAAGACCATTTTCGCCCCAGTTTGGGGAGGGGGGCAACAGAGGATGATGATGAGCTTCAACATGGAGCCCTATGGGCCGGACAAAAATTTTGGGGGGGGGGGGGGCATGGCCCCCCCCCCCCCCCCCCTATATACGCCACTGCTCTCAGCGATAGCCACATGCCTATATTACACTGTAGACAGCGTTCATTTTCTGACGAGATTATCAGGTCCACGGATCCGCATATCGTTACTGATCAGGCAATTATCGTTTTGAGAGAAGCCTTCGGTCGAGCTATAAGATATCAAGTGCTTTTTCGAGCCGCTTCTGCGCGTACAGATTTCTCGTCTTTAAATTCATGTCCTCCTGTAGGGTTCTTCTCCTTCCTGCTTGGGGAAAAGAAACAGGCGAGCAGGTTGGCACTTCCTTGGGCAGCGCTGGAATGATCCGACTCATCAATGGCCCGCGGTGATATCTCAGGGGAAACATCATATCCGGCTCAATCGGCGCTGCTGATGGGCCTCGAATCTTTCTCCAGAACAGATCAGTTCAATATCCTACATTGATAACAGGAAGATCGCCCCCACTCGGTGCGAATTCTCCGACCGTCGTCAGTTGAAGCGAACTTTTTGCTTCACTGAGAACAGCGAGGAGCAGGGAATGCTCGCAACTCATTGAATTGAGATTCATGTCACCTCACAATTTAATTGCGTATGATGTAAGAATGTGGAAAATAGTCGCTTCGCGTGTCTTTATTTCGACTCAGTACGACACCCAGCCCTTCGAAGAAACGAGTAAGTCTAGCGGAACTGAAAACGCCGTCACTGACCGCTTTGCGGTGATTACACACACCATTTAGTTGACGGCTCGCGGTGGTAAAGTCTCTTTCCCCAGCCTCTTTAGCTTATGTCTGCGATACTCATTTTCGTTCTATTGTTCCGAGGACAAAGACTGGTACCGCAGTCCGATTCGATTGGTTAGAAGTCTCTATCACAAGCGAATGGTTCCCACTAACAGCGACAGGACCGGACAAGTGTTCCATATACCACCTGAACCTTATGAGCGTGAGGACCCGGTGGAAACAGCGTTCCCAAAATCAGCTCTAGGGTGTCTCTTTTGACACCAGAAGTTTGGTTTATTGATGGGTTCATCTCTAAGTCGAGGAGCCTCATTCAAAACTGGACGCATAAGATGGCCGCCGTCACAAAGACAAACCACTACGCGAGATACCTTCTTGGGATATCATCGAGAGATAGAATTCGATTTTCGTGACTCTTGCACGCAACATATTGACATCGGCGACCAGTCCGTTATGCCAGACACTGCGATACTTTGCTTGATTCGCGAATTTCGCTTGATCCGCAAGAGGCCAAGTTCGCTGACAGTGGCAGAGCAAAATTGTTTCACTCGATTCATGAGTGGATGCCATTGGATCCGCGGGATTTCGTCTGATCGCGGAGGGTTCGGGATTCAGTACGTTAGCTGATGAGTGGGTTAAGAATTCCAGCGGGTGTCCGCGCCCAAAGATTCTCGACGTCACTTGCGTATCTTAGTCTTGTGGGCAGACCACCAGAAAATGGAAGCCTTCCTCTTAACAGAATCAGATCCAGTAATATCCTCGAGTACATGTGCTTGTGCTGAAGTTGCAGTTTTTTAATGACTTTCAAAGTCAGGAGTCAGCTTCGAGAGGGAAAATGAGGGAAATTTTCTGGGATACTCTGCCTGAGCCACATGAATCCCACTTTCTTGATGGGAGATCATCAAACCGGACTGACCGTAAAAGTTTGGAATTGGCTCGGGAAGGGTTCCAGGAAGAGTAGCCACATCGGAGATTTTGAGGAACTCCCCATAAGTGGGCCATGAGTATTCTGGACAGCGTCAGAACAGCCTGATTACGAGCTTGCGAGCATGAGAATATTTGCGTGAATATTGACATGTGGGTTTGCTTCTGAGCAAGTCTCGAGCCCCCGCAGGCATGTGTCCTCTCTTTCGATTTCTGGACGAATTCCTACGGGATAATCATCAATACTTTTGCGCAGTCGTCGTTGCGCAACCGTGCTTCATCTTTCAGCATTTCTGTCAAAATGTCTGTGGGGGCTGACGTTGTGACCAAAAAGGTTTCCCTTTCTCCGGGAAAAGTGACGATCCGCTCGCTGCCAAACATTTTTTCTGTCGTCGATCTCATCGAAACAGTTCTTCGAGCTGTCTTCTCCGGACGCTACGAAAGTGTCGTGACGGAGCATCAAAACCAAGGTTTCTCGATTTCAGACTAGCTCCACAAGGCGGCAGAGTGAATATGATGGAAAACAGAGCATCTAGAATCTAGGGGAAAGTGGAGAGCTTGGCGCTGAAGGCTTCTGTTCGTCGGAATTCGGTTTCACTACGATTCACGCAAAGGTCGCGCGGCCAATTATTTCAGTCGCTTCGCTCTAACTTCGTCAGCACGCCAAACAATCAACGAAATCGGGTTCAAAGCATGATTCTGCCCACCTACGTTGACGACCCGTCGGCGCCGGCGGTGGATTCTCATTTCTCATTAGGCGACTTCGGAATCGTTCTTGCAGAGACGTTGCAATGCAGCTTGCGCTACATCAGTGTCAGACCGTTTCGCGAGTTCGTCGATGAACGGTGGATGACTGATGATGACGACACAATCACGATCCGATCGTCGGTGGATTGATTCTGAGAAACGTCGTAAAGTTCTTGCAGGGCTGAAGAACAAAGAGTTTCCGAATTATTTCATAGGATTTCGCTTCTAGCTCAACGCACCGAACAATACAGGCGCAGGCGCAGGCGTAGCATTCTCCTCAGGACCCAAGGAGTTCAGACAGATTTTTCAATCGCGTATCGTGGGTAAATCCCGCGGAGTCAGTTCATCCGGCTACACCTTTCGTTTCGTGGAAAACTCATTCTTATTCCATCGTTAGGGAATGCGTTTTCATTTTTCGCTCCTACAACACGTGCTTGAAATGCTGTAGCTTCTGACATGAAGTGTGCTTTTCTGCGTAGCGTTAAATCAAGACGTGTCGTCATCTGTCTTTTTCCTCGAGTTTGATCCATGATGGGGGAAATCCAGAAGTTTTCCAGGCGGTGCTCGCTGTGGACGTTTCTCTGTCGTCTGATCACATATCCTAACTCTGAAGATTTCGCTCCACTCAATGAGCAGAGGAGCCGTGATTGTGGCTATTTCGATCAATCGAGTTGAGGTCACCTTTTTCAATAGTGACATTTGCAGCCAGCTCCAGGAAGAGCGAATATTGCCTCACAAGTTCGGGCTGCGAAGAGCGGAGATCCTATCCTCTGAAAGCGGAAAACATCCCTGAAGAAACAAAGAAAATTATTTGTGTGAATATTGATGACCATAGCGCTTCCGTATACATCCATTCAGCTATGCGACTGTCCGGCAGTCCGACGAGCCGACGACGAGCCCGTGCATCTTGGCCACCGACAAGCTATCAATTGTTCCTGATCCTGTTGCTAGTGCGAGGCATGTCTCCCCGGGCGACTTCGTTGGGAATCCTCGTTCAGAACTCCCACTTCAGTTGGCAGAAGATCGACACTTTCGTCCCACTTTCACTGCGCCCATTCAGAGACGGTGGAGCGGCTCCGCGGTTTAGCGGCTAAGTTTTCTTCGTGAACTCCCCGAGTCTGACTCCACCTTTGCGAACGTTTCATCTCGAGAAAGATCCAAGAGGTCAACGAATTCCCGGAAGGCTCCGAATAGAGAGAACCTTTCCCGCCGCTCATTCTCTCCCCGGATGTTCTAAGCGAACGGAAAGCGACTTCAACGATATCCAACTTGGCGGCCGCGCCACTGTATCCTGGACTCGCTCGGTTTCCGACAACTACAAAGGGCGCGAAAGTGCTGCGATACTCGCAGTACTGATCGGACGGTGAACCTTTGCAGAGGTCCCAAAATGAGACGGATTTTCGTTTGCGTACTCGCGCTTTGTGCGCACGTTTCGTTCGGGATCGATTACACGCATGATCAGATCCAGTATCAGAGCATAGGGACGAAAAACGGTGCTTACAACTTCGGTTACGACACTGGAGTATTTGGAGCCCACTCATTCCACCAGCAATGGAGAGATGAAGATGGTGAGGTGCGCGGAAGGTTTGGATACACTGACCCCAACGGAGATCTGAGAATCACTCACTACAAGGCCGGCAGAGATGGATACAAGATCCTCACGGTAAGTTGAACGTGAAAACCCGTGGAATTGAGCCTTTAGTACCTTAAGTAGCGAAGCGAGATTTCTGGTTGATTCTTTAGAATGAAGATGCTTCGAAAATTTCACGCCGCGGCGTAACCCATTCAATACAAGATACGAACTGTCGGAATCTCGGAACGGAGGTTCGACGAGGAGACTGGCTTCCATTGGTGCTCTTTGAGTCGGCGACGCCGGTTCACCGGAAAACCTGTGTTGAGCCTCTTGATCCGGCCCGGTTCACCTCTCATTCTCGTTCCGGTAGAGGATGAAATGAAACTGACCTTCATTCGTTTGGATCTAGCCCCTCTTAGGTATGCGAGAATCAATAGCGGAGCTCTCTGAAAGTACGGTTGTTTGAACCCGTAAACTTCTCCAGCTTGTGGTGTGGAGGTCGGTTGCCGGAGAAAGGACTTTGGGACTTCGGGTGTGCATTTCCATTACAATGGCTTGAGCAGCATATCTACAGATTCTAAGCTCGGGCAGCCCGCGTCAAGGGGCTTCGATATCTACCTGCTCTTTCGGCAGCATCCGCGCTGACCACTCGGTCATAGGCCGTCTGAGAATCACTCTGCATTATAATCAGGTCGCTACGACCGTGAACAAAGGTGCTTGGATTTTGATTCACTCAAATGTCAAAAAAGAGTCCATGTGTTTCTCAAATATATTCAGTTTGTGTGAGGCATCGCCCACCATTCTGTTTGGTACAAGTCACTGACTGGGAATTTCCAGAGGGAAAAACGCTCAACTGATCGTTCCTTCCGTACCGATTTTTAGTTGGTTCGCGCGAATGGCCGTTTTGGTCACTAAGGGTAGAGGAATGCACTTGAGTTATTTCGAGAAGAACCATCATCCTGAAGCTGAGCACTCCCGTAGTACAACTCCGTGCTCCTCAAGGAGCTAAACGGAACTGCAACGATATTTGAATGAATTCATTTTGGCTCATCACCAAATTTCAGGATAAGGTTGAGCCTGGGAACCCGGTTCGAGCAGGCCCTCGTCCTCCTCCTGGCTCTGGCGACGCTCTAGTCGTTCCAGGAGCGGGAGTAGTCTCCAAAGGATTGCCTGCAGATGTTGCTGCTGAGCCGATCAGTAACTACCGGAACGCTTTAGTGGCCTATCCTAACGGTGAGTCGCAGTTCATAAGTTATCAGGTCACTCTTCGACATGTTGCCACGTTTATCGACCTGCGTAGTTCTCTCCATTCGATTGCTTGCGGTCTGTTTCGTCCGGTATCAATAAACCCCGAGAATCGGGCCCTGGCAAACGATTCTCCCTTACGCCCCGAATCGGCCGAAAATGTCTCCTGGAGGGGTGCTCCCGATCCCGAAACCAACATGATTGAGCGCAAGAATTTGAAGGCCCATTCCAAGCAGTTCCGATCTCATCCACAGGCCCACGTGACGATTACGTTGTTGGCAAAACGCGATACTATGTCCCCTACAGACAGGCTGGGCAAGTGGGTCGCCCCATTGATGTTCGCCAGCCCTACCCACAAGCGATTTCCAAGTTCGACAGGTAAGTCCTCCACTCTGAGCAGCTGCTAGTTCTTGCTTGGCTCGGAATCGGAATGAAATCAATCTTATTATTATCTCTTCGTAGATACTACCGCCGGCCGGCAGAGCCCGTGAAACGCGTCTACTACAAGGACGGTCGACCCCTGTCATACAATCCCTTCGAAGTCTACGGACAGAGGGCCACTTTCGGATACAACCCCTTCGCCTGATAAGTTTCGGATGAGATTTCGTCCAAGAGTATCTCGTCGTCCCATCACATCAGGGATTTCAAGTGTAAATATAACGAGTCACCGGGAAGGAAATGCGTGCCTCATCCAACTCGACTTCGATGCCCGATGGCAGAGTGCGTCTGGCACGCTGAGGATCAAGGCTACGCACAGTTGTTTCCGTATTTATGTATTTATTAAGCGCAATCCGTTTTCAATAAATGGGAGCAAACCCGTGGTCGCTGGTGAAATCGAGATGCTTGTTTCTCCCAAACAGAGCATGCGCTCGTTTTCTCTCTCCACCCCTCAACGGCAAGAAAAACTTCGGAAATGTTGCCTTTCCATGACACACTGCGTCGCCGTGATGAAATCCGCTCGCATGGCTCGGAACATAAGCCAGCATACAAAACTCATGTCAGAGCTCTTGCTCAGCATAGTAAGCGCAACTCTTCACCACGAGTAGATTTCGGAACGATGGCCACAAACACGTCTTTCTTATTAGAGAGTTATTGCATTTCATTAATTCTCGTCTCTGAAGCCAGAACAACCTGGGTGGCTTCAATGTAAGGCTCCTTCTCTCTCCGACAGTGGGCAAACCTCTGACCCTGCCGGATGAAAGCACTAGTGTCGCGTTCACCCAAGCCTTTCAGACCCTTCCTCCAATTCAACGGCCACCAACGAGTCTCCGCTAACAAATTGTGCCTCGCAGTGCACAAAACTGATGCATCTTTTCCCTCTGTTTTTCTCTAGTTTCCACAGAGCAACAGCCTCCGAGTCCTCTCTCTCTCTTCCTTTCACACCGCTTACACGCCGTATGGATGCATCCCAGCTAATTTTCAGCGGCATATCGATCACATGAGTTGTGAGAGCGAGTTATCAGCGAACACAAACGGGTTGACTCCATCCGCTGATCAGTGATCATGAACCAGAAATTCGATTCCATGTTCTCAAACCCTAGCTGAATAAGCCGGCGATGCGCTTCGCTTCGCAGCATCTCTTGTTTGAAAGGCGAAAGTGTAGAATCTCGCGACCCTGATAGCTGATTGTCTGAATGAATAGACACTAGAACCTTGATCGCCTAATGTTTGACTCCGCTGCTAATGTTTGAATCTGCTTCTCTAAAAAATGAAACAAAGCCCGAGCTGGCAAGGAAGCGAGTCCGAATGTGAGTGTGCGAGCGTGCGTGCGCATGCTACGCTCTGACCGACAATAGGACATTTCTAACCAACCAAGAAACAAGCCAGCTTGCCCGAGAGCGTCTCGGAGAAACAGTGCCCAGTGCAGCAGCAATGGCACCAGGACTCTGTTGCTCTGTCCGTCTGCCCGCTTGTCGGTTCGTCTGTCCTGCTCTGGCGGAAGGGTGAACGACATCAATAGCCAGCATGAAGCCACGGCCGCGGAAGCGGCGGCAAAAGCAACGTTGAAACTGCTGTTTCCAAGCTCTTTTGGAAGAAGTGATCCCTTATGAGTTGCTGACGGCGGCGCTCACTTTCCAATAAACGCTGCGTCGTTCGCCTTCAAACTTCCATTAACCTCGTCTAGGCGCTGCGTTGACCGGCCTAGTCTCACTCATTGGTCAATGTCTGACACGTTATCTGATGTGCTGATGAAAGATGTCAACGCGTCTTGACTATGAGCGAACACGAAAATCAAATGCACGCATCGATGCTGGACTCCGGCGGCTCGCGTTCGATTGAATACTTGTGCGGTGCCGGAAGTCAGGTTGATCAAAAGTTTCCAGAAACAAGTGTTTTCAGGATTCATCACGAGGAGTAGAAGGAGGAGTTCGAGGACATCAGTTTTTTTCGTAGTGCGTCGTCGATGAATAAAATCATGCGTCTCATCCAATCCGTTAGTGCATAAAACCAGTGACGACGACTTTAGTCTTGAACCACGTTGAGGAGAAGAACTGAGAAGGTAAGAGAGATCTCTGTGAGTCTGCGGCGCGCTCGGCTCGGTGCTCGCACGCTCGCTCGCTCGCTCGGAAGGGGAGGCCCGCTCTCGGGACCAACTACTCAGTAGCCGACCAACAACGAGCGAGATGAGTGGGCCCGCTGACGGGGCCTTGTGAGGACGGTCTCGAACGAGGATCACGCAATAACCCCCATCTATCCCTTGTGCTTCGTGAAGTGTGTTTCTGAGTGCCGCGAATCATCATTGAAACCTTCGGATCGCGATATCCCGAGTGGAATAAAGTTCTGCAAGTTGTGAGAAGCCATGTCGACGTCTGCCACAGTGACTCTGACTCTGAAGAGCAAACCGAAAATTCAAGCCATACAGACTCCTGCACCTCGGTGAGTGCCTCGACCGCGCAATATCTCCCCACAAAGACCTCGAGTCCACACTTCCGTATGAACCGTGCACCGCGCTGGAGAGCGCGATGTGTCTATCGTGACTCTCTCATAGAGCGCCGAGAGCGGAGCGGTTCCTTTTGCGGAGCAATCAGGTGTTCGATTCGAGAAACCATCGTAGGACGATCGAAGCAATACGGCTCGGATTCGTAAATGGTTCCTCAAATGACTCGGTATTGTCAAACACCTAGTGGACTACTCTTGGAGCGCGGGATCGGTTATTCGCGGTTGCAAGCGCATTGTTGACAGCGAATGCTGATAACGAACTCGAGATAGGATGCGGGATGATTGCTCTCAAGGCGCAAGCAACCAGAACGTGAACGCGGCACGCATGCATCTCCTCGTCCGACGAACGCATGGTGCGACAGGATAATGAACTAGTGATGAGCGATAAAGCGCGCTCGTTATTCTTGATCATCGAGCCGATCATCAGCCTCAGCGTGGAGCTCGTAAACTTGTTTCCTGACCATCGTGCGAGATCCTGTCGGTTCGTCTAGTTTTGTGCTGAACCAGAGCCGGCTCTGTCTCCACCATTTGCTTGCCGGCCCGGCTGCCTGCTAGGGAGAAGGGAGGCCTTCAGTTAGCTAGCTGGCTGGCTGGCTGGCTGCCGCGCTAGCTAGCAAGCAAGCTTTGCCAACCAACCAAGTAAGCTAGCAACTAGCCAGACACACTTCCTATCTCCACGGTTAGCGGTGCTGGTGTTCCTGGTGCTGGTGCTGCTGCTGCTACGACTGGCACCGGAGACGACGACCACTCGACAAAACAGGAAAAGAAAGTCAATGAAATATATGCACACCTCTTTCTTAATGGTACAAAGGCGTTCTCCGCCGTGAAGACATAGAAATCTCTGAAACCGGAGTTTCAATTGTTTCGGCTCACTAGCTCCCATTGTTAGTTAGCCTCGCCAGGCTGTGAGCGAGTCATTCAAAGGCTCTGAGTTCCCTCATGGGGCCCGAACTCTATTCATCCGGAACTTTGATAGTTCATACTTCGTATGCACACCGAAAGCAAAGACGGCGGCTCTGACAATCAACTAATTGGTTTTTCCATCTTTTCCCGGAGCTTGATCATTTCGGCAGCGGACAATGGTTCAGTGGACTCAAAGGTGCCGTAAAGCAACGGGTTACTCATCGTTGGTAGAGTCCAAATTGTTGTGTTTGCCAAGGTTGTTGAGCAGAACGGAACTCATTGAATTAAGAGTGATGTCTCTGTGAACTCTGCTCGGTTTGCGTACCCGGCTACCTGCTTGCAGCCTGGTACGCAGGCAGATAGACAGGTTGGGTGGCTGGATGGCTGATTTGCTAGGCAGCCGCTTGGTCGCCTTCCTATTTGCCTGATGAAGAAGTTGATGATGAGAATAATCTGAACAAAATCCAACCTTCGACCGGGGAGATTCTCGTAAACAGCTGACTGTGCAAGGCTCGTGTCTGGGTTAGCTGTTGCAGCGATGGCAGCAATCTCTCTACGAGTCTCGTAAAGACGGCCGTGGCTCGGGAATCATTACAAGAGCAATGCGTAAGACCCACAAAAAATTCCGACGGCACAATAGTGACATCCGGGCCGTGAAGCTTCTCGCAGATGCTATCGGGCGAAGCATGAAACAGGATCTCGATCAGCTCTCGGTAATGATACGAACGACTTCCATAAGGTTATGTGTTGCGGCTTTCGTAGAATCACTGAGACGATTTACGAGGTACGAATTGTTGTCATGCCCTTCTCTAACGCCGCCACCGCCGTTACGACCACTGGGACAGCGAGCCGTCGAACCATGGACTTGCATCACCTCGAACACTGCGTGTGTGGTTTCGACCTTCACCTTCGGTAGCCATCGGATCGGATTCCAGCTCGAAACAAACCTGGTGTCGATGATCTCGAATTCTGTCAAAGTCAGCAGAGCATAGTATCCAACAAGAGCTTGCGGACTGTCTGATCATAGTCTGAGTTTCGGTTCTGGTGGCGGGAACAGCTCGCAGCATCCATTCATAATTAAAAGACGCAGTCATCGTCCTTGTGGCTCGGCGTGGCGTATTCATGCCTCGTTGAGACATCAATCCGTCGTCGTTTCCTGCAAACAGACTGAAGCCCCCTGAAGTGCGCAGAACGTCCGCCACTCGCTTCCAGTGTCTTTCTTCTGTGTAGCGTCCTTTGACGGCCGTTGACCACCTACGTGAGCCGTGGGTCTTCGGCGGGATCCGAACGATTTGGCGAGGGATTCTTCATGACGACGGGCAACCCATTGTCGGATGTTCCAGAATTTGCGAATTACGTTGGTTGATCGCGTGGGGTTCTCGTGCATCCGTCGATCTTCCAAACAATTTCCGAATCGCGTCGATACAACAGAGTGAGGAGGCAACAACAGGATCGTGCGTCGGTTTGTTGACACTTCCCAAAGTTTCGATCCGGCTACCGTTGTGGGTCGTTGCTCTCAATCCTTCACTCCGGAAGCAACAGAACAACTCGTAACTGAACGGATTTCACTGTGAAGCGAAATTGTCCTCGTTCCTCAATGGAGGGGACTGCATGGTGTATGTGCGGTAAACCCGAGGGAATCGGTTTTCGGACGGTTTGCTGGACACCGGTGTAGCTACGGCTTCAAACCACGGGTTCTGCGTCTCTTCCGACCACTGATCATTTGGTTAAGAGCTTTTGAAGGTGTTTCGATTTGTCAAAACTTGGGACGGTGGCGACATACTCGATACACTTGCATGCATTTCCCATCCCTTGACAGCGAGCCATCGCTCAGCGTGGCTGGGAACGGCTGTTTAGGAAGCTTTCATCTGATACGCGGTTTTGTGAAACTCATCTGCGAGGCAGCTGTTTTAAAGAAAGTGTCTCCCACGTTCGTAGAAAAATGAGCTCGACTCGCAGGGAAACCAGGTTTTGGGCTTGTTGAGTCGCTTTCTAGTGAGTCAAAGTTTTGTCAATGCGTCGTCATCAAGACTTCCGAAGAAGAGGCAATGTTTCCCGAGCTTCAGGGCGCTATAGCTCGACTCGCATAACCGGACGAGAGTCGACCTACTTGGAGATCATAAACATTGACCTCGCATATTGACGCACGACGGGAACTACGACGGGAAATTCCAAAGTAGGAACCAGGGGAGCCCGATCCATACCATGATCGAGGATTCCGTTCCGACATAATCGAGCACACATGGTCCACGGAGCTTCGGAAGAGCATCGATTTAGCAAAACGGAGTTCATCAGATTCCAGAAGCATCGAGACGTGAGGGACCTCAAGTTCCTGTCGAAGTGGTCAAGATGTCGAACGGTCGTCATTTAACAAGTGGGCAAGTCTGCTGAGCGTTCTCGGGGCACGTGCACCGTGGCCCTCACTCAGTCAAAATGATGAAGATCGACTCGCATGCGGCTTGTTCAACCGATCGTTAGATAACAGCCGAACGCATCAGCGAATCACACATCTACTGTCGATGTGATGTGAGGATCTGCAAGCTTCGCGTACAACTGTCTGCCGCGGCAGAGCGCAAGAATACCAAAACTCTGCCGGAAATTAACCGACGATGGAGAATCCAGGATTCAGTTTTATTCGAGTTGAGAAACTCCTCACTCCAAAATTCATTTCATAAACCGCGGTCTCTTTCTTGCAGATCACCCGGCACAGCGGTGAAATTGAAGCTAACCAAGGCACCACCTCCGCAATCTCAGAGTGGACCTGCACCGGTGGTTCAACCCTCTAGTTCAGCAACTCCGTCAAGTGGAGCGGAACGAAAATCTCCGCCCAAGAACGGGACAACGACACCAAAACTCACTCGGAAACTCTCGGTGTCAAGGAAGCCTGAACCTCCGACTCAGAAACTCGAGCCGGTGGCACCAAAAAAGGTGTTTTCACGCTTCTCTCTTAAACGGAACAGCGTGGACAAAACCTCGGCAGCAACGAAACAAAGCGAGCCCGACCAGAAACCCGATAGCCAGGTCGATTTGCCTGTCGAAACTGCAGAAACTAACGTCCTCAGAACGAATTCGTCTGTAGCCACGGCCAACGGAGTCGTGGTCGTGACCAACGGTTATAAGACAGTAACAGCACCTTCAGAGAACGGGAAACTTGCTCGAACCCCCGAGCAGAAAACCCCGGGAGACAGTGACGCTGCTAAGACGCACAGCACTCCAGAAGCAGTTCCTCAAGCTGAAACAGCTCCGGCGTCGCCATCCAAGGACCAGGCAGAAGCTGCGTTACCGGTGAAAGATTCAAGTGCGGAGGCTCCTGCCGATTCTGAAGTTCCTAAAAAGAAGAAAGTGATCAAAAAAACCATCGTCAAGAAGAAAACTACGGAATCTGCCGAAGTCCCCAACGGGATTCCAGATGTGCCGACGGAGAGCGCACAAACGTCAAGAACACCACAGGTGGCTCCGCAGGCAGCAGTGGAGACGAATGTCAACGAAGTGACTCAGTCAACCCGGTCAGAACCTGAACCAAATTCCATTGAACCGTCCGATCCAAAGGAAAAACAAATCAATGCCGAAGCACCTTCGAGAGACGCATGCGCGCAAGTAGAGCCGGAAACGGAACCCTTAGAACCTGCAGCTGGCGAGGATTTTGAAGATGCCTCCACGGCATCAACCCTCACACCTGTGCCCTCGGATGAGTTTTCCTCAACTCAAGAATTATTGCCCAAAATAGTGTGTGAGACCACCACTGATGTAAATACTGAACCTAATCAACCGGTAGGAACCGAGACCCTCACTCAGCCGGCGGCCACCGAAACTAAACCTCAACCTGTACAGTGCTCCCTCCCCTCTATCAAACAGCCTACAGACGTGACCGGGAAGCCTCCGAAACCCTTCACAGAGAAAAAAGAAGATAACTCGACCAGTAAAGCCTCTAATTCGTTGGGTAAAACGCTACAAAAACCTCTCAATCTTGCTCAAAAAATCCTCGAAGCTGCTTTACAGGTAAGTCAGGTCGATCCATCATCTCCAGAGGCGGAACGGGCTATAGGAACTGTGATTGCACCTGCTTCCATTTTTCGCCATCCTTTGGTCACCGAAAAAACCGAGTCGACGGGAGGCGCATTCCCCTGTGCTGACGAAGGGGTGCATTCATTTCAGAAAACATCTTCGTCAAGTTCGGCGTCTGCGAAAGCACCTCAGTCAACTTTGGCAGCCACTTCCTCAAGTTCCTCCCATGGTTCGAATTGCTCGCTGGTCGAGATGGCGCAACCTTTTGCTCCCACAAACTCCCAACCTCCTTCGAGACCGTCCTCTGTAATGGCGAACATGCAAACCGTTGACATCAGGAACCTAGGTGAGAAATTCATCCTTAATGGCATTTTCTCTCCTTGAGAGGAACCGGCGAAGTGATCCATGGATGCCGCGTCAAATATGCGTGCTTATGAAACTCCCGCAAGCTTCACACGTCCAGCAGAGGCTCTCCAGTTGTTTCCGAAGGAAACTTTCCAGGGATCTTTCAGCATACGCGAGCATTCAAAGTTGTCGCTCGTGTCAAAACAACAAGGATGAATACCTATATATCTTCCGGGGTCCTTGTGGCTTCTCACAAACAAGCCTTTCCTCCAGTGTAAACAGATTTCGATACATTTTTGAAGTGGGTCAGCGAACTGAGCGAGTCGGGGTCCACGACGCTGGCTCGCATATCTACGGCTTGGACCTCGGTCCGGTGAAGCAAATGACAGAGTGAAAACAAGCCCAAACTTGAGGCGTCTTCAACAAAGCGAGGGAACATTTTATTGCTCGACTCAGATTCTGCCTACATGGAGTCCTTCTTCGAGCCCTTTTCAATGCGAAAAGAATCTACACAGCTAGCGGTAGCCGTCTGGCATAGTAGTAGTCCGGCGGCGGTGATCAGGATAGACCGCTTCCTTTCGCATAGTTCGGCTCAGCGCTCAGGCTCGCGCACAAGGCTAGCGCACTCAGCACTTTCTCCATGGTTTACATTGGCCGATGGAAGAGATGCACCGACAGATCGTTGATCTCTCCTTCGACCGAAGAAGCCGGCGCTCAATTCGTCTTTGTTCCGAAATCAGTCAACCTGGTGGCATTGGGGGCTTTTGTCTCGAAGTTTCCTCCGAATAAATCGATCAACATGACCATTTACCAGGGCACAAGTGCCGCCAGGATCCGAGACAGCAGTCACTCATTCATGAACGGACCACAATCTTCCAACACAGCAAGCTGGCATTATTGGCCCCGCACTGAAGGCTCAAACCAGCTCGGTCCAAAGGAAAATATTTTCTCAATGAAACAATAACAGTTTTGCGTCTTCATCTCTTGCTCTCGGACTTAGTTCGAGCCGTTTTTTCCTCTTCTTTGAGACAAAGTGCCTCCCGGAACACAGAGTAGTTTCCAGGTCGCGCGGATCGAAGCCACTCGTTCGACTATCTATGCCTCTTCCTCCCGAGGTTCCAACCGCGTCGCAAAACCGCTCCGTTTGGCTCAAGAGTGTCTGTGAAAAAGGTTGATAAACGCTGTAACTTTGTTCTCCAGGGCAACTGCTTCGGAGTCCGACACCACGACCTCTATCGGTTCTCGATGCTGAACGGCCAGATGAAGGTGATAGCAGAGAGAGCGATTTCGTGGAATCTTCCTGTTTCCGCGGCAATATGTTCCCCTATCCTGACACAGCCTCGTCATCAGGTGTCAGCTGTTCGTTGAGCACGAACTCACTGGCCACCACATTAGCGCAATCTCGATCCGTCTCTCCAGAATCTCTGATTTCCCTATCAGTTTGTCAGAGTAACACCTCATCACGGCACAACTCGAAGAAGGTCAGTATGAGCCTCCAAACGATGTTTCAGAAAAACGAGCGCGTACACAATCGAAGGGGCACGAAAGGGTTCATGATGACAGGTTTAAATGTCCTCCCAAATGGACAAGACAAAACAGATCTGAGAATGATCCGAGTTCAAGTCGGCCGATGCATCTTTGGTATCGCTGCAAAGATTCAAATTTTCGATTGTTTCTTGGACTGCGAGCATTGGGAGAGCTCGAACCCTTCGTTGCCGTCGGCTTAGATTACGCTAAATATGCAGCCGGCAG
The DNA here is from genome assembly GCA_028455905.1 of Neoseiulus californicus. NCBI lineage: Eukaryota > Metazoa > Arthropoda > Arachnida > Mesostigmata > Phytoseiidae > Neoseiulus > Neoseiulus californicus. Next base: position 20,287,858 of record JAMQGS010000003.1, read on the forward strand.
CCTTGACAGTGGGTGCCACGCCAGGGACCTCAGTGGTCTGTCTGTAAGATTGCCATTACACACACGCAAACGTGAACCATTTTAGTCACTGATTCGGGCTGAACGCTTTCTTAGCTGAGAAAACACTCTACCGACTGTTGCGAAATACAGTTCGCGAAGAGACTGCTGCTCGTCGGAACTAATGTTGAAATATCCATCATCAAGTATGCTTGTCGAGACGCTTGCTCGGCAATGATTCAATTAGCGCGAAGAGCGCTGCTACAGCAACAAGAACGGTTCAAACTTTTCTCCAAATTTTAGGAAAGCTTCAGACGAGACTCGTCAGAAATCCAGGGCGACCGACAAGCTGTTGAAGCACTCGAGCGACGACACGCGAGGTCAGTATTATATGTGTATTTATTTTTGGAATATTTGTCGCCGAAATCTCAGACGTGATTTAGAGTATATGCGAATCGAATGGGAGCGTGAACTACCTTGCGTTGTTCCAAGTCATGCTTGAGGCAGCTGACGAACCTGAGGAAATCACCGACATGTGTTCGTATTTCTCCCCGATTTAGGTTGGAGAGCGAGCTCCACGAGGCTCACAGTACTCTGTCACGAGAGAGGGCACAACTAGTGAGGCTCCAAGAGGTGAGTCCAGACTCAGTGCATGCAGGCTCTCCTTAGCTCCAGGCAAATCATGCATATCGAAGATCTGAATTCGGGAGATACTCTCACTCATTATAACCGATTCCATCGTCTAACGACAGGAACTCAACCAAGCTCGGTATGAAAGGAACGATGCTCAACAGAGATTGGATTCTGTGATAGCAGAGTCGGTGCGGAAAGAGAAACTTGTTCAAAAACTTCAACGAGAGCTCCACAGTACCACCGACCATGAAAATTCGACCGAAGTTGAGGTAGGTATCCTTTTTTGCATTAGCTGGCATTATCGATATTCTGAGGAGGCTCCTTCGATCGTTGCGATTCATTCCGCGATTTCAGGTCGGCATGCTCAAGCGAGAGCAAGCACGGCTGGAAACCACGGTTTCGAATCAGCAAGAGGACCTGCAAGACCTGCAATCTCAGCTGCAGCTCCTCCGCGGCCAGAACAAACAAATGCAAGAAGAGATGACGAAACAGAGTGAACAATATAAAAGTGAACTGAAGGCCAAGGACAGAGAGCTGGAACAGGTGAAGTCATTTGGTCGATTTTTCTTTCCGGGCGCACGCGAGATACAGTTTGTTGCCATTGTGTCAGCCGCCGCACATCTATTTCCTTGCCTACTCGTATGTTTCCCACATCGCCATTGAGTGTTGAGTGCTGACTCGATGAAATTCAGAGGCTTCGTCGCGCCCCGTTACCAAAGAATTGCGCGCCCATATCGAAGACGAGACGTTCTCCTCCTTCTCTTGTGACTTAAGACAGCGATGTCATATGCGGCTGCTCCTCTGCATCCAGAAATATGCGTGGAGCTTCGTAACGAAGTGATAATTGATAATTTGGCATTGATCACAGATCAAGGGCGCTGCCCACAACGAAGTGGCCCATTACCAGAACATGCTCAAAGAAACTCAAGAGCAGCGCCGGGAACTCCTCCGGAAGAACTCCGAGCTACAAGACAATAAGTCTGAGTTAATACAACAGGTAAGTGCGAAACCAGCAGAATCCGTGACCACAGTTCGCAGCAGCTGCTTGTTCCTCAACCTGCATATCAATTTCCTGCACAGGTTCGAGAAGTTGGAGATCAGGCCGGCAACGAGAAGCGTCTCAAACGTTGTCTCTATCGTACTCTGGTTCTATTGAGAGACGCGAGAGTCACGATTGAACACATGAGAGCGACGCAGCCGAGTAGGACTCATTTGAGCAAGTGAGTTTCAAGTGACCGCACTCATTTCTATTATTCATCTTTCGGCGTGTATTCGGAGCCGTGATTTTCGATAACATGATTTGGAAAATTACCCGCGTAATGAATTCTGGTCCTGAAATTCAGATTGAGACAGAAAGCTGAAGAAGCCGATCAGCTCAAAGAGATCGCGGAGAGAACCAAGGAATCCGCGGTAGCTCAGAGTGAACAACTCGAACAGGCGCTTGAACAAGTAAAGTTCAATTCTTAGCACTGGGAATATGGAATGAGCATTGACGTTGATTATTCTGATCGATATTCCGAATGAGCAGTTTCAATGACAGTACACGATTCCCGCTCGTAGGTTGTACAAACTCGGCACTTCCTACAAACTCGAGCGGACAAGCTGGCCAGTGAGAACAAGCAGCTTCAGAACCAGCTGGACGATCTGATTGTTGAACATAGTGAACTTGAAGATAGATATAAGAAACAAGTCAGCGTCAACTGCAACGAGCAGGTTCGTGAACACTGAATGTGATCCGCCTCGGTTATAGTATTCTGCGATATCTCGGGCAATATCAAATGATTGGAAGTATTCCTCAGACTCATGAGGGGAATGTTTCAAATTTCAGGAAGCGCGGGAGGAGCAGGTGAACAAAATCGTGAAGCTCGAAGCTCAGGTTGAAACCCTCGAATCGAAAATCCAACAAATGCGGTTCGAGCGACAGGTTCGTAAAATAATCGCCGTCATGCACGTGCCGAGCGGGGATTCTAGGCCGATTACCCCGGGATTTGGCAAACACCATTCTAGAATGAGCCCGATGGTAAAGCAGCGAACTTTTCTCTGAAGGTTGAAGAAGATTGTAAAGTAAATTCGGTCCTCAATACATTCGAAACAAGAACGAACCAACTGGAGTTGAAGTTAGAAACCGAGAAACTCGACAAACACAAGCTACAGGTACGTGCGAGATTTGAGGAACAGACTGAACTCATGGTCCCCGAAGAAAAACTCTCAGGTATTGACGCCTGATTCCAGACCCAGTGCAATCGCCTGTCGGATCAGCTTGAAAATATGAGAAGAGAACTCGATGCTGCTCAGAAAAGAGAAGCCAGCCTACAAATCACGACGACAAATCAACAAAGGTAGCCCTCACCCAAGGGCCTCCGGATCAGTGTTTGCCAATATCACGGGTTATCTTGGGGGAGCTTAAAATTTGGTTCAAGTGATGGATTCCATTTAAGGTGCTTGCTGGACATGCGCCGAGAGCTGGCCGAAACTCGTGACCGGAGTTGTCAGATGCGTATGGAGAGGCAGACGTTGGTAAGCTGAGCAGCCTCGGTGGAACACATTATCGAGATTGAATCACACAAACATGAGAAGCATGGAGACAGAGTCTCGGGTCAAGGGCCCAACATGGTGGAAGTAAAATTTTCGTTCAACTCTCAGGACTCCCAGCTCGAGGAACTTCTCGAAGAAGTTCGCCATTTGCAAACCTGTCTACGCGTTGCCAACCAGCGCATCCGAGATCTTGAGATCGCGCTCGAAACCACCGATCCGATCCAAATCGAGAACATCATGTAAGTGTCAACGGAATACGGAACCCGCATCTTGGAGGGAAGTCCGCAAACAGTATTTTGAAGGGATTCGATGACTGAAACCTTTCTCGTTTCTTCTGGATAGGGAAAGCATAATTGAGGATTCCGCAAGCGACGACTACGAGGACGCCGACGAGCAGACGGAAACAAATTAGCACGGGGCTCTCTGTATATCATTTCACTGTTTTTTTCTAATGTAAAAATGAACGATAAATAATAATTGACTGAGGTATTGAAAAGCGATAATTTCATAGGTTTGTTCTACTCTTCGTTCGACTCGTCCGAATGTGGAACGCTTGGGCTGAATGAATCCCGAGGTCTCGAGGTCCTTGAGCGAAAGTTTCGACAGAAACGAGTGGACGAGAGAAACCATAGGTCTCGAATAGGTCACGAATGATCGTCGGGGAAAACATTGTCCGAGTGTGAACATCGATAACACAATTAGGTACTTCAAGGCAACTTCGCCGTCATTTATTTTACTTAAATATGTATATTTAGATACGTTCATCTTAGAAATCTTACAGTTATCCACAAGTGGAACGATGAGCACGGAGGTGCTCGACCGGTTCCGCGGAATGGCCTGACAAGTCGGTATTTTACATCTAGATACAAGGGTTATGTTGATTTCACTCGAACCTACTTCGAGAAGCCATCTCAAATGGGATCAATGAAAACATTTTAGCTGCTGATGAAATACCATCGTCGCGACTCGAATAACTTTGTGTCAAGCGCTTCTCTGAGTCGTACGTTTTAGTTCCGTTCCGTTCCTTTCAAAACAGAGAGAAGCGTTGCAATTTCTTGTGCGACTTAGCTGGCGGGACAACCCTTCGCTGGTTACCGTTTCCATCAGGCATATCACATCGGTACGTAATCATCCGAGTGGGATAAGGATCACCAGCGGAATGCTCATCACCCGGAATACCAAGTCCCTGATTCATCATTCGAGCGGTGTCGAATGAAGTCAGAGCACCAATCTTATGGCTTCCGAGGCACTGCCTGTTGACGATCAGCGATGCTCTTCTGCTTGACGAGCAGATCACCGCGGTTCTTCATGAAATGCAGATATCGTTCTATGAGGTCTTTTGAGCCGAGGAAGGTCGAAAGATGAGCACCGAATGATGCCCATCGCTTCTCGCATTTCGCCTCAAGTCTCCGAGCTTCTTCAAGTTCCAGCTCCATTTTTTCCAGTTTCTGAACCAGCTGGGCCTGAAATAGTTGACAAGTTAGTGGTAGAAATCAAATCACTCAGAATCGCCTGCCGGGTGTTGAGTTGAGAGAGCAACCAATCGTCGTACAGATCTTCCCTGGTCATCAGCTTGAGGACAGATTGGCGAAAAAAAGCGAATCAGACATATGGAGCTCACCTTGTAGGTCGCAGCGCCTTCAGCGACTCCGTTGAGAATTGCAGTGGTTCTTCCGATTCGAAGAGAAAGGTTCACCACTAGTGAAGCGATGTCGTCTACTTCTGATACGTAGTTCGCGAATTTCCTCAATTCGTTTGTCTTCTTGAGTTCCTCTAATTTGGCTTTCAGTTCACCCTCAAACAAGTTATTGATTCGAATCTCTTCTTGAACTTCCACCTCATCTTTCGATAGTTTGCTCTTCGGAGGAGCAGTTTTAGGAACAGCTGGATGAGGTTCAGTCCTCTTCGGTTGCTGATTCTGCTGCAAATAACCATGAACTATGATCAGTTGAAGCCTCGGACGCCGACTGTCAAAACTTATGACGGACAATGTACTGTAATACTTCAATACCACAAAATAACCTCTCCTTTAAGAAGGAAAAAAAGATAAAACCCAATAGCTACCTTTGCGCCGAGTTTTTCGGGAATTCCTCTTGACTCCGTAGGTGGTGGCTCATCTTCATCGTCAAGACAGGTTCCATAACCGTCATCGACCCGTCTGCGGACCGTCACTGCATCGACATCTCTTCTGGCAGGCCGTGCTGCGTTCTCTGGTTTCGCACAAACTGGAGGTGGCTTAGATGATTCTAGAGATGGACCTGTCAGAGCTGGATTTTCACCCAAACTGCCAGCCCACTGCTGACTCGAGTTTACTTCGCGCTGATTCTGATCTGAGTCGTTGGGACTAGCCAAGGGAATGTAAACCATCTTCGCCATGACCAATGATGAATCGTTGCTTCTTCTCTGACGTAACTTCTCGGGTTTCTCTTTGATCGGTGGTGGACTTGGATAGAAGGTTTGTTTCAATTGCATGCTCAGCTTGAACGTTTTTGGGGGAGGCAGGGGAGGCTTCTTCTTCTCGTTCCTTGGCAAGATCGTCTCGAATTGAGGACGAACCTCTTTCGGTGGACGAGATATTCCGTGTAGTAGTTCCGATGATTTGAACAGTTTCGGAGGGAGCTCGGGTGGTACGCTGCTGTCTTCGAGGAGTTTGACAGCGGTTGGTTTTATTGGTGTTGGTTTTTCTGCCGATTCAGGTGGTTCGTTACGAAACTGAGTCGGTTTGGCACCAACAGAGGCCTCCTGCCTCTGGCGCAGGTAGCTCAGAACCGCCTGCTTCTGTATTTGTTTGATGTCCTGCTCAGGGATTTTCGTTCGTCTTAGCAGATCACGGGAACGTCCGATGTCTTCTGAAGTGTCTGCTTCGTGCAGGAGACTAGACTTCTGTACGTCTTCCTCGAGCTTCTCCGCAGGGAGTTGGCTGCTCACACTGGAACTACTCACAGTCATACCTTTACTGTTCTTCGCCTGATTCTCAAAATATAGTACACTCTCGCTACAATGTCGTTCCACCGAGGGTATTTTGGCACTGTGGGCAACGCCCTCTTTCGCAGGAAGTGGATATCGGGAAGTGACGCGCTCTCCGAAACCTCCCATCATCGCCGAACCGTCGAGCGATGACTGTGGCGATACTCGGCCCGTGTCAGCCACCGTCGACTGCCCGGACTCAAATCCGGAACTTTGGTTGGAACTGCGGACAGAGAACGCGCTCAAGTCGGAGTACGAATCGCCCCATTTCATCTCGGAACCGACGGAGTCGATGTAGGTCGATGAATCTGAGTTGTCGCCAGCCACCCGATCCGAAGCACCGTTTTGATTCGGCCACACGGATTTATCATCTTGATTGGCCAAAGGGTCGCTTGCTGAGCGCAGATGTCGTTCTTGTTGAACTTGGTCCGTGCACCCAACTTCCTCGTAGATGTCTTCATAGGATTTACTTGGCGAGGTTCGATCAACGTGATTTTTCTGCTTCTGCTGTCGAGAAAGCCACGAGGCGACGGTTTTCCGATCCGAATTCATGGAATCGCTTTGTTTGAGAAGATCACACGATGAGCTGCAAAGTGAGCTTGAGTTATGCTCTCTCGAATCTTGATTTTCTTGAAGAATAGAAAAACTCGACAAAAGTGCATCACCAGATGGGTAATATCGAAGCGGTTCTCTCACGGTTACTCACGTTTTGGCTCCCAAGTACTTGAGGGACTCCTTGGACTTGGAAGTGGCTAAAGTGTCGTAGGTTACGCTGGCAGGAGAGAAGCGCCGATGTGCGTTTTCGTGTTCTCCGACACATTTCGTGGCGGACGGAGACGTTTGGACGACGTTATTCAAACCCGGTGACGACAAAGATCCGAAACCGGCGCAAGATAATCCACCGACGTACGATCCTGCAGGGAGGCTTAGAGGTTCCGATACTGCCATCGGTGAGTCCCAAGATGGCTGCGACCTCCTAGAAGCAGAAAAAAAGATATCGAATTAGACAAAGTCAAACACCACTCGTGAGAGTTCTCATCCTACACCCTCGTTTCCGGCACCAGCTTGGTAATTCGAATCGATTACGTACGTCGTTACGCTATAGCTTCCCACCCGAAAGTCATTGACAGGCTTTCCTCGAAACGGTTCTGGGATCACAAAACTCTATCAATCAGTGACCATTGTTTCTGGGCATATTGGAAAGCCTGTCTGGAGCGGAAGCGATTGCTCAATATCTGATTTTCTGCAACGTAGTCTAGCCAACGCTCGCTCATCTGAGCAAGCAGCAGACTTTCAATTTCATGGACACTACAATACCTTGCGCGGTCGACACTTCTTGCGAAAACTCGCGAGCATTTCAACTTGAAGCGCTTCCATTCACTTTCTGGACCAACAATGATATAACTTGCACTCCCGGAAAGTTTCATCTTTGGCACTGTTTTGCATCAGCTGCGTTCTGCGCGCTGAATCATCAGAACAGCTCACAGTACGAACAAGATCTGGCATGGGTTCAACGGAACACCCTCTCTTCTGGTAGATCTGAAGAAACATGCCTCAATCTGCCCTCACTGCGATCCTCATCAGCTAATAAGTCGACACATGGCACATGTGCGATCGGAACGCGATGCCGCCGCGCCGCAGCTTTCTTCGGAATCGTCGGACTCCGTGATTCTCAACCGACGAGAATCGGAAAAGAGCACACGAACCGATCGGAGATCTCAAACGGCATCTTCTAGCGGGATCTAGCTCAACGTATCCAAGTTCAAAAACGAGAACAAGCGCAAAACAGCAGATGCTGAACCCGAGTCCATATGGAAGACTCATTTTGCCGACTGAATCCCCGACGACCGCTTTCAGCCTGCAGAGGAGCCTGGCCCATTTTGTGCCAACAAGAACATAGAACGCCACCATATCATAGATAACAACTGTTGAGTCATTCGAAATGTAATCTACGGGAATCTACGGGTGCGCGAAACCTTCACTATATGCGCAGGATGCAGCGTTCCCCTAAGAGGAACTCACTTGTATGACGTGGTAAAGGGAAAAAAATTACAGAACACGACTTCCGGCGGACGGGACTCGAGAATCTCGCGTTTATTGCGGAGGACCGTGGTGATCGAAAGCATTCAGCAGCAGGCAGCATTCAAGTCCACACCCGTACGGACAGCAATGATCGATGATGTCCCGATGCCGATGTTTTCTCGTTGCTTTTCCCGATCGGACGAAGTAAATGTATGTCATATCTTTTCTGCAGCGTTTTTTTCTTTGCTGTGCAAATAACTTCCTCAGTCCACGCCCTCCAAGTCGTGACAATCGGCAAAATATGATTTGCTTAGTTTTGATTGTGGAGCTGTCCCAGCGATCGGCACCACGGCTACCGACGATGAAAACAGTCCGAATGGTCGTGGAAGCATTTCGGCCATCCAAGGGGCAGAGAGAAAAACTCAACCTCGAGATATTATGACGGTTCTCATCAGAAACAAACGGATGATAGTTATCACACTGTAGCGAAGTGTGATAGCGAGGAACAAATTCGTCGTTCAATTTTCAATTTCCTCATTCCGGAGCTTCCCTTGTTGTCGGCCCGAAAGTGTTTCTCACCGGTTCTCAAACGACATTACGTTCATATCGACTACAGTGAACCATTTGTTAGCTTTGACAGTATCGATCAAAGACCTCATATTGGATCAGAAGAGAGATAACGACGATGAGGCAAATAGAAAAGTTCAACATATGCAGAGACCGAGTCAAAGGGAAGCGGGCAATGAAAAATTTGTTTCGGAACGACATCAACGGTAATCGACACATCGCAACTCGCTCCACAAAGTCTTCAGTTGAGCAAGCATTCTCCGCGGCCAAACGCACGAAATCATTTGATTCTCTCTTCTGAAATCGTTCACTTCACACTGGCTTTGACAATAGCTATATCACAAATATTGGAAGCAAAAAAATGAATGAAAAGCCGCGGATTCGCGGCTTGGACGGATCGGGGCAGCGGTCACGACGTTGAGAAAACTGATGGCAAGGAAGAAAAGGGCGATTTTTTCAGTTGTCAATGGATGAGCTCAACGGTCCTAGATTGAGAGCGACGGGGAACAACTGAGCCCTCAGAGTCGTGGTCCACCGCGGTGCAGGCGAAGATTTTTATATTGGTCCTCCACTTGTTCCGCTAATGGTGGATGAGTCCACATGTGTTCTTCTTTCTCGCGCGCGCTCCAAACATAGACGATTCGGCGGTCTGTTTTAACTCAATCTCCCGGACCACTAGCCACACTCGCCACCCTCGCTGGTGCACGCATAGAATTAATGCAATCCCATGACTGGGTTGTTCTTTTGATCTTCCGGAATGTTCAGCTCGTTTTCGTAGCGTGTTGTTTCGGTTGGGTATTCGGGAGAGTTTCGGAGAACCTCTCCACAACCGATAGGCGACTCCCTGCCTTTCGAAGATTGTCTCAGCGGTCCCGAATCCAGCGTAAGGATAACACCCCGGAAACTCTCTAGTTGGTCTGTCGGATGATGTTATTCTATGGTACCAAAGATGTTCACTGACATGTATGGCAGCTGCGCTCACTCGCGGTTTTTGGCGATCGGCGCGGACCTTGTCCCAGACCACCAACTCGAAAATTCCTATGTTACCGAAGAATCGCAATGATGGATGCAATAAGGTGAAGGCGGCTGCGCAAAACACCGGACAGACGAAGCCAAGACTTTAAAAAACTTCTGTTCGATGCTCGGGGATCAGGACCAATCCCGGCAATCATAGATGGAGGATCTAATATTGTTGACTCCTGCATTTTGGGGGCATCGCTGCGTATTTTGAGAACAAGACAAGCTTTCATGGAGTAGAGTTCCGAATCGATACATATTTGGCAGCGATCCGGAAATCCGATCGAAAACGCAGACCCGAACCGCAGAAATGAACTCGAAATAAGTTCTCCGGTAGAGTCACGCTTCCGCCCAGTCTTTGAGATCCGTTTTTCGCTTGTTTTCGTCGAAGTATTCCATCAAGTGTCTCAAAGTTTCCCCGGTGCCCGCCGAACACTGGCTGCCTGATTCAACAAAAGTGAGAACAATTCCCCGCTGCTGATTATGAACAGCGGAAGATATGCGACCCGCTCAGACACGGAAGACAACTGGAAGTGGCGAACGGCTTACACGAGAACATGCCGGTCTCTCACCGACTTGGGAATTCGTGTGATATACTTCGATTATGAATCAACCAAATCAGTAACAACAAAAGCCATAACCACGGATACTACAATGGTGACAACAACATTGACAGCAACGAAAGCTCTAACAACAGCAACAAGCACAACAAAGTGATCCATCGTTCGCTCGGTGTGTGCACAATGGGTGGTTGGCTGCCCAGTGCTGCTGGCTGGCTAGCTCGGTGGATGACGGACTTTCATCGCAATGGCGACGACGTCGAGGCATTTCAGGGCGGCGAATCCCGTCCGGTCAGTGGAACACAGAGCACCCGATCAAAGATCTGTTCGTTTGCTTGCTCGACGACGACGACGGCGGCGGCGGTGGCGTTGGTGACCATCTGAACGGCCAGAGGAACTTCCAACGTACTTTGTCTGTTGTCGTCGTCGTCGCCATCGTCGTCGTCGTGTTCAGTCTGTTCGACCGACGGTGCTTTTCCTTCGACCGTCTGTCTGTCAGCTAAGCAGCCAGGGCGGGTAGCTTGCTTCAGCACAATCTACGATTGGTGGCCCTTTGTTTCTCTTGTGTTCTTCGTTTGTCGGTCCGAATGACTGACTGACTGACTGACTAGATGGTTGGGTGGCTGGTCGGTCGGTCGGATGGATCGGATTGTGTATTTACTCGCATCTTTCCCGTTGTTCAGCCGATCTTCGCCTCTTCGAGAACAATCAAACTAAAGCCAAGATGCTCCCGCGATACCCCACTGACTGAAAGCACCCTTCATCCTACTACCTCCCACAAGTCGAACGCACAACACTGACTGACCGCAATGCAGGAATGTCACAGTTCCGCCTCGATTTCATCTCGATTCCCCCTCGCATTCTGACTTCCTTCCTCCCTGGCTTCTTCCTTTGGACGATAGCGTTTTTGAAGAGACTTTCCGGGCAATTCTACAAGTACTACGTTTTCGTTCCAGACTCTTCACTTGGGGTGGCTGACGGGTACGCGCGCTTCGATACGACGGGCAGAAACTGCTCTCTGAAATTTCTGAGAGAGCCATCGGGACGAGGAATATTCGCGAATGCTCATGGTTTGAGCGGAAAAAACTGACGAGAGCGTTCCATGGAGTGCTTTGAATCAGTTTCAAGCACGCTTCGGGAATGGTTTTCCTCCCTTCAACTGTCACTTGAGCGGCGGCGCGATCGCCGTGCCTCTGCCATTTATTACGTCCACGGCCGTTTCGAATGTGAAGTGATATTTTGTTTCTAAGTGCGTTGGCGACCGCAAAAATCAGCTCCGAAATTAGCGGTTTTTCGTTTCCCCAACCGCACCCTTCCTATTTCTTCTCTTCAAGGGTGGTTTCCGCGACGCGGCCCGCGGTGCTGGCTGTCGTTGCTCTTTAGAAGCAGGGTTTATCACAAACAGCCACACACACTCACTCACACACACAAGGCACACTAATGCTAATCGTCTGGTGACGCAATAAAAACGTCATTGGCAATAGTCAGTGAGTATCTTCAAGTGAAAAATTCGACTTTGATGCTCTGCATAGTTGCGATCGGTCGCTCGGACCGCGTTGGCTAGTCGCTGTACAAACGTTGGTGATGATGACGTGGTGGTGGTCATCGTCGTCGTCGTAGACCATAATAATGATGATAGTAGTGATGGTAGCGACGGAATGACGTCCAAGTTCTCTGGTCCCAAGTTCAAGATGAATTCGTCATGCCGTGAACATTCAGAAGACGACGGGACTTCATTTCGCGTGCGCGCACGCATCCATCGCAAATCATCCACTGCGTGAAATCCTCTTTCGGTGGAGTTCGATCCGGAGCTCCTCATGCAATAGGCAAACACGGGCCGCCCCAAGGTTCTAATGATTGATCTGATCCAAGTCGAATTTCCAGCTTATCAAGCAATCACTTCGTTTGAAAAAGAAAAAAAAAAGACAGCAGAATACCGTGGATGGTTCCGACAAACATCATGGGCAACATGGGTTTCGCAACATGGGCCGAACGCCGAGACGCGAACAAAAAGTTCATAGCCTGCCCAGCTTTCGAAAGTATAGATTATCTCTTCAAGAAACAAAATTACAGCAGTAGCTGTCGGCAAAAAGCTGTTCTGGCCGTTTCTGTAACAAACCCGAGAGCCGTTAAACGATATTCCGTTTTCGCCGCAACCATTGTGATTCCGTCGGCGGTCCGGAGTTGTAAAACTTCGCGGAAATTTAAGATGACGGATCGAAAACGCGGAGAAAGGAAAAAGCAAGAGAAACAGGATTGAACCTAATTCGGAAATGACTTGGCGTGCTGCGCGTGGAACACGCGGAATCGGAATCAAATCGGCCTCGGCCTGCTCGGGACCCTCGTCGGAAACCAATCACTGAATTGCAGTTCACGCGAAATCTGAGGATTTCCCAAGCCCCAACCATCCTGATGAAAGCTCAGTGACTCAAGTTTCAAATCGGGAAGGGGAGGGGCAGGCGGCAGTTCATTTGGACAAGGAACTGCGATTTCTCTGTGTGACACTTGACGAACAATGTCACATGGACACGAATGGAAAGACCAATACGAAGGTAGGTAGGTATGGAGTTTCGCTGTGGTTTCAGAAGAACCGTACAGCGCGTCACCGCTCCCGCTGGTCGCGATGAAAAGGTGTCAATGCTTGAACGAGATTGTCAGCTTGATATCTTTTTGTACAAGTGGTTCACAGTTATCAGTCAAACGTTCATCCATCCATCCATTTCTCTATTCATCCATCTGTCCATCCATCCATTCACTCGTTTGAGCTGTTCCGATGGCGACCTTGAGACCTTCCAGACCCTCCCAACGGACCTCGAATTTTTTTTTTCTCAGAATTCATATCCTGGTAGCTTGGGACAACCGACAGTCGTCGTCGTCGTCCCCGCAAAAGTGGTAAAAGCGCAACCGCGACATCGACATGTCCGTTACCCTTCAGACCGAGAGCAAAGACGGACGCGATAGATGCACACAACGCACCACGCGACCCTCGGCCAAAGGCTGAAAGCGACACATCAGCCCCCGACAACTTTGAAACAGAAGAGCGAATCGTATTCGAAGAGAAAATGAAGTGAAACCAACAGCAATGATCGAAGCATCGGCCCCGGACAGCGCATTGGCTCTTCGTCGCTTCATTGAGTCATTGGAAACGTCGAAACAAACGATGACGACGACGGCAACAACGACATGCAACAAGAAAACGGCGACGAATCCCTTCTGCCTCATACGATTCGTGGATTGCACCCCGTAGTTCTTGAATTGTATATCGCACTTCATGAATACGTTGTTTCTCGTTCTAAAACGTCTTGAAACGTCCGTTTCTTCAAAAGCGTCCGCGGCGTCGCAAAAGCATGCTTCAGTCAGCTCGCATTAGTTTCGACACCGAGGGTGAAGTTTGATGCTTTCTGAAGAGACAATAGGCCGCTCCCCCGTGTCCATATGTCACCCTGAGACTGCAATACATCTCAAATCACCTCTGCTGCCGAAGCCGACGCTTCGATCAACGCCGACAAAGCTCTCCCAGCGATTTCGATTTCAGATTCGTTGTGATTTCCACCGGCTCTCCACTGGAATCCATCATTCTAAGTTGTTGCCTCATTTATCAGGGAACCGGGCAATCGTTTAAACTGTTTCATGGACCAGGCGAGAAACGCAGCGGACTTGAACTGATACAACTCGACAGACAAAAGCACGGACGGACCGACGGAGAGAAAGACGGACCCACCGACCGACCGACTCAGGGAGAGCAAGACGGATGGATGAGCGGACGGACTGACAGACTGACGGACCCACCGACCGACCGACTGACGGACGAACGGAGGTACCGATGCTCAGATGGATAGATGAGGAAGGAAGGATGTGTGAATGAATGGCCAAAGTGTTGTTTTGATCGGATCATCGCCATTTGGAGCTCGACGGCATCATCACGTGAGCGCACACAAACGCACGTGAGCCATAGAAGTATTTTGACTTGGTTGCCGAGGGAGCTGCTGAGCCCTCCATCGCCGCCATCGACGACGACGTCGGCGTCGTAACACTCGCAAGGCACACTAAAGGCTGACCACCGGGGCGACTCGGTCTCGCGCCGCGCGCCGTATGGAGTCGTTTATTCATCCGCATTATTCATTCAAAGTGGAGCACCACACAAAAATCATCAACACTGTTTAGATTACTTTTCCGTCGCCGTTACTGTTTTGTGGCGCGGACATTCCGTTTTCTCAAAAGACTTTCGCTCTAAAGTCATCATCTAGCTAAGGCGGCAGGCAGGCAGTCGTTCCTTCCGTCGGTCAAACAACGGCGCGGCGCGGCGCTAGCACAGACGACAACGGCTTGTCGACTCAAAAACCGCGGGCGACGAAGAGATGCGATTAGCCGCCGTTGTCAAGCTGGCGATATGGCCGTTTTTTCGGCTCTTTTTCCTCCGCTTTTCCTTCGGAAGGCCAAAACGGCCTTCCGCTATTTGGTCACCAAAGAAAGCTTCGGCAGAGAAAGCAAAGAGTATCACTTGAACGGAAAACCGCGCAGCTCTGAATGGACAGCTCTGCTTAGAATAGAGAGATCGGATTGCAGATGGATTGAGATGAATGCAGCCGTGAAAAGAAATATTACCACCCTAGCCGTCCGTCCGTCCGTCCGTCCGTCCGTCCGTCCGTCTGTTCGACCCACCGACCGACTGTTCTCAGACCTGGGAGTCCGTCGCTTGACGCGCGGTAACGAATTTTTCTGAGATGGGATACGCGTCGCGGCAAGAAAATCCATCCAAATACGAACATTGTCCTCGACTCAGTCAGTCAGTCCGCCAGCCATAGCGCGAGAAAATCGACTAATTCCAACCGAAACGTTCGAACCGACGACGACGGGCGAACGGACAGAACTCAAAGCGTATAGCCTGACGGATAGCTTTAACGACTCAGTCTATGAATGCCCTCTCACCTAACACTCACACACCGAGAGAGAAAAAAAAGACACTTTTGTCACGATACCATTTGCCGGCAATCGCCAGCAACATGTTTAAAGACCACAATCGGATGCCGACGATGGCTACCGTTACTGCGGCGCGGTCAACGTTGCCACATTCACAATAGGCTCGAACCTCTAGTCCGTCGTCGTCGCCGTCGTGGTCGTTTTCGACGTCCGTCGCTGGTGTGGTGTCGATCGAAAGTTCGACTCATTCAATGACATTCCTCGCTCGCGGTAAAGAATTGCGTTCGAGGAAGAAGAAACATCAAGAGCGATTGTTTCCGACTCGGTGTTGGTGCATTCGCGTCTTCAGCGAATGGCGAACGCTGGCGAAAGTTCTAGGACGCCCAATCCAAGCGTCGAATGTATTTTCCTAATCTTGTGGGGAATAACTCGTTGAGCGGTTCTGATGGCGCGGCCAGATTTCTCCCGAGACACGTTAACACGGACTTGGAACGCCTCGTACGGCCTCCCGTTGATCTTCTTTCCGTGTTGTTCAGCTACAGATCATTGTAGGGAACATCTGCGACATGATGAGCATCTCGACGCCGAACACACGGAACTGAGTTGCCCTGGACGAATTTTGAATGTTCGTAATGAACGGAACTGGATTGGTTCGGTTCGGAGGAGTCCGTGTATTATTTCTCGATCTGCGACTTCTTTTGCGATTTTCGAGGAATCAGTCGGTTGAGTTTTCTGGGGACAGGAGAAATAGTGTCCCCTGGAATGTCGAACGCTTCGGATGAAGTTAAAGTAAAGCCCCGAAAAAACATCCAAGGACGGATTCTCCGTCCGGGCCGAAGACGCCCAAGATGTTCTGGAATAAACGCCGATAGCCTCCGTCTCAGGGACATGTTGCGTCGATGTAACCTCAAATAAGGCCGGATGTTTGTTCAAATCAATCGACGGCGGCGCGGCGCTGACGCAGACGACCACGAACAGCTGCTTCTGCAGCAGCCTAGCTGCGACGATGGCTGCCAGCCGCCAGCTTTCCTACTTCGTACCGGGCGACAATGGTTCGAAACGTTTCTTCTTTTCCACGTCAGAAGTTACAGAAAATGATTTTCTCCGTCGTTCTTCAATACCACCATTGCGAAGTGTGTGATATACACCAAGCCAAACAAATTGTCGGCTGAACGGCAATTGAAATGAGTGTGAAAAAAACAAACCGCCCGCAGCATCACTTTACGAGACCGTTTCGTGGCGGGTGTTGCAGATGTCCGTTCAAAGAGCCAATCAGTCCAGAACTTCCGCGAAGATCATCACAGAAGACGAATCTGAACGCTTCGATCGCCCCTCAAGATCCTCCGTCGTCGTCGTTGCTGGAGACGAACACAAAATACACGAGGGGATCATCAGCGTCATCACCTCCACGGCGGGATCCTCGTTCAGGATTCGATCGGAATCGTTGTGTTCGGTGTAATGAATGAGGGTGACGAAACAGAATCTCAGAAGATTCTGCACAACTTCATCACAACGTTCGACTGTGGGTATCCAAACGCGGACTTTTCGCTTCGTCATTGCCTGACTGAGTCATGCGGTGCCGGGATTTTCATCGAGTGAAGCCGAAATACAGGAACGGAAATGGAATCCGCGTCGATACGGTGTAAACCGCCCTCCCCGTTTCTTTTTTTTTCAATTCCACTTCTGGAATCGCGTCGCATCACCGCCGGCTGAGTATCACCGCCGCGCCGCACCGGCGTCGATGACAGCGACGCGATCCAAAACTCGC
The DNA here is from genome assembly GCA_028455905.1 of Neoseiulus californicus. Lineage (NCBI taxonomy): Eukaryota > Metazoa > Arthropoda > Arachnida > Mesostigmata > Phytoseiidae > Neoseiulus > Neoseiulus californicus. The sequence goes on from JAMQGS010000003.1 coordinate 20,304,844, forward strand.
AACAAAAAAAAAACGAGGAAAACAGGAACGAATCGACGAAAATGAGGTAACAGGCGAAGAGCACACATTCTGTGCACAGACGACCTTGCCAATGACAGCCGAAGGCTATGTCAGACGCAAACAAAACGACGCGCGAGCAAAGTGCCAAAAAAAATCGTATGGTTTAGTCGTTGTCGATTCCGATTTCAAATCTGCATTCGCATGATTTGATAGGTCTTGCGTATCACGGCAGCGTACTTACTCGGGCGCCAAAAGAACTCGTGTCCGCTTCAGATGCCCACCCCAGAATGCATCGAGCAGAGCTTCGATCTGTTGAGGGGTCACTGCTACCACTTCATCTACGTTAGCGTTAGCGAGCGAGCGAGCGTCGTCGTCGTCGTCGACAACGCTGACCGGTATCGCATCTAGTAATGATAACGCAATGTGAGATTTTTCGATTCCGTCTCCGTCGAGAGGAAACCACTAATACCAAGGTGGCTTTGGATCGAAAACATATTATACTTCTTCTTAGATTCGAGAGGTTGAATTTTATGGCTGGCTCCATTCATGCTCAGTTGTAAAATTTCTTCATTGCGCTGCGAAACCGACGAGCAGCTCGCGTGGCTTTCAATCGAACAGATGAGATTCAGTACCTGAACACGTGTTTTAATTTCTGACAAAGAGATTCTTGGGCAATACTTTCGGATATATCGAGTTTTCCCTCGGTGCATCCGCTGCGAATTGACCGAAGTCTAAGCATAGTTCTTCCAGGCTCCTTCAGAGCGAAACTCTTCTCGCAATACTTCCAGCTTCACGAAATTCACGAAGAAAGTCCAAAGTCACCCGGTACGGCGGCGGCGTGGGCGCCCGCTCTCGAAACCTGTTCTGATGCGACAATCTAGGTTGGCCTTCCAAAATAGCTGAAAATGCGACTAGTTATGGAATCGCCGTTTTTCCGCGATGTCGGAGGGAAAGTCCATGCGGCAGCCGATCCGATCGCTTCCCACAAATTCTGATGACCTGATGTCCAAAGACAAAGTCCGTCCTTCACATACAGCGAGTTCTCCGACAATGATCCGGGCGGTTAGATAAGCAGCTCCCATCTTGTTTCGATTGCAGCGACAGCACAGTACAACGAAAACGACAGTTGCTCGGCCGGCGCCGAAGCCTCCTCGTGCGATTGGGAGAAAATCACGAAAACATTCCTCCATCCGTCCGTTCCATTCTTTCATTGATGCGGATTCGGGGGAAACAACACTCAAAAACCATTTCCAGGGGTGAAACCACTACACCTGTCGAGTGGACGCAGTTCTGAAGTTGCCTTGTTACACAACCTTGATTCGCATCACACAGTGCTCAACACTTCCATCTATCTATCTATCTATCCGTAATAACAGGAAAAGCCCGCGAATAGCGACCCACCACGCGATATAACGGAAGAAAAATCGCATTTGCGCACCACCGTTTACAGGTGAATTGAAACGAAATATGAATATGAATGAATGATTATCCCGGAGTCAACTTCGGCGGCCGGCGGCCGGCGGCGGGGGCAGCCACCGGTCTTCCCGAAACCGAAACACTTGTCGAATTTCAAATCCTCGGCTAATTTGTTTACAATGGATTCTCAATGTCTGACAATGAGAATATGTTTCGGGTTGATTGTGAGTGAAGGAATTCAATCGCGGTGCTTTTAAACTCTCCGGGCGAGCTGCCGGCGCGGCGTCTTCCGTTGAAATCATTCCCTTCGAAACAAGCGAGATCGACGAGCGGACAACAGCGGACGGGGCTGATTCACTGTCAACGGCCGTTTTTTAGGTTTCGGTTACAGTTTCTAGGCGGATTCCGAATTCCTAGGCCGAAAACGGATACTTACGGTAAACCAACGTCGAGGACTCAAGGTTCCATCGTTCTCGAAATCGGATACATATCTACGTTTCGAGCATTCTAAGCGATTGCGAGCGGTCGGCGAATCTCCAAGCCCTTATCCCACGAGACTGGAATGTCTTTTGCCCACAAGAATTCTTACATCCGTGGTTTAACGTTCACGATCGTATGACTCACGTCTACGGAGGATGAAGTCACCGTGGACCAATAGCGTTCTCCAAACTTTCGAAGCCAAACCTGAGCGGGCGGCGCAGCGCGGCGCACTGACGACCGTCGGTGAAAAAACTCTGAAGTTTTCTGTTGAAGTTCGTTTCACGTCAACTTTCACAGAAGTTTCGTACACCTTTCGAAGGAACTCCAGAAAGCGAGCTTCTTTCGAATGCTTGCTGGGAAACGAACTTTTCCATGAATGTTGAAAATCACTTCCAAAGAATTTCGCTGCAAGTCGCTCAGGGTAGCACCGAACACTGCACTAACGCAAGCTAACTGAAGTCAGTTGGCAGAGTCGTCCGTTGTCTCGAGAGTCAAAACGTTTCCGATTGTCTCACACAACTAAACATCTCGCGGTTCGGAAGAGAAGAGCGGAAATTCACTAACAGCAATATTTTACAGAGCGTAGTTGTTCTCTGCCCACCAGGACGACCGCAAATTTGAAAACGTTACGCCGACAGTCGGGCCGCCACCATCATCATCATCATCATCATGATCTGCATCTTAGTCCACTAGCTAAGTGAGACAATGAACGAGCGAAAAGCCTCCGTCAACGAGTCGAGAGTGAAAATCCTCCAAACTGAATGAATAATAACATTGATATAATAAAACATCGCCGGTTTCGCTGCTTCGGCAGAGGATGAGCGAATCAAACAACAAGGGGTCGAGGATGAATTCGCCGTTGAAGATGATGATAGAAATGCCGGTGCCGGTGTCGAAGGAATCGCAACAGAGCATTCGGAAACAAACGTCAACGGGTTTCTCCGTTCGTCCGCTAGACTTCGACAAGTCGACTCGACACGAAAGGAGATAGGTAGTCAAGAGACGAAAAGAAACAACGGATGTCGGACGGATTGAGCGACGCGCCGTCGTAACCAAGAGTATCAAATGGCCGATAGTTGACGGAACGGAACAGGATTTGGAAAAGCGAGATTACAAACCAAGAGATACCACGACCAAGAAATTCCATCTGGACTCGGCTAGCGTTGCGGATAAAATTCCGACGAAGAGTTTCTCGAAATTCTTCCCCCCAGGCGAATCAGGCGAATTTCCATGAGCTTCTCGAGTGAGGCACGCCATGCAGGACGCATAGGACGTACGGGTGCTTCAACTCGGTGTCTACTCCGGTCGGAAGCAATCATTCTCCATTTTCTGGATCAGGGATTGCTCTCATCAGACGAGGCGATCGTCATGCACTATTTGCGCAATGGTCATTCTGGCTTCCTTCCTACCTACCTCTCTGATCTGGTATTCATCTGAGAGCACGGTAATAGGACTACTTTACAAATGTTTGCCAGAAGTTGAAAAAAAAACGTCAAACGGCTGCCGCTCGTTCTCCCCGATACGAGCCGCATTGTGCTCCGTCGTCCTCAGCTAATTGGAAGATCGAAAAATCATTCCGATGGTGTGGCACATCACAAGCACCGTCTAAATCCTGTAGTGGAATTTTCTCGTTTTTCGTTCGGTATCAATCAGCTAGAACAGAGCAGCGGTGGTCGCTGTTGCGGCTCTTCGCTAGCGCTGGAATATCCCACGGTTCATTGCATCCAGCCAAGTCAGCATCATAGAAGGAGAGAATGCTCGAGCTAATCCGGTGTTCGCTATTTACTTTATTTGGTCCGAAATGAGGGAACCAAACTGAGCCCGTTTCTGTCACTGGAAATTCCTGTAACAACCCAACGTACTAGCCCAACCAACGAACTAGCCCGCGGAGATTTTCTGTTACGCCAAACTAAATCAAACCTTTCAACGATCGCTTACAGCGTGAGCAACAAAGAATTTGAATGACGTAGATAAAAAAAAACGTAGGATCTGGGCTTGAGCTGTGTTTTCCGTCTCGCAGGTAGTCGAGCGAGCAAAATCAAATCAACCACGAAAGCGAATGGAAAAGCAACTAGCTGATCTTGGTCTGGTGGCAGACGTGAGATTCCAAGGGATTCCTCTACATTCATGCATAGGCAGTAACACTCTTGCAAAATGATGTAATCGCGCTTGCGACGACCACTAAGGTCGCCTCCATACGAATGCGACGATGCATAACGATGCGCGGCTTTACCCTCGGGGAGTCCACTTGAATGCAGAAGCGAGGAAGTGTTGGAAGGTGGTTGAAATCTTTCGACTCCTCTGACCATACCATTTCAGGGGAGGGGGAGTTGGGGGTTTGAGGGGGCGCGCGCGGGAACGCTCTCACGCATTTGCCGCTCACTCAGAGCACTTTGCACGTTGCTCGCAGAGCTCATTTCGCATGGGTTTCGATCAGCGCACTTTGATCGGGCGGACAAACTCACATCCAAACACAGAACTCACCAGCTCTTAAAGACAATCCAGTTTCGAATGTTTGGGTTCTCCATGCATGCTTGACTGATAACTATCCGAGCTCCGTTAACGAAATTCCAGTCGAGTGTGACGAGCACCACATGAACCAACACTGAAGGCACACATTCCAGAACAGAGGCACAAAACGAACACGGCGATAGTTTCGGTTAGCGTTTGCACACACTATGATCGAGTCGAGCGGAATTCTCTTCGCTCTCTTTTCTCGGTGGAGCGAGTGGTGTCCTGTCCCGTGGAACAACCGGTGCTGGTCACTTATCCGCGGGGATCGCCGCACCGGCTCTTGGAGAGCTGGATCCGGGGATTTTGTCTACAACGGCAGCGTCTACAACTAGCGAATCGGACGAGATCCGTCCGTTGTTCTTTTTTCTATCAATCTGGTATATCCTATCCACAACAGCAGAGCGGGCTTTCTGGACGTCTGCTTCATCGACTTTCCGCTTCTCTTTCCACGCAGCGGAGAAAGGGTCTGTCGCTGACGCCACTCAGCCACCCAACCGAACCGAGCGGACTGTGAGCGAACCGCCGTCTTAAAAGATCGAATCCGCTGCTTGCTATAGCCCGCCGCCACCACCCGCCTTCCTCGTCGTCTGTCGTTCCAGCAACACTGACACTGCTGGTCCGGTATTGCGGCAGAATAACGGATCCTTGGATTTGGGTCCAAGTCCTTTGGATTTCGTCTCCGCGACATCCATGTCGAAGGCGATTTTCTCTTTGGACCGACCGACCGACAGACCGTCCGCCCGCCCGCATGTTGCCCGACGACCCATCCTCGGTCGATTCAGCTTTCAGTGGGCTCCAAACCGCTGAGGAGGATCCCCTCTCAATCATAGAGTATTTCTTTGAAACTCTCGGCTTGATCGGCTGGCCGGCCGCTCCGTTCCCAGGCCTCGTTCTCAGCCGAAATGAAAAAAGCCACGCGAAAGCCTCACTCGGAAGAAGATCAGAACCATATTGAACGGAAGAGTTTCGCAAACTTCATTTCAAGCCTTGCCCGCAGTTGTTGCGATGCACGATGGTGTCGTGACGCGGAATATAGAAGTATCAGCGGTTCGAGCTCGAGCACCGAGTTCGAGGAGTCCGCGCAAAGAACCGTCAAGCGTCCCTCAACTCGCGGTTTGCGTCGGCCGACCTCAAGGAAGATCACAAGAAGATTCGTGATCCTCACTCAGTCCAAGAGAGAGATAGATAGAGAGAGTGACGAACAGCCCGGCTGGAGGAGTGCGTTCTCACTTTGCTGTACGCGTTGTTTTGATGATGATTGTTATAACGCCGTAGTTTAAGTTGGTAATTACAGTCAGAAGCGATACTCGCCCAGAAATAAGATTCATGGTGTAATAATTCCCTGTGCCAATAATGTTTGGACAGAAGTGAGCGATGACATCGGAGAACGTACATCATAGAACTACTTCTCCTAAAAACAGATCAGAGATGCACGATTCCGATATGAAGTTCCTTGAAACAATCGATTCAGAGCTGCAATTAACGTGCTGTGATCAATCCGACCGGGAACCAAACTACTTCAGAGTCTCGCACATGAAGAACTCCATCGAGATTCTCGATGTAGTCATGTAGGAAGTAGGTAGTAGGCAGTAGATGTAGGCAGTGAATTTTTCGCGGATCGGGATTTCTCGAATATTTCGCGGCATATCCGATCACGGTCACGTGGCCGATCCCCATAGACCATAGAGTTTTTATGGAACCTCAAAACCCCGCGAACTCCACCAATTCCCTCCGCGACATCTTCAGAGCCCCATCAATGAGGACAAGGCACATCTCAGCCCAGGGTTAATGGAAGACGGGGGAGAACCAGAAACAACTAGAACAATTCGGTAATTTGGTTCGATACCCGGCTTCGACAGTCCATTACGATCGTTCGCCAATCATGGTTGTGTCCAGGTGCGCGAGATTTGACGATGCGTTTAGCGACGACGAGCGCCCGCTTTATTTTGGTCACGTTTTTGGCAAGATCACACGACCGAACTTTGTTTTGGAAGGAAACTCCTACGATTCACAGCTTTTCAAATCCCTTGTTACGTAAACTGAGATGAAAAAGAATGAACGGGCGGCTCAACACGTAAGTGAGACATGATTGTTCGTTTTCCGCGCTCGATCCGGCTTTTGAATGAGTTTGACATGTTTTGAAATCCCTAGTCAGCTCGCGGACGTGCTCGGCGAACACAATGACTCGGTTTACATTTGTTTTCTGTAAGTGAAGAGATTATGCGGGGCCTTTATCGTAAATTCAAGCGAGAATTTCGTTTGAGTACCCACAATGGAGGGGCGCCAACGAGTGAGCGTTCGTCACAACATGACCGGCGACTTTATCGATGATTTCAGCATCCTTTTGTAAGAAGGGATTTAATTTCAAGTTGAGATTCATCCGAATCAGTTTCAGTGAACAGCTCCATGGTCACCCAGAACCGCAAGCCAAGTTGCGGAAGTTCGGAAGCACTTTTGTTTCGTTTTTTGGATCACTTATGGTCGAATCGTCGAAATCGAACAATGCGGACGCAAACGCTCGAAGCACCCTTCACAAACTTCTCAGGCTCTTAACGGAGCTTCTGAAGCCCAGATCGCGAAATTTAGGAACTCCCAGAAGCGGCAGCCGTAGAACAAAACGAGCGGATCTGGTAAAACGAACATTAGCAGAGATTTCGTTCTTGTCAGCATCAGCAGCTCGTTCACTCTGTTTCGCGGACCATTCTTCTCCAAAGAGCCCGTCTTGATTTCTTTTAAATTACCTCTCACACAAAAAATATCAAATTTCGCCCGAAAACAGCCCTGGCTGAAAACTTGGCTCCAATCCACGGCAAATATTACCGCGAGTTTATCCTCAGCTAGCAGGTGGTAAATAATTAATCGCTCTGGTCAATGTTTCTGCCGCGTGCCGCGAAAATTCGCCACTGGTCCAGAGCCAAGAAACTGAGGAAGGCGCACCCTCCGTTGTCGTGCGAAGTTTCCGAACGTTGTCGCGAGAAGCGACGGGCGACACAACGGGTCACTCAAAAGTGTAGAGAGCGTTGAAACACATTTCCGAAAGCATTTCGAAACACATTTCCGGAAGTATTTCGACACATAGATCGATATTCCGAAATAGATGCAGAGCTTTTCGACGGCGACTCCTACTCTCCGATGGACCGACCCACCTACACCAACCACGGAAGGTTTCACTCACCTCAGCATGGAGCCTGTCGTACTCCCACACAAGAACAATGCGTTCACATAGTCGGGTTCCGAGCATACGCTGGCTTCGTAACCAGAATCTTTCGTCAATTTTCTCTGAGGGTTCGTTTGGGTTTTTCGCAAATGGCTTCCGCCGTTTTGGCCATCATCGAGATCGTGAGTCGATCGTTGCGGGCTAGAAGAATGAGAGGAAAAACAAGATTTTCACTTTAGAAAGTGAATCGAGCTCGCACAAGCCGTCAATGAGATTCGACGGAAGCTAGTTCGGAGAAAAAACAGTTCAAATGTACGTCGAGTATATGCTCACGAGAGAGTGCAGTTGGTACTCACAATCGCTGTTTTCTGACCGCATCCGATTCGGCTGAGTTGTTGTCTTGGAAGTCCAAACCGTACTCCAAATCTTGGCTGCAAGTACCGAAAAATTCATCAAATTATTCAAAAGAATTAGCATCGGGAAGGTGGGAAGCGTCAAACACCGAAAGGTATCACCAGCAATGACGGGTCAAATGATGTCCCCTGAATTCTGAGTTTCTTTTCATGACGAAGCTTCGAATTCTGAGAGAGTTCTCAATGTAAATAAAATTGTGACCCCGTTGTCCCGATGAAAGCATTCAGAACCATTGTGATGGGGGCGCAATTCATTGCTGGACAATTATTTCCAAGCTCCGTGATGATTGGGAAACAGTTTTTGACCGTGGCGGGTGTCAAGTCGTAAGAGAGGTAACGGTGACGGAGCGAACAGTGCGAATCATTTCTTCATAATGATGGTGATGATAAAATGATCCAGATGAACGTCGCTCACCTGACTTTGTCGATGCACAGGATTGTTCTCGTCTCTTCTTGAACAGCGAGAGGAGGTGTTTTATTGAACGCGGGTTCGGCCGCGCTGAGCATGTGATCGCCCGGTCGTGACTTTGAAGAATGCCTGCGTATAACTTGCTTCGACGCCTCGGACACTGCAAGGAGAAAACGTTCGTGAGCTTCAAGGGGACGGAATCGATTCAGATAGGTCAGGAAATCGGGACTCGCCGCTCTGATTGATTTCGGATTCATCTTTGTCTTTTGTCGCATTACCTGAGAGGAACGCTGAACTTTGAGCTTTGCGTGTCCGGGAAAGATCCCGATGGCTTCCCCATTCTCTTCGAAGAACTTCGTCTCCCCCCAGACCCTTCCGTCCTTTGGGAAGATCATCGATAAGAACCTGGAAAAGACGACAGCGTTGATATATATATATATATATAGAAGCTTTGCGTAGACTTCCCGTAGTGTTTAATTCGGGCGTTCGGGGAGCAGATCTTCTAAAGAAAAGCTAGTAAGTTCAGGAGAATGTGACGATTGGACTTGGACAACCATCGAGGTCAGTCTGGGAGACCGGAGAGATAACGAACAAGACAGGATACATCGAGCTGTTCACGGTCTGAAGAGTCGCATGCACGAGTTTTCGCCGAGATCAACTGATCCCGAACAGCGCGCCGCATGTTTAGATGCACGCCACAAGCCGCTCTGAAGTTATTCCTTTTCCTGCCGCTGACGATTCTCATCAAGTTTCACGCTTGACGCAAGCTCAACTTGAGCTGCTCATGCGACGCGACATGGAGCAAACTCCTTCGTTCAGTGACTCGACTTCGACGGTCGAATCGGTTCAGAGTCGGGAAAAAGCCCGGGCTCAGATTAGCTGATTTCCAACTTCGGATTTTCTTCTGTCGTCGGATTCGGTCGTCTTCGTACACATTAGACAGGAATGCGTGTCAGGATCGGGAACGTGATATGCAATCGGATCGATCCGAATATAATTGTTTTTATTGATGAACCAATACCCGCAGTGATAGTAGCAACAATAAACAAGGAAAGAAAAGCAGAAGATAAGAAGTCTCCCCTTATCGCTCGCTCGCTCGCTCGGTTGTCTCGGGCTCCGAAGAATCCGAGCGCGGCGAACCATATGTGCGTGAGTAAGTGAACGAGTGTGTGCGTGCGTGCGTGCGTGCGCGCGCGTTAGTTTTGATACTCACGGAAACGGACGTCGACTGTGCGTGCTTGTGCCGATGACGGAGGCTCTGTCTAAGAGAGTTGGCTCGCGACCATAGCGACGACGTTGATGCGCTTTGCTCTTTTTCACCACGATCCTTTTCTTTTTCCGACCTGAAACACAAAATACAACGAATCGGTTAAAACATCGACTCTGCTGACCATAACGATCTCCGCCATCAAGACACTGTAAAACCCTCTGGTCGCAGTCGAAGCGCAGTGATCATTGTATGTGCGTCGGTATTTGAACACTGAGCACTCGACAGAAAAGCATTCAACGGCGTATTGTGTAGCAAAATGTAGCGACTGTCGACCGCAACCGACATCTTGACACGGTGTCCGCCAAGGGCTGCGTCAATTTATCGTCGTGCGCTTTGATTGGAATCGCTTCTTCTTCTTCTGCTTTGAAATGCACTTGAACCCAGCGCTTTGACGTGAGATTTCTCTGTGCTACATGAAGTCGAATTCACCAGCCGGAGCGCGTGTGCTTGCGTGCGGTTGCAACTCTTGGGCGTCTTTTCGTATCCACCCACCAAAGTATCTATCTATCTATCTGGTTCTGCTACTCTTATTCTTTTCTGCCAGCGGCTGGCACCGCAGTTCAAGAGATGGTGTTCCGTAAGCTTATCCTCTTTTTCTTTTACTTCTTCTTCTTCGTCTTCTGGCGTTTAACGTGAAGAAGTAAAACGTTTATAAGCTCCGAAAGCAGACATTTTTCTGGTTCGCTCCTTCTCCTCGGATCCCTGGCGTTTCTTTAGACGTTTGCTCGCTCGGTCAACCGACAGACGTTCCCGGAGCGGATGGGCTGTTGGTGCTTGCAGGAATTCTCTTTTTGAATTTCTGCGACAGAAATAGCCTCCCCATCCATCCATCCGTCCGTCCGTCTAGTTTGACCGTCCTGCCGCCCGTCTTTGTGAATAACTGAATGACGGACTGACCGACCGACCGGCATGCCAGTTGATCAGCAACCTAGCGGACGTCGGATTGCCAGCTGACTTCTCGCGTGAACCCGAAGTCAAATAGACAGCTGGTCTGCACCACAACATTCAACAGCTCTAACTCGGCTTGATCCCGAGGTGTCAAACACAGCTCCGGGAACACGATTCGCAAACCTCGCCGCGAGTCTCAAGTCATAGGCTCTAGAGTCGGCAAGGTCGAAGTTGCGGGAAAATCGCAAACGTTATTGCGTGAGATAGGAAGTTTTCGCTCTCGACAAGAATTTCCATCGTGGGACATTTTCCCCGGTCTTCTGACTATGCCTCCGTCGCGTCGGTCTGACGGAAATATGCCGCGAATTTCTGGCCGAATGTCCGCAGAACAAAGGGCTGGTGGACGGTGTCAACAGGAATGCGGCGTCTGCGCCGCCGGCGCCGACATTTCCGTGACGACATTGTTACATTTCTTCGCTGCGTTATATTTTGTTACTCGTCTCAAACATATGAATCGGCACCTCCGCTTCCGTCATGCGACGAACGGAGTCTCGTCGAGTCTCCTCTCGAAAGAGGACTTTTGAGAAAACGAATGCGATGATGGTCGCGGACCCATCGCGGACCAATCAATTGTAGAAAAGCAGAAAAAGAGGTCGAACCGTTGCTTCGGGACACCGATCGATCGATCGATCGATCGGTGCTTCGATAGATCTGATAAGTTTCCATAGAGGTTCACGGTACGGCTCTTGGCGGAATGAGCAAACCGTCGACCTTTGCTCAGGTCCACCATATTGATCCCGACGGTGGAATCGTTTGCCACGACGCTGGAATGTGGAGATGACAGCGTCGCCGTCGGTCGTCGGTCTGGTCGCCGCGCCGCCGTACGAAACAAAGGAGAAAAATAAAGGACGAGATGATCCCTGCCAGTTGTCGGCTTTGGTTAATCGTGCCCAATACATTCTACCCCGGACTCCTCTCGTTCGAAAGTCATTTCACTTTCCAGCACATCAACAGAATTTGCTGTTGTGACGTTGACGTATCTGGTTGAGAGCAGGGAACCCGAGGAAATCGGGAGATCAGAAGAATTCTCATTTTCGGAAAGAGAAAAACTGCTCATTGTGATACAGGGACAGCAGCAGCAGCAGCAGCAACAACAACAACCTGCTACGGCTGAGCCATTTATGACGAGGGAATTGTGTGTGGACTCTTTTTTCCTTGCTTTCCGTCGTTCTCGACGAGCGTTAAGTGTTTCGTCCCTTGGCAAAGGCTCGAGTCGTGGTGGCGGAGCTCTGTGGGAGACTCACTCACTCAGACACACACACGCACACACACAAGGAATGACCACAAGAGCAGACCTCACTAACAGCGGCACGATCACCAATAGATGCTGTGAGATTCGCCTGTGTGTATTTTTCTGTCCTTTTTTTCTTCTCCGTTTCCTTTGAAGAGTTCATTTTCCTCGCCTCGCTGTCCAAGAGTTGCTCGGCTCTGGTTGGTCGGCCACTCGGCTGCCCGGTCTGGTCACGGGCTGGCTGGCTGGCTGGCTGGTTGGTTGGTAGCCGATAGAAAAGATTTGAAAAGAGAGACTCCTGAGGAGTAACGTTCGCGTCGTTCTGAAAAATCGCTGCCTGCAGTCGGAACCTGTCGCTTGTCTAATCTGCGGCGACCATCGTCAAGAGGAATCGGGGCCCGGCCTTTTCAGCTGTGGCAATTCTGCTTGAAGATCGCAATAAAAAAAATCTTCTACAGAAGTAAACAACGCTCGACCTCTAAATGACTACCCCTCTTCTTCTTCTCGATCTTTCAGGTCAACGACGAATCTAACCCTCGTGCACACATGTTCCGCTCGCTGGCGAGAGCTCCTGATGTTTTCTACTGACAGTGATCGTAGCGGCTTATCAAGTGCAGTTTACAGAGGGTCGTCAAGCGCTGCGTTTCGAGAGATCGGCCATAACTTAACCTCAATCTGCGTCAGTCTCGCAAACTTGAGTCAACGTGGGCTTTCGAATTGTGAGAGCTTCCGAACTAGACTCGAGGAATTCTACATTGACTGGACATCCGAGTCGGCTTTGAAGGAACGCGTGCCATCCCGATGAAGTCTTTCCAGAAGGACGACGACGACGACGGCGCAACAGTCGAAGTTTCCGACCCGGAATCCATTCGCTCGACAATGCATTCCTTGCGAACCAGGCGTACAGTACACCGGACGGGTGAGTCGCGAGCCCATTCCCCAAGCATTGAGCTGATGAACACCGACAAGAAGCCAGCAGGTACTCTATGATCGCAGCACCGAAATTCTGGCACCAGAAACCAGGGTCCGCCGAGCGTTTGTAATCCGTACGCTGTAAGTGGGTGATGTACGCGGGTTCACGACAGCTCATCCATCGAACGATGGTGACTAGGTGTGCGTTTGGGTGCGAGTGTCCGTTCATATGTATGCAGAAGCTTTTGTTCTCGAAGAAGGCCTTGCGTGTGGCGTTGTTGACCCAGTGGTCTAGTATTGGAACTGCTCACTGCCGTAGCTGGTTGCGCTTGCGGATGCTGTTGATGCCGTTGCTGATGCTTCGACCTCGGACCCAATGGCCAATCTGCCGCTGCAGCCGCCGCTCCTGCTTCTTGTACTGCTGTTGCTGTCGCGGCTGCCGATGCTCGAATTGACCACCGACAGCACTGTTACCCGGACTTCTTATCGACACTATCTGCTCGTTCTGTGGTTCGCGATAGATAGATAGGTAGATAGATGAACTGACTGACTGACGGACGGACGGACAGATGGACGAATAGACGGCGATACAGACGGACGCATGGCTAGATAGAGAAATCAGCTGGCTGACTGACTGACTGACTGACTGGCGGCTTGTCTGACTGACAGACAGAATCTCACAAAAAGAGGAGATCCGATCAAGAAAAAATCCTACTTTCTTTCTCGGCGCACCGTCAACTTTCGTTCGTCCATCAGTCGGCCGCGAGAACTCGCAATGGCCATTCCAGAGGGCGACGCCGGTTTCCGTATTGTTTAGCTGATGTTGTCTGGGGCGGCTGTTGCCGTCGTCGTCGCCGTTGGGCTTGTCGCCGCGCGTTGCAGCTGCGGCCGAACAACATCGTCTCCCACCAGCTATTGTTTCAGACTTGCTGACCAAATGAAAGTGTGCACAGTTTCTACCTTGTCACGTGATTTTATTCTTGGCTAGTGCCCGACGATGTTCCGCAAACTTCGCCGACAACAAAACGCTCTTTTCCATCCGAACACTGTGGGGCATGGTATGCTGTTCCACGAGAGTCAAATCTGGACTTTTGAAAGTTGGAAGTACTCGCCCCAAGATGGATCTTTCAAAATCTCTCCGAGTCGAAGACTGTTTCCAATCCCGGTTACCTTTAGCTCAGACAATGGCGAATGACTTCAAATGAAAACACTTTGCCGCCGGGGACAGCGACAATTGCCTCCGCGGCTTTCCTACCTGCGACGTCTCACGCCCTGACAGTCTAAGTGAAATCTTCGATACCCAGTCGTTCGGTCGGTCGGTCGGTTGTTCGTTCGGTCAGTCAGTCAGTCAGTGGTTCGGCGGACGACAATCCGATCCGGAGCCAAGTTTCCAGCTCCATAAGCGGTCACCGTTGTGATCGCATTCAGCGTTAACGACAACCGAGCAGTCAGAGACAACTGCATCTCCACCCCGTTGCTTCGCCGCTTTGCTGTGGGCCGACCTGACGGACGAACGGACAGACAGACGAACGCATGGACGGTCGGTCGGTCGGTCTGTCATTCGGCTTTTCGGTCGATCTGTCTTTCGGTCTGTAGCAACTGTCCAACCACCTACCAACTGACTGACTGACCGACCGACCGACCGACTCACTGACTGAGTGTCGGTTTACCAGTTTGTCTGTCGCTCGTTTCACTAGACAGCGACAACAACAACAACAGCGTAGCTGTCGTCGACGACGACATCAAGCACGGTCCGAGAAAGCGGCGGATGGACGGACACAACAAGGGAAAGCCCTTTTGTTTATCGCCCGTTCATCTGCTGCATACTGAGAGCGTGAGAAAGGAACCGTTGATGCCGTTGCCGCGACGCCTGCGATTTCGGCGCAAAACAAGCAACGTCTCGAGGAAAGACTCAAGTGTCTTTCTTTCACTCATTGCAACAAGCTGAAAGGAGCGAATGAGCAAATCGAGGCTGAAGAACGGATTTCCGCCGCGAAATCCCCATTTCCGCGGTCAGCGTTTTTCTCTTTCTCGATGGGTCGAGCTGTTCTCAGTCAGTACGGGAAAAACGGCCGTCGGCTCAGGATACCGATAGAGGCACCGTCGTTAAAAATGGGGAATATCGAATCGAAAATTCTGTGCGCGTCGGCTTCTTCCCGTGAGAAACGAAGACAACGCTGTTCCCGCTACATTTTTATGGTCGTAATTTCAAAAGTGAATTCTGTGTCCCTTCCTTTCCCGTCTATCCATCTGCAGCTGGTTCTATGGCGTTGGACTAAGGGTTCCCCAGAATCACGATCAGATCGAAATTCGGACTCGATGAGTTCATACAGCGTTCACATGAGGCCTGTTCATCGATTTCAGAGAGCAGATCGATTGGTCGATCAGAGGCCGAGATTCCGGAGGCTAGTGTCATATAAGGCTTTCCGCCTGTTAGAACAAAACTTCCACTCGGACCTGGCTCAGTGGTCGCGCTTCCCCTTCAACCGGAGTCGACGTACTGCTTGACATGTCAAAATCAAAGCGAGCACATCTGTGATTGCACATTGGCGAGAGCGCAGTGATTGCATACGGGAAGAACGCGCGAGTCCGACAACACCCAGAACTCATACGGCACCGCCTTCTGACCGCCCGTTTGACTGACTGACTGACTGAGATCCACGGCACCCACACCTGCTGCTCGGCGTGCTGGTTGCTGGTTTGGTGGCAGCTCGGGCTCGCTGAATCCAGCTGATCCGACCACGAGCAGCACCATCAGTCCGCGCAGACATATCTTGGAAGAACACGAACGCCGACGCACAGGGGAAGCGAACAAAAAAATTTAAATCCAACGAGCACAGATACAGAGACGAAAGGAGAAAAATGAAACAATGCAGGGCGCTGTCGAAGACCAGCCCGATCGTCGTCGTTGCCGTTACCGTACCGTCGTCGTGCTCGTCATGATCGGGACGTTTTGGACGTTTAGTGGTGAGGCGTTTCAAAGCGCGCACGGGCACACGTTAACCATGTACTATGTACAAGCACTGTGTGAAGCCTTTCTTTTTTGTACGAAACGGAAGAAAATCCCGAGCGAAACCGTTGCCCTTCTCATTAAGATCTCATTCAAGTCCAAGTTTGATAACGTTTGAAGCGAGTCGACTCCATTCATTCGGGCATTCATTCTTCATTCTTGCGGTCCGCCTCGACCGCCACAGCCACCTCCTATCTATTCCACGTTGCCACTAAAGGTATTTCGAAAGGAATTGAAAAGTGCGCCGCATACCGATAATCCCTCGCCTTCGTCTCATGATCACGAATAAATGAGCTGCAAAAGCAGCTCTGGAGTCCCGGCGGAGGTGAGCTCGGTTGTTTGAGTACAATGACTGCGAAGACCCTTCAGTGTTTCCTGTTTTCGGCTTCATTGTGAAAGTTCCTTTTGGTCGAATTGGGACGGTGGGGAGCATGGAGAATTTGGCGGAGCCGTTTCGATTCCAAGATCTTTCCAACCTCGTTCAGAATTCCACCGAATATTCTTCAGCCCTTGGTTCTTTGGCTTGTTATCGTTGATCGCTCCATACGTTGTTCCAATCTTGTGTTCGCAGTATACGGTGCGGTGCTGCCACGGCCTCGTTGTCTCGCGGTCGCTCGCACCTTCGTTGAGCCAGTAAGCCAGCTGTTTGCGCAGAAGCCACGAGAACATGGATCAGGAAAAATCCTCAAATTAGCAGTCGCCCGAACATGAGAAACGGCCGTCGGCTTCTTGCCCGGAGAAGTGCCTCCATCAATCGCGGAATCTTCGTGAAACACGACCACGTCTAGCAGGAACAAAAGTCCCGCCAGTCCCTCTTGAAGGCATTCCCCGAGATACGGGATGGACATCGAGGTTCTCTGCTCCCACAGCGGTGATACTGTTCGACTATTCCATGTTTCTCTTTTTCCAATCGATTGCAGCTTCTCACTCCGAGCACGCCGCGCCGTGCGGCGAATTCACCACGCACAATTGTGAAACCACCAATCATGTTTCTGCGGTGATTTTTCAATCAAGTTTTCCCAGGGGTGAATCGCGATAAACTCTCGGTTGCGGGTTTGCTGCCGCCAACGTTGATAAAAATTGATTCTGTTATCGCGTTTTTTTAGGAAAGCGAACTTTCGCTCGCTTCTTCCATCTGTGGAAATCCTTCAAGGAACAACTAGTGCCTTGAATCGATGGTGTCTTCCAGGGCCCGACCGATATACTGATGCGTTCCAGTCGCGTTCCAGATGTTAGCCTTTCCAGCTCCACGGAAGGAAGGCTCGCAAATTTCCGTTTCGCGCGGTAAATCTTATCAACGATTGTGGGATCTGGCATTAGATTTGTCCTCCGTCTTCGGATTGTACACTCAATCCCTCTTTCGTAAGGCCTCTCGATGCAATTTTCGAATTTGAGACAAACAACTTGGGAATAGGTTGCAATGGCGGGAGCATATTACACACAAGATCACTCGTTCCCGTAGGCATGCATTCGGTTTTTTGAATGGAAGACCGAACGAAAATTTCTCGGGAGGTTAACGCGCTGTGCAATCATAACTCGTGGGAATAAATTGTCACACACTTGAAGTCGCGCGCTATGGGCCGCAATTAAGTTTCAACTCAGGTGTCCACAAGATGCCGACAACGCTGTCGAGATCTTTTACCCGATGCCACGCTGGTATGCGATGCTACCACGCTCGACCAGATAATGAATTGAGATGTCTCTCTCAATTTTCCGTTGAGAAAGCCCATAATTTACCTCTGTCTATGAGCCTGAGAAGAGAACGGTGGCATCCAAGATTATTTTTAGAAAGGCCTCCTACCGGTCCACATTTACAACGCAGCGCATCGTGCGCTACGAGCATTCCGACCAAAGGTTCGAATTTGATGGACATCGTGAAGGATCGTCCGGCGTCTGGAATGAAACCTCTCCGAAGAGCTCGGGCCTCCTTCAGAAGGTTGCAAAGGCGCAGCAAAGGTTATCAGCAGCACGAGAGGAACACCGACTCCCGGGCGTGGACTTGATTTTGCCTTTCCCGTCCCGAATCTCGAGGCACCATGGAGAGGACAATCTTTCGGGTGTCAGCGCACGAATCGACATGTCAGCTATTGCCAAAATGGGGCTCCGTCAATTCCCGCGTGAACGATCCTTCCCCACGAAGGTAGGGCGAGGTATTTGGCCAAGCGGTCAGCCGGAGGGCCAGTTAACCGGCCAACTAGCACTCTGGCAAGGGCCTCCTAATTTTGCTGTGGGTGGTGCTCATAGTCAACCGGCCATCCGAGGAGTATGATTCGATCAGCTGTTTTTTGTTTTCATGTTCTGTGGTGGCACACCGATTCGTTCGTCGTTTCCCTCCCTGAATCAAACAACGCATAACTGCCTGAATGTATGTGTGAAAAGAGATTCGCGTGGTACGGACCTTTTTCGATCGTCTTCCATAGGACAAGCACACGAGAAAGCACGAAGTATTCCTGAGTCACGGAGTATGGAAACGCAGTTCGCAGCGTTGGCGCTCTTACGATCGCCGCGACAGTCGTCAGCAATAATAACATCGACAACAGCGGCGACAGCCAGCCACATCATCCACAGCCGCAAACGTACGAGTCCGACGAAAAATCAGCGACAAACACCTGGTGCTCTTGAAGAACACGTCAGAATGTTGAATCTTTCTTCCGTCGATTGCTGCGGCAAGAGCATGTGGCAGAATTCTGCTGTGACTGAGAACCCCCAGACTTTTCCCTCGAATATCGGGAGTTATTTTTTCGAAACAACTTCGCGAAGTATCGTACCCGATTGCCGATCATTCCGACTGGAATCATAGCTTCGCATCGTCGCGCAACTCGACGGCCCGGCCCCACTCAGGTACTCGGTCGACAATCTACAGAATTATAAATGGCTGTTGGCCATCCTCGAGGGAAGTTTATGAGTTGGTAATTTAATGCCCCTAATGGCGACAACCCCTCGAGTGCTCACAGCTGGACGTCCGAATTCTCGGGCCTGAGGTATTCCCGGCGGTGCTTCTGCCGGCAGGTTCTCGATAGGATCGTCTCAATCGTGAACCAGCTGTTGTTGATTATGGACGAGAAATCGGCTGCGTGGCCAGAATGAGCGATGTGAACGTTTTTTTCTTTCTTTCTTTCTTACGTCAAAACCGATGAATCGACCAGAAAGCTTTGTGCTTCATGAATGAGCCGCATTTCTGACTGAGGAGTCCCGCTTCCCTGAGCTTTGCTATACGCACTTCGAACTTTCAGAAACATTCGCCTCCATCGATTTGTATTGTGCTCACATGCGTGAACCGCGAACAAATCAGAATACTTGAAGCTGGTTTTCTGCTCTTCTTCTCGACATGCGGCATCTTTTGAACCCCGTACAGTAAACTTTTTATTCTGAACTTCTGAATTTCGGGTTAACCCTAGAACCCCTTCGCGTCTTCCGCTTCCAAGAACCAAACCCTGACCATTAGGACCGTTAGCCATCGCATCGGAGAGGCTGGTCACCACTGTACATCGAAGGTTCGGCTGAATCCGATAGTTCTAGGCTCGAGCTTCGCGGTAATCAAGCCCGACGGGCACCCAAGCGTAAACGCCCTGCGGTGCCGGGGTCCGCTGTGGTCGAGTGTATTATGGACTCTACGGAGATGCGTTCAACCGGAATTGAGACGAACCTCCTGAAAACCGGTGTTGCTCTGTCAATCTGTTTCCACGGTTTGACTTGTTGATGTTGTTGCCGCCTATCTGTCAGAAGTCAGTCTGTCTTCTGCTTGGCAGGCAGCCGGACAGACAGTCTGACTGACTGGCGGTGCGCTTTCGTCGTCCAGCTTACTTCTTTGGTTGGATGGTTGCTTGGCTGGCTTGCTGGCTGGCTGGCTGGCAGGTTGGTTCACGACTTAAACCAATTCCAGTTAAATCTGGGTGGCCAGTCGCTCTTTCGCCGACTTTCTCGCTCTGCCCATGTATCCGAGCAGCTGGAGCCGGCAAAGCAAAGATCAGCAATTTTTCACACGGCGACGATGAAAACGAAGGGAAAAAAATGATTAAGAAGAGGAAAAGATGGACAACACAGAGAAGAAAAGAGGGTGTGTGTATGTGTGTGTGTGTGTGCTCGTATCTGTGCTTGCTTGCTTGCTTCCAATGCTCGTCGTCATCGTCGTCGGCCGGCACGACCAACAGCAGTACCGCAAGCAACCGATCCAGAACAGATCTACCGGTCAGAACGACCAAATCGGCAACACCGGCTATGGCAACAACGGCACCGTCCGAGCTAGCAACGGATATACATAACGGTTAATTACGTATTCCAGTCGGCAAAGCAAATCCATAAGCGCTCTTCTCCGTCTTGTCCTGGTCCATTTCGTCCGGAGCGTGAGTGTGCTTGCGCGTCTGAGCGGTGAAGCCCTCCTCTAACGAAGGGTCGTCGAGCCTTCACAATAATGTCGTTCCGAACGAGCTGAACGATGGCAGGCACAACAAACTGCGAATTGCATGAATGCAACGATTTCGGAGGACTGTCGGAGCCGCCGACCTCAGAAACCAAAGAAAATATTGTAGACGTCGATTCAGCGGAAACTTCAGCATGGGTCACACATTCACCGGCCATAGCAACAAACTCACAAGCTACAGCTACCGCATGACCGGCAACGGGAGTTCGCTCCGAAAGTCTACTTCAGTTTCGAAGCTTCCGCAACAGATCCTAAAAGGCTCGTTGTTATTAAAAATGAGACTGAAGATAATTTCTTTGGATTTTGATGATCGCTTGCGTTTATGCTCTCGTTTTGTTGGCGTTTTTCAGCACTAATGCTCGACTGCGTTCAATGCAGCTTCCAAAAGTCGTTGATGCTCCCAGCCGTTGCGACGGACTTCGCGATCCGGCGCCGCCGTCGGTAGTGCGTTTGCCTGACGTTGATGTCGGTGTTTGTGTGTAAGCGTATGTGCGTGTGTGTGTCTTGACCTCAGGACGCTCCAGAATTCGTAGCCACCAGCGACCGGCCATCGAGCCATCGACAAACAATGACGCCCAATTATATTGTCAATTATTTCTTTTGTTGTTGCGCTCGTTGCTTATTGTTGTTGTTGTTGCCGCCGCGGTTGTTGTTTCGCTTGCTCGGTCGACGTATAAGCATTAAGTGATTTTTAACGGTGAGCAAACTCTTCTAACGACGATTCGCTTGTTCCCCTTCTCCGGTCAATTCATTATTATCCTCATCATTATCGTTATCGTTATTCATCACTACCTCATCATTGTCCATCACTGAAGCGCTCATGAGCTGAAAAAAATTGCGCTCTTCCAAATCTTCAGCGTTCAGCGTCAGAAAAACGCGTGGTATGCGCTAGAAACTGGCGTTCGACATAATCGCGGCTTTCCTCGAACATTTAAGTAGGCGAACGAACTAACTCTGAAGCGACAAGCTATAATCTGGAAGCGAGGGTACCGGATTCGGGGGCGGGCGAAAGCAGGGGAGGGATCTAGATCGGAAGGTGGTTTCTGTGGACTGATGAACTTCGTGGAGACCTCTCTGATCGCCTTCGATTAGGTTCGCTGGAATTCAGCACGCAAGCGACAGCGGATCGACCGAAAATCACTCAACCAAATCTATAAATGGTCACTCGCATCAGAGAAGAGAATTTCCCCATCTTGGTGTTTCGGCCCCGATTCACAGTTGCGTCGATTTTTCTCTGGCTTCGAATTGAAAAATGCTTCCATCTCCGGCAGCCCGCTGGGGCTGACTTCAAAATTTTCAGACAGCACTCGATGTCAGCTGTGAGTGAATGAGTGCTGGGTAAACTTCGAAGTGTTTAGAATTTTGATCGAGGGTGTTTGCTTTATCGAAACCACAATTTCGCGTCGCGAGTCTTTTCGATACCGATGCCGGATGGGTTCTGAATATGATATCTGATGGTCGCGGAATTCGAGCAAAGATATCCAATGGGCTCGGAATGATTCGCGGACCGAAAATCTCGAATGTTTTCTTGAGGCAGCTACCATCTGCTCTGGGCTTCTGAGGCCCGGATGGTTGTCACGGGGGACATGATTTGGGGTTGGCCGCTCCATGGCACGACGTGAACATCCCTATTTTTTCGTTCGCCGATTTCGAGATGATTCTTCAGCGTCACTGGCCGCTGTACCAGGCTCGATTTGCTTCGGGAATGTAGATTCGAAAGAGCTTAGCGGACCTCACGTTTTCTTTCCTCGGGGGGTTCATTCAAAGTTCAGTTCAATCCAACACGCTGCTCCCTCTCTCTCGGTCGGTCGACTGGACGCTCCTGTTCCTCTCGCTTGGTGGGTCGAACGTTCGGCCGCGCACACACAAAGGGAAGCCCCTGGGATCGGCATGCCGCGCACATGCCGAACGTGCACGGTAAACGTCGGAACCGACAGAGGGGCGGCAGGGGATATCCGAACGGGCTTTGATGGTCGGCTTCTGGCGTAAACCCAGCGTCTGTCCGCCTGCCATTCGTTGCTTTCTTTCGTTCTATCTATCTATCGGTATATCTGTGGGTCCGTTGTCGGTTTCTTGGCTGTCTTTCATCCCGATCATCTTAATGATTCCGTTAAAAAAAAAAAACGCCGCCTCCTGGGGGGTCGTCGTAGTTGAAGCCGAAGCCGTCGCAAATTCCGCAGCAGAAGAGAACGAAGTCCAAAAAGAACCAGATTGAACTTCTTCCATCATCACCAACTGTTTTCCTGCATATTCCAATCATCATCATCATGAACATTCTTACCGCCGAAACAACGGTATCTCGGTGAAAGCTGCTGCACACCGGACACCGAAACAAAAAAAAAAAAGAACAAACGCACACATACTGCCCGTGGTTCACGATCGACGAGACAATGGATTATCAGCTAAGCGACCAAAATATTTCAGACTTCAGATTAGCTTTTCATGTGTCCACCCTTCGGTGGCCTCCGACGATGATTATGCAAGCTGATTCCACATCGAATTTCACGCGTTTGGGAATTGCTCGCACTAGCTTCTGCAAAGTGGACAGTGTTTTCTTTTGCATCACAGTGTGTGATTGTCAACGAACGAGCGAACCCTGATTCCATTGAGTTACGGTTGGAATGTCGGAACGAATCGGGAGATGCTTGAGCGCAAAACGCTAAATCGAAGGTTAGCTCCGCCATTCTTGTGTCAACCGGCTCTCTATTAAGTGACCGATTTGGAAACTTATTTCCATTTCTGTCGAACGGACGCTCTGCAAAATCACCAATCCACGCTACTGAAGGAGCATTCAAGAATGATACACTGCACTGCGGTTCGCCGGGAATCGTAGTGTCAAGATGTTCTACGATCGTGAATGCTGCATGTACATTGTCAGTTTGGCTACCGGATTCTGTTTTATCAATCGCCCCGTTCCCGGAGTCTGTTGTGACTTAGCATATTCGGACGCGTATCTACGAACCTTTAAAGCCGCCTGAACCTTTGAAGCGACGAAAGAAGGAATACAACTTCTCTTGGAACTCAATCTCTCTCGTCCGATTATCATTCCATGATTAGATCGGTTCTTTCGAAAACTCCCAAGCTCCCCTGTAGATGGAGGAACGCGGCTCCGGTCGATGATTGGTTTCGACTTTCGGATTCCTCCACGATCTTCCACACGAAATACGCCGGTAAATGACGAGCGGCGTGGACCACTGAAGAGAAATTCCCTCCGTGGTCGATCTCAGATCTTCGGACGCAAAACGAATGATCGGACGGACGGAACGCAAAAACGAGGAAGTTTTCGGTATTGCCACTCGAGGAAAAAAAGTCACTGATCTCCGTCGTTCCCAGGCCGCCCGAAGTGCCACTGGCCCGACTTACGATGCTCCTCAGAGTAAAAACACGATCTCAGAATTCGACCGCTTCGATCACAGGAAAAAATCGACCTCACACAGATTTCACATTCATTCGGATCCTCTTCTGTTTGAACTCTCTAGAAAGTTCGTCACGAAACCAGGAGCTCACGTGCACAAAAAAAAAAACACCGCAGCGGAGCTACTATCCAGTAAATCGCGCCGTTTTGAGTTTAAGGACGTTTAGAAAAGGAGTTTACTTCCTATGTCGACCTGGACGAGGCTTTTCGACCACTTCTTTACGAGTCACTATTCGGTAGCTCGCGGGTTCAACCTAGCGCTGGATTGTTCTTTGTTCCCTATTTTCTGCGAGCGTGCTCCAACGGAAAGACTCTTCAGAGGTCATTGTATTCTAACGGGCTATGAACCGATGCGGTCGCAGCTCGTTCTGCCTGAGATGTACGCGCACCAGAGCAACAGCTACCCTACACTACGGTATAAAATGCATACCTTGACGAGGAATCCTTCGAAGATTTGAACGATTTATCTTTTTTGCTCCGTATCAGATGATAGAGGGCGGACAGGCCACCCGAGCTCGAACTCGATAGCGCCGGTGAAGCCATGACTCGCGCTTGAGTTTTTCTGTTCGTGCCGATGGTGGTGATGATGACGATTATGACACACAAACGGTTATTCACGTTTGTTGGCTACTGACGATCGTCTTCGGACGAAGAGTCGAGAACACTGAATGAGATTGTTTCAACTTCTGCCGTCTGGCATCTCGCGTTCATCGTCTTCGACGGCCGAGCAGGGCCCGAGTAACAAACGAAACGCAGGCTCCCCTGGGCCCCGACTCCCAATACCTGGCCGGCTTGCTTGCTGGCTGGCTGGCTATAGCAGGTCTATCTGACCGACCGGCCGGTGGCTCGGACGGATGGTTCGCGATCGCGCGCACACGAACGCAAAAAACCCGAAAGAATTGAAAGACGACGACGACGATGACTACGTCCGAAGAGCCGGGCCGAGACCTTTCTTTTTCTCGATTCTCGGAACGGATTCACAGCTAAGCTGCGACAACCACTGCTGCTTTTTCTTGTCGATGTTGTTGTTGTTGTTCTCCTTGTTGTTGCTGTTGTTGTTGTGGTCGCCGTCGTCGCTGTTGTTTTTTTTTTCTTCTGGCTATCGGCTTCGGGTTGAGCAGCGAGCAATACTCGTGAACTTGGCTTTGTGTCACTTGCCCCACGAAATCGGTTTGACAGGGGAAGCGCCTGGTCTTCACGTGTTCCGTTTCGACTCGGCGGTCTCTTTCACGAGCGCTCCTGCTTGTTTCGATGATCTTCCACGAACACCAAGCGGGAATTTCCGAAAACACGGTTTCCTTGACAGGGATCAGATCAGAAAACTCGTCAGACGGCGACTGCGCCGATTTGACCGCGATTGCGTTATGGTATCAGTTGTCAGAGACGATTTCTTCGGATTCGGTCGATCACACAAGCACTCCCGCACCGGTATCACCTTCAATGAATCAAATCCGGAGCTTCCTGAAGGAAGTCGATCGATGGAGTGATCCGGATTCTGGTGGAAAATGGAGAGAACTTTCACACGAAAACACGATTAGAGTTCACACAAGACACGTAATCCTCGATGACGTCACTGTTCACTCAGAGAGGGCCTTAAGGCCCCGTACACTCGGTGCATGCAATCCGCGAGACTTTCGGTGCCGCAAAACACGTAGTTTCCGCACGTGCTGCAACTCCGGTCCAACGCTACTCAGCCGGTATTCTGTTTTCGTTCTATGGGTCGTCGCGGTGGTGCCGTCAGGCTATCGTTGGACCACTGCGGCGAGTTGCGGAAGGCTGAAGAAGCGGAGAGGGCAACGACGTGAGGCCGGCGTCCACCACCGGCGCTAGCTCCTCCACCATCGCCATCCACTGCCACACAACACCAACATCATCAACAACGGCATCAGCAACACCGACAACAACAACAACAACAGCGGCTCCATCATCAGCGTCGTCGTCGTCGAAGAGGAATGAAAAGAAAAGACGGAAAGCGGTTCTTTCGAGCGACATTAGGAATGCGATGATGCATACACTAAAGAGAACCGGAGTGACAACGATAGCCGAAAACCAACACAGCCAACAAGAACTAGGATTCCGGCGCGGCGTACGAGAGCGATCTCGCTTGAAAAGCTGTGTCTTGACCTCACGAAACTGAACGGATCGGAGCAGAGGGAGCGTCAATGTTCCTCATCCACAACATGTCACGAGTTGACACGGATATGACGTGCGAATCCAGGAAACTGATTTACTTTCACAAAACCAATTCATTCAGGGTATCGTATGCACCATGCGCATAAAACCGAGAGAGCGAATGCGTACGAACAAAGTCAATCTTATGAATGCCGTTTCCGGAAGTATGGGAGTTTCACCGCTTGCGATTCGGGGGCTTCTAGATCCCCACTACCTGGTGAGGGAATTCAGCTCCGTCACAATCCGCAATGTATTGTCAGCTTCTTGAAGTTCCCGCAGCATCTATGTAGACTGAATGAGGATCATCTTATCGAGTCCATGAACCCCACGGAATCTTCTTCATGGGATTAAGATAAGCCAAAACGTCCAACGACTCGCTGCGCGAAACGCTCCGTGGAGAAAGAAGTTCGTGTGACTGAGCTAAGACTTTGTAACGGAAAATCTGCGTAGGGCAGATCAGCGAACGCATGGAGCAGAAATTACGGACAGATTATCAGAGCAAACTACGCGCGTCCACAGCCAGGAGGCTGAGAAAAAAAAGCGATGCAGATGAGTCGCTCGTCGCTCTCGATGCTGAGAACCACCGTTCTGGAAAGTTCACAGGCGCCTCAATCCCACGCGCGCGCGGCCAGAATAATAATCACATTATGACGTCGTTCGATTCAAACTCTCCGTTCAATCTAGATCCCGGGCGCTTACCACTCGGAAACTTAGTCAGCCGAGCTGACAGCGTCTTAACCACTTGTCGGAGGGCGTCTGGGATCGATGTTTTCCAGCCGAAGGTCCGCTTGTTGTATTATATGCACGATTCAAGCGGTTGTTCGTTAGCGCTGTGGCTCCATAAACCCGAGAGCTCGAATGCGGCTCACCATCGGCTCACCACAACATGGAGCAGCTGAACGATTGTTTGAATTTTTCCGGAACGATTTCCAAACAATGAGCGCTGCAACTCGGCGAAGAAAATCGATTTGTGTACAAACCGGCCCCCCATTCAGAATTATTGAGCGTGAACAATTACGGCAACCATCGCATTAGGCCGTGCGTGAAACCCGTCGGGTGATTAGTCCCTAGTGATCCGCAAGCTCTTCCCATGCGAGTTTTCCTCGAATGAGCTCGAGTCGGCAAGACTGCGAAGGAGCACGACGGTGAGTGCCGATTTCCGGGTTTTTCGGAGTTTGAACAGACTATTGCTGCGAAACAATCCGAATTCCTCGACGAAACGAAACGTTAATGAGTCGGATAAAAACATTCGAGCAGGTGAGCATTCTTCGGGCGTATGTTCTTGCCCCATTCCTCGTTCGAAGCGGCCGGGTCGTGAAATTTCCAAAGAAGCGTGTTCTGGCAGTAACTTAGAGGCCCCACGCGGACAAAGAATAACTTTTGGCAGGTCGCTTCCGACAAACTTCGATTCTAAGTTTTATTACGACGACGGAATCCACTCCATCTTTCATTCAATGCAAGCCTCATCGCTGAGGAAGCTGGCCGCTGAAAGGATAAATGAATTGTCGCATATCGCGATAGAGAAAACGGCTTTTAGGAACGGTTTCATCACCGCCGATACAATGAACGGTCATTTGGGTGGGAACAACATCAAAAGCCGGCTTTCGCATGTGGACAATAGATTCTAGACTTATCTCATGTTGGTTTTTTTTTTTCATATCTTGTTATCCTCTGTCAGCGCGATGATAATGACAATGACCATCATGAACGGATTCCATCATAGAAACGTTGTTGTCCCGAGATACGATGGAAACGGCGGGACTTCGCGACCGTTTCTCGGCGGGAACGCTCAAGTCGCATGGACGCGATCAGCGGGACTTGCATCCCGCTTTCTGGATCGGAGAACGATGAATTTTCGCGGAGCACACTGTGATTTCAACGTTGCTGATGCCAAACTGTTAATACACCATATTCCTCCCAATTTGAGGGAAGATTGAGACTGAAATCCGCCACAGATCGTTACAATCAGTTGTTTAGGAGGCTCTGAGGCACGACCACAGGTCTCAAATCAGACGTGAAAATTGTGAAGTTTTGTGATTCGCCGATTCCCGCGTATGACTGCTACTCTCGCGGGAGAAAATCCCGTCACACGGTGTATCGTCAGAGGCGAGATCCGAAATGCGATTTGAAGGGCGAACGCTCCTGAGGAGCCAAGTTTGAAGCCGATAATCCAGGCGAGCTATCTCAGAAACCTTCCGGTGGTATCTTTGACGATCCTGCGCTGCTAAGATGCCTGCTCGAACGGCTATCTGAGGCGCTGCGGGGGCGCGGGGAGGTCAACCTCTCGTGGTCGTCGTCTTTGCCTCAGTCGCTGGCTGGCTGGCTGGCCTCAGCAACTAAACGACTGAACATTGAAGAGGCCCGAAGGCCTCTGAGGTTTCTAACTTCATTGATCTAAACTAACGGATCTTCACTGGAGCGACACTTCTGAGAAGACAACTCAACTCAATGAACACAGAGCCAGAGAGAGAGAAAGAGGAACAAAAGACAACAGTACACTTCAGCCATCCGCGCGGCCCACGCACGAAAACAAGCAGAGTATAAATATTGCTGATGGGGCTCGGTCCCACCAAAAACGCGCTGTCCGCCCTCGCCACTCATGCGACCAACCTACAAAAGCAATCGATTTGCGGGGGTTCCTTGGTCCTCTCATTTTTGCCATCCTGGTCGATCCATCTCGGGGTGTTCAACAAAAACGTCATCGAGTAGAAAAGAAGTCGCGCTGATTTGATCCTGAGTCTACGGCCTGTGGTCCTGGAGGATGTTCATGTCTCATGCGCTCAAGAAGGTCCTGTGATTGAGTTTCCGGAGCTTCTTCCGAGAATCTCACAAGCGCCAACCTATTCTACTCTGGGATCCTCACACGAAGAAGAGTCAAAGTGTGGCAAATTAATCTCCACCACTGACCCGAAATCATTCGGAATCGATCGAACAATGCGATGGTGATAACCTCTGCTTCGCTGGAAGCTCTTCTAAGGTTCCGATCGTAGGATCAAGCAAGCTTTCATTGACTCAAACATCGAAGCTGCTTATCTGCCGACCGACGAGACAAGCAAGAAAGCATCCGAAGCCAGAGCCGACCAGTTGACCAAGTCAGCAGCGATCGAAAGTCGAAAGACCGGTTCCTGCCTGGGTGACTGGATAGATGTCTGCTCACCCGCCCGCCCGCTTGCTTGCTCGCTTGCGCGGCAGAACGCTTTCCTGTCCGCTTTTTCATTGCGGGAGTCCTGCAGCGTGAGATGGAGTCGCGGCAGAAAATGCCACCGGCCCTGTGGAACAGAACAGAAACTTGAGATCCTTCTCTTTTTTTTCAAGCTGCCGGATCTTCTCCCTCTCATTGCACAGCACAGGTGCTCCAAAACGCCACTCGGTTCATGAACCTGGAGATTTTTTTTAACGATCATTATGAACTCGTCAGGTCGTTGAGTGATATTTTCGCGATGGAACGTCGCGCGACCGATATTCAATTTTCGAGGCGGGAGGAGCGAAACTTGTGGGAAATGCGACACAGCGAAGAAGTGTGTCTCGAGTGGAGATAAACAGATGAACTTCGCTGTGTTATTTATCTGGCCGGCATTGTACTCGATGACTGGGCTCGGTGCGTCACGTTGTCGAGCGCGCGCGCGTAGAAATGGGAACTACAATCCTGATTTGGACACGTATGCGTTTGTGTTCTTGTTATTTGTGCCCGTCCATCTGCGGCTCTGTCGGTCTGCGTGTGTTCTCCGCCAGAACGTATAATTTTCTTCTCAACTTTGCCTACAGATCACGTTGGTTCGATGGTAGGATGTGAGCTAGCGGTGAAGCCTGCTCTCTCCTCCTCGTCCTACTCCTCCTGGACCAGCTCTCATTGTTGGACTGGGGAAGGAAACAAGCGAAAATGAAGCAGGCGAGAGATTGTTTTTTTACGATCACGACAATACACAAACACACGCTCAGACGCACAGACAGACAGACAGACAAACAGAGAACTGACGGACGGACTGACTAACTCAAATGTAATCGTCATTCGATGAAAAATGGCCCCAGGCCCCTCCTTTATTCTAGTTGCTTCCTCTGTCGTGTGCTCAGAAAATAAACGCCTGGTGTCTTCTTTTCTGCATCCAGTCATTTATTCATTCATGCATGCATCCATCCAGCCGTCCTTAATCTGCTCGGTCGGGCCACAGATGGAATCCGAGACGAGAGATGAGGGGTTTCCGAAGCTTCGTTCGGAAGATGTCGATTAATCACAACGACAAAGCACGATCATTGTCTCATCCCGCGATACTTTCATTCAGATCACCGGCTTCCCCCACGCCGCTCCGCCGTTGAGTACGATGGTTGTTACCGCGACCGCTGATACCGGCACCGCACCGTACGCCTCGCAGATGAACAATGATCTCTCGCATGCATAAATGCTTTTTTAATCGTGCTCGTTTCAAAAGCTGTGCTTTCTCCCTTCCCTGGATATTAGCATAGGGTTACATTCCCATTCTCTCAGTTTCTGTCGCCGTAGCATCACTTTAAACGTCGCGTCGGTTTGTTTTTGCATCAGAGGTACGTGGTCAGCCCTCGCAGCAGCATCATCATCAGCTCTTCATCTTTTGGAAAACATTTTTGAATCATCATCCGCAAAGCGTTCATCACACTCGTCCGTTTTCGTTCCTCCACACCGAGCACCCTTCCTTCTCAGCCGTCGTTGCGGTGTGTTTGACGAACGTTTTCGGGTAGACCGGTAACAACAGAAGATCCATGACTCGGCCCCTAGAGGTAGAATTCCGCATGTAATTCACGGCCGCTATCCGCGATTCGACCGTTGCGTAGTTCGATTGAGAACTTAAGGAATAAGACGCGAGAGGAAGAAAAAACCGAAACTTCACAGAATTCTTCAGCTGGACCGAAGAAAAGAAAGAGGACCCGTCGGAAAGAATAGAAGAGTCGATTCGTGGAGAATCAGCGAGAACGACAGCAGAGCAGTCGGACAAGCGCGGCGTGCCGGCCGACGACGGCGAAACGAAGCCGAAAAGATTCAAGCCCAAGCAAACGTCGAGCGTCTTCAATCAAGCTCAACTCCGAGAGAATTCAAGAACAATCAGCAAGACGAGCACCCCTCAAAAAGCTGTTACTGTTTCTTTTTTTTCATCCAGCTATCGTTTTGCCGGTGGCGGCCAACGCCCAGAATCCTCGTTGTTCGCCGGGCCTTCGGGCGACTGGGCCCATTTCAAGACGGACGGACTTTCATCAACTACTACTGGATCTCGGCGGGTTTGATGAAGCCGAAGAAGATTTGTTCGGTCTTCCGTGATGGCATCGAACGGTTTCTATCGGCCACCAACTTCTAGAGTACCTATGCTCACATCTCGGAAGTTGTTGGTTTCTCCGTCGGTGACTTCCGTGTCGCTTATGTTCTAGGACTGATGTTCCGTCAGAGAGATTCCTTGTGAACCCTTTGACAGCAATCGCGTTACAACGATGTGATGAAACAAAAAATTCGGAAACTGAACCACGTATCGATTGTTGTCGAGCATGTTGCACTCTTTCCCTCTTTTCAGCTCATTACGGGTCCTGCATCGAAGGTCCCCATACCACGCGCACTGTCTTGGTGGATGAGGAACCCTAGGAACGCCCAGAAGCAGATTCAATTGGAAGCGCGCTCGTCAATTGACTAGAACCGCCGCTTTCGATAAATGCTGCACTTTGTAGGTTAATTCCATCACATCATTCGTCGATGATAGCCCTTTTAAAGTTTCTTTGTGCGTCCACTCCTCTGGAACGTTCATACGGGAAGCGTGTGGAAGCCTGCTTTTGCATCGGGCGTTTAGCGAGTCTCGCGACTCCGGAATGTGTGTATGTCCATATCTCCCGTGGCTGCTACCAACACATTTTCTAATCGGGACTCCGTGTTCGTCAAGTTTCCAGATTCTGGTGTCCAGGGCGCCAGTTTTTCGTACAAGAAGGGGATCTACCTGCGACAGGGTTATTCTTAGATATTTGGTGAGGCATCCTCGAACGTTCGTAACTGGTAAAAATTAATCCTGGAGCTGACGTCTCTTGTAGGTCAAATTGTAGGTCGAGGATGCTCCCAGATGGCTCCCGGCGCGGCGGTCACCCGGGCAGTATCGAAATATTGAAAATTCAGTGTTTGGCACAATTGCGCCTTTCGTCGCCACCGCTGGCGGTCGAAGAGAAGTCGAAGATTATTTATTGAACGGAAGTGAGCGCCAGGGAAAAATCTCTCACGAAAGACGTTCTTCGTGGTCGCGTCTTCTGACGCTGCGACTCCGTATCAAATTCCAACAATAACGAAACGCACGCTAGGAATTTTTACAGCGACTGGTCGTTCGATCGGTCGGATTCCCTCCCACAGAACACACACACACACAGACTCACGTACTGACACTCGTATCCGTGGAAGCCTTCATGGTGAAGCAGGACCAAAGCAGAAGTGTTGACTGACGGGACCGCTGGCCGAGCCTTACCGATCTTCACGCGAGTGTCATTCGGTTGTCGAATCGAATTGCTCATCCGCGATACGATATTATCGGTTGATGAGTTTTCGGTACCATGGGAGACATTTTCGGGATTCAGACTTCTTCTAGACCGCTGTCTTGCCCAAACTTCTGTGAAGAAGTCGACCGTTATCCGCTGTTCGTGGGTCTCACCTGAGAGCTGGCCAGGATTTTTCGCTTCGTTGGCTCGCGGAGCGAAATGTATGTGCGATTATACAATTTTATGCATCATTGTGATTCTCGAGAGCAATTTCTGAGTTAGCGACTTTTTTACGACGACATTTTCACACTCCTGGCAGCACGCTTTCTGACAACGAGACAATGCAACGGCACCAAGACTCGTCCACGTGCGAATGCCCGCTGCTTTATTTTTTTTTGTGAAGTTTTGATTCGACCCGCACCAGAAAGATTTCTCTTCCCTTCTGAAGCTTTTCTGGAGATGCACTGAACATTCAGATTGTAACGATGGGTTCCATGGGGCCATGAATGTTATGGCTACGCGCAACTGCAACCCTTCCAAGAATGCTTGTTACTCTGTGTGTGTGTGTGTTGAGCACTGCCCCCGAAACGTCCCAGAAGGTCCGCTGCCGAACGTACGAGGTTTCGCGAAAACCAGAAAGCCGCAACCCAAAAACTTCTAAGGAATTTCACCTCAAACGCATCACCAAATGAGTGTGTTTTGTTCGGAGTATTTTGATGTATTAGACCCGATCTGAATGATTCAATCGATTCTGCTCTGAAGCGTCGTCACTTGTCTCAACGGCGCGGCGCTGCATACAGACAATGGAACGGTCGACAGCGCTTGTCGTTAGCGACCGCATACCTAGTTGAGCCATGAATACGTCCATGAAATCCGTCAAGCAACCCGAAATCCACCTTCATCAAACCATATTTAGGTAGAAGAGGAGCTAGCGGAGGGAAGCAGTGGCGGCACCACCTTAACCCTAGACTAGCCTTTGTGTTATTGGGAGTCTGGACACGTAATGTGTTTTTAGCCGCCGATGACGATGCAGTCATAGCAACGAAGTGATCCCACATCCTGGCACATCAGGATGTTCTGGTTCCGGCTCACGTATCACAGCGATTCTTGAAACCAGCCCGCGGGACAAGCACTCAGACGCTCCACCGATAGCTCTCCGACGTCATAATCGAAATCTCTGCTCGTGTCTCCTCGGATCGTGGGCAGACTTTCATCTCTCGTGGAACTGTAGACTATCGCAGTAGCTTTCAGCGAGCATTCGCGACTGACTGTCACCTCCCGGAGATTTGGGATGCGTTCCGATGATCAACTCACATCAATTCAAACGTAGGTAGCCATGGAATATATCCTAAACCGCATCGCATCCGGAAGTCGTTCACGGAGCACCGTTTAGTAATCCACTTCCTTCATTTCTCGGCACAACGCGGAATATCCTCAACGGACAAGAATCAAGTGCGAGGATATCTGTTTCAAAACCACTGACTGAGCTCTGTTTGTCACATGAGTTTTATCTCGGGGGATGGCCAAGATCGACTCTTCACCATCTTGAGGGGGGCCAAGATCGTTCCTGCACCACTTTGGGGGAGTTCAACGAACGATGATGATGAACTGGAGACTAAAGTATGGAGCTCTGCGACCGTGATGAAAATCTCGGGTGAGGCAGGGGTAAGAGGGAGGTCCCCTCCTGCCCTGACTAGACTAGTGAGAGCGACCTGCGACCTTCCGCTCGACGCAGCGTCTACATGGTAGCGTGCATCATTAGCTCTGCACGTTTCCAATCGACCACGCCGGCGTTTTGTTTCTTGATGTATTTTTGTTGCTTTCGTTCTCCACTTCTCCCGCTTACATAAGCTTGTAGGGTGCCTCTGAACCAAATGGGTCAGAACTCTCACTTCCGGCCAAGATGGCCCAAATCCGTGCATGAGTCGATCGTAGCTGTGCACTCTTCTCAAGTCCACGCGAGGCGCTCCATGGGTAGCCCCATTCGTGAGGCAGGCTTCAAGGATTTTGGTGCTCCTCGGGTGCTGAATGTTATTCCAATCGTAGCTTCAATCTTTGAGATCATGGAAATTGTTTTGAAAATGTTTTTCGTCTCGGACGGAGTCAGTCATTGGACAGAGTCCCATGCAGTTTGGTGAACAGTGCCGCAGTGCCGAAAGTGGTGGCCATGCGTTCTGGGGTGCGTTGCACTTTGAGAGGTGCAGCCGGTTGCCGGCGATGAGCGGGAAAGGAATTTCAACCATTCGGAATCACTCGCTGCACTGCGCGACGAGGGACCTGGCGGCATAGGATTGGGGGGTTCTACGCCCGGGTCGCAAGCTGGCAGCCGAAGCAAAAGTTTCGCAACTCACTGCATTTTTTTTATCGACCGTTTCGTTTCAAGCCAGGTTATGGATGATGGTCAACTCTATTTATCTTCATAGGCGAGCAACCAACTTACTACCAACGATTTGCGATCTTCCCTCGCCGCGCGGTTCTAATGTGTGATCGACGGAGAGGCACCCAGCCCTCCTTTCGGCACTCATACAACACCCAACACTCCGACTGCTCCAGCATTCGCTGAGAGGGTGTCGACTTTTTGCTGCTGATGCTCCTCGGAAGAGGTTCGCCGTATTCCGAACGCGCGGTGGGGCAAGACAGAGATCAAGGCGGCTTAGCGAGCGACTTGTTCCGGCACGGATGCACGTTTAGACCCAAGAGCTTTCAAGGTTTAATCTCAGCTCATTTCGGCAATAGGTCCGTTCGGGTGTCGAGTTCCGAAACTGAACTACGACTCTCGACGAGGCATATCAACTCGACCGTCAATTTCGCTCGCTCACTCCTCGTGCACATTCCCTGCTCCAGTGATTACGTCCATGGAGGATACTTCTCGATCTAATAAGTCCTTGGAGGTTCCAAGAACAGCTCATCGAGGAGCCTGCCTGAGCAATCGAACTACGCAATGTCTCTCATTGATCGTGAAATACTCCCAAACAAAGACCGAGGATTGGTTCAAGGTAAAGTTTTTGTACGATCTTTTCCGACTCGCGGTAGCTGGCTGAGTAGAGCCATTCTAATCATCAGCACCAACTAAGCCTGTTTGCAAAACTTGAACAGTTCAAACAGTGCGTCAGTCTCAGTTTCTCCGTAGGGCTCTAGCTAACGGTAGCTGAAATTTAGATGCGGGAATGATCCTACAGATCTAGGTCATTCATCAACGATCAAATCGCAAGACGACTCCGGAGCAATGAATCTGTTGACGGTCGCCGCAAATTCCATCTGACGCCTGAGTTCGCGAAAAGGGAAAATCGGGAAGGTCTTTGCCACCGAAAGCCATAAATGAACGGGAGATCGCCTGCCCCCACTGGTGGATCCCTGCCGCTGTTTCAACAGCCACCTGCAGCCAGTGGCGTAGCCAGGATTTTTTTTGGGGGGGCGGTCCTATGTTATGGGGGGGGGGCGGTTGGATACTCCGGACACCGCGGTATAGGGGATTAACATGGGACGGAAAAATTACGGGGGGGGCGATCGCCCGATCGCCCCCCCCCCTCGCTACGCCACTGCCTGCAGCTCGGAAAGATTTTTCCCAATCCGATTCGGAATTCGAAAAGTATCCGGCAGAACCGACATGTGGCGGCAACGCCGATGTCTGATGAATTCCATACGAAATAGTAGAGCAATTGAAAATCCCTCGAGACAAAGACCTGCCCCCCCCCCCCCCCTCCTCCCCTGAAACAAATCCTGGCTACGCGCCTGCAATCAGTGTTAGCCTTTTTATAAGGCTTACATACTTCTTCAATGTCCTGGACTCCAGGACTGTAAAATTTGTTGACGACTAGGAGTCCGCACCGTTGCATCATCGAAAAGGGCCGATCTTGGACTACGACATTTCCCGATGGTTCGTGGCGAGAACGGGTGTGGTGGGGGAGGCGACAACGCGTTCATCGCACCCCGTCGACTAACCCTACGCCCCCACCGTGTTTCGACATTATCGCCCTTTCCTACTTCCAGTTCATCTTGCGTGCCTCGTCAATCAACTGAAAAGAGCTCTCCCGTCGAAATACCACTCTCGCTTTAAGGTCAGATATCTCCATCACCTGCAAGCATTTGAGAAGGATGTGTACAGCCAATGAATGTTTCCCGAACTAGTTTCCCGTGATAGTCTTCACTGAAAGAGGGTTGAGCTGCGCGAACACGCTTCATCGAACTCTGATTGGATAAGAAATATTCAAATTGAGGATCGGAGAAAGTTTTGCATTTAACTGGAGGATCGTGGAGACACTCGATTCGTGACGTCGCCATCAGTATCACCGGGCTCCCGGCCCCCGGAATTGTGATCCCATTGGAGCTGACAAGGGAAGTGCACACATAACCTCAACCCGGAGTTCCGCTGCCAAACTCGGACAGAGACACGAGTTGCGTACACGGATATCAGGAACGTTATCAAGGTCGGCTGAAAAAGTGAGGAAAGATTGTTACTGCGATACAAAGTTGGCCCGAATCGACGATCCGGGACACTTCTACGCCAAGAAGGCTGAAGTGGCTAGACATTATGATATTTTCTCGCCGGGGGACCTAGTTGACGTCAAGTCGTAGTCACGGTGCTGATACGCTGATTCGAAGATTGAGGCTGCTCGATTACTGAGATTTTATCTGAAAAAGAAGCCCATTTGCGAATTGTTCACCCCAGCATGGTTAATACCGTGCCGGGACTTCCTCTTTCCCATGTAGACTTCCCTATGAGATTCATGACGTGTAAGAAGCTAATATTAGAGATCGAGCAAAAAGACTTCGGGTTACACGCAGTATTACGCTCGACACTTTAAGAAACGAAACGGTTTCCGGCAACTTTAGCGCAAACTAATTTGAGCGCCGAGTCAATCTGAGCGCCGAAGAGGACTGAGCGCTCATGAGAATTGGGCGCGGAAGAAATCTGAGCGCCGGAGAGATTCGAGCGTGGAGTCGACTTCAGCGCCTGTGTGATCTGAGCGCGACTACAGTTTGAGCGAAACTGCGTCCGCCGGATTAGCTCGGCATGGTGCGGAAGGGTCACCACGCGGTTACACAATACGCGTTTTGTCGGTCACAACACCGAGCGTTGATCGACCGTAAGAAGTATAGTTGCGGGCCCGAGTTGAAAGAGTTAGTCATAGACGCTCTGTTCGAGGAACAGGCTCATCAGAACTTGAAGTTCCCGGCATCAACGCAAATACAAACGTCCTTTCCAGTTATTGAAGTTCTGATGAAGATGTGATAAATAGAAATGCTTCGAGCAATGGGGAGTACTCTTGGGTAGGCGACCTGGAACTTCCAGGCTGGAAGGTGAAGCAGTCGGAGAGGCTGGTCCGTTGCTGGTGGTTTCTAAAAAATCCGCGAGCGTAGCGAGCGGCACCCACCTCCTCAAGTGAAGAGCCCGCGTGCGTGAATGAGTTGTGTCGTCGTAGTGGTGGTACCTCTCGATGGTGCGAGTTGCGATCTCTTCAGCCGTCAAATTGTCCCACGAAAGCCGCTAAGGCTTGCGCTCACTTTTGCTCGGCGCTCAAATAGGATACGCGCTGAAATCGGATACGCTCTCGAATCGCATGCGCGCCCAAAACGGATGCGCGCTGAAATCAGATGCGCGCTCTCATGGGATACGCGCTCTTTAGGATACGCGCTCAATTTGACTCGCGCTCCAATTGGAGGTAATCTTGAGAAACTCGCTCGAATCGCTTCTCAATCGATTCCGAATCAGTTTGGCAATAGACTCCCGTGATGGATTGAATTCGTGAGTCCATTCGCAGAGTTACGTCTCGTTTCCTGATTCTGAGATTGAACGACATCTGAGTCCAGGTTTCGAGATACCGCAGACAAGACCCTTCACTCGAATATTTGCTTCGAAATCTGTCAGGAATGACATTTGAGTTTGCAACGTTGAAATGTCACAGCTTAATGAACGTCGTGCGCGGAGTGCCGTTGAGACAAGTTGGAATTTGTGAGGGTATCCAGGATCTGTTTACACAATCTTGAGATCCATGACGACTCGCTCGGAGCTCACGCGAAGGTCACGCTAATCTGCTGCCGAGGATCCCGATAGATCTCGGATACAATGTATGTCTATCGTATGAGGGTTCCTCTCGAAATAGACTCCCCAATAGAAACGGAACCAACAAGCCCTATTTTCGGCTCAAAAGTTCCCGAGCATCGCAGTCGTCGACGAGTTGGCAGATTTCGGTGCAGTACCACGTCTCAGCGAGCACCTTGAAGCAGCGGACGTGCAGTAATTACGAACTCTATCAGGGTAGGAGTGGTTTAGCTGCTGCGGCCGAGGAGGCGGCTTCTGCTGAATGCGCTGATGATGATGATTGGAAAAGCGAATCCGATAACGGATACCGAGGATTCTTCAGGGAGAGAAAACGTTGGAGGTTCCTCCTTACACCTTCCTCGGTCGCTTCTATTTTTAGAAGGCATGATGACGTACGAACAAAGGCTGGACGATGATGCAGCCCGCCATCCAGTCAGCTATCCAGTCAGTCAGCCAGCCGTCCAGCCACGTTCATTCTGTTTCTCGTCTGGGAGGCGGACTCACGACGTCATTCTTGGAGCTCGCTTATACGCGCTCGTGTCTGCACGAGTTCTGGAAAGGCAGAATGCGTGTAAGCGAGTACAGAAACCGGGGTGAGGACACAGGCGGGACCTAGGAGGAGCTGCGCATGCGTCGCGGTCCTGAAGGTTTTCGAGTTTTACCGCGAGTTCTCTGCAAGTTCTTATCTAACGCCACGCAGGCAACAACGTTCCGGGAAGCGCTCCGGCATCAGCGTCAGGTGGGTGCTAGACATAGTACTGAAGCTGTTTTGGCCGCCCGAACTGCCAGCCTTGCCGCCACCGCTGAGGATACGATTCAGGTCGCAGGGCATTATGCACTGCTCGAAAACTGTTGAGACCTTAAGGTGACTTGCTCATCGATATCGTGTTTTTGACGCATCTTCCAAGAAATATTATCACCTGTGGACGTTATAACTTCAACTGAGACAACTTCGTTCCTTGAATCAACTCAAAGCCTCGTTGCTGTAGCTCACGTGCTAGACTTCTTGTGATTCTTTGCTATTTTTTTTTGGCCGTGATTCGAGTCGACGTGTGCTCAAATGTCGTATTGTTTTTCGACGCAGAAGGCGGCTTCTCTGAGCTTTGTGGGGCCAATGATTCATCCAAACATTTGTTCAAACGCCTCAGAGGACCACAAAGATACGCACATTCGAGGAATGGCTTTGCTTCTGCTTCCATTTCTGTAGCGCGGACGTTTCCTACCGAGCTTTTCGCGCGAAATCCAGCCATTGCTCACGCGGCTACGTAGGACACCACCTTTGCACGCACCGATAACAAATACACGAGGATAGCTTTATCTCGATTGTTTTGCTTCCAAACTCGGAGGACCTGATATTTCCGTATTCGTTTCGGCATGTTTGGTCCGATACATAAACATGTATCGGAAGAATCGCAGGCAGGTTCGAAATATCGGAGTTCATCGGAGGTTTCCATGTCAGCCCTATATTTAGATGTGATTGCGAGGTTTGATGAATTGGTGCTGGGTTAGCCTGCTCCACCTCGCAACCTCGACTGCTCTTTCTGAAAGAGCGGGCCCGCACAATCAATTCTCGGATTCCCCGCGGAGCAGAAGAATCCTCGAATAAACACGAGTGGGATCCGACGAGCCTTGATTCGAGTTCAATGACCAACATCGCTTCTTTCAAGAACTGTGCCAGAGAAGACCATCCATCGGGAGTGTCAAGGTTATCTCATGAAGAGTTC
Source organism: Neoseiulus californicus (assembly GCA_028455905.1). NCBI lineage: Eukaryota > Metazoa > Arthropoda > Arachnida > Mesostigmata > Phytoseiidae > Neoseiulus > Neoseiulus californicus. Next base: position 20,344,849 of record JAMQGS010000003.1, read on the forward strand.
TCTTTCTCGCTTCCGATGCTGCTAATGATACACCATGCGAGAATCTGAACGGGAAGCAGTCAGACAGACTGACAGACGCACGGGTGGGAAGATGGACCGATAGTTACACATTTTCAATGTGGACCCATTCCGGAGCTTCCGCGTTCCGAACGACGAGAGCAACTCGGATAGATAGGGGGACACTATCATTATTTCCGCTGCGGTAGCTGTCGTCGAGGCTAGCACGATTGTCGCTTCTCCCTAGAGAATTGAATTGTACCCTCCAGCAGCCGACATTTCATAGGCGTCTCATTCCTCGACACAGAGCTACACGTTGCCCCGTTTATTGGTCGAATTCAAGAGCTAACCATCATGTTTATCACCGCATTCAATGTTCGGCGAATCTTTGCGACGTTAATCAATTCTGCGAAACCCATCTCATTTTCGGAGTTCATGATTCAGCGGAAGGAGGCGTCTCACGAGACGGAGTCGTGATGTTATGAATAGGCCGTCTTCGTTCCAGATATCGGAGTTGCTCGATGACAATGATGGCCAGTACTATACTGCGATCGTTCGGACTGTGGTCACCGACTCTGTGGCTTGTCGGGTTCTTGTTGGTAGCAGGACAAACAGCTCATCTTGTCGATGCATATCAATTCGGCGAGTTGGCCACCTGCAAAGTGAGTACGCGTCCCCCTCGACGAATGCCAGTCCCCAAACCCCCTTGCTTGAGAGAAACTTGGAGTCAACTAGCGACTCCAAAGCGAAGCCGGAGAAAAGTTAGAGGGATCATCAACTTGTTGCGCATTGACGTCGTCTTGAGAGCTGTTTGGCACCGAATATAACTCGACGCATTTCGTTACATGCCCCGAGGGCTCACAGTGATCGCTAGCGAGCGGAAGGTACTCCATATTGAATCTGGGCGCGTTCAAACAAAAAGTTCTTGATTCACCGCCTTCTTCGCTTCTGATCTTCGTGGGCTCCGGGTATCTTCAGAATGCGTGAGAGGTCCCTCAATCCGCCCCGAAACGAATTGAGCTCTAAGTAACCTTCCAGTCGAGACTACCATTCTAGTTTTCCACATTGCTGTTTTCCTTCATCGTTCAGTGTAGATAGAGCCGCACCCAATGTTACAAAACGGAGCCTGGATCGTAAAATGAATTCGTGCGACTCGAAAAAGTTCCTGGAATCCCAGAGCTCGCTGACGCAGTGTTTTCGACGTGGACGAGTTTCTATATTTAGCTTTATCAGTTCGTTGTATCGCCGGTTGAGTATTCGTACGTTTCACAGGTATCACGGTACACCTACATGCCCACGAGGACGGACCAATTAGGCAGACAGTGTTGGGACACGCTGACCATACGCGCCTGCAAGGGACGATGTGAATCACTCGAGGTGAGCAGAACGTTTGTCGATCTCCCTTTTTGCCCTCTGCCTCTGGAATTTCTTTCTTTTTCCCCCGCTCCCTACCGTTCAGCCAACCGGATTCCATTGGTACAGAACTCCTATGAAACGTGAGACCAATGTGTGAGAGAGAGGGAGAAACAGGGGACGGTCTGGGAAGGAGACAAGATTTTCCAATAGACTCTGCTCCTGCTCCGCGGGGAAGTCGGGGAGCAGGGATTCATTTCCTTATTGGAAGCAGTTACCAGCGAATTCGCTCATCTGAAATTAGTCCCCTTTCACTTTGTAAAGGAGAGACTCGCATCGGGAACGGTTTTTAATGAGCTCCCTTTGCATTGTCTCCTCGCCGCAGCTTCGTCCACTGACGTATTACCGGGTATAGAGGCCGTTCTGCTATTTTTAGTCCGCCGTCCATCGAATCTCCCGATAGGGACCGTAGGAGAAAAGGGAAGAAGCAGCGAGTTTCGGGAGCCGCGGTCTGAAATAATTCATATCTAGTGAGTTCGCCGCCGGAGGAGCGCAACGTCATATCGATGAACGTACCCTCTTACCCCCCGAAAATAATGATATCGCGACCAGTAACCGATAGCTACTCGCAAAGCACGCGGAAGGCTCCTATTCTCTATCTCACACTCTCGTCCGACTCATTTTATCCATCGCTGCTCTGGGCTGAGCTCCGTTCGGAAGACGCCGCGCCGCGGCGAGGGTCCCTCGTTCCCAAGGTTCGCGTAGGCTCCTCGAATCGACCGAAGGTGTGAGCAGCAGTGACCTTTGGGCGAATCACTAGAAAATTCATGAGGGACCCTCCGAATACCCTCGAATTACACGGCAAGAAATTCTGATTAGCAATAAGAAGTTTCGCTCGGATCATTTCGTTCACGAAGCTAACCCGAGCTACCAGATGAGGCGTTTATCGCTCACCTGATGCCTAGCAGCTGAACTACGTGAGAGGTCAAATGTGCTGCTCCGAGGATTCTCCTCGCATGCAAGATTAACAAGAATGGAATAGGGAGGTATCAGTCACCCGACTGGACGACGAGAGGTTGCGTCCATTCGAGGGGAGCGGCTCGATGCGGCCCTGCAGCTCCGCCGAAAAGTTTTCGGAGCGGAGTTCCTCCGCTCCGAAAACATCCGACGACTTCCCCGCTCGTCCAGCGCGTGGCTGAATCGGTCGGAGACTGGGGAAAAACTGTTTGGAGAAAATATCTAACCATCCAACAGTTTGCCTCCAAGTATCAATCGTCCAACGCGGCCGGCGGTGCAGAAAGCGCCGCGCCGCTTGTCGCAAGTAGCCAGGACGTGGAATGTGTGAGTCCGGCCGCCCACGCTCACTCGAAGATCAATAAATATTTGTAGAGCTGTACAGAAACTTTTCTTGCTCTATTTCAGTTCGCCGACTGGAGATTCCCGTATAAGCGATCCGTGCATTCGATGTGCGTCCATGGTGCTCGCGAACTGGTGAAGACTCAGCTACGATTTTGTGACCCCGGTGTAGAAGAGGAACTGAGGGATTACGAATACTACAACGCGATGAGCTGCTCTTGTCAAATCTGCGACTCGTCACAAACGTCATGCGAAGGTTTCTGACAGGCAACTCCGGGTCAACCCCGAAAGCCAACAGCAGAGACTCTCCCGGTGGAAGTGGAAGACAACCGCCCCCAGCCGTCGGAGAATGAAGTTGTCGTCGATGGGGTTCTCGATCGAGGAGGGCAAAATCAAGTCGAAACAGCTCTTAGAGAACTCGAGAGAAATTGAGCGCTTCGTAGTTCGCTTGGTTTTAACCGTCGGAACCGTGCCGATTCGCGCCAGCTGGGTTTGAGCGCGATCCAGCCCGAACACTAGAAACTCCGCTAGCTCGGACAGTCCATGTCTGTAGAGATCCAGAAAAGTTGTAGTTCAATTCCTGGTATATCTCTCTTTTTGGATAAATACGGGACATCGATCACGTTTTGCTCTGAAACAATCTCTGACACGGGCCCGGGTTCCGTGGGCAAACCACGAGAAAGGACTCGGAAGGCTACCCTGTCGCTTCGATATTTTCTGCGCGGAATCCAACATCGTCGATGTTCAACGATTCGACTAGGAGTCCTCGTTAGATTTGGCTTGTACGAACAGCTCGAAGGACTATACAACTCTATCAGTACACACTTGTGTCAAAAGGCTAAATTGTCTCGTTGTCACTCCCATCCTTCGCTTCAGATCCAACGAACGTGGATATTGAAACCATCCTTTTCTCCAAAACCGTTCTATCGTTTCCCTCGAGGTGGTAGCTTGTTGTTTTGATCGAATCGGGTGCGGGGGTCGAAACGAATGACCATCGAGAGAAACAGAAGTTCGGAGGAAGTTCTTTCGTCCAAAATGCGCAACGCAACAATACCACACAAACCTTGGACTGCATTTATTTGGAAGCGGAGGAAAAGGAAAGAAGGGAACAGGGACAGAAAGAGAGAGATAGAGAGATCATGCACTCTTGAAGTTCTGAAGCAGCCCATCCAAACATCGGAAGCCGAATAAGAGCGTAACTGTTTCGATGAAGATCTCAGGATACTTGAAGCTGTCTAAAGCCTAGCAAAGCTCACGACTAGATCACGCACATAGGTTGGAGATGGAGTGATCAGAGTCGAACGGGAAGGCTCAGTCCGCGAGCCGTGCATCCATCCCGAAATCGGATTCGACAGGCTCGTCTCGCGTTGCTGATGGTGAGGGATCGAAAGGACCTGCTGATGCAATGGCATGATTTTTTTTTTTGATAGAGTCCTCGATTTGTAGAGTGTTGATTCGACGAGTACGTCTCGAACCGATCCTGGAGTTTCGGACGAGGAGGGTTTCGGAAGTTTCACGTTTTTGCTGGCGCGTACGATTGGAGAGAATCCGACTCGCTTCATTTTTGTTTCCAAGCAACTGTACACCATCTTCCCCTAACCACGAAAACAAGTTGACAGCAGCAGCAGCAGCAGGCGCAGCGTTGTAGCGACATCAACTCTCATATAGTTTCTGGAAAATAGATTTTATCGTTGACGAGATAGGAATACTTGATATTCTTGTTTGATCGTTGAATCATGTCATTATGTATCGATACAGTATATTATATCACTCCGAATATATAAAACGGACGACCTCGCGAAATATATACCTACTACAAACATATAATGTGAATAAGAGAAGAATAAATCAGAATATCGTCGAAGCTATTCCCGGAATGAAGAGTGTACTTCCTTCGATATACATATCATGGTCGCACTATTATGCTGGGACGGCAAATCGCCGAGACGATAGGATCTTGGATTGAAAACTCCGCGACAGTTGCCTGTCTGTTCGAACGGGGATTTCCAACCCGATATGTATCGGCAAACGGCAACAGGTTTGTTCAGGGACGGTGGGCGGTACTCGGTCATTGTATGTATCGGACTGCGCAGTTACGCCGCAGTACGTCGCGGCATATCCTCCAAACCGTGTTCGGCCACGTCGGCCGCTGCCACTGTACTGTTGAAATAGCGGTCACGACCCCAGAGCTTCCTCTCGTAGATAAGACGTCACAACAGCTAGAGCCCATGCAAATACCTACATATCGTGTAAACAGGAAAGATAGAAAGTTTTCCCCGTTGAGCAGCTGGAGTTGTCGTCGATTTACTCCCACCATAACTTGGGAAGGTCCGCTCCTATTTGTATGTACACGTCTATCGACGACATGCCTTAAGGTTGTTAGAAATACAAATAACGAGGTTTTCGATGTCCAACTTCCCACCGGCCATGTAGCGTTGTTCTTCCAGCCGTACCTCCGAGACATTTACTTCATCGGTTATTGGGGAGCATTCCTTTGAGTTCTGTTCGACTCACTTGTTGTGACATCTCTTCCCATCTTTTCTGAGTCCATAAATAAGCTCTGGACCTTTGTTTGGGGAGAATATTACATCGTAGCGTTGAAACGATTGCCTCGAATTTTTCCGAGATCCGCGGATATTTCGGGATGAGAGCTTTCGGATGCATAAACACTTGATTGTAGGGTGACATATTCGAATAGCGGATGATAGTAGAGCTCGACAATGTATAGGGGATGGAAGGTCAGCAGTGGGGATGACTCGAACCTACGCTGAATGTTTGCCGGTCAAGCCGCTCACCCGAATGTTTTTCAGTGAGTTCCTCGTTTCGAATAGCCGACCATTCAATCATCATAATTGAGAACGCGAATCTCATCCGGAATCTGTTACACATGTTCTCTGAGTGAGGGCGTAACGGGCTGCTGAAGTGGATGAATTATATAGAGAGCGCGATTCTCGAAACTACCGGCTTTGCAGACTCCGAACAAGCAGGCCAAGCAGGCTTCGAAGTTGTGCCGCTGAACCCGCAGCTCAGAGGAACTCCATCTTAGCAGCGAGCACCATTAGTTTGTGTGCCTTTCGTGTGTGTTGACGCAGCTGATAAGCTGGCGCCGAAAGACGTCGACGACCCCACAACCTCCTCGGACAGGACTACACCTTGATTCTCGCACGGGTCTAATAAAAGCAGTTAAGCCCGGAACGTCTCACTGTACCTCTTTGTTTACTTTGTTCCTTCATTGAATTTTTTATTCGCTCACACGAACCGGTTGCGGAGTTGATAGCCGCAGTCTGGCAAAGCTCATTCAGCGGTCTTAAAAATCAAGCCCATGACAACCTCGACCCCGCTGTGGCAACTAGGATTTTCACTGTAATGTCATTCCAGGCAGGAATCCTCGGACAGGAACACGTTCTGACGGAGGACGCTGCTCAGTTTTTACTTCAACTGTGACTTTATTTCAGATTCTAGACAATGCTCCTGTTAGCGTCATCTGATTCTCAAGAATTTTGACGGTTCTGATGGTTTGTGCTCGATGTGATGTTTTTTCCACATGATTTCGATTTGTTCATTCACTTCCATCTTTGGTGACGAACAGGAAAGTGGATCTAACAGTTGGAGTCGACGTTCTCGTAATCACAAAATCTACCTGATGCTCTGATAGAGAGAGAGAGACAGTAGCGGTGTTGAACAGATACTTCATATCGATATAGAGCAATGAAGGATGAGGTTTCGCCGCCTGATATTCATATGTTCTCGCAGGCAAAAATATATATACCCCACGATTGATATGTCTGATATATTCCACGGAAATTATGGTCGGTCTACGGTCCATGAAGTTCACTCGAAATAATGCACCTAGCGACCTTGCGGCCACAGCTCCATTAGCTTCCAAGATCGCCCTTATCCTCAAGATCAGTGGCAAATCAAGCGCATCGTCAAGCCCACTATCAGAGTCCTCTTCCGAAGCTCATAATGCTGCGAGAAGACGAGCCGCCGAGAAGGGGACTCGATCACTAGTCTACATAACGGATACGCCTCGAATATTGATATGGTAATTCATAAACTCAGGAAAACATCCCCATGTGAGATGTATTGTATTCGATGCTCTCTACCTACGACGTCCTATTCGGTTGAGAACCTCCAGCTGCGTGGAAGCATCTTCCCTACCGATGATTCACCGCTCGCTGTTAAGATTCGAGAATCGGAAGAGCCTCAGAAAACGATCCCGGGATCGAATCGCTCGGAGACCGGGAAGCGATCTGCACGGCTTTGCTTAGCATTTCCCCAATTGATGCGACGACAGCGAAACTTCGAGCTAGTGAACAACAGAATTCGGGGCTGTTGCGACGAGTGACGCGCATAGCGCACTCCTTGGGGCATAGCATCTGTGCCGGATCGCGAGCGAATATCCCGAATAACCCTCTTGCCGTTCGGAGTTTCGTTCAGCACGCACCCGAGAGTGATTCGTTCGAATCGAAGGTTCCGGAGGTTGCGTTTGACAGCCGGTAGGTTTTAGGTGTCAATGTCTACAGTGGTCAGAACTTGTTTGGCATCTCACATAGATTGGATCTGCCTGGCTTCAGAACCATTGACCTTTCGTTCCTCCACCGATTTTCCAGAAAAAACAAAAATCTTTGCCGTCGAGGATTGGAAACTACTCCGGGACGAAGAGCAAAAATTAAGGAACTCTTAACACCGCTGATCCGCGGGTTGTCGCTGCTGAGAGTACAAGCGTGCATGATTGAGTGAGTGCGGAAGCTCCGCTCGCCGGCTTCGTCGGACGGTGCTCCAACCGAACCAGGACGGCTTTCAACGGGCGGCTTTAGACATAAAGCCTCGGGAATCTGTTAATTGAAGACATAACGTTCACCGAACAAAGGACCTTCTCCGTGATCGACCACCGCCCGCTTCAATCCTATACCGTCCGGCTCACTATTCACTCAAAACAGACCCCTATTCAATGACGCCGGCCGGGGCAAACGCCGATGCATGAGACGAGCGGCCGTTCTGGCGATTGCCGTCGCGAAGCCCCTATAGGAATGGGGAAGCTTACACGTCATTCATTGTCAAAGGAAAATTTTCTACGCGGAAGCTTCTGGCCCGTGATCAGACGGCGGGTTGCGCCGGACTAGCCGTTGCTCTGAAAGAGGTTTCGGCCAGCCGAGGCCTGCGGGGCGGTCGAGTAGGTACGCGAGTATCAGGAACCTGTTCCCTAATCAAACCTCATCAAATCCGACCGAATCGGATCGATCCGCTTTGTCGACTGACGATTCAATCTATATTTAGAGACACAATGTTCGATATGAATCGTCGGTTGACAATTACGAGGTCAAGCGATCCGCTAATTTTAGTCACCGACACGAATTGAACAGCCGAAAACATGTGATACGGAAATTTGATTCTCATATTTGAGTGTCTTCTCTTTCCTGCTTCGATCTAGATCGTGTGGCTGTTGATATCTGGAGCTGTCTAAGCGGGATGGAGGGAAGGGAGGATTAAGCTCCGGGTCATGGAAGCCTCCTCGAGCCGACGCGGAATCTCCTTCACAATAAGTTTAGTATTTCTTGCAGTGGTCGCCGCATTCGCAGCGTTTTGCGGATTTGAAGACAAGCTGGCGAATGCCGTCCAAGCACCGGACGTTGACCTTCACCTGAAACACGAGGCAAACGACGGTCTTAAACACTATTGGCGAGAACTTCACGATTCACTCGGAGCTTGATGCTTCCGAGGCCACAAACAAAAACCCACTGAAACCACTAATCGGATTACAGAGTCAGGCTTCTACCCGGTGTTTACCCGGCTCAAGGCTCACGTCAGGTCAGCACCTGCTGGTCAACCAAGTGGCCTCTGATCTGCACGAATTTCGCGCCGAGGGAACTCTCGTCGGATCGTGAGACCAGAAGAATTCGGAATAGGTTTCTGGAAAACTCCTTGTGATGTCGGATTGTCGCCCGAGGCCGTTTTGGTGATCGTGATTGACCACGGCACAGACTGCGTTTCGCTGTGTTCTCGAAACTAACATTTGCGTACTGCGAATCCGGAACCTCGGCGCCCTGCTGAGCCCACCTTTCAGGTCGGAGATCAGGGTGGATGATTTCGCCAAAAAATCGTCTCAGGATTCGAGCAGCTCTGCGGTCGCTACCGGTGTTAGTGGCTTTCTCGTCTGCGCATCGGAGCATTGCCGAGAAGGAGAAGTAGACGGAACTACATTACCGGCACGAGCCCTGATGCGAGAGGGCCGAAATAGACGTCAGCTGGCCGGGCTTGATCTCTATATCTTTTTGCGGTGTTGAGCTTCGCGGGCTGTTCTCAGTGACAGCAACCGAGATGGATTCGATCAGGCTTGCCGAAGTGCTCCGCTCGCAGCGGCCTTCTCGCTGCTCGAGTTGCCGGTTAGCAGAACAATGAAATCATTGTTCTTTTCCCGCAACGAACCCGGTACCCTCCAAACAGAACGTGTTCACATGCCTGTGTGCAACACCTTGTTGCTCCCGACGACGATTCTAGCGCATAGCTAACCACCCATCATTTCGCTGGTCGTGATAACGTCGAGGAAATTGGTCTCTGTCAATGGGTCTTGCCGTGCAAAAATAGCGAAAGCAGCGCAATGCAGTTAGTGGACGAGGATGTCTGCCGCAGCGAATCGGATTTCAGCTCACCGTCGATGAACGCAATTACGAGCAAATTTTGCAACAGGCTTTTGTCATGATGTGTCTAATCCAAGCACGAAGTCTATTCTCACTGATTTCCGAGACGTTGTCGCGCAATCTCCAAAATCCACCGCCTTCAAAACATGAGCCGCTGTTTCCAGCGCAAGGTCGGTCAGCTGATCCCGGCTGTTCTCGGTAGTACAGTCCCGATCGTATGGACCCGTCAATCTTAGAACCTTATTCGGTGAGCCATCCGGTTTCAGCGAGCAAATCCCGATACAGGGCAAGTTTGAGCAGCTGGTCAGGCTCGAATAAGATTGCGCAGTCAAATCTGAACCCCGGCTAAAAATAGGAGGAAGTTATCTCCCCCAAGAGAAGCGAAGAGCAAAAGTGAACGGTTGTATCTCTGAGCGTCTTACGGTGTGTCTGACTGTGTGATTGTCCACTTGAACAACACTCGAGAACTCCTCCAATTCGAGGAGATCCACACCGAACGCAAGTGTTATGAGGCTTGTGTCCACACAAATCGGAACACAGAGACAAACGAGCAATGACCTTGCTTGGAACATTTTTTAGCTTCAGAACCCCCGCACGAACGACTTTGGGAGAGCCACGAAACCGGCATTCACTATTCTTGCACGAACAATGGGGTTTCATAAAAACTTTGATTCAGCGCAAATGGACGGAGAAGTGACAGGTGCCCAGCATTGACAGGTTTTCGTTTTTGTTCGCTCGCAGAGTCTGAGGATCGACGGATACAAACAACAGTACACGACAGTTGGGTACAAACCTCTTCCGTTTCTACGATGCTGCAGCATTGAGCGTATGACGTGATACTCTGGTTCTTGTTCATCTTCCGTGTGTTCTCCGGAGAAGGTGTTGCATATGAGATGCAGTATCCGCGGCAGGCGTTCGTCGCGATTTCGAAGCGGACGCAGTTGGGAATTTCAACAACTCGTTTGTGACCTATTCGGGAATTTGAGAAAAGAATAAATTATTTAATCGGAAATATCAATAAAACCCGGTTCCGCCGTCCTGACAACTCCTTCGACGTACTCACCGACACGGATACAGCTGTTCCCGGATGGACGCCACCAGGGAACCATCGCTGAGCCTCCAGCGTTCTCGATCATTAGCGCAGCGACTATCACGCAGATGGCGATCGTCCGAAGCCATACCATGGACATTGTCGAGATTCGACAAAATCAAGCAGCGAAACTCCAAAGATGACCTCTGTAAGAGAACAATTCAGAGTTATAGAAAACTCCCTTCGATATCAGCTATTCCACGACACCTTCGCGCTCCGCAGGAATGGATGGAAACTCGGGGAATGTCGACAAATTCACTCCTTTGTCGTCCCTTGACCGCGGCTCCGGCTGCCAAGCCTGACGGCGGCGCGAGCAACACGGCCGACTATGCTGCGTGAATTTATTCACATGCAAGAGGGTTTGTCGGCAACTTGAGTTTCGCATTTTCCGCTTCGCATTAAAAGGATTCGCCTCGTCCATAAAGCAGATTCGAGACTCTATGATAAGAAGGTCGTGGCGGTCAGCGACGGTCAGCGACACGGCTTCGAAACCGCATCTGACGAGAGCCTCTCCACAACCCTCCATGGAGGAAAACATCGCTCCCGGGTTAATTGTTCCCACACACTACTTTTTTTTTGCTATCGCGCCGGGTGAATCGATGAGTAGATAGAGGGAGAATGACATCCTCGCGTTCCTTGAAATTCCACTGTTCTTGGCGGGCTGAGGCGGTTTTCGATAAACCACAGAACTTTCATTCAAGGCCCGCTGCTCTCAGGGCCAGCAAGCCAGCCAGCCAGCCAGCCAGCCGACAGGTCTTCGATTCGAAAGCTGGTCTCTGTGGAGCGCGTCGCCAAGTTTGGGAGCTGCGCGGGCGTAGGCTTGGTGGTGGTGTTGATCGACGACAAACGTAACAGCACTTGACGACAACAAAGGTTGAAAGTTTTTAACAGCCGGTGAATTCCCCCGGGGATTACGCTGGTTGCTTACGAATATCGTAGACTTTCGCTCTGTTGTCGAAGTCATTGTAATTTTTCATCCGAACGAAGGAAAAACGGACAAGTTGCCGCTTTTCCTGCAACCCCTTTCGGATGATTTCCCAATTGAGCGCATGGAGGCGAAGCATTAGTTAAACACCCCTTTCGTCCTGCAGAGAGGAGTCTCAACTGTTTAGATCAAGTGTCGGACTCGAACTCGTTCTGGAGGACGTCCAGCTCGCTCTCGACCTCTTCTTAGCGCTCTGTGTCTGAATGCCGCCCACAGGTAGGCTCCTCCGACCGTGGGAGCACTGAAAAACGAGTATGAATAGAAAGAGGGCAAGCCCAGAAACGGTCAAGAGCTCTCTGACACCCGCGACTCTCTATTCACCGCTCTATGTATATCTACCTCACGAGGGGTCTCGTTGATACGCTCCACATAGATGCCATCAACACGTTCCTCCAACAAATAGAGACCACAAGAGCAGAGTAGATGCCCCGCGACAGGAGTATCCAGATGTCGCGGGAGGTATGACACAGTATGTACCAGTTTGACATGTGAGCACGTTTCGAACGAGTAATTGCCTCCAAGGAAACGTAGAGTGAGCGACCTCGTTCAAGTGGTGGTGAGCGCCGAGACCGAGGGAAGCTCTCCCGACAGATCCGCAAACGGTTGGGTCAGAACCGGAACTCGAACGTGATGCGATTAGCTCAAGAGTTTTACAAGATTTCGTTCCGCGCGCTGCTGGTCTCACGCTCCCGAAAACCGATCTGAGGCGATAGGGAAAGGAACTCAGTTGGGTCCGTACGTCGATACACAGAAATGGCTGTCCCGATGACACAACAACAAAACCTGTGCAAGATGTGGAACATACGGATGAATGACTGCGGCGAGCCCGCCAGTGAGCTTGCCCGTGGGACCAGGCATCCGCTGAATCCGGTCGCCCATCAAGCGTACATTTTTCCCATTCACAGCGCTGGAATCCCGACTGTCATCGCTCTGACTGAATGTATGACCACAGAAGCACACCGGCACCCTGAGACTCCCGAAACTCTTCCTTGCGGGCCTCCTAGCTGTTGTGTCAGCAGAGGAAGCGGGGAACGCCATCGCGGTGTTGATCCCTGCTCGTCACTCACTCTTATCCCGGCGTCCTGATCCAATCGGATCATTTCTTTTCACGTTTCTCGAGGGACGAGGGGAGAGTTCTCGAGCTTCGACCTATGCCTGCGAGAAAAAGACAACGAGGAAGGCGTGAATTCATCCGATCGCAACATTTCGGAAGCGCAAACATCTGGAGAGATGTTCTCACTCGAGCGAGAGCTCCTGACCGCGATGCAAGCAGTGAATGAATGCACTCAGCCGAATTGGCTCGCGCCAGGCTCGACTGTGCATACTCGGCATAGTTTTCCACGGCGTAGTATGTTACTGCAGAGGGCGTCTCAGGGGATATTTAGTGTTAGCGACATCTTGATCAGCAGACATATGTAACACGCCGCGGTCGACACTCTCCGCATACCGCTGAATGGGTAGTGAGCTTGATCTGCAACACACGTTATCAGCACTCGGACCATGATGATTATCGAGTACAGTCTCCCAATCAGGCTCTCTATGCTATCGCCTGACGTAATTCCTTGTTTGGCAAAGCATTTGTGTCGTCTGATCCCGACCACGGGAACTTTAGAGCCACAACGACGATAACGAGCTCAGAATCCACGGATCGGAATGGGTCGAAATTCGGGAAGGACAATGACATTGAGGCGGTTCCGCCTCTGTACCTGCCGAGAATTGTGAGCTACATGTCGATATCGCGGGAATTCGGGAAACACATGATTTTGGTTCCGTCATCAAGTTGATAGCGCTGAATAGGAACGTACTGCTCAAATCGGGGTTCTCGGGATACGCAGTCAGGGATGTCAAACTGTAGCCGGCCGATGGAAACGCACTTAAAACTCCGGTTGTCAACTTTTCGATTCAGAGCTCGCACCAGAGTCCTCAACCCAAAGTTGGCAGCCGCGGTTTTACTTGAAAAGGCCAAAAGCGATTAGATCAGAAACGTTCGACACATACTCCGAACTTCTTCCGTTTCGCTGTCAAGGATGATGTTCCCATCCATAATTGCCTGCGATAGAGACTTTTTCTGTCCAGCTTGAGCTCGGGCTTAGCCCGACCATTCGAAGCACGGACTTGAGCTCACTTGGACCCGAGCGTTATTACCTCGAACAACTCGCGTCTTGAGGTTGTGGGAGTAGAACTGCGAGCCAATCTTCGATGCCGGAGCCCGCAAAACCAAGTCTTCTGTAGTAATTCGAGGAATATCGATATCGCGATTGAGCTTCCTCATGAGATGACATCTCTTGTCAGCGTTTCTCGAACGCGGCTCACCTACCACCCGGCACGATGAGCACAATAGTACTCGAGTGTTTTGAAACCAACTCTGGGATTATATGAAGATTCACCTCCATCCCTGCTGAGGTCAACTCTGTGTATATTATTTTTCACTTTGATTGCTCACCGCGTGAGACTCGAACACACTGAACTTGGCGAGGTCCTGGAGATCGCTTTTATTTCCGGAAGGCACCGGAAGAACGGGTGGCATCCAACAGGGAAGAGTCCACACGACGCCCAACAGTCGCCCTCAAACGAACAAGAGTTGAGGAAAGCAGCAATGAACGTTGTCTCCTGAATGTTTCACTAGGGCTAGATTGTTACCACGGAATGTCTCATCTCATTATTACCCCGCGCAGAGTCGAGTCTCATGCGAAAACGACCGAGAGCGAGCGAGCGAGATTAGACACGGGGTCGAGCGGGAGTGGGAACGTAGTGCGCCTCGTCGAAAAAAGTAGGGCCGCGGAACCGCGCTCCTGCGAAACACTTCGTATGGGGACTTCTACCGGGACCGGGATTCGTCATAAGCTCGTCATTGGAATTGCGTCACTTCCGACGAACTGGTTGTCGACGAGTCGCACTCAAAGTTTTGTTTCCGATTGTTGGAGCACTCACCAAGTTATCTCCGGAGTCTCGAGTTCAAACTCTGTCGTTCAGACAACTGCTTCCGGATACGGAGCCAGAGGAGGCGGCGACCATTTCTCTAGATGAGCTCCGAGTCACAAGAGAGTTTCACTCAAGCCTTCCCAGGCATCCAGCTGCTCGCACGTGCCAGCTCGCTGGGGTCATAAGGAATGGCTAAAAAAGGACTCAGGGGACCCGCTTGATACTAGTACTGATAGATATGTTTCTATTTCATACGGGGAATCTCCGAAACTATCAAAAATGTAGATGGCCTATGGTCACGGAACTCTAGAATAGAGTGTGATAAGAATAATATTTTATTCATCGACCACTCTAAATTCAGTTAGTCAATGGGAGGAGCGACTCCGCGCCACCGTGGGCAAACAGCTCCCAGTTTGTTGGGAGTTGCAGCCTCTCGTTCTAGGAGGGTTGCTTCTATGGGGACTGCGTACGGCACGCCGACTATTTCTGCTACCGCTGCTTCTGCTTCTTCGTTACCTTCGCCGCTCACGGCTCTTACTCTGCTGTCGGTCGACGCTGATTCGAATCGGTCTTTACGAGACGAGTCCACTCTCTAAAGTGAACTGGCGAAGCGCCTTGGTCAAAATAAGCCGCTTACTGGTTTCCGATAAATGCATTTTGCGCGCCGAGCGAGCAAGAAAACGGGGGAACGAAAGCAAGTGAATGAGCGGTTAGGCGGACACGAAGCAAATCGCTCACCGGCGCCACGCAGGGTGCACATCCTCCGAGAACTCCGTGAGGGACGCGGAACGACCACCTCTTCCGAGGCCTGATACCTTACAGCGGTTCTCCCTTTCTATGCTCTCGTCATTCATCCGTGGAGCTTGGATCATCCCTGCTCGAAGCATCCGGAAGAATTCGTGCCGTTTTGGGTGACACGGCATTGCATTTGTGTGCCAAGCTATTGTGTCTCTGAGATTTTCTTGTGATCCGCGTCGGGAGGGAGCGAACGACCCGTTTTCGCTCGCGATTCATGGCGAAGGATTTTTACGTTTCAGCTCAGCAACGAAGTTGTATGTTTATGATTTAAGTGCTGGCTAGGCGATCGCGAGTAAATCGGGGGCATCAGGTTGTAGAGCGTACGCGTACAATCCAATAATGGAGATTCTGAAATTGTCGATCTCCTCCTCCCCGAATATTTGTTCGGATGCTCAATTCATCCCGCTAGACACCGTTCTCATTCATGTCGGGGGGATGATGGAGGTTTCCACTACGGAACACGAGGTCAATCTCGCATATGATCTAGCGCGCGAGCTTTGTGCAATGATGAACATAGTTACGGAGCGATTGAATGATTGACCGATACAAGGGGTGTTCGTTCACTCGAATTGGTCCGAATTGGGACCGTTAAGTCTCAGGAACTCGATCATTTGGAGCAAGAAACTTCAGAATCTAAGTTCACAGACTCGGGCTCGTCATCACCCGATAGAAGAAGAATGTTCCGCGCGGTAATCACTGCAACTCTTGACGGACGGCTTCACAAGTCGCGTATGCGATGCCCTCCGCAACTTCCCTTTACTTTGCGTAGTTTTGGAGCGTATTCACCAAGGGGAGAATGTTTCCGGTTGTTTATCGTTTCCAAGCTCAGGTGCACCGACGTGTCTAGGCTGTGGATTACTGCGTCTTGTCAAGTGGCAGACGGTCAGATGTCGCTCGCTCTGAAGCTTCTGAGCGAGCGAAATCCAACTTCGCCGCGAATCAAGTCAGCGCGATCTCGAGGTTATCATGGGTGAACCACGATCAAGCGTCTTGTAATCATGCACGGCATATAGAATCATCCCTTGACCTTAATCGTGACAACAATCATCCGTTTTCCTCCGCCGCACAATGAGCGATTCGTGGGACGGACTTGTAGTCTCATCGGGTCGTCAGGGGATACGTTCCGACCGGAAGGTCAAGGAGCACCGGTTCCGAAGTGAAAAATCTTGGACTTATTGGTACTTAGGATTCCCGGAGTGAATGAAAACTCAAGTTGAACTAACATTTTCCCAGGTTTTCGAATTCGACACAAGCCTTAGAAATGAAAGCTCTGGGAGCATTTCGAACAAATAAAGATTGGCGCCAAAAGTTCTCACTTACCTCAATGAGTTCGTCGGGATCGTAGAAGAGCAACAGTTTCGGTGGCTTCTCCAGGAGGTCTGTGGATAACTCCGAGCGAGTTTCCAGGATGGCCAGCTAGAGGGCGCGGGCTCCGTCAATAGTTGCTCTCCCACAACTACGTAAAGGTCAAGTGAATTATGCGAGTTGTACCACTACCTCGTTCTTCCAGAGCTGATTTCCAGCTGAACTGCGCAAAAACCAGCTCGGCGAGAACTTATGCCTTCGTCGATGACAACAACTCGGACAGAACTTACGAGACTAATGGTAGAGACATTGAAAACCTCGCGCTCTTCCATGGGTATACGTGCACAGTGTCAGGAGATCTGACATGGCTGATGCTGATCAAGTTTTCCGATATTTGCAGACATGAGTGATTATTTCTAAAAGAAGCCGCTGAGTAGAAAGTACGTCGACGGCGTTCCTCAGGGCGTCGAGGTCTTGAATGCTGAGATTGAGCCGAACAGTACTTTCATGGTGCAGGTCTTCCAATTGAGGCTTGCGTCAGTAGAAAGCTATCGTTATTTCAGTCCTGAAATAGTTACCCGTTCTTACCGAAGGAGTTCAACCCGGAATTGCTCGCGGCGGGTCTACGACACTTCGGCGCTGCCGTTTCGGCGCGGCCATTTCGGCGCCGCCGTTTCGGCGCTGCCGTTTCGGCGCGGCCCTTTCGGCGCGGCCGTTTCGGCGCTGCCATTCCGGCACCGGCCGTTTCGGCGCCGACCATTTCGGCGATGCGGTCACCGAAATGCCGCGCCGAAATGGTCGGCGCCGAAACGGCCGGTGCCGAAATGGCAGCGCCGAAACGGCAGCGCCGAAAGGGCCGCGCCGAAACGGCAGCGCCGAAACGGCGGCGCCGAAATGGCCGCGCCGAAACGGCAGCGCCGAAGTGTCGTAGACCCGCTCGCGGCAAAACTTTCTTCCATCAAAGCATTGAACTCTCTCGACTCTCCTCGACTTGAACCGGGGTCCGGCGCAGGCTGCCGTGGACAAGAACTAATGTGGAAGACATTCCTGGGTCTGAACAATCACTTCCGGTGTACCCGGTCAGCGCAAGCACTCCACGATCAAGGATAGGCCTCCCATCGTTCTCGGAATCAGCGACTGCGATCGGGGAACGTGGTTGGATCATGCGGGGGACTCAAGTGTTACCGTCATTCCCTCTCCGTCGGGGAATAACGCCCCATAAATCATGACCTGGTATACGAAGTCTGAGCTTCCACTCGATGGAATTTTCCCGCTGGATTGGGCAATCGGGGAATGCAGATCAGAAGTAGGGGAAGAAGATATGTCATAGAGATAGATGGCAAGAAGTGTCAAGCTTCATCATCGATTGATTGATTGATTTATTTATTCTCTGCGGCCTTATTCCGTCATGTCCCGGAACCGACTCGAGCTAACAATAAGCGGTGAACTTTGTCTCCGGGTGTTGCTCGAAGGCCCACGGGCTCCCGCTATGGGGTCGTCCTGGATGCATTCAGTTCCTACGCTGGGCGCGTCCGGTGTGCCGTGGAGCCTCAGAAACGTGCGGACCCCATCAGCTTTCCCTCTGTTGTCCAGTTCGATGAATCGATTTCGCTAGAGTTATCTAAGGCCTAGGATTCCCGTAGCATCGTCAGAGGGCAAATCTCGAAATCCATCCGGAGCCCCACGGAGAATCATGGAGACCAATGGACACCGAAGATGTTTTGACATAGGTTTCGGTATAGGGTGTGTTCTGAACGTGTCGTTGTGAAGTCTTGGGATTGAATACTGAGCTAAGTTTGAGGTCACACCTCCAAGACTCCTAGGTCCCCCTCAGAGTTTGCGGCTGAGCGTGCAGAGCGCATCGCCAATCGGCCATCATTTCCAACCATCAGACTTTTGGTCAGGCTGCCTATTCCGATGCGGGGCAACAGCTCACAAATCGAATAGCATTGCCGTATTTGATGATGCATTTTTTCGTATCAGGAACTTTGGAACAATCAGCATATCCCATGAGTAACAAGAGTGCTCCTGCGCTGCAGAGGTGGGAAAATGAAGATGGCGACACATGTGGAGCGTTCACAACTCCCAAACCTCTCTATGGCCTAGGTTCTCTGCGGCCAATCGGGAAATCGACGTATGGCGCTTGAGCGTTCCCCTGCATGCCCCGTGATTCCCTTCCGCGTTTTTATCTCGCTCATGGAGTTCTCGAACCCGGAAATGATGATCTTCTTTCGCAGTCGAGGTATAAGGAGCTGAAGGGAACTCGCAATAATCCCCCCTCTGGGAGTACCATTAGTTCGGGAATAAAGTCCTCTCTAACTGCAGAAGCAGTGGGGGAGCAACGACCTTAATGTCGGGATCCCTTCGTTGTGACGGTTCCGTGGTCGGCGTCGGGCGCCTACGATTGTAGCACCCTGGCCGAACTTCTATGGACAATCCGCCCATGATCGAGGGGGACGTGGACGCCAGCAAGGAGTTCCACTGAAATGCTGTGAGATCGATAAAGCTCCAATGCAAAAGGGGTGCGGAGATTCGATGTTGTCTCTTCGGAGAACACTGCGGACAGCCTTCCCCGTATCGCCGAGTCTCTGGTGTGAATTCATCTTTAGGACCTCTAACAACGTCAAGTATTCATCGTATCCGACCATCACCCCTCATGTCGGATGTCAGCGCTGATGTTGGCATCGGTGGTTGCAAGCAGGACCTTTGGTGATGATCAAGTCTACGAATCGCTGTTCGCCGTGATTATTGAACCCCTATGCCACCGCCCGGAGGCGACTTCACCGGTAATTTGGTTTCTACACAGCGATGCGATTTGCCTCTCTATATATAAATCGCTCTTCTTTCCCCGGATGTCGAGCACACGAGCAGATGACTAGCCAACGTCACACAATGGCACGGGATGAAGGGTGGAGGGACTTTATGTGGGGATATCTACGCTTTCCAAAGTTGGGTGGAAAAGACCTTTGTTTTTTTCGGCTCCAATGCAACTCGACAGAGTTCCGTTTATTTTTGCATCTCTTCGTGAGTAGATCGGCTCTACCGGGCTTACAGATATTATTTCGACCACTCCTGGCCATCAGCTAAGATATTGCTCCAGAGGGGGTCGTCCGGGTTTATTTGGGTGCGCCTCTGGCTCTTCCTCGCAGCCTCGGCTGTCTCCGTTGCAGCAATGACGTCCCAAGCAAATTCTTCGAATGCGTTCCAATTGTCTTGCGACTCTAGTCTGGCTGCCTCGAACTCCTCGGGCTTTCGAGCATCCCAATCTTTCCCCTAAGCCGTTGTCGTTCGTGGCCGAAGAAGTCACACTCTATCAGAGTGAGCTCGGCATCATCTCCCTCCTCCGTGAGCCATAGCAAGCAGTGTGGGCTTAGCGTCTTCCCGATTCGGTACAAGAATTTCTGGATTCAGCCGTGACCTGTGAGGATCCAGCAGACCCCTCCAAAACCACGATCCTGCGACTCTCGGGTGAAAAACACCTCTGACGACTGAGAAGAACTGCCTTGCAGTCATAGATCTCCACCATCCTCCGTTCGTGATCTAGCCAGATATTCGACGACCTAGTGGAGGTGTCAGGTGTGTTTTGAACAAGCCTAGCGAGGGCCATTCCAAACATTCAATGTCTATGGATCCATCGAGCTATGAGGAAACCGAAATCTTGTGGGGAACCACGGAACCCCCAGGATGTGAACGTGCAATGTTTGCGAATCCGCACGCAGAAATCAGCTGTCCAGTTATCCTTCGAAAACGTACACCTATCTCAGGCTTCGTCGGCTAACCACGACCATAACAAGGTTCTGTTGTGGTCATGGAATTCCAAGAGTCTGCCAATGGTCGTGGGACGGGTCTCTCTTTCGGAAAGAAGGAAGCATGAGACTCAGAATATTGTGGTGATTGTGAAGGGGTTGTGCAATGTCGGTCAACATCGTAGCTCAAGGTGAGTACTTTGAGGGGTGGCGACTCAAGTCCTTCACGCTCAACAGGCCCTCGGGTCAGCTGAAAGGATTCAAGGTGGTTCGTTCGCAGTGGTTGATGAGCACGAACATAAAGAGGAAAGAATCAGTCGACCCGGGATATGCGTAGGAGTTGGAACACCGGAAGCGCACGTGACACGAGCCCAGGATAACAGAGCTGTGAATGGCTGCTCGTTCCGATCGACACGAGATGATGGTGTCTTCAAGCAGTTCAAGAAGTGTATGTAGATCTATCCCCAGCTTCCCTGGCGCGGGTCGTGGAGTCCGAATCGAAATCGGAATAACTCGCGATGTATTCTGACTTTGAGTATGGTAGTTTTCAGGCGCCTCCACGTAGGAGACACTCCCACGGTAGAGCTCCTGGATTGCAAGTATGCAAATCAACCTTACATTCTCAAGGCTGGCACATTCCTGGGGACAGATCCGAATCAAAGACTGCAAGCTACGCGCTCACTATGGAAAAACGACCGAGATGCAATCACAAGTGGAAGTAACGTTTGGGAACACGAAGAGATTCCATCCATGAACTGCGAATGGGAGCGCGTTTTGGTTGGTAGCGAGAAGCAGTACAAGATCTCAATGAGTTCCCAATCAAATCATGATGCTCACTGAAGGTCGTTCTATTCATCAGAGAAACACGTCGATTGTGGGGGGAATCGAGGATTGGGTCAAGCAGTTGGAGGTACCAGAGGTCCCTGATAACCGCGTCAAACTGATATTCGCTTCGATATGTGCCGAGAGGAAAAAGTTGGAACTGTGCAATCAGATCGAGGAGTCACTTTTGGTTAGTTTTCCTAGGATTCCGCATTCAGCAGGATTCCAATTCGCTCCTTCCTGAGTTGTCGGCTTATCTCCCGTATATATGTTTCGATTTATACCGACGGGTGAACGCATATGGTATCCGCAGAGAGTAGAATAAGAAGTTTCCGCAATTCCAGCAAACGGATTCGGGTCTTTGTTCACTCGTGATACAAATGCAGATCAACAGAGCTATTGAGAGATTCCGCCTGATCAAATACTCTGTCGAAACCATCGAAGATTTGTTGATCTTACTGAGCCAGACATCAGTTGAAGCGACGCAACGTAACTCTCTCGTAGAGAAGCTTGCAGCAACGATCCACGGAGAGGCAATGATCGAGCTCATACAGTTCTCGTATGCGCGGAACCTGGTGAGCCGATAGAACTCATGATAATGACTAACGAATGACGATTCTCGATACGGAGATGTTACCGGCAGCACCCCCACGGATTTCAGCTCCTCGTTTCGTTGGGAATCCTGTTGGACAGTAATTTCAAGACGCATGCCTTTGAGGTGCTCAAAACATTGATCTCAAGCGCTGTTCGGGACGATGTTGCTTCACGCTCCATGGAGAGGGAGTCACTGCTTGCTGGAATCATCGCAAGATGCAACCCCACGGAATCGATGTGGCTTAGAGAACAGCTCCTCGCCGTGTGCTCGAGAGATAAGAATAACCCCGTTTCTGAATTCAGCGCCGTGATCCACAAATTGTTGCCAAGGTAAGCCCGTGAGCTCAAATCGCAATCATTATCCATCGGGATGAGCGTCTGCAAAACATTTGAGCTGAGCTTCACGCCTGGACTTCCTCCACAGGTTGAACCCAGGAGGCTCAGAAGAAGTTTGAGGGTCGGTGACGGCTATCCACACCTCCGAGAAGTTGTTCGCTCGACGCGACGGTTCAGTTTTGGAGACATTGTCTGATCTCGATTTATATCCTTCCTTCAGGAAATTGTTTTTAATCCCATCTGAAATAAGGCTATCAGCTTTTCCACATGGGATCTCATTGTATTGCGACGCTTGGTGTCCGAAATCAGATCGCAGCATGTAGCGGAACTCAGATGTCATCGTAACCTATCGAGTCGACTCAAGCGAATCTAACATCTACTTTTTGATTAGTTGTTATCGTGAAGCAGAATAGGATTTCAGTTGAATTCAATTCGCGCTAAGCACGCATGAATCAGGGCCAGAAACAACTCCATACCCTAAAGTCAAATGTTTCCGGCAAAATTGGCCTCCCAGGCGGACTCGAATAAAGCGACAGTTGCTCCCCATCGGAGGATGTGTTCCCTGAACTAATTATATCAGCTGATATGATATGAGCCCTCTCTCCCATGCAGCTGCCGGGTCGGAATACACTGGTAGCCTGTACAACGAACCTCGCGGGACCGGTAAGATCGGTTGGCGAAAACGAATATACGTTGTATCGAGAGTCTCTCAACATTGGACCTGTTGGCAGAGCGGCCTAACCGAAATGGATCTTTGATTCGGTCTATTGAAAACTCGTTGAATCGGTATTCGTTGTAACGAGCTTTCACTTCACGAGGAGAGAAACTCCACTGGGAATCCTACCTGGGGGACCAGCTCCAATGTTTAGAATATTGGATGAATCAATTCGGACTTTGGCGCCTCATCGAAATTCATAACTTGGTGGCTCCATCGGGGATATTTCGACAGCTGAGTCGAGCGGCAGAGCCCACCATCCGGAAGAAATCATTGAGCCAATTCGATTTCTCCGCAGCGATACATGACTCCCGGCAGGCAAGACCCTCTAGATTTCTGGAAGCTCTAAGTGGAGGTAGACTGAGCAACTTTTCCTGATTACCCCGTGAATGGTCGTAAACAGTCCCGAGGAAAGAGTAGGGTTTCCCCCACTGAATCATCTCTCTGGGTCCAGTGTAGCTTCCATCAATATGACCATTAGCTCATCAATTGTAACACCAGTTCTTTCGGTAGCATTCGATGTTTCTTGTGGGAATCTTGCAGCGCTCATCCCGACTGCGTTCGATCAACTGCGTCCGCTCGCGAGTCAAACTCGAGGAATCAGCTTGCGATAAAGTTAAGTCGAGCGAAAAAATATCTTCTAAGCTCTATTTATCCTTGTCTCGAATGCCAATAATTTGCCATGTATCGTTGGCAAATTCAGTTCCTTGGACCCAGTGAAAACGATCGCAGCTCCTAATAGAATCAGACAGGCAGCGGGAACGAGCACCAGACTTTTTCGAACGGCACTCACGCGCCAGCAGATTCTGCGAGTCACGCATTTCAATCGTCTGCTTGGGAGGAATTTTCTAACATGACAGCGATCATGTAACAGATTGCTCTGGTTATTCTGGTAATTGGGAGTCGCGCTCGATCCGGAGCCATCGTTTGGTTTAAGCTCTCGAAGTAAGCCGCTGGAACGCTATCGGCTCTAGAACGAGGGTTCCAGCTGGGTGGGTCCGGGGGCGAGAGTCATCGGAAGTATCGTCCTGATGTCAGAGCAGAGACAGTGCTGTTCAGTCCACGTTTCGATGGAGAAAGCTAGGATTCAGGTCTTCAGGAATGCTGGATCCATCACTGTGCATTTTAAAACCATTACTTTGACTACAATAAGCATTGTAAAAATGATGACTTTATAGCACCGAAGTGGTTTACACTCAAATTTTACAAGTTGTTTTTATCGCCATCGGACCCAATGGTTCATAGTTGTCATAACATGCAGAATATCTAGGTTTTGATTTGACGGGGAAATGATGTGCTCACATCGTCACAGCTAGGAGACGGTCGCATGTTCGATCAAGAACGAGATGACAGGACTTATCGGTTTCTGGTCCTTTCGTGGATTTACCTGGTCAGCATGAGGTCATCAACTTCAATCTCCGCAGCTCTTCGCTTGAGCCCGAAGGCCGAGCATCGTTTCAATTTTTCCCGGCTCACTCAGCTATCCGACACTGTCCAGACTGACAAAGAGCCTCACCTCTCTACAGTATTGAGAGGCTCCCGAAATGTTGTTGTGCTAGGTCCTCGGTTCTCAAGGTGATCCCTTCCACAACGGGCCAAGCAGTCCATAATCGCAATATTTTTCGGAACTCTCGAGCTGTGCTCGATGAATTATACGCCAGAATATGGATGTCGCCGTCCTGAGCTGGAATAAGGATCCTTCAAAGCTTCTCAAGAGAAGATGCATCCAACTCCACCGATCGTATGTACAAAACGGGCCCTGCATACGGCAATTCCGATTGCAAAGCGATATTGATATCTGTCAAGCTTGAGTTTTTCCAATGAAAATAGCGCTCCTGACCGGTCGTAGGAGTGGAAAGTGAAGAACATCATAGCTAGGCGTGTGTAGACTTCCGCGTGTTCCTCTGGGCTTGACAGTCCACACGAATATCTTAAAACGACGCGGCTTAGGCAAACAAAACGAGGGATTAGCGAAGCTTTCGGGTAAGATTGGTTGCGCTCACATCAAATGCGCACCATCAGCGACGCGCGGCTCGACCGATTCGCAGTTTTTATGAAGTTGCGCGGAAGCCCCATCAAACTTCATGTCCCAGCGAGTTTCAGATGGTAGTTTCCCCGATGTCAGGTACCGCGATCTTCCAACCGCGGAGCGACTCCGTCAGCCCTACAAAACCACAAAGATGCCTCTTGAACGCTCTGCTGGGACGAAGCGGAGAATGTGTAGCTACCTAGGTGAAATCGTGGATAACGGGTACAACGTTATCGTAGCCGGAGCACGTAGGGCCGGCCAGCACCATTTCGAGCGTTGCATAGCTCGTGTCAACTAGGTAATACGAGAGCTTCTCTGTTCATCTGGCTCACTTTGAAAAAATGGTCAGAAAATGCTCGCCATGAACAGTTGGAGCCCCTCATGACTCCCCTCCTTTGGCTCGAATCAACAAGGGAGTCTTTAAGCACAATTCTGCTGCTGGCAAGGAGAAAAACTCCGTGTGGACGGAAGTATTGGAAAAAATTCATGAGATCCACTAAGCATGCCCAGGCTTCCTGGAGTTTCCGACAGCAGGGGTCCACGTTGAAACAGGAAACACTGCCGAGAGTGGATTTTGACGGCTACTTTGAAGAACAGCAGTCGTCTCAGCGAAGCCCGGGCAATCCCAGCAACGAGCGACGGAGGCAAAAAAGTAAGCAGTTTTTTCTCTCCGAAGGAAAAGCGTGCGCTGTCTCATTTTTCGATGCGGAAGCTCGTTCGTGGGATGCGGCCGGGACACCGCGTAACCCCAGTCGCGAAGTCTCCTGTCGTCAGCTGACCCTTCGTTGACATCTCTGGGAGAAAAACCGCAGTGAAATTAAAAAAATTAGTAACTCACGCTTCCTGTACCGTGTACCTGATGCGGGCACGCTTTGCCCAAAAGTGAGGCAAACAAACATTCCCTGCTCAAGTTTCCGATCAGCGTTCCATTGCCGCGGTGGCGCGCATATTCTGCTCAAGCTTTGCAGCGAAGTCACACGAGTTTTTGAAGAGTTGTTAAGAAAATGTGAACTCCCGTCAAATCAAAACGAGCTACGGCTTCAAGTTTTTGAAAGAAGGTGGCACAGAATTTCAAGACGCTCAACTGGAGAGGCTCCTGAAGAGGCTGCAAAGGAGGCATGAACAGTTTTCTTGGAAATTGTGATTGAAGAGCGAAAATGAAGGCTGTTCTATTCTTGAATCGCTCAGGTGCAAACAGCAACAGGTTTCTTGCCCTGGTCGGGTTGGAGCTAGTTTTGGTTACAGTGGCTGCAGCCGCCTGCGGTGACGGAACACTCTATTACATGTCGCAGGCGGGTTCGTCCGTTGACTTCGATTTCCCGGAAGGCAGTCAAGGGTGGAACTTCGCTTGTCAGTGACAACTTTCAGCTCAGCCAACGGGAAAAGCTTATATCGGCTGTCTGGACGCTTCGATGATAGTGAGGGCGGGCTAGGAGAAACGCTTTTCTGTTCGCCTACTTGCCTACTGGCCTCGCGGGTTCGTGTCTATCCAGCCGCTCGTTGCGACTGTTCAACTAGAGCCGCTGCCAAGAATCTAGGTTAGCCCATGGGCGGGTCGAGTTCCCAGCCGTCACGACAACGAGGCACGTCCTAGGTAACGCGACAGTTTCCGCAACGTAGGCCGAAGTGAACACCGTGCAGATCTCACAGGGTTCGATTGATTTCCATGTACAACATTATCGATTGCGTAGTGTCGGTTTCTGGCATACCTGTCTGATCCGAAAATTGTTGAATAATTCATGGAGTCCGTTCAACAAACCGCCCACATAGCGGAGGGGTGGTAGTGAACATATGCGGGAACTTGCCACGCCGATCGGTTTTCAAGAAAAGTCGTCGATAACAAGCGAGAAAATCGAATTCGAGCGGAACGAAAGTGGAACGAGCGAAAACATGGAAACAGAAAACCCTGCAGCATGGACCCTCGAGGCATTATATCAAATCAGCGAGCTCCGAGACTGCTGGAAAGTGACTTGCATGGGTCACGAATTCTGTTTGGGACCCGTTCACCAGTGTGAAAGCGGGATTGTCTCACTTCGTGATCGCACCATCCTCTGAGCCTGAACGGAACCGACAAACTGCTTCCAAAGTTCCTCTAGGCATCCTGATTCCATCGATCCCGAACTATTTACGAGCATTTGCGAGTGATCATCCAAAGTTATTTTGTTCAGATACACACAGATGATCCGCTCGAACGCAATCGGACGATCGCTGGCTGCTCAATCGCTTGGCGAATCGCATTTTTGTGCTTTGTAACCAAGCGGTGGCAACATCGGACAACGAGGATTCATCGCCGTAAAAGTTTTTCCCTCCTATCGATTTCGCCGAACGTCTCACAGAAGACCTAACCGTTTATCTGGATTGTGGCGCCACCGAAGGAATCCGCGGAAAAAAGTCAGCGAGCCAGCCAAGTGGTAGTCGTCTCGTTTATAATCCAGTGGTTTTCACTGCAACCAGCCTACTGATCCGGCTGTTGCCGGTGCTCAGTTCTGCGCAGGCATTTTTGTCGGAAACGTTTCCTTCCCCTTTTGTGAAGTTTTCCGAAAGTCTTTTGAGACATCTGTTGCGAAGGGAGTACGGGTAATAGTCCGCCGTAGTGATAATCTTGAACTTTCCAAAAGAGAAAAACGAAGCAAACCGAAAACTTCTTACCATCGGTTGCAAACCCCCTTGGTCAATGGAGCCGAACGGACCGATATCCGAAAATGTCGACCCGAGCTCGACATAACGATTATTATCGACGTGTTCTGCAGAAACCAAGACCCTCCCGGAAGCGTTGGATCATTTCAATGTGAGCAGTTTTCCTCATTCAATCAGCGGATTCACATAGCCGTCTGAGAGTGGAATATCGGCCACTTGACCAGAGTGAGCGAAAAACAAATTTACACGACGTGAAACACAGGGTGTTGTTCTCGAGAAAATGCCCGACGAAATCCGATCGATTGCGCTTGTCTATGATACGTGTGGTCATGGCTGTGAGTCTTTCTACCGATTCCGACGAAGGATCGAAAGGTTGCCTTCCATTGAGGAGCTTTACGAAAACAATCGACCGATGCAACTAGTTCCAGGGATAGTTCACTGTGTAATGGGCTCGTTAGCCGGCGCTCCTCTCCGCATCGTCTGGACGAAAACACGTATGCAGGGAGCTGAATCATGTAGGGAGAGGCGGAAATGCCCATGTCGTACAAGGGCTTTTTGTCAGTAGTACAAGGCTCTTGCGAATTTTCGCGAAATCCGCAATCGCGAACCAATTCATGGGAACCCACTCATTGTCGTCGAGAATGATGGCTCCCCAAACAATCGATGAGCTCCGCCAACAAAGGAGCTCAATTTTCGTGCTTGTTGACTTCCACATTCCTATCGTTCAATCCACACCAAAGCCGTGCTCTGGCACCGAGCTGGAACGTTCTACGATCTCGGACTCCGCGTTACCGCTACTTTTGACATGGCGACGCGACGGATCGGGGAGGACGGCTTCATCAACAGAAAAACTCTCGGAATAATCATCGTTACGCCAGTTTGGCAACTACCCGCTAGTAGAAACTGAAGTTCTCGCGCGGAAAGCTGCTCTGCTCAAGTTTTCGCGCATGATCGAACTTCATCTGAGATCTAGCCCGGAAGATCTTCTCTAACAATCCGCGCACGCGATCGCGAATACAGCTCGATAATCCTCTCGGCTGAGCTTCTGGCAGTGCGGCGCGGCGGGACTTTCACGGAATTTCGCACTGGGCTTCGCAATGGATGCTTCCAGGGTGCGACGGGCTCATAGGCCATCCACCCTTCACCCATAGTCAACAACCACCACGATGACCGGGAATCGATTGCGTACGTGCTCTAAACGTTGTCACCCGGGCCTACGGACCAGGTTTTGATACCAGAAATCGGTCATTCGGTAGCGGGCGCTCGTATGATTTTTGTTCTGCTGCGATGTTCGATATTTTTTGGCTGCCGACAAAAAATACTCTCAAGGTCAACCGGTCGTGGACAGCGCTGGAATCGGTTTGCCAGCTCTTAGCGATGAGCGATTCAAGCAAAAATACTCTAGCTCCCAACAGTCAAATTTTCTGAATTCCTCAATCTTTATAGTTGACGATTACGTCCGTAGCGGGGAGAGATAGAGCCGAAAAACAGCTTCGGTCGAAGACATGGTTGTTTTGCTATTTAACCCATGACAGCCGCCCGGGGCTCGCATTGCTTACGTCATAGCCGCATCGGTTGAAGATTCCGTCGAGGTTTCCCACTTTCTCCATCGGCGGCGAACGTGTTTTGCGCACGTCGGACACCGAATCAGCGATGTCTGTCTGCTCGCTTTTCTGCCAACAGAAGAAGTTAAACACAAACAGTGTAAATTGTAACATGTTGTATAACGCTCCACTATAATTACGTTTCGAGCGGATTGCAAACCACCGAACTCTTGTTCCTAAAAACTTAGGGACAACAGATAAAGTTCCGCGATAGGCGGCCAGTTTCCGAAAATCGGTCGGGATATCGTTTTTTTCTCGCAGAACTTAGGACTTAGGAACTGTTGAGATGGAGGAATGTTCCGGCGTCGGATTTGAGACTGACCTTCCAAGTTATCTAACTGACATCAACGACGTCAAGTCACACAATTCCCGAGCTCTTGCTGCTCTGATATCCTGCTGTGCTGTCTCCCAAGCTGATACATTCAGCTAATCGAGTGTTTTCTCTCACTGAGTGTGAAAGTGGATCAGGGCGTCACCTACAGACAGAAATCACGCTTTCTCAACAGTTGTGATATCAAGTTCAAGTAGTCGACCAAACGAGCAATCGATTGAACGAAGCAACGTGCGAACGCAGTCAAGATATATGGTAGAGTGAGCCGACAGGGGTGGAATATTTCTCAAATGCAAGTCGATTGATTCGTGACAATCGTTCGAGCATCGTTATCGGTTCTTCGTCACCCTTTAGCATGCTGTTCTGAATTGCTCGAATCGACGAGGAGCCGGGCGGAATCGGGTCCCTTATGGAACTCAGATGGATGATTCAGACGCTCCACAGAAAATCGAAGACCGGGATGGATGGAAATTCAAACTATCCGACAGCAGGTTGTTCCACGAGCGGGCCACAGGTTGTGGTTGGCTCTTTCCCGAGATCGACTCAACACTCATTCACTCATCAACAAAAAATGGGATCTGATCCCGTTTTCGCAACCAATCCGTCGGTCCGTCAGGGTTTCATGTCCGAATCGATCTTCGGGAGTTGCGCAAAACCCCACGCACCAGTGTTGAATGCAATATTCAGCATAGCCCGGTCCATTGCCACATCCTCATGAGGTGCAGCCTCTCGTAATGGTTTCCATGTTTTGCGGGGGTTGTTGTTCACTCGGGCTGGAGGTTCGATGAAGCTTGACGTTCTGTTCAACGGAGCCCGAGCTTCCTCTCGAAGAGTTTCCAGTGCGCGACCGGGGTCGGAGTTCTGCTGGTGGGGTGGAACTCGGGCTCTGAATACAAAGCGGTTTCGCTGCGTCCGATAGAGTTGACGTGGGCGACTTGGAAGCAACGCTTTCAAAATATGTTGGCGTTCGTTTCCATTCCACATTCTACAGCATGCATCGAGAGCAGGTCATTGTGTTGGTGCGATAGAATAACGATGGAGAATTCAACCACGCCAACACCGCCGCCGCCACCAGCGCCATCGTGCGCTGCAGAATTCTCTACCGAACAAGATGCGTCTGAAGCGTTATGAAGTGTAATGGAGCGATTGAATAGTGCCGGTTTCCATTTTGAAGTTAGCCGAAAATTCTCCATTGCGCCAGGTGAACAGACTTTTCGGCGTCGGCTATTGTCTACGAGGAGGATCGTCGGTACTTTCCGCTCTCGAATCTTTCGGCGTAGAGATTAACAAGATACGACGTTGGCGCAACCTGCCCGTATATGCTACAAGATATCGCGGATAACGGTCCAAAAGGAACCAATAACGGTCGATTCGAGACCAAACATCGCAACGGTAAACTATCAGCGGGCCGAGCCGTCAACGACGGCGGAGCCGGCAGCTCGGCAATACCGATGACAATGAAGCTTTCAAAAAGCCGTTGCGGGGTGGGCCAAGGACGGTCGTATCCAGAAAAAGCATTTTCTCCCAGACGTGGCAGACGTTTGTACTGACCTTTCGACGACTCAATCTGTCCCGAAGAATCAAACACCTATGTACCCCTACTACAATGGAGTAGTGAAGTTATCACCGCAACGCTTATTGTTTTTTTACCTGCGTCTCTTCTCGTATCAGATTCACTCGGGACACGTGCGACTCTTTCGACAGACTCTACCGGGGAATTCATTCGAGACCGCCATCCGAAGCTGTGGAAAACCGCGGCGGATAGTATCGTGTTGTGTTTCGCCGCGTCTGAGAAGCCGCAGGATCATGTTCTCGTTCGCCAGCTCTGATAGGTTTAGCCGACGACCTAATCCCAGTTTCTCAGCGATCGACGACTTCATTTCGTAGGCTCCCGAGGGAGCTCAGCACATAGCATTCGGGGTGCCTGTTGCCTTATGTTTTTCTGGCTGGAAGAATTGGGCCGTAGCTTCCGGTTTCATATGCAGAAGAGTCTCCTTCTCGGATCCAGGTGTCCCCGTCTGTCGCTGTCCAAGGTACTCCTGTTGTCGTCGATGTTGTCATATGATGTTGGGGAGCGTTGCGGTATATTTCGAGTATTTCACCGTTGGTACCGCGATGACCACGGGAGTAATTCCAGGCTCGTGGGAAGGCGAAGCGAGGGTCGCCAAAGTCAAACAACAGCGTAGGAAGCACTCTAAGACACTTTCGGCCAATGGACCACCGACAACAGTGGCTGTGGTCGGCGGCTTTTCGCAATTGTTTCAAAAAGCTTTGCCCGCTCGTCCCCCGATTACGACCACGTTGACCAATCAAAGCTCGTCAGCCGGGAATGCCCTAACAACTTGAAATCCTGCACCGTATATCGAAACTCCATCTGCAACTATATACATGATGACGAAGTTTTTCGCATCGCGCCGTGACGTGCTGTTATGTCCAGAGAAGTTCACTGCTGACGTCTTGAAACACGCGACCGAGATTCATGTCTATGATTCAATGCGGAACATGTGACTCTCGGGATATTATGGCACATGATTTCCTCCCGCGAGAGAGTTGATTAAAACGAGCTTATTAGACTACGCTTGAAACAGCTGTTGACTTGGAGCTATTGGGTAGAAAACAGCACACGTTCTGATCGTTCCCGCGGCTTTGAGCAAGTTGTATCTCGCTGATTTCATTACTTCTTCGAGATTGTAAATCGCTTCCAGATCCACAAACTATGAAACTTCCCAATTCCAATCGCACTGTCTGATTCGTCGGTTGAGATATCGACTCGGTGGAAATCCCGGGATGTTTGTTTGATTCTCCGCTGAAGCAACTGAAATCAGTTGTGAACTCTTGGAGCACGATCTTGGACTCAGATCAGCGCAACAGTTCTGCAGTCTACGAACTGCGATTGGGTGAACGGTACCAATGCCTCCCTGACTCCCTACGATACTCTCGGAGGTATCAGCGGTAGGCCGATGTCCCAGTTCCATAGCTCTCACAAGTAGAAGTCTGAACAATCCACGGGAGCGGACTCATCAGAGATGGATATGCTCCTAGGCGAGTGTTAATTTTGTACATGACCGCCGGAGTTCCTGGAGAAGATTCCCAGGAGAACGACTAAGCTATTCTACACATTTCACCCAGTTCCATGGTCGGACTAAGAAGTGAAAGTTTACGGGCGGAAACAATTGGGGGTCGACAATTCCGCTAATTGTGAGATCAAACCGAAGTCATTTGTTGATGTTGTCGTCCTTGATCATTGAATCCGTGATTCGCCCGCAAAGCAGAGGCCCTACGGACCGACAAGGCAGTCAGCTCCGTTTACTTGATCACCAACGCCGTTCCAGCCACCGCAATAATCTGTTGTTACCGCGGTTGCTACGTGGAGGAGAATCGCCATCGTCGCCGCCGCCGCCGCCGCCGCCGCCGCCGATACCAACCACCAACACAACTGACGTCTCAGAGTTGAAGGTTGCTCACCGACCGGCTGTTGCGTAATAGACACTAAATGATAACACATATCTTTCCCGCTGGGTCAATATTTCTGTTGGACGATCGCCGAAAGGCGACGAAGTCACAGCTGAAGAAGACGGCGACTACGGCGGCGAGGATCTGGTTCTTGAGGTCGGACTTGCGCTCGCCGGATTCCAGAAAGGAGATTCCCCGCATGCATCTCTGAAAAACACCTCACCAGGTCGAGTGATTCCTCCATTGAACGTATGGCTTCAATGTGATAGAATAACAGGAATCACGCCGTAAATGCGGGGTTCTCGAATCAAATTTCCAGGCTTGGTCACGAGAAGCAGTTGTGACGAAAAGAGAGTCTTCAAGCATGGCAGCACTCTGTCGTCTTGAACTGATTGCACATCAATTAAGATCGCCGGAATGAATCGAATAACGCGCGATGTCCAAGTAGCTGGGCCCTTGGATTTCAGCCAAACCAGCGAATTCGACAATCTCGCTTCAGCTGAGCCGATCGAGTTCTTTTTTATTTCGGTTTCTTCGATTCTGGAATGAAAACAACTCGGCTTCGCCCGCTTCGGATCGTTATCCCTGTGTTTGTTGTGGTCCGCGGTGAGATTTCAGGAAAGCGCGGAAAGATATATGAAGAAGAACAACGGCTCCCATGACTCATTGTTGCGCGTTTTCACCATTCTAGTAGGCCAATCATAAATGTAACTTTTTCGTCTGTTGCCGGTACATCGTACACCAATTGTTGTCAGGCGGCATCTAAATATAGTCGTAGTAGCTAGAGCGGTCGCCACCGATATAAATACAATGATCTCAAGAAAGATATGTGGGGTTTCGGCCAGCGTGGGTCGCCGACTTCAGAATTGGTCGTCATGACAAACGCATGACGCATGCGAAGCGTGGTGGCGATGCTACGGAAGGGATTTGTTGCGATCGGCAAAGTGGATCGCTGTTTCCTCTTTTCCCTTACCACCTTTTCCTACGACGTCTCGAACTAAGTGAAACCTGAGAGGTGTTCGTTGTAGCTCTGTCTGGCTGGCTGCAGGAGCCGGTGTATGAGATACGTAGTTCATTCAAGAGTGGCGCACAAGGACCAAAGCTTCGACGCCGAGGACGAATGAGTGAATAGAAGATTGTGACCGCGTCGCTCCATTTCGAAATGAGAATCCTAAACCCTGGAGCCAGTGGCGTAGCCAAGCTTCCTTAGCGACGAAGCTAAACCCCCCTGTCTCTCTCCATCTCTACCTTCACGTAGCTTTTGTTTTATGGTTTCTTAGTGCCCACCATAATATTCAACACGCACTAGACTTGATTTAGTATTATTGAAGTCATATTGAAATGATAATGATTCTACTCAAGTTTTCTATTACGTGGGTTTACGGCAGCCACGATGAATGCTACGTTCGAGCATGCGTCGAAGATGTTTAGGCTCGAGTTCGAGACTATGTATAATAATGCCTCGCATTTCCTGGGTCTGAGCGAGAGAGACGAGCTGGGAGCTCGGAGCCTGCTCACGTTTCAGAAAGAGTGAGCAGGCGTGCGATGGACACAGAGTGAAGGAACTGGCCCGAGTACCACCGTAGACTCTCGGAAGTATGCTCACTAAAGTCTGCTCTCATTTGAGAAATATGTGTGGGAACTATGTCAATTATGTCGCAGGGGGTCGGGATCTAATTTGAATCTGTCGCGACGGGACAGACGTACAGTAACACCTTCAAGGGAGTAGCTTGGAGAGTGAAAGAATCGCACTCCTCGGTCGGTGTTTAATTTTGGTCTCAGATTCTGTCTCCCCTTCGCAGCCTTGCTGCCTTTTCCTCCGCCATCCTCCTGTCGGCATCTTTGAGCTCCGCCATCCTCCGTGCGATCGTTGCATCGGCTTCAGCTATCTGCCTCGCGGCTTCCCTTCGTTGGGCTTCCTGCTGCTGCTGCTGCTGCTGCTGCTGCTGCTGCTGTCTGTCTGGTTGACCTCCTCTCAGTGACGCTGCGACGTCCGGGGCAGGGCTCTCGCCGGAGATGCCAGACGCATCGCTTAGATGGACTCCGCGGGACGGGAGGTCTTTCTTGGGGTCGCAGCCAACTCCTTGTTGAGTTGCATGCAATTTGTCGGAATTCATTTTCCTCCAGTGATGACAATCTTTGTTCGGATAATCGGCAAGCGGGCTCATGTCTCTTTATATGTTGCAAGAGCTTATTCCCTGCCCCATTTCGCGAGGGAGAAAATTGACTCGTTTCATGATGCAAAACTTTCACGGATGTGTGCATCTTGTTCTACAAACTTAGAGAGCGACAAACGGAGAAGAAAGACAACGGACCACGGTTTCACGCCTGAAGTCTCTCACGATGACCCACTGGGACCTTGAATCCTAACTCATTCTAACTATTGCTTGGAAAGCAACGATGCCCATCATGTTGTAGGTTCGAGGAATATCGGACGCGTACCGTTTGCTACGGTCTCGTCCGCATCCCATCCATGGTGATTCGACGAGGCAACCATGTGCATCTTTGAGATGATTCCGACTTGACCCCGCCTAGGAACCATTGCACCCCGTGTGTGGATGACGCTGGTGGCAGTTCTACGGGCCCGCTCTGCGAAGCTTCGCGGACGATTCTCGACTTCATTCTAAGATTGAGAGAGCGGATTGTTTTTCCTGGCCCACGAATGGTTCGTTTGTCGATTCAGAACATCTCGCCAAGAAAGAGCCGGAACGGTCGAGCCCCGGTTGAACCTCACTGTTCTGCAGGAATGCAAACTGCCAGGTGGGGAACAGGGGTCGCCGATTCTTTTTCCCCGTGATCATGCACCGGAGAAGAATCCGAAACTACGGGAAAATGATTGTATATAACACGGAACGGAATAGAAGACTAGAGACATAGAGAATCCTCTATTTCCAGGCATCCTCTGTCTTCAACCATCTTCTCCAGATGACCGCTCCTTCAAGATCCGTGAAGACCTTCCGCGATTTGAGTTCTCAGAGTCTCGGCAGCTCCCCTCGACTTGAACATCACAAACGGTGTGTCGTCGGTCGGCATATCAGGGGTGCAAAGAGGCGACCGTTGCAGGTGCCTTCTCGGCCCGCCCGCTTAAAAAGGGCGTGGATTGACCGAACCAGTTTGAACCTAACAGCACCTGCAAATGAACAAAGAAACGTAAACCAGCGTCTCCAGACTTCTTGCGACTTGACAACGGACATATGCATTTACAGAGCAAGATTAGCGGAGGCAGAAAACTCAATTGAAGACTCTTGCCGTGGTTCTGCCTGGTTGATTCTCGGAGTCTATTTCATTTTGGGTATTCTTTTCGATGTATTTGAGAGTTTTGCGCAGCTTGCGCAGGCAGGCTTTCACGGGAACCATGATCTCCTTCTCGGACCAATCTTGGGAGTCGCCCCCATACGGTTCGTGAAATCCTGGGAGACGTCATCGTCAGATGAGTCGTCTACGGAGTCTTGCAGATCGTTCTCGAAGTTCCTGTCCACGTCCTGTGCGTCTTCGCCTGATGAACCCGCTAAATAGTTTCCGTGGTCGTCGTCCGGGTCATCGTCGAAGTTTCACCGCGCTCCAGAACGGACAAACTTGTCGAAAGCTTGAGGATCTTCTGCATAGCGTGCGCGAAGCACAGCTGAGATTGCAATCGCAGCTTCGCCTCAGAGCCCTTCGTCACAGATGCCGCGTCCGTAACAGAAAATAAGCAATCACGGATTTTCACACCATAATCTTCAAGTTGTGGCTATGTCGGCTCTCGCGTCGGAGTTGCGCTGACCTGCGAGTTGTATCAATCCGAGGTATGCATCCCGCCCCGCATGGTCGTCACCAGCCGTTCATCCGAAGGCTCAGGCTGATGTAGCCATGTGCGGAGTTGGACGCCGTGAGCTCGTCACACAGTTGGAGAAGCTCCTACCCGACCTAATGCTGCGGAGCATACCCAAGCTGAGCTTGCATCGGAAAGCGACGGATTAACAGAAGCCATAGCGAGCAACGAGTTCCAGCAATCTTATCCAGGAAGACCTGGAATTCGATTGTGAGCATGTCTCCACATGCTCGTCGCTCGGGCTCAAACAAAGAAAAGCGGAGCGAGGAGGTGTTTGTAAAGTGGGACTGCCGCGGTATGGCGGAAGGTTTCGGATTGACGAAATCAGCAATCTCTCTGTGGCAGCAATTTATCTAAATGTTGAGTTATAGTGGAAACGAGAATAAAATCCGAGCTAGTGCGATCGGATTAATGAACTTTCACTCTAACTGAGCACCATGCAATACTTTCTCTCTGCGAGAATCAGTCAGGTTATCAGACCCGCTCTTCGGAGAGCTCTTTCTGAAGACGCCTTGGAAACCTGCAGGCATGCAGTCCCTCCGTCCTGGAGGCTTATCCAGGCCGTCGACAAGGGAACTATCTCGACAGTCTGGGGTCGGTTCAACCGATAGACCGACGGTCGACGGGACAAACGGAAGAGAGGTGAAGAAAGAAACGCCGGACAGATCTCTGTGTAGTTCTATAGGCATTCCTTTCTTTGCTATCGTTCGGCACGCGTCACCCTCGACGTCTGCCGGCTTCTTGTTGCTTATATTACGCGACATTCTCGAATATGCCGGTCAATGTTGTCCATTGAAAGGTCGTGTGTTATCGCTCAATGCTATGAGCCAGGACTCTTCTCGTCCGGACTCGTGAGGGGAGAAAATGCAAGAATGAGACGAATCTAACAATCACTTCGATTCGGCACTCGAGGCGCTTCGATTACTTCTGGGCAGCGCGCATAGGCGGAAGACCATCGAGCCCTTAGAAACAGCGACAACGTGGATGTTGTTGTTTCTCTTCAGATAATAATTGTTATTAGCAGTCACGTCGTCTTCATCATCATCAGCATCGTTCATGAGATGGAACCCGGTGGGAAACTCACCACCGATTAAGGGAGCGCGAGCCTAAATCTGTGCGCGTAAATGAGCGTTTCCGCTAGTTGATTTGGAAAGTTGAAAATCTGTTCACGGGATTATCTTGACGCTCAGAAGCTTCAGTGTGTCATGATGCGCTTCTTTATCTCTAAATCTGCTCGGTGCGATTTCGGTTGCAGTGGCTCAATGAAGAGCTGCAATCCAAGCCCGACGATTCTACGCTGAGCCGACGAGCAAAGACGCTTTGGAATTCGACCGGAATCTTGCGCAGGCAAGCAAACCAGCCAGGTTCCCAACGAGCCAGCCAACGAAAAACGTCGTCGTTGTCATCGTCGTTGTGTGTTTTTTTTTCACAGGGAAGTCGTGCCAAATTGAATCGCTTTCCATTTCTCTGTGCGCATCGGATTCATTCTCATGATAATCCCTTGGTGCCTTCTTCCTTTCTGGAATCCTGACTTGAAATTCAAATTTTCTGAAACCACAAGAAGAACTTGTCGGACCTCTTTATCTGGAGACTCACGGTGACTTGAAGGTGTCTACTTCTAGTGTGAATTTCGGACGTTCGTCGGTTCCCTAAAGGAGTAGTATCGAGAGTGAGTGATATTAGGTGATATGTTAGGCTAAATGATCAGAATGACGTATTGGAATCTTCCCCAATCCTGAGATATCCGCCATCCGTTCAGGGATCCGCCGAGGCGTGTGGACGAAACTTCTCAGCTGGAGCATGCACTCCCACGTTGTTATGCCATCGAAAACATCTTTTGATAGATCCTGATTGACGCTAACTGGCTGCGAGCTGATTGATGACGCTTGTGCTACA
The DNA here is from genome assembly GCA_028455905.1 of Neoseiulus californicus. Taxonomy (NCBI): domain Eukaryota; kingdom Metazoa; phylum Arthropoda; class Arachnida; order Mesostigmata; family Phytoseiidae; genus Neoseiulus; species Neoseiulus californicus. The sequence goes on from JAMQGS010000003.1 coordinate 20,383,270, forward strand.
CGAGTAAAGAGCTGCAAGACGTCGACTTTTTTATTGATCGTGATGATCGCGATGATTGGACAAACTCACCTCGGATGATGGAACGAAACCCTTTGACTCTGATGCGACATCTCACCTGTCGCCGAATCGCCACTCTTCATTCTGAGCTCTCGTTTCCTCGGAATCGCCACGTACCAAAAGTCCGTTCTTCAGCCTGCTTTTTATAGTTCGCAGGCTAGAATCGCATTTATCCCTCGGATGAGGTCAACAGCCTTGTTTCTATGTACGAATCGAAATAAAAGCTCTCGTCGTCGACACTCAGATCCTTTTGTTGTCCAAGAATAGCGGTTCTTGGCGTGGCCATTGATCGTCCGTTCCAGATTATTGTAGGCAGGCATCATGCGGAAAAATCGCTCCGGGAACAGATGGAGAAGATCAGGGAAAGATGGTCATGCAACATGAATGAAGACAACCGAAAGTTTTATCTTTCAGTTTTTGAGTTTTATTGATTTTCGAAACTATAATTCTCGTCAGAGTTGGGGTTTCAGTTCTCACACTTGATGCGGCCTTTCGGAGGGCTCGCGAGATTGCTATTGGGTTTCGTTGCAAACACTCTATCTACAGCTTTTTACAATAGGCATCTATTGGATCGACGTTCAACTGTCAATAAAATTGCTATATCATTCATTATGTACACAATCGTTGATTTGTGCGACTGACAGGCTTTGCTCGGAGAGCACGTTCGTAGAAATCGAGCATTTTCTTCTCCACCTTTCGAGAAGTCGTCGAGAATACTTCCCGGGTGCAGAGAATTCACTCTTCGTGGATCTTGATGCGAACCGGAATCATTTCCATGTGACGCTATCGAATCTTCTATGAAGTGACATCGTTTTTATTTCTCTTCACGGCGCCGAGCGACGCTCCGGCCAGCGCAACGTCTGTGAGTCTGACCTTGAGACGAAATCTAGCAAAATTTGTGCTACAAGAGTTTTACAAAACATTCTAGAAACATTCGATTTTGTCTCGTTGCAATGAGCGACGACCGAATGAATGAGTGATCGGGCGGACGGTCGGTTTGATAGATGGATGGATGAATCGATGAACAGATGCTGATATCCATTCATCGGAAGAACGTCCAAACATCTTCTAGGGGGGCTCGGCGGCACTTCTTCCAAGAACAAACTGAGTCATCACTCGCGTCTCAACGGGTCTCTTAGCAACATCCCGGCTGTGAAAAAAAAACGACCATGATACGAAGTGACAAAAGAAATCTCTCTTCCATCAAAGCCAATTTCTACCAGAGCATCGGGATGTGTATCGTCAACGTCGAAGGTTTCGTCGTTGTTTCGTTTTCTGAGGAGTCTGCTTTCACTCTCCTGGAGGAGATCGAAAGTCACCACAGTTCAGTTCAATCAGTGTTATCAGTTCGTCGTTCTAGGTCGGCGACTACCGGCATTTCATCGAGTGGCTTTTGAGAGTTCTACGCGCTGGACCATCAGCCGATGCAAAGAGGAGCAGTTTTGAGAAATTCGGATTTATAATTTGACCGGGTAGAGTTGACTAATTTCTGCATATGCCTAGAGATACCGCTGATGACAGACAACGGTTGCGAAAGCAGCGAAATCCTCTCTTCACAATGTTCAGTCGTCCATCTCGTACGGAACCCATTGTTTGAGAGATGTGACGCCGGCCTCCGCCTATGCGGCTACGTTTCTGGCACGTCATGCTTGCTTGCCTGCCTGCCTGCTTGCTTGTCGAGCTCCCTTCTTGTTTGCTCGCTCCCCCGCCGAGTGCGTTGGTTCATGCGCAGCATCCTTTTCCCACCTCTCCTGGTCGTCCCTCGAGTCGCATCGCTCCTCATATGCAATGAACCTGTCTCTGCCCGTTTCGACGATAATCGCAGCCAATCAGTTTCCGATCGGTCATCGCGCATTTCGACTGAACTGTCCAGATGTTGACACCATCAAGGTCAGCACTGTCAGACGAAAAGGAAAAACGTTGCGCGCTTGTTTTTCTCCCACCGGGTCGGAAGTGATCGGGAGAATAAATTATTGAGGAACAACACAAGCCCCGCGAAAAGAGAAGCAACCAGCGCTGCGGATGTTCACTCCAGAAAAACAAACTCCTGACAAAACTTCGCGCAGGTTTAGCGATGCATCGGAAGCTGATTCACAGAGGAAACGCTTTAGAAATTGAATGTGTGCAGTTCCAGGTCAAGGTTTGCCAGTCATATGTTCTTTCGAGCATGATGAATGATGATCAGGGAGCGAGCGGGGTCTGTGAGGTACCCTCATGGGCTCAACTCTTTGGTGTCGAGTCGCTGAACTCGCTGTTTTGAATCTGAACAGAGTTACACTGAGCAACGGAAATCTCAATTGAGATCGTCGGCTCAATGACATCGATGGGCTCGGAGTTGGCTGATTCGGAGATAATTTTGGAAAATTCCCGAAACACGCTCCGATCGTATTGCCGCTGCTAACAACAGCTGCAGGTACAGCAGCCGCAGAATCTCGTTCCAGTGAGCGTAACAAAAGCATTTTGCACACACAGATGCGCCACACCTTTGCGACGTTCCGCTGAAAAGCGACGGATTACATCATATGAAGCTATGCATATCGGCATCGTGTTCCCTAGTCAGCAATTGTCACGTAAGAGCGTCCGCCGCTGGAAAATCTCACGTTTGCATTTTTGCTCGAAATTTGTTTTGGCACAAGTGTTCCGAGGGGAACACTGCTGGAAACTCCAATTCGCGAGCTCTATTCAAGACCGAAGCGTCTGGTAGGGGCCAATGGACAATGAAAGTGGCAGAGACGGAGCGATGCTCTGGAGGAAATGATGGAACACACTGAATCAATCGATGCGAGTGGACTCCCGGCTTTTTGGAATTTGAATTGATTGCACGGCGGTGGCGAGCGTCTTGCGTACCATTGCTCCGTTGCAAGGGCAGCAAGCTGCGTCGCCACCACGTATCACAACCACGCTCGAAGGCTGCTGCTTGCGGCGGCGGCAGTTGTGGCCACTGCTACGACGACAGATTTTTCTCGCTTCGTCCGTTTCTCATATACTTCGTATGCGCTAAAAGACATACGGTATTGCCAATGTACGGTATAATGAGGAACGTCCCGCGAAAATGACCGGGATGAAGAAGTGGTAGCACATTGCATGACGGCCGGCCGGCGGGCTGGCGATCATCGTCGATGGGCCGATGCTCGCCGCCCGCCCGCAGTTCAGCTGATGCTGTTGTGTATCGGAAAGCCGAAACGAACGTGGTCGGAGAAAATGTCCTTGACTCGACGTCGCGCAAATTGACCCATTTCAACGTTGAGTTAGCGCCGGGAAATCTTCCTGACAACAGTCCGTTCTTCTTGAAAATCAATGGAAGTCTTTAATCGTTTTTGTTTTTACTGTATAAATATCTTTTCGTGAAGAACGTACCGCCGCTGTTGCGTAAATTTGGTACAGCACTGCCTGCCTGCCGCTCAGTTACACGACCGAGTGAGCGAGCGATCGATCGATTGATCGCACGCGCGATCAAACGCTACCCCGCTTGACTTCTTCTAGCTAACCTCTTTTCGATCTGAGTTTTATAAACTAGAAGAGAACAGTATTCCGTTCCGGGGAACCTTTGGGATGAAGCGAACATCCTTAGATCAACTCGCTGTTGAATATCGGTGTCGTGTTATTAATAATAATGCCCCTTTCTTTCATAGAATCAATAACAACATTCGAAACCGGAGAAACCGTTCTCGATGGAATAGAGAAGTCAGAGACTAGGCCTATGGGCAATTGCTGGATGTCCGAATGAATTGTGACGAAATTTCCCAACACCCAATGCGTGGGTCTCATCTGACAGTGACAGTTTCGTCACTGGAAGATGATACAAGAGTGATCCAGAGTTGTTTCTTTTCTCTTCTTCGGCTAGGCACCGTTTTCGACGGACATCATGCTCGTAGAGTCTATTTACATTTGGCCACAAAGCAGATGTGATAGAAATTGGAACGTATAAACGGAATGAACGCACTTCGCGAAGGACATTTTCTAGATGAGAATGTCCAACCGCCGCAATATTTCTCTGAGATCAGGATTCCATCTCCGCTCCTGCTCCCGTCACTGCGGGGAGCAGAACGGAAGCAAGACGACACGATGTAAGTAGTTATCACATGCTCACCGAGGCATAGCCACTCTCTTGAGAAACGTTGTCGTGATCGTCTTCTGGCGTTGCCTCAATCGTTTCCTCGATCGAATCCAGTTTGAGGACGCGCGGTCTTCGGTAATTCGATGTTCCCGTTGATAGCATTTGTCTTCGTGCGTTCGTGTGACCGGTTGATAGGCGAGCTCTTTGGGAAGCGATCTTCTCTCGTCGGAACTCTTGGAGGGCATCGCACAGTCTCTGCTGAAGTTGTTCTCCCATCTGCGAGGCTTTTGAGCACAAAACGGCGTGGCAGCGGAGTTCTTGCTTGAGGTTCCGGGTGGTCTCATGTCGATACACCCAGCAGAACATGTTCGGCTGCTGCGGGGATACGGCACAGAACGTTATTCGAGACGCCCAGTATTCTGTAAGTCCGTGCTGCTCGGTCCAGGCCTTGATTCCCTGGCGAGTCAGGCTAACTTTCATCTGAGTGCTGACCTGCCGTCGAACATGATTGTTCCAAAGTGTATTCGCAGCGGCCTCGATGTTTTTCGCCCAGGGCGTGATGACGTTCCCTAGGTAGATGCACTTGTACGTTGGGTCGGCTTCGTTTATGGTCACCGACTTACTCCGGCCGAAGATGAGGTTCAACATGCCGAAAGAGAGCTTCGGCAGGGCCACGTCGTCGTTTTGTGCGAGTAACATCTGAGACTGTGATCCGATCACGGTTTGGGGTGCTTGTCACAGAGCGCTTCGGACGCACTGAGTTCCTCGTCGGTTCACCTGAATTCCTCACACGGCACCTCAAGTCCTCGAGTAATCGGTGGGAACGTCCAAAGTATGATTCCTGAACGGAACACCCAGAACGGTGGAGTTGAGTGTTCCAGAGTTGTTACTCTGTTGCGTCTTGAGCAAACGGTAAAAGAACTCTCGGTCACACTTCCAATCCAAGCAACTTGTATCATGCGTTCCCTCTCGTTCTGTCTGTCTGTCTGCCTGCCTGTCCGTTCGTCCGGCCTCCTCGTTCTCTTCTACTTTTCAGACTTTTGTCAGGAATCTCGACGAACAAAGACTCGATACTTTGACAACGAACTGTCAGACGTGCATCATAAATACGCCAATGATCCAGCCGGCCAGCCGGGAGCACGAACAATGCGTTATGTGACGGTCGGCGACGGCAGGTAGACGGAATTCACATCACAGGTTATCGTAGGCACGCACGTACTCCTTCACCTTTTTCGCACTTGTTCGCACACAATTTCAAGCAGAAGTAGACTGAGGATCGAGTGTCGGATCGAACTGGATTCGATCGACTCCTTCACGTGTTTTGTACCGACTGCGATCGAGGACAGTTTTCAAATCCCGAACAACGGCCTCAGGTATCCCCCAGGAAACTGCCTGCGTACATCCGTGATTCCGTGGCGGGCCACCGGTTGTACTTCTGACGATTTCAGCGTCCGTCACTTGCTCAGTCGGAGAGCCACTGGCTATTATTGCAAGTCGACCAGGTTGCCAATCAGGTTGAGGGAATCCTGATCCGAAACAAGGCAGGAAAGCACAAAACAACAACACTAGCAAGCGGTAACAGCAGCAGCGACAACACCACCACCAACCAGCATCGGCAACACTAGCACAGTCAGAGCAACGAGGTCCAGCTCAACCTCCTCTCCAGCGTCATGGCTTGGCGGCGGCAGCGACAGCGGCAGAAGTAGCAGCAGCGGCAGCGATGATGACGATTCGTGGTGGCGGCGGCGGTGGCAGCGGCGGAGGGTGAGCATGTCTTGGAGAGAAAGAATCTATCCGTGCTGGCTGGCAAGCAAGCAAGCAAGTCAGTCAGCCAACCCGCAAGCCAGCGGCTCAGCAGCGAGAGGAGCCAACAAAATAAAGAAAGAAAGGAATAGCCGTCAGTCGCTGCGACGACCGCCAAAGCGCCGGCTAAAGCCGACATCTCAGCTGTGGTGGCCGCATACCTGACTGGCTACTCGGTGGTTATCAGGCAGGCTGGCTCCGTGCCTACCTGGCACCAAACAGTCGCCCTTGGCTGCGTCATATTTCGTGGTGGAGGATGCGCCTCTTTTTCTCACTTTCCTCTTCTGTATGCACACCGGCAACGACCACCTACTTCTGCAGTGCCATCTGCAATCTCCTCCTTATTCTCGCGCGAATCCTGGGACGATCGAACGACACCGCAAATCTGACAACCCATGAATATTGGCTTCGAAATCAAAACAATCACTCATCTCGATAATCTCCTCCTGGCGAATGTCGACAAATCTCGACTACAGAGAAGGCTGTCCGGATTGAATCGATTGCAGAGCTCATGACATCATTGTTGCCGAGTGTCGTCACTATTGATAATTTGTTGACCCGTCGATCGGCTCGAAAAGTCTCAAGCGATGTGAACTCAGCGCGCGATCGATGACGTGACCGTCAAGAGGTAGCCGAAAACAAGATTCCGCTTCGGCAGGTCGAGAGGGACTCGAGCCTCGAACAGATGGTCATACGATTCCTCTCGTGGACTGATCTGCTTTTCAGGAAGACCGTCAGACGGGATTTTGGAAGAGTTCGCGCGAGTCATGAACGCAAGGGACTGCATCGCTCTTGCGAATCGGATTGGAATTTTCGCCCGCAACGACAGCTGCTTGAGATCGATCTCCTGAACCGAACCAACATTCATGCCCCTGCTACTGCTGTGCGATATTGAATTCTGCGGTAGAGAGGAGCGGGACTGACCAGTTCTCCTTCTGGTGATTGGCCGAGGCGACTCCTGACTACGAATGACGTTGCATGCTTCTGAAACAGAAACAGAGCCAAATGGACAGACTGACGCTCAGTAGCTGTGGACACGCGACGCGTCTTCTTCCCTTGTAAAGTCGTTTTTTTTTAGCCACAACGCAATTGTTCGTTCCTGAACTTGGAGCACATGGTTCGGGGCTATGATGTATCTGACCGTCTGACAACGTCAAGACTCTAAAATGGATCCCGAAAATAGCTGCAGATCGTTGGTCAAGAAAAAGGTCTCGTCAGCCGTCCGAACTCTGCGATCTCGGAGCTCCCGATCGATTCTCACGAGTCATTCCGACGGATCCGAAGCTCAGGGTTGGTTTTGGGGCTCTCTATGTCATCACGCGAAACGAGCCGTCAGGGGACTCTGTCCCAGGGAGGTGGGAGCTCGCCTCCGGAAGGTCCTGAGCGTAAAGGTCTGGAGCACGGAGTATTGAGGTCCCTCTCTTCCTCAGGCTTCACTCGGCCGTGAGCTCGTACATCTACGATGAACGAGTTCTCTTTCGATAGTCTCCACTCGCGATCCCATCGCAATATCAAGATCAGTCATTCAGTCTCCTCAAGTTGACAGAAACTGTGAATGTTTGCTTAATCGCGTCATTGGACACTTAAGCTTTGGATGTGGGTCAGCTTTGCGATGATTGAAACTCGATTCAAGAACATGCATTCCTGCTCATCATTGTAGGCGAACTCAGACTGGAAAAAATGAGCGGAGAAACTCGCCGCAGCATTTCTTGACTGCAAAAACAGCGACCAATGGCTATTATAGGGAGTTGCTGCCGGACCGTGAGCAACAACTGGCTATGTCAACAACCAACACAAAAATTAGCTGCCGACGCTGGGAAATCGAAACTTCACAACACCAGCCAAGTAGGAAGTTGACAACTTAAACATTTGCTGAGCAACAATTTGGCTTTCTCCAGGCTCATTGCCGGCGGCGCTCACGCGGGGGCAAAGAATGTGGGCCAACTCCGGGACCAGCCGGGAGGAATCTTCAGTCTAAGGAACGGTTTGAGAATAAGGAAGCGCATTACGATCGTGAGATACATGAATGGTGTGCATCCAAACCAGTACTCATAGGAGACGACGGTCTGTTTGGACTTTGGCGTCGACTATGAGAGCGACGTAGTTTGCCTTGAATTGCGAGCTGTGCAATTCGAGCACTCTGAGTACACTCTGGCTTGCGATCGCTGCGACAGGTGTCGGTCTGTTCATATCAAGGTCCCGTGGAACGGAGCTCGTGGGAGACCAAGCTCTAATGGACTTGGGACCTTGGGCGAATTACTCATTTCCTTCTTCCCAACAACCCCGGTAATTTAATAGTAGCAATTCCTCCACTGTCCGGTTGGAGAATAGCCGCTGTTACCTGTGGGAAATGGTCGTTCTTTGCCGATTGACGGTGTGGCTGCGACGTCTTCGTGACAATGTTTTTGCAGCGCATGTTTTGTCGCGATCTCAGCTGTTGCATGCCAACCCCTGACTCTGATGATGATTGAGCTTGTTGGAATCTCGGAAAAGATCCCGGTCAATCATACAGAGAAGATTGATAACAGTTCCCATGAAGAGATGGGAGACTGGCTTTTGCTACGTGCATCCAAAGACTCGGACACGAAGCCCTTCAGTAACCGGTTCACTCACTCTGATAGTGAGAGCAGTCCGTTGGTGCTGAGTTGGCTGAGCTTTCATCGAAATACCCTCAGAACGTTGATGATTTGCTCCATCCTCACTTTTGTAGTCCAGTTGTGGAAACGTGGCGACGGAGTTTTGGAGTGAGTAACCTTGATCATACATTCACGGCGCTATCCAACGGGGCGACATCTCCGATAAAACGATCGATTTGCACAGCGTATCGCTCAAGTGCACCCGTGAGATGCGAATCTAACTCACCAACGACTAATCATTCCGAGAGAGTACATGAACCGTCGTCCGCAATCGCTCTTCGCGCGAAAATATCACAATCTTTTGAACGACCTAGGCGAGATATTTGTGGAAGATTGGCGGAAGCGCAATTATGCTCTGATGAATCCCAATCTTCCCGGCGTCTTGGCGATCTGTGCTGGGCAGCACTTATCGCTAGTGTGTTCGATAACAAAGGTTCGATTCTAAACGCCTACGTTGCGATCTATGCGGTAGCAACATCGACGAAACAGCTCCGTGGCAATTTCATGTTCGTTTGGCCGAGGCGTTCCAGGTACGTTCGAAAGGGGTTCAGCACCGGAGTCTATGGAAACAATGTACCTCCTGGATACTTCGACTGTGAAACTACTCTTCATGTCCGCTTTCAGACCCGCGTTGAGATCGAGCTCTTGGGAGATACGTACAGCGATCCTCGCGACGCGTATCCTGGTCGCAGTATGTGAGATCTCCACCTACAAGTCAGTTGAGGCAATATGTGACTGATCGTGTCATCCGAATCAGTCGTCTCCATTCGAAGCTCTCATCCTCGAGTCCTTTCCAGGGCGGTTTATCACGACACGGGGTTCCATATGGGCTTCACGAGGATTGCACAATGTCTTACAGCTACACTGACCTGCCGAGCTCTCGGCATCATACTCCCAGCCGTTACCCTCGTCTCGTCAAATGCCCTCATGAGGCACGATCCGAGGTTTGAGCGTCTAGATGATCGAGTGCGGCGGATCCTGGACTCTCTACACACCGTTCGAGCCTTCGCGATTCCGTTGTACATCATCCTCGTTAAGGGCAGGTGTGGATTCGTGTTCAAGCCTCCCGCTCCTCCCAGCTTATGGAACGTCGAAATCTCACACGGATTCCCCAACTTTGTTTCACATGACTAAAGATTTTCAGGAGGGAACGGTCTTTTCTTGCCGCGCATAGGTCACCTACAAGAGACTTGCGGCCCGGGCGGTTGCTACGATGAACTCTTTTGCTATCTCACAGTGTCCCTCGCTGTCTTGGCACTTCATCGCTCGCAGTTCTTGCAAACCATATGCCCTGGGCCCGACAGCTCCACAGCTTCATTCCTGCAATTGAGTTATGCGACGGTTTTCGCCGCTGTTTACCCACCGGGAGCTGTGATTGCGTATATCATGATCAGTGCCGAACTCAGAGCGGGGAAACGTTGTGGCTACTTTCCTGACATCGTTCCTCATGATCTGGGTGAGGATTCTTCGCGCCTTATATGACTTAGGTACATGAAACGGGGCATTGCATGGACTTCACTCCCCCAGGCTACCTGATCCTCTTCTGTCGATTTCAGATGAGTGGTGTGAGAAGTTCTCATCGCTCACCAGAGTCGTCATCTTCGTCAATACGCTGGTGCTGGCTTTCGGTTCCGAGATCGTTCCCATGTCGTTATATGCTCGTCGTATGGGATCTCTGGAAGGTTACACCGATTTTGTGTTGCAATCGGTCAAAGTAGACGATGAGAACGTCTCTACGAACGGGACGACCTGTTTCGTTCACACCTATGCAGATTTCGAGAAACGAGACAGAAAGTTCAACAATTCGCACCACGTATTCCTCTTCCGGATAGGTTTCGCTGTGGTCTTCCAGGTTGGTTAATCCGAGTTATCGTCTTGCAGTGTGCTTTGGACCCCACAACGGGAGCGTTATGATTTCCACTCTCTTTGCAGAATCTAGCGCTGGTAATCACCACCTTCATCAACCAGCATGCGTGATAATTCTGTTGAATGGAGGAAAAATGGCAAGCTGAAGCTGAGGATGACGTTGCGAAAGCTGATTATCGAGAACCAAGGATCTATCAGAGCTCTATCAGCGCCAAGTTTAAGAATAGCGGTTCAGATTGCAATCGGAGTCGAATCCTCCCAAAAGTTCGCTGTTCCGAGGGAGCGTCTCTCCATCCTTCTGCTGGACCCCTGCGATGGTGTCGGAAATGGCCTGATTCTGAAAATAAAGACATGTCAGCTGACATGCTGGAGAACACAGATCGCCGCCTTCTAGTCGATAACATCAAGTTCGAGGATTGTTCTTCCGGAGATACGCTCGATGTTCGGAGTTTCTACTGTCGGAACACAGGATATCAAAAATGTGGAGATCAGCCTCAATCGGCTCTCTTCGATGCCTGTGTCTGCTCATATTGTAAAGGCTCTTGGTCAGCCCGATATCATATTAGCTCAGAAGTAACAATCGCAAGCACTTCGATGTGATGCGGGTAGATTCTCGATCTATCGATGTTTCTCACTCACTCATGTCTTGCTCCGCTCTGGGGAGGAGCTTCGTCGGGGCTTCATTTGAATTCTGTGTCTCATTCGAATGGGTTTAGATAGGTGGGTTCGTTAGAGATCGATATCTGCGCCGAATCAGAGAGCGCTATAAATTAATCCCAATGACCTTGGATTGGGATATTCGAGAGCTTGCGAGTTTCCTGCATCCGCGTATGAACTGCTTGTGATGAACCCACCGTGATACGATTGAGCCGTGACGAAGCTAAGACCCGACGATTTTGCAGTTAATGTTAACGGGCATCGTGGACTGCGCTAGAATCGGTGCTTTGGGTAATCGTATCTCCTACTTGATCGGATCGGTTCGGTGCCACATATTCAACGGTTCTTTCGATTCCTCCGTTTCGTAGGAACAATATCATCTCGTTACGACGAGATGGCCTAAGCAGGGCCGATTTGAGAAATCGCCGCCCCGAAGCTGGGGAGAATTTGCCGCCCCATGTCTGAGAAAAAAATTGCCGCCCCACGTAGCGTGTCTCGAATCAATAATCTCATCGCGGTATGAACTTTGGACATTCAGATTCTCATGAGGCTCGATTGGGCGCTGCTTGATTTACACTTTGCGTCTGAATTCCATATCACCCCTTTGTCGCAGTTAGAAATGATGGAAGTTAAGCGATGTGGCTAGATAAGCGAAGCGCGGAGAAAGAAGAGAGAATGAGAGTTGCAAGATGATAGCAGACGAGAGACGAGTAGTCAATCGAGAATAGTAGAGTGTGATTGAGGGAGCTGAAGGTCAGTCCCGAGTGAAGTTATTATCGAAGTATGATTGAAGAATGATTGAGGGAAGAATAAACTGTGGACCCGAGTGTGAACGAGGGTCGTGAAGATTACTGAAAAACTCATCATTGAAGCCCCAAGGAGCACTCTTACACCTTCATCTGGAGTCAGATTTGGCGCTCCTGTCGATTTGCCGCCCGAGGCTCTTGCCTGAACTGCCTAATGGTAAATCCGGCCCTGGGCCTAAGGCAGTAGGAAAGATTCATCGGTGAGGGATGGCTTGATTTCGAATCATACATTCTCTGTGGGTCTCTCTCTCTATCCCCGTCTTTGTGAAGATAGCTGTGTGAAAATGTCAAAATCGAACTTCATGGCATTGTTTGGCTGTGAAGCCCGAGAGACATGAAGGTCATTAGGGAAGTGGCAGGGACTGGAGCTTCGAACTCTGTCTCTTAAACTAGCTAAGCTTCGGAATCCGACCGCGGACATCGCTGGAATCAAGGCACTCGAACTTCATCTGTTGAGAAATATTGAACCACGTAGTTTATTTTGGTGTACCGCGTTTAAGTAGTATATAGATACTGACAGTCATCCTTCAGGCTTCTTTGAATGTGATTCGAAGACACAAAATGCAGCAACGAGGTTTTGGGCAGAGTCGGCGTCCGGTGATTCTTCTCTCTCGTTTCAAGGATTCATGAGGCTGAATCACTTTGTTTGCGACCCAGAGAGAAAACAAGCGACCGCGTACAACCGGTTCAGGCGCGGGCATATACTGATAACAGCACTTCGTATTAGAATGAGTCTTTTCCTATTTCTCCACATTCTTTCGCTCACGCTCAAGTTCGATGAAGTCGTTGCTACCTTTACCATTAGGCAGGGACGATTCGTGGAAGCCGAACCAACGCTTACAAATACATTCGAGTTCCTTTCTAGCACTAACGAGAAAAGAAATGTATGACTCACTCGAGCTGTGTGTCTCGTGTATGTTCGTTCAATCGTTTGTCTGTTTGTTTGAATGAATGTACGTTTGTATATATTCTCTCCTCCATATAAATGTATGTATCTGGGTAGGAATCGATATCGGTCTGGGTTCTTTCGGACACCTCACAGAGTTTGATTGCCAACTATATTCTAAACTCGACAGCCATTCGTGCAGAAGTATCCTCATGCTCGTTTCGTTGAAGACGTCGATCATGGTTATGAATTATGATGATGATGGATGGATGGATGATGACAATAATAGTAATAATGATCATGAAGCTCGCATGATGATGATCGTGATATCCCTGATTAGAGGAGCAGTACCTAACGGCTTCCGCAACGGAATCCTCCTGCGCCCCGTCGATGAACCGTGTTCGACCACTCATACTCAAAGGAAGGTGTCCTGGACAGGAGAGAAACTTTCGCGTTTCGACGTGTGACGCAATGCGCGCCGCTGATCGTCTAACAGGCGGAGGCCAGTAATATCAATAATGATAATAATATGATTCGATCGTTATTATTATCGGTATTTCAAAGACTCTCCCTACAGTACTCAAATAATTACCAGAATATTATGTGATGATAGCAGTATCATATCAACGACATTCTCTCATTCGACAAAAGTTGGTGGTGAGAAATTCATACCGAACGACAACTACAATAGGCTTCCGTTCTCCCATTGACCAACGACTCGGACAGAACAGACAGCAGATGATCGAGACTTCCGGAGCGATGAGCTAAGCCGTGCAGTACTAGAAGATTGACATGAAGACCGACACCATATTGACCTTATCACGACAAGGAGTGATCGAGCACTTCACAGGAATGTCGGGAGGAATAAATCAACGAGACTGACCAGTGTCTCGAAAGATTCACAGTGAAAGGGTTCCCGTAATCTACTCTGACCGCCCGTACTTCTCGAATGTGCTGCTGTTTGTTCAAACTTACATTAAGCGGAATTGTCAAGCTGTCACGCACCCTTCCGGTGCTGACAGCCAGCCGGCCGGCGGCCGATGGGTCTGTCGACCAATAAACAACTCATCAGAACCTTCCGGCGAGCTGTTTGGCCGCAAACAGGCTCGGCCAATTCCGCCGCGCCGTTGGAATGAGCGGAAGACTCAGCCGGCAAGCCTCAGTCAGCCATCAAGGGTACTCGGTTTAAGTTAACATCGGGTTTCGACGAATGATTACAATTGGTAAGATAATGATTTCGCCTACTGCCACATCTTCCTTCATGTGCGTATCATGGCTAGAACTAAAGTACACAAGAATACCACCGTTCACACAAAGCAGCTTAGCCGGAGAGACCTTCTCATCTCGCTCTCCGCACATCAAGTGTGCCTGTTCTTCTGCCATCCTGTCTCTCTCCACGCCATCCTCTCTGTCTGACTTCGCCGCCTTCGTTCCCCATCCAAATCTTAGTCTTGAAATACAGTCGCCATTCCTCCAAGGCTCTCTCTCGACATACAGTAGTGCTAGCACGGAATATTTAGAGACGACGCAGGTATCGAAGATGAATGTTAATCTGATTCTGATTGACCCCTGGGGAACTTGATCGAATATCGACGCTCATCATCATCATCATCATTGTTATGTTGGTTCCGATTGCTGTGGTTGTTACCTTGTTTTTCAGCTTTCCCCCTTCGACCATGTACAAAAATGGTTGTCGACTTCGGCAGCTGAGGTGATGTTTACAGACATTCTAACTTTACACGGATTACTGCACTGCCGGTTCTATCAGTACAAGGTACCGGGTTGCTCTCTTTGTCCCTTCCGTTCACGGTGGCGCGGCGGCTCAAGCGTTCGAGCTCGCCACAGGCAGGTCACCTCGAGGTGCGAGGATTTCAACGCGCTCCGAAAATGACTCCGCTCCCGCTTGACTCTCGTTGCGAGCCCGTTCGATTACGATTGGAAAGACACCTATCTACAGTTTTTTATACAAATGCTCCACCGGTGCTTCCGCGCTTCTTCAGCTGCTCGCGCTGCTTCGCATCGATATCGGAAGCCCTCTTGACAACAAGTGTGGACGCTCGCAAAGATCGTCCACTTGCAGGAGTGTCGGGTGTCACCTCGGCAGCGACATTGGCCTTTTTCGGAGTTCCTTTGATGAGGGATCTCCGGCCCTTCGGGGGACTCTCAGCCCGCTCCTGACGACTTTTTGTATCCCTGTTCTTAACGCCAGCAGGAGTGAGGGGTCCTCTCGATTTCGGTGGGGTCGGGGAACTTGTTTTGTTGCTGCGTCGTTTGACAGGGGGTGTGGGTTTCGGTTCCTCTACCTCCTCCTCATGAGTCTCTTCCTCTTCTGTTGAAGACGACATCTTGGTTCGAGCTGCGAAAACAAAGTCAGCGGTGAAAACGAGTTCGGAGGAGAGCTGTACAGAATTCGATTGTGGAATTCTCAGGAAGCATCGAGAAGGAGTAGTGTTAAGGAGTCACGTTCGTTCACGAATGTTACCTTTGGGAATGGGTTTCTTCGCGACTGGTCCATCCTTGGAGTCGGTGCTGGCCCTCTTGGTTTGGGGTGCAGGGCTCATCTCGGCTTCACTCGCACTCCGACGGATTCCCCGTCTTCTCGGGAGCGTCGTCGGTTGGGGTAGGCTTTCTTCGGATTTGGCTTCGAAAATCTTGATCTTGCTTTTCACAGGTGACGAAGAATCATCATTGGTTTCCACCTTCTCGCCCTTCAGCCGAGCAAATATAGTTTTCTCTGCAACAAGAAATGCCCCTTCATCAGTTACGAAAATCTGAAGACTTTTTTTCAGTTGCTCTGTGTGCCTCATGTATTAAGGAAGAAGAAAAAGCGGTTGATCCATTGAGGAACCGCAGGAAATTGAAGGAAAAATCTCCTAAAATGTAAGGCCCCGACGGGGATCGAACCCGTGATCTTCGGTTTACAAGACCGACGCCTTGCCACTTGGCCACGGAGCCTCGTGGCGAAAGCAGATCAACGCAGCAAGCCACCATTCGCTAGAGCGTGCAGTTTCTCCCTCTCCCGAGGATGACGCGCGATGCCTACCGCTGCTGCTGCTCTACAGCCCAGCGGCGCCATCCGGAATCATCTGCCATGGATCACGAAATCCCGTCGGATCTCTCTTTGATTCCGGTCCGGACAGCATTAGAGGAAGTGGTCCCGAAAGCTGTGAGTTCATTGACTCTGGGCACACGGGTCACAGAAACTCTTCAACAGTAGGTAATAGATACTAACTTTTTTGTACAGGTGAACTGGCTTGTTTCGGCACGGTTGCAACGTCTGGAGATTCTTTCTTGTTTTGTTTGCGAGCAGCCGCTGGACCATTACGATTTTTGAGTCTCGCATTCTCCGCGCGCAGGGTCTCGTTTTCCAGTTGCAAGGACTGTGACATCAGCGGAAGTTCACCGAGAGCCTTCAGCAGCTCGGAGCGTTCACCTGTGAGTGGAAATGACGATGAAACGAGATTTTATCATATGAGCCGAGAAAAACCTCAAGATTCAAGCGACAACAGTTGGTTGTTCTGATGGACGGGATGATCGTACGTGACGACTCATATGGCTTGTACCGCAATACTCACGCTCCAAGAATTGGATGTTGTCACGAGCTTCACTGATTTCCGTCGCGAAGCGTTCCTTGTCTTTCTGGAAACCCTGTACTTCTTTCTCAAGCCTTTTGGAGAGATTCAAGGAAGCGAGGCGCCTGAAAGAATTCAGCATCAAACTTCATTGAACATTTCGATTACGATGAAACCTTCTCTAAATCGAGATCGAATTTGTGAGTACGTTCGTGAACCATGGAGATCCAAGGTGGAAAAAATACCCGGAGGCGATTACGTACCGGCTGTCCGCGATCGTTCGCTCATTTACCGCCCTGTCGAGGTTCTTCTTCAAGTCTTCGAGGGCTCGCTCATTTTTATCGCTTTTATCCAGCAGCAGTTTGTAATCCGCGAGAGCCTTTGCGGCCTTTGCCTCGGCGTCTCGAAGAACAATGGAATGCTTCTTCTTGAGGTCCTCCAGTTGACGCAGCGTCTCTTCTCGCTCAGCACAAACTTTTGAAATCGTCATCTTGCTATTCACAACGTCCTGTTCCAGCGCCGCGATGCGATTTATAAGAGCATCTTGGCCTTTCTGCTTCTCGCCATAGATTTGGTTTTCCGATCGAAGTTTCGTGTTTTCGCCGTGCAAGCTGGCAAGGTGTTTCTCTTTCTCTGCCACAGCCATGACCAGCTTGGAAACCTGTTTTTTGAGGTTGTCGTTGTGGGACATTTGGGCACGGAGATCCTTCGAGAGCTTCTCGGTTTGATTTGTTTTCGCGTTGACCTCGGTCTTCAGTGCGCTCATCTGGAGCTCTTGCGCATCTTTCTCGTGAGTGAGCTCCTTCGTTTTTTGTAGAAGAGAAGAGTTCTGCGCCTTGAGCGACGCTGTCTGAGTGTTCATCTGAGAAATGATTTCCACTTTGGCCTTATACTCACAGCGGATAGCTTCTAGCTCCGAATTGACTTTCAGATGCTTTTCGCTCAACGCTGCTATCTCGGACATCAGCGCCTCTCTGTCCCGCGAGGCCGCCGATGCGCTACTGGCCGCTTCTTGCCGTGCTTTGGCCGCCTCGGCGGCCGCCCGTTCGCTTTGCTTCACGGCATCTTCGCATTCGGCCCTGTGACGCTCCGACTCCTTGCGAGCACGTTCCGCAGTAGCTTTCAATTCATTGTTTTCTGTCCGGATTTTTTCCATGTTCGACTTCAGCTGAGTCGAATCGCAGAGCTGCTGTCGGCACTTCACCAAATCGACATGCAAGGACGTCTTCTCTTCCTCCATTGCCTTCAGCTCCTGCATGATTCGCCCGTTCTCCTCGGTGGCGTGTCGGAGCTTCGCTCTCGTGTCTTCTTTGGCAACCTCAGCGTGAGCTGCTCGAGTTTCAGCCTCCTCCAACTCGATTCGAATCACTCGCAGTTCGTTCTGAAAGTGGATTGCATCGTTCATTCCTGAAGAGTCGTTATTACTCCTATATCAAGGTTCCGTCAATTGCTTCAACACAACAACGGCGTTACCCTATTGGTCCACCTATAATATACACAATCCGATACTCTTTCATCTAGAATGATAGATTCACCCGACCGGATCAATCATCCATACCTGAAGATCGGTTTGTGCTTTGTTAGCAGACTGGCCCTCAGCCTGTAGCTTCGCCAATTGATCTTTGGACTCTACGGCATCCTGCTTCGCCTTCCTTGCGGCCTCTTCTAGTTCTGCTATCTTCGTCTCCAGACTTTGCGCTTTAGCGTCGGAAGTGCGCTTGTTCTCTACCTCGATTTCCAAATTCGTAGTCAACTGGAATTCATAACACGGGTCAGTCCATGAGTCAACGATGCCTCTTCGGTATGTGATTTGCGGGAGGCAGTTCAGGGGTCGAGTACCAATGTTTCGAGAGCAGCTCATGCGATTCGGGGGTCGTCGGATAACTCACTTCTTCGATTGTTCTGTCCAACTTCTGTTTATCTTTGTTCAAGTTGTTGATCCTCTGATTCAACCGAGCAGTTTCCTCAGTATGCGCCTTCTCGTTCTTCTCGATTTCTTCCGTTAGCTCCTTGACGAGCTCGTCGTTCTGTTGCTGTTGCACTGAGCTATTACCCTGAGCTTCTGTCAAGAGGGCCTCGAGTTCAGCTATGCGATCTGTAACCGAAAGAGAGAAACGGTTAGACTTCACAAGGGCCCGCATAAGGTGGGCTAGAGTCCGGCTCGTCTTGGTTTTGCCGGAAACATATTAGACTTCATCTTGACTCTCACCGTTCTTGGTTTTCAGTTGTTGGTGTGCCTCGTCGGACGCCTGCCTAGCGTTGACAAGATCGTTCTTCAGCTCTTCCAAGCGAATTTCGGTCTCCAGGGAAGGCGGTGCCAGAATTTCTTGATTCTTCAACGTTGTGTTCTCGTCCTCGAGCACTAGCAAGCGATCCTCGAGGTCTTTGACTTTAGTTAACAGCTCTGATCTTTCTGAGTCTATCGTTTTGTTCTCGGTCTCTACTCCTTCAACTCGACTCTTCAATGTCGCCATCTCCTCGCGTAGCTTCTCACACTCCTCGCTCTTCTCCTTCAAGTTCTTTTCACTTTGAACTTTAGTAGCGCGGAGTTCTTCAACCACCAGTTTTTCGTCTTCAAGCCTCTTAAGTGAATTCTTTTTATCGCTCTCGGCAGTCGCGAGATTCCCCTGAACGTCCAGGAAGCGAGCGGTGGAGTCCTGCAATTCTTTCTTCAGATTCTCCACCTCGATCTTCAACGTTGAATCCTCAGGAAGCATCTTGCCCGAGCCTTTCAGGCGTTCGATCTCACTTTCCGCTCGGTTCAGGTTGTGTTGAATATCGCTTAGTGTCAGTACGAGGTTTTGGTTCTCACGTTTGAGCTTCTCTAGCTCCGCCTGAGAATCAGTGCCCTGACCGCTTGAACCCTGAGATTCGGCTAACTGCGAAGTCAGGTTCTCGATCTGGTGGCTGAAATCCGCGCACTTCGCATCAAGTTCCGATTCGCGCTGCTTCAGCTGATCGTTTTCCGAGCGCAAGGATTCCAACTCTTTCCGGAGTTGGCTCTCGATCACAGCTGACAAGTGAGAGCTCAACGGCTTCTGGAACACACAAATCATTGATTGAGTGTGACTTCGATGGTCTCAACATGGACGTAACCGCGAGTGAGGTCGCGTAGTTTTCGAAGTCGAAATCAGCTCACCTCTGAAGATGACGACGGTTGCAATCTGTCTGAAGCGGCTTTCGATGCAGCTCTCAGTCTTTTGTTCTCTTCATCCAATTTCGCCAACTGCTCTTTGAGGAGAGCGTTTTTACAATGACTCGATTCGAGGATGAGTTCGACCTGAGAATCAGAGTTGGTCCGAATCCATTAGTAGATATCGGGCGGAACCCTCTCGTGAGGTGCTCAGCCCGGAGATTCTTGCGGGTGAGAACTTTTCGAATCGGGAACCGGCGTACTTCGGTCACCGAGAGATACCGAATCATGGGAGAGAACTAACCTCAGACAAGGCGCTGTTCAGACCCTGGATGGTTTCTTCTTGCTTCTTTATCTTTTCTTGATATTTGTCGAAGCTAGCTGAGCACTGCGAGGTGCTTGCAGAAACCGCATTCGTGTTCGCGTTCTGATCTGGTCTGTGGGAACTAGTGGATGAAATACCATTTTGCCCGGTATCCTCCCTGGAAATGGAACGAGTGTAAAACCAAGGATCTGAGCTAGTAGTTCATGGATCGGTATCCGGTTCATGCATGTAACCTACGCGCTCTATGAGCATAGGACCAATGCGCGATGCCATACCACGGGGAATGCATGACCGATGCAGGACTGATGAGTTCCCCTTCCTCGTTCCTTTCTCCGGAACTTAGTACTATGTTGTACATTCGTGCTCAAAAGTCAGATCTCGTCAGTCACTCCTGTGGAACTCACTTTTTCGAGTCCGAGCTGCAGAGAGTCATCAGTTTTGAGACCTTGCCCGTGAAATTTGAATCGAGTTTAGGAGATTTCGATCTTCCTCGGCCAGAATCTTCTCGCTTTTGTAACAACGATAGTAAGTTATCAAGCAGCAGCCCTGGATCGGCATCGGTGGTGGTGGTTTGTTTGTCTTCCAGACAAGATTTGAGATTGAGGATTTGCGTTTCGAGTACCAACTTCTCCTTATCGCCCTTGACGATGGCCTGGATAGATGGGGTTGATATTTTATTTGATTTGAATGAGGTTCAATGGACCCTACGAAATCGTTCTCTCCCACGTTCCGGACGGCCTTTCGGGTTGCGTCGCGGAAACATGAGCTGGACGATCATCTCTAGAACCGAACTCACCTCTTGGAGTGTTGTAAGCTTCGAATGAAGCTCTTCAACTTCCGACGGTGCAAGTTTAACCATTTCTGCAGACTTGCGCATGCCGTCCCCCCGTTTCAAGGAGGGCGTCGAGCATGAAATGCTGGATGGGAGAGAAGGAAGATAATGTATCGATCTGATCAGACACCACCTCTCGTTCTGCCAGAGAGCTGAACACCTCAAGAATCATGCAATCTTTCAATTACGATTCGATGTGACAAAAAAAAAACGATTCTACGCTGTATCACGACGTGTAGGAGGGGGCGATTTTGAACTAGGTAATTCGGCTTCTTGAAGCTCGACTCTATAGAATCTTCTCGGACCTGCCTCAGCTACTACCAGCTGAGGAAATGCGGATCAAAGAGCATTGAAACCGCAAAGCGAGATCATGTCTGCGGTGGGAACTTCCACAAATTCTTCACAGCCGTGATACAGTATTGGCTTATTCGATCCTGTCGAATAAGGACTGTTTGAAGCTGACGACCGCAGACTCCTCAGACCGGCTTTCTTACGACTCCTCAATCAATGGACCACATAATCAGCTAGGAGTGTGTCTACCTAATTGGAATCGCCGGCTCCAAACGGAACGATGCTAGGCATCTCTAGGCTCACACTAGACCCTCAGAAATACTCCAACCTCAGAAAACATGCTTAGTCAAAGAAAACATAGTCTCGGTCATATTCGAGGCGCATGATCCATCTTGAGAGACACGAGAACACACGACGACAGTGTGTCGATTCCGAGTGTAGCTCAGGAAATCGTGCCGATAACCGCTGCTCACTCATTGGAGCGCAGCTTTGTATCCGAATTTAGAGAACGACCGTGTGAATTCAAATAAAATAACCATGGGCTTGGATTGCCTCTTCTCTAGAAGCCGAGTTGCTCCGACAGCATTGACAGCCGCAGCAGAGGCAATGCAAGCTCTTAGCGGTCTGAGAGGATTTTACGATCGGCACGATTCCGAGGCTCGATCTCGCCAGAAACATCGATTCGTGGACTACTTTCACGAGGAAACTTCTTGTCGCATATTGTCATTCGAGCCTGTTTGTAGAAACACATCGGAAATCGCTGGCGCCATCGCTCGCATGAAGCAGCGAGACACCGAGTGTCTGGCTGTGAACTGGAAGGGTCGGTTCACAAGTGGTTTTCCCGGGATCGGGCCAAGCATGCTCTCGGCGGCCCAGAAGCCTCCGAGCGGCTCTTTCCCAAGTGCACTCCGAAGCGCACGTAACGTTTCACCGAACTGCGGAATTAGGTCGTACCTATGATCGTCTTCCACGTTGTTGTCCATGGTGTCGTTCGACGGATGCTCAGAAAACGTTGTTCCTCATCAGCGATACCGTGGCTCCGACGTCGCCTTGTGAGGCTGCGATGGGGATCACGTTTGCACGGCAGGTCCGGCGAGAATAATCCAACTGCCGCAAATGCCGCTCCTTTTGGATAAGCTTTGTTGTGGAGCTTCGGACGCCGCCGCAAAGTCTTATCAAAGTTCGACAGCGAGCCGCACTTGCATGAGTGGTATCCCGGGGGAACACAACGCTTCCCTGAAGCTGTCTCGGTGAATGAAGACACACAATCTCGGATCGCTGACACAAGAAGCGCTTCAAGTCACAACAACAACACCTCTTACTGCTCTGTTAATGTATTTTCTCTCGTAACTTCAAAATGGTAGACAGAAACGCTGAATGAACGCATTGCTTTCAAAACAAGCATCGAGCGACTTGCGAGTACGGCGCCAAGATTCAAAACTACCCGGCACACTCGTGAACTCGTGATGCCGCTGGAATGAAACTTGAGTGAAGGAGCGGCAGCCATCACCCGCCAGTGGCATCTAGATAACCTCTGGATGAACTCTTGGCAATTCTCGGAATTCGAAACTCAAATCAGCCGCCCATCAAATGCGAAAATGATGTTCAAGTGCGGACTGCGCTCTCCAGTTTCGTCCATCGTTTTGGAAGTCGGTCTGACCTTTGTGCTTTTCAAATTCGTCCAAAACTTTATTTGCGATCAAGTAGAATTTTGGTTGCGATTGATCAAGATGACGTCCCAAGATCGGCAGTCACCTTTCCCATCAGCGGGCGCCCCTCCGATGAATTGTCGAATGAGTGTGAGATAGGCTTGCTGAGTTTACGGGCCGGATGAGACCGTTCGATAGAATGGCCCATTCGCAGCCCAATGGACGGCTCCTATACCTATGTAAGAAACCCGGCCAGCAGCTAAGGGCAAAAGCGCGGCGCCCACGACGCGGAACAGTGGGAGCGATGACGAGATCGTAAAATACTGGCAGCCGGCGAGAACACGCGCTCTCTGTTACAAACGAATCAAATAAACGGGTCGCAGAGCTTGTGTTGTGGATAAGCCAAGCCGTTACTGCTCCTAAGGAATCGTTCGGATTCCAGAACTTCGTGCTGGTTCCTCTGAGGCCGAGGAAGCTCCGCCTCAATCGGGGTTCCCTGTAAGATTTAACGCATAAACAATCCTTTCCAGGCCCGGCCCTTGGGGGGGGGGCAACCCGGGCGGTGGCCCGGGGCGCCACGGTTTCAGGGGCGCCTCGGTAATTTTCTGGAAGGGTTGACTGATAGGGGAGACGAATACAGAATTCTTCCGAAAAGCATCGTTGCACCTGGTCTACTTTTCATGAATTTCAAAAATGAAAATCGTGAAGCAACGATCGGCGATGTAAGCGGACTTGGGCTGTACTAAGAACTGGAACAAATCCGTCGAATGCTACCTCGCGATAAATGCGAGCCTCTGCTCGTGCTCTACCACACGCAGAAGTGTATATCATAGATCTTTCTGCCGTCGATTTATTTCCAAACCTATGGGTCGAACTCCGAATACTGCTCACTCTTCCTGTAAGCCTGGCGAGTAGCGAGAGAAGTTCCTCAAAATTGAAAATCATCAAGAACTGTCCGCGATCGCGATCAGTCATGTCTGATAATCGACTTTCGTCCCTGTGAGTGCTTTCCATAGAGCACGAAATAACGAGGATGTAGAACCGTGATGATTTTCTCTCAGATCTCGCGTCCAAAAAAGCCCGGAAGGCCAATTTCTGAAAGGCGTATTGGAAGAGCCCCCGATCATCATAAAGGTTCATCGGGATCAAAAAGATTAAACAAAATGAAAAACAACAAAAAAGGCCAGTTGAACGCAGAGAATAACTCAGCATGCGAGGGGAGGGGAGGGGGCACCACGGCGGCATGGCTCGAATCGGGGAATCGAGACATTCCATTCTAGAAATCGCGAGATCTTCGAACCTGATATAGTCCCAGGGAGTTCTCATATACAGGGTGGTAAGTAAAACGGTTTTTCGGCTTTCTCTCGGAAACCAATAGCATCACGAGAAAAAGTGTCAGGGATGACCCCACTGGCAATTTGATTTAACATCTGATAGGCCTCACAGAATTCTCGAATTCTGATTTCTTTTTCGATCTTTCGATGATTTTTTCATCGAAAATCGACATCGGGTTGAGCTCGATGTGAGATAAAATGCTGGCCTCCAACTCCGCCATGGCGAAAGCCTCCGGTATCAAAGCGGCCGGAATCCCTCAAACACTTCTCCAGTCGTGCGACGTATGTCACCGATGGCTGTCTGCTGTCGGGGTGAAGTCGCTGATTTTCACGACTCTCGTCCACCGGAACTTTGTTGTTGGCAAATCATCTCCTGGGAAGCGAGAAGCAGTGGCGACGCGATTTTCGCAACTGGTTCTTGGAACAACTGAACCGAGATCCTCAGTTCCATTCGAAAATTCTGTGGACTGATCGGAAAAAACCATAATTAAAATCGGAAAAAAAGAAGAAAAAATCCAGAATTTGAGAATTCTGTGAGGCCTATCAGATGCGAAATCGAATTGCCAGTGCGGTCATCCATGACACTTTTCCTCGTAATGCTGTTAGTTTTCGAGAAAAAGCCGAAAAACCGTTTTACTTACCACCCTGTATATGTATAAGGCTCATATTTAGAGCGCTGGATCTTGGCGAACAAAGAACTTTCTCAGGATTTTGGAATGCTCAGGGGATTTGGAATCGAAATTCCAGGTATTTCTCCATAAGACAAAAATCTTTGGAGGGGCCATACGTCGCAGTACCAAATTCACTGACGACGGGTCGTTCGAGTGAATCTTGTTTTCTATGACCCGTATATCTCATCGCAAGATCCCCTCTCGTGGATAGCTTCGCTCGCTGCACGCAAATCCCCCAGAGTACCGGTGAGCTCGTATACCGGTTGGCTCTTATAGATTCCCGTGGATTGAGTATTTCGATGTGTGTTCCTCACTGACATGCTGTCAGTGCGTGCTCTTTCGCACCGTTGCTCACATGAACGTCCGTAAGCTCTCTCTCCGCTAATATTGTTCAAGATCATCCCATCGCTACTAGCTATCCGTTGAAGCCGCCACCCTGGAAATCGCACGAAATGTCTCTTCTTGGCTCGATCCCGAGTACAACGAAATTTATTCAAATTGGAACCGCCAGGACGGCGACTGATCGAGCTCATTGTGTACGCTGGTAGTGCTCTTGAATGTATGTCCAGCAGTTATCGGCGGTTTTACATCTGTCTCTGAGTCGGTCGGACATACATACGTCCTCATAGGACAATCCTTTACAGTCGATTTCCGAGGACTCTATAGGGCCTGCCATAGGAACCCACATATGACCCAACATATGATGACCCTCCATATGGGCCTCCGGAGCTGAAATAAAAGTTCATGAACCGTAGGATTCTCATATTCTAGGAACTGAATACTGAATGGCCCAACCCCAAGCGCGACTTCACGAGTGTCACGAGTCATCATAGTGGAGCGCGATTCTATATCCCGAGGGATTCTATTCGTAGACTCGGACACTTCGATGAACATCATGCGTCTGTTTTCAAGGCTCCATCAGAGAAAATGTTCGGTTCAACGTCAAGATTTCTGACATCCGTCTCCCGAAATCCCGGATGAAGGCATACGGCCAGGGTAACCGACGGACCTTCTATCATGTTCTTGATAACTCGATCTATGTTTCAATATCAAAGAGAGGAACACTCACAATAGACCCGACCTCGAAGCAAGCGACCGAGCGAAAACGGAAAGGATAGGCATCCTGAATCCGCCCAATAAAAGACGGGCACCCATTGATATAACCCCTTGAATAAAGTAATTTCAATTAAAGTTTGAACGGAGCCTCGTCTCTCCGTAGCATTTCCCACGCAATCATACAGAACGCTGTCTTGTCTCTCAATGGCTGAACATGGAGATCCGTTATTCAGTCTCCGGAACCGAGACTTCTTGGGATGAAATCCATCGGAAACTGGGCCAAGGCACGTTTAAGCATCACCTCGTTTCACGTTTTTGGCCGAAAACCCCTCGACTCTTTCTCGAATTCCCCCTAGACTCACTGACGTAGCGAGGGTGAGGAGGGGCGATCGGGACATGAATGACTTAGTCTCATGTTGATCTCCCATAACGCTGAGTCTGGATTTCGCGGACGTCAGGCTGAAAATCCTGTGGTTTTGTCAGAGCTATGCTCGATAGACTGAACATCATTCTCAATTTCAACGATTCCTCTCGTACCCGCCTCCGTCTTCGATTCAACGAGGCACCACAGAGGCTCGAGATCTGCAACCGTTCCATGCCAAAAGAATGAACAATATACAATATTGGTCGGACAGACAACGATACCAAGCCGCGCGTTCCAAACGAGGGCAATGTTTTTCAACCTATGCCAGAGCGATCCTCGGCCTTCAGAGGAATTCCCGATAGGACGAATACCAGCCGCGCTCATCGAAACTCTGTGAAGTGATAAGGTCACGCGGAACTGTCATCTGACATCCGTGAGTCTCTCATCATACGTGAACGGCTTTCACCGCATCGCTGGATCGCGAAGCAGAGTGTGGTGATCTACAAACTCCGATGATCGAGCTCAATCATTCCTACAGCGGACCCCGAACGTGTTACGAGCCAGGAAACGATCTCGAGGTTCACCTCGATGATTTCCTGACGGTTCGAGATCCGTCCGGATGATCCTGAGTCAAATTCCGTGATACTTCCCCCAGGTACACCCTATCAACAGAGTTGAGCCTTCCCAACGGACCTTTGGACGAAACACGAGACGCTGTCTCCCCCTCCTCAGCGCGGATTTCTTCACGCAATCAGCAGAGAGCTCAAACGCAACGACTGCATCGACGAGCCTCCCCACCAAGGAAAGGTTTCTATTCTTCGAACGGGGCAAGGCCGTATCAGCTTGTGCACGTTTGAATGAGTAGCATTTGCTTACTTGAAAAAACTGAGCTCAGCAGAGCTGCAATCGAAAGTATCGGGGCAAGAGTCATGTCCGCTGCACGAAGGTTGTATGCTTGAGTTAGAGCTCTCGGAAGCAGCGATCCGTTCCTGTAAATGACCACGCCTTGTGACAAGCACAGAATGTTTCTGTGAAACAGAGGCTGAACGATGATCCAATGGATGACATTGATCGATATGTCTGTCACATAGATCGATTTGTGTCTTCTTTGATCTCGGAATCGTGCAAATCAATCGATCGAATAAGGTTCCCAATTAGATTGACAACCGAGTTTTTCACAGAGAGATTTCACTTATGGAGACGCTTCTACAGCCCAAGAAGATGTTCCTTGGCACAGGAACTTGACAGGATGAGCTGAAGGGGAAATCTGTCCGAGGATGAAAGATCTTTGACGATTCGATGCGGAACCCGAACGCGGCGTTGTTTCTAAACGACTCATAAGAAGATCGTCGTCAGTCGGCAGGAGGAAATCGCCGCTGGGGAAGTGTTCCTTCTTCAGGAAGAGACTCTCCGCGACCCTGAGTCCTTGGTAAGCGGTATGGCGCGTCCTGGACATCGGCGCGTACACCGGTTTGATATCCGCTCGACTATCTCTGCTCCCTGAATGATACACCGTACCTCTTCAGGACTAACACGCGCAATGGAGTATGTAGGAGCCCTGGGTCACGAGTCGCGAACAGTCGCGATCAAATAGTTGGCCTTGTTCGTCACGGAAAGCTCTAGAGTCATCACAGATGTCTCGTTCAACTGAAGAAGCACATTTTAGCTTGACCTTGGAGCAGCCTTGCCAACCAAATCATCAGCCCTCTGGACTTCAGAATCAGACAATACGAATCCAGGGTACCCGAATCCCGCTGTCCGATAAAGTTATATGTCTCGGTGTCACTCTTCACCAGCATATGAAATGGCTCCCACATGTCAGACACATTGCTACGAAATGCTTCGCGGCCATCTCGTCCATCTCTCGCCTACGGCGCACCGGAGTCGACAAACGTCTCCTCATAACCGTCTACAGAGCTCTCTTAGAGCCGATTCTATCGTACTGCTTATCCGTTTGGGGAAGTTCATACGCAAATGCCGTCGACGCTGCGCAAGTCATTCAGAACAAAGCTATTCGAGCTATCACCGGAAGATCTGGTTGGGAGTCCGTCGCTGATTACTACGCCGGCCTGGGAATTCTTAACATGGAGCAACTAACCTTGCTAAACCAGTGTGTTCTTGCATTCAAAGCCCGAAACGGGTGTATTCCTACTAGTGGCCCCTTTCAATTTGAGGAAAAGAACTCTAAGCGAACCCGACGCCGCGACAGCCTCCGAGTCCCCCGCGCAAAGACCGTACTTTCAGCCCACAGCCTCCGCCACCGCCTGCCGCTTGTTTGGAATAATGTCTCTCCTTCTACTCGTAAGGCTCCAAATGCCAGGAGCTTCCGTAGAAAACAGTTCGGTATGATGCTGGGAAACCCCCGTAAGCGATGATGTTGTGAAATAATTTTATCATACAATAATGTTACCCTTATATCTAACGATACCGGTGATGAAATAAACGGATCATGCCATGTTGTTCGCTAGCCTCGAAAAGTCTCTGCTGGCGTATGATTCCGTCGAATATCGGCTCCGCCCCGGGCGGGCTTCTTGGAGAACGTGACGGCACACTGAAGATATTTCCGAAACCTAAAGCCGGTTGAGGCGCTGCGCTCGGCTGGTTACCTCGCCCTGCGTTGCTGGAACCAGGAACGTCGTCAGCACGCGCGATGTTCTCAATTCGGCTCAGAATGTCCATCTCATTCAGCCGAGCGCGTCCTCGAAAGAGCAGTCGTACTTCGGATTTGCCAAATATTCAAGAACGCTCGATGGTTCGGGCGCTTTTCAGTACTTCCTAGGCCACAGAGTCGCGGATCCACCCATCGCCCCCCCTGCGTAGGCCCCTGAGCGGAGGCAGGCTTTCACGGGAACCATCATCTCGTTATCCCTTGCCTCGTTCTCGAACACATCTTGGGAGTCGCCTCCACACGGTTCGTCGTCCATGGAATCCTGAGACGTCATTTCCACGGAGTCTTGAGGCTCGTTCTCAATGTAGATGTCCGTGTGCTGTAGACATGTCAGACCACGGCATGTCCCGAAGTGTGAGCAGACACGTTGAGATGCCCGTGCATTTCCGCACAAATAGACTAAGTTGGAACGAAAGGATGCAGTGAAATGAACATTGGTTGGCGGAGCGCAAATACAGAGCATTGCGTAGATGCAGAAGCATAATGTGCCTGTGGGAACGATCGCTGGTGGCAGAGGAGGGTTATCTCGAAACAGAAACCGACGTTGTGTACGGCGGTCGCCAGATCTTCCGCCCCGAAGACCTACCTTCCGAAGCTCCAGCGGAACCAGATAACCCGGGCCTCCCACTGCTCTAAGCTTTGGCCAAGGCCTGGACCGTCATCGAGCTGGAAGCGGTCGAGCGCCGCATCGCTGCAGTCCTGCTCAGACTGCGGCGGCTGTTGCGCGACCAGAAATCCAAAGCAGCACCATCGAAGAAAACCGTAACAGGCTCCCTCCAGAGCTTTGAGGTAAGAAAATTAAGATGTGTCGTGAGTTTTCGCTTGAACACCATCATTCATACAATGGCGGGGAAATTTTTGAGCATGGTCCCAATTTCTGGCGAAATAGGTCTGGAAAATTTCGAGACGAGGCTTTATGGTTGGATGGTCTACATCAGTGTTTCCCAAAGACTTCGACCCCAGGCCCCCATAAGTGACTTCGAAAAAATCCACGCCCCCCGCCCATCAGCAGCAGCCTTATCGAGACTCTATTCATGCATGTTCTGTTTTATTTCTCATCACGGGAGTTTTTCCAGTGAGATACGTGTGCATCTTGTTCAGCGTACAATTTGTCGATTTGGGGTGCGAGTGAAGCAATTTTTTGACGGATATCCCTTTTCTCAGAGACTTCTGAGCGGTTTCTCTTGACATCAACCATGTCACTCACAGCGCTGAATACACCTTCGACTAGATAAGAGAAGGAGGAGTAGTGCGCGATGAGGGCCTTGGCTTGCGAACTGAATCTCATATACTCGGATCCTACTCCCTCGTTGAGCCGCATCGGAATACCTTCGCTCAGGGACACGCTCTCTAAGACCTTATCAGACTACAGTTCTGCGAGTTCATGCTGGAATTCAAATTCGACCGCGCTGAGATCTATCGGAAACGGCTCTGTTATGCGCAGAGAAAATTGCATTGATATCAAGTCGTTGAAGCGCTCAGTAAAATCGTCGATGAGGGATGTCAAGTGCTCAGTTATCGTTCCGAGGGAGCCGTTCGGAACTTCACATTTGTTGAGCCGCGCGAACTGTTCGAATCGTCTCGACTGAATATTCTCGACAGCTTCTGTAGTCATCAATCCCGATCAGTTCCTCAAAGATTTAAGAATGAAGAGGCGAGCAAAATCCTGAGCGCCCGCCAAGGAAAGAGCGCCATCGGGGCGGTCAGTGTTCCTCGTTCATACTGGATCTTCCAAAGCCGCTCCGCCACACGGCGCGATGCGTGATGGCGGCATCGAACTTAGGCATGCGTTCGAGGAATTTTCCAGTCTGAAGATCTTTCTCCTCTGACGAGCCCCAGTTCGATAGTTTGAACTGCCCTTGCAACGTCGTGCCCCCTAAAAAAGTCGCCGTGACCCACCAGGGGGCCAGGGCCCCCTTTTGGGAAACACTGGTCTACATGGTAAGTTAGATTGGCTCCTGGGCAATACACATCAATACACACAGATTCGAGAAGGCACACCGTGTCCGGACGTTCGGTTCGGTGGCGATATCGAATGGGATCCGGACCGCCCTCCATCATTTTGCGGAACGTGGTTTCTCATACAAAGCACCTGCTGCATCTGGAGTCTCAATGATAGCTCTGTTCGTGTTCCAGGGTGTGAATTTGGTGTATTCAGCCCTCATTGAGAATTTCGTTGCGCTGTTAAGTTTGCTAAGCAGGAACGCTGAACGGAGGATTGTGAACTACGGGACCATGTTCATTCAAGAGACCTCTCCTCGTTAAATTCTCCTTGCTGAACCCCCGCCCAGGAGTCTTCTACTTCCGCAACCTATAACTTCCCACACTCTTTCTCGGGCACTCCAGAAACATCTCAGTATTCGGTTTTTATTGCACCTACTTTCAGGCAGTACATCTTATCTTCCGGAAGGTGGAAGCTGTGTTTTTGACCGATAGTCGCTTCTGGTAAGCCTCACACCAGCTTTCCCCCTAGACCACAGCAGAGGAAGTACTTGAGTACAGCCTCACTATCACGGCTGAATCCTCTGCTGTGTCTAAGTTCAAGAGCGACAGACACCCAGAATATTCGTATTTCGCTATATCCGTCCATGGAGATCATATCAATACACTGCTAACTCCGAAGAGGTGGGCACCTGGCGTACTCTTCAAGCTGTTCGAATGTTCCATCAACGTGGATCGCATTGTGGACACGATGACCCGTTCGTAGGTGAACAAGGATCCTGGAGAACTGGGAGAAAGAAAATTGTAATATCCGATGAGCGAAGCTCACCTCTGAAGCGAAAGAGTCATATGATATGAGGATAATAAAATCAATACCAATACCAAAGATCCATAATCCCAATGAGCTGACCCCACAACACCCTCTGAAGACTGCAAATGATGCATCACTGTTGATAACAGATACATGAAACGTTTGATTTATTTCAGTTGAGTCTCCGGTTCGGAGTGATCCCCGTATCATACTCCCCTAGATTGCACTTTCCAGTCCCTCAAACGTGTTCTTACAAGAACGGGGGGATTCTCGGCCAATGGGTATTCGAAGATTGCGAGCCGCGCCAGACTGTCGTCTCTCTTGGGAGGAACAACTTCTCGAGATGAATTGTATTTCTTTCCATAATCCAGGCTCAGATCAGTCAGATGTTTCGAGGAGACTGTCGTCTCTCTTGGGAGGAACAACTTCTCGAGATGAATTGTATTTCTTTCCATAATCCAGGCTCAGATCAGTCGGATGTTTCGAGGAGACTGTCGTCTCTCTTGAGAGGAACAACTCTCCAAGATGACAGCCTTGGACCACGACGTGTTGCCTGACTGTGGAGGACGACGAGACAGCCCCCTGGACGATGTAGACGACATCCCTGAAATCCCTGAGACAATCCCTGAAAATTTGGAGCAATGAGCTAAGAACTGAGACTTTGGAGCTAGGAGCTAAGACCCTAACAGCTTCAAACCCGAACCATGCTGAGCTGAATGAAAACGTCTTTATTCCCGGTTGGCCTTAAAAGCCGTTTATTTAAAAATATAAACAAACCTGTTCGAGCCTAAATTTTTCGCCCTTCGGCGGTTAGCTTCTTTTTTTCGATTTCCGGAACCCGGTGGCCGGCCGCTACGATGTTTTTGGAGGGGTCCAAAAAATCGTTCGTAACGTTTCCTCGGGGCCGGGCTTGGCCTCCTCCTCCGGCTCGCACAGCTGGACGTCGTCGTCGTCCGGTTCCCGCGGCGGGGTCGCTTTCAACGTATCTTCAAGTTGCCTCGACATTTTCCTAGAATGGACGGAAGCGGCGTTGTATTAGAAACTATGCATTAAAAATGGGCTTGACTCGGACCCGCTGCGTGACGTCAGAGCGTCCGAGTCGGACGCGCTGCCGCCACGCTGGGCTTCCGAGTCGGACGCGCTGAAGCGACGCAGAGGGTCCGAGTCGGACGCCCTGACGCGACGCAGGGGGTACGATTCGGACGCGCTGCCGCCACGCAGGGCTTCCGATTCGGACTCTCTGACGCCACGCAGGGCTTCCGACTCGGACCCTCTGACGCCGGGACGAGCGGGCACCCTGCTGCGCGAGGATATTGGGCTTAGCAACATCGCGCCCGCGCCTGCCGCTCTCCTCCCTGACGCTGTGCCCGGATTTCAGCCTCTGTAAAGAACGACCCGATGAGAATTCCACCATCACAGGCTCATGGTGCAGATCTTATCACCTCTGGGGAAGAGTTCTCGTCGAGACCCAGTTCTCCCCAGTGGTTGTTCAATCTACCACGATTATATTCCAGTGATTGTAGTCCGGTCTTCGAATTTAACTTCCAGAGATTCTAACACGAGCTGAGCTAGAAGAGGCCCCATTTCCCAGCAGACGTTATCACCACGATTCTATTCCAGTGATTGTGCTCTGGTCTTCGAACTTAACTTCCACAGATTCTAACACGAGCTGAGCTGGCAGAGGCCCATTTACCAGCACGACTGTTCTTAGAGATCTCAAAAGTGAACCTTACGATATCGGTCTAAACCGGTCTCATTCGATTCTTCTCTTCAAAAAATTCCCAGGTATTCACTAAAGTGAATTCAAGAACAGAGGATTCCGCGGTCAGATCGAGAATATGCGCTAGACCTGTGCGATACTTTTCCCATACCAAATATGGGTCAGAACAGTGAGAGTTTCACAGTGCACCCCACACAATACGAGACGAACACACGTATACCAGACACAGCTTCTTCAATCAATACATAACTTCGTCGTTTTTGGAAGTCGGCAGAGACAGCAACAAATATGGGGAAAGGGAACAGTCCGGAACCACATCACTTCCGTGAGAAACCCCGTCACCTCGAAGCGAACCATAAAACGGAATCCTCCGTTAAAATGAGGAGAACAACCTTCCGTTTGGGCTGTGTGTGAAACCGAGAGTTTTGGCAGCGATTTCAAAACAGGCATCTTTCACATAAGACCCGTCGAGTAAGCGCTCTAACTCGGCCGATTTTGCACCTGGCGGGTCGATTGTTATTCTGATGGAAAGCCCTTGAGAAGACGCGCATTTTGTTTTAACGGAGAATTCCGTTTATTCTCCCGGTGTCCCCCTGACCCGCGGAAAGTGGGCACAGAGAGTGGGCACAGAAAGTGGGCACAGAGAGTGGGCACAGAGAGTGGGCACGGATAGTGGGCACAGAGAGTGGGCACGGATAGTGGGCACAGAGAGTGGGCACGGATAGTGGGCACAGAGAGTGGGCACAGAGAGTGGACACGGATAGTGGGCACAGAGAGTGGGCACGGATAGTGGGCACAGAGAGTGGGCACAGAAAGTGGGCACAGAGAGTGGGCACAGAAAGTGGGCACGGATAGTGGGCACAGAGAGTGGGCACGGATAGTGGGCACAGAGAGTGGGCACAGAGAGTGGACACGGATAGTGGGCACAGAGAGTGGGCACAGAAAGTGGGCACAGAAAGTGGGCACGGATAGTGGGCACAGATAGTGGGCACAGAGAGTGGGCACAGAGAGTGGGCACGGAGAGTGGGCACAGCGAGTGGGCAGAGAGAGTTGGCACAGAGAGTGGGCACAAAGAGTGGGCACGGAAAGTGGACGCAGAAAGTGGGCACGGGGAGTGGACACAGAAAGTGGGCACGGAGAAGTGGATCGGAAAAACGGGCACAGAAGAAGGATCGGGAAACAAGGCACAGGAAGTGGGACATCGAAAGTGGGCACGGAAAGGCAACAGCAGCGGGTATACGTCGCCCTTTACCAAATCACTGGAAGGCTCATTCCTGACAAACTCGAAGGATGATTTGACGTTTAACCACGCCACACCGTCAAATTCCGATACTCTGATCGCTCTCCAAACTGAACTGCGTCGTTCGGAAGCATACAAGTTCGGAACGCATGATCATCAAATTCGCCGTCGACTAAGGAACGCTGAAACCGTAGTTCTGAATCTCAACGTTCAGAGTTTGCGTGCTCACGCTGAAGACCTGGTTACCGATGACGTCCTATCGCAAGCAACAGTGGTTCGTCTGACGCAAACTCGGATAGAAGACGGGACTCACGTTGAATTCGAAAACTATCACTTGGTTGCTCAAAACAAGAGGCGAGGCAAAACTGGGGGAACTGCAATCTAAGCTCGTCATGGAGCACCTACGATGTCGAATGAAAATGCTCAGCCCCATGCAGATGTCAATGACACCGGCGACCTCCACTCTGCTTCCCTCAACACAAGCGGAAAAGGAACCAGAATCGTGGCACTCTATATCAATCCAAACACGCCATTCGGAGCGATGCGAGATTTCCTGTCAAATAACCGGCACACATTGAGCCCTCAATTCGGAAACTTCGGACTTGATTTACCCTAAACTCTGGGAGATAAAGGACCTTGCGTGCGTTTCAACACGATACAATTCATGTATTCATTTGATTTTCGCAAGGCGGCTTCAACCTGTTGGATGTATTAATCATGTGAGCTACTTCAGTGTGCATACGCCCGTGCTACTTTTGATGGGCTGCGAACATATCGATGCAGAGTTCTAAGTCTCCAAACTCAGTGAGAACCATCGGTTTCCCGTTTCCCGGCATTATGTCGGAATTCTCCGTTTATGAGCTCACTCCAGTGAGACCCTATAAGTTTTTTCTTCAATTTTTGAACCATTCTGAGCCACTGGCGCGATTTTTACAGCGCATCAAAGTTGACACTATTTTCCCCAACTTTAGCCCGCTGGGAAATCATCATGGGAAACGCTTTCTTCAAAATTCAGAAGCAGAAATGCTCTTGGTCCTTTCAAAAACGATCGAACAAATTTGAGAAGCTGCGGCAATCAAGCAGAGTGTGTCACCGGCAGTGGCGGACCGTAGGGGGAGCGGGGGGGTTCGTCCGCCCCGGGCGGCATTCCCGAGGGGCGGCATTTTACTGATTCATGCCCTATAGCGCGTCGTTTTTTTGGTTGTCGCTCCGCTTCGGACGCCTTTCCAGGGGGCGGCATTTTCCAGATTTCCCGGGGTTTTCGAGGTCCGCCCCGGGCGGCACTCAGGCACGGTCCGCCACTGGTCACCGGGTACTTCCAGTCTCGCCGCGGAACTTGTCTAATGCTTCGGACGTCCGCTACATAGGAGTAGCAATCATCCTCGCGATTACTTGGTTCAGACCACAACATCGGCATTCCGAAAGGCAGGCTGTGCCGTTGCTTCTTCGATCACATCGAGAGCACAACTATTGCACACGATACTTGCCGTCCACGACTTTTTGCTGATAGCAAAACCGGAATACGCAGCGCACACCTCCCCGAGGAATCGTGATCGTTTGTCTGTCGATCGAATCGACCGTCGCCGAGTCAAGGATCGCCGTCTCCTCCGAGTTGTCGGGATGCGAGAAAACTGCTTCCACAACACATTCTTACATTAGCTCTGTCTATGTTTCACATGCACGTTCGGCGCTTTCAGATGTCCTCCTCCATCATTGTTCTCATTCCATACATGTTACGGATCTCGGTGAATCTTTTTCGCTTCAAATCGATGTGAGCCTTGAAACTCCAACCGGATGTTATGGTTATGGTCACAGTTTTTGCGAGAGTGGACACCGTTGAACCCACTCTCGACTGACGCCGTGTCAGTCGATGCACACCTTGGACGCGCTCTTGCACGTCACATGTGATGCATCCCGGCAGCAGTCGAGATTCGAACCGCCGCCATCGAGTTTTTGGTGACGGGATATGCACTGACAATCGGTCGTTTGATCCCTTTTTCGGACACACGGGTTGAATCAACTCCAACCGACGGAGCCTAGGTTAGGGAAGGTCCTTGCGGACACAACCCGACACCAGAGGGAACGATCCG
This sequence comes from Neoseiulus californicus, assembly GCA_028455905.1. Taxonomy (NCBI): domain Eukaryota; kingdom Metazoa; phylum Arthropoda; class Arachnida; order Mesostigmata; family Phytoseiidae; genus Neoseiulus; species Neoseiulus californicus. Next base: position 20,419,735 of record JAMQGS010000003.1, read on the forward strand.
GAATAGTCATCTGTGCCCCTCGACCCCAAATCTCAGCCCCGCCGAAGCACGGTTACAGTCCCATGCCAAGGGGACCGGCCGTTTCCGGTCCGGGATCTACGATCCCAACTTCTCACTAGCTCAGATGATGCTCTAGTTCAGTGGTATCGACCCCTGGGGGTGTGTTTTTGGCGTGGTATTTCAGCCGGAAATTCGCGGCGTCATCGCGGCCTTTTCGGCAAAAAATCGCGGGCGCAGCGAATTTCTCGGGGAATACCGGAAGCAGGGAAAGATAAAGACGGAATGTATAGAGTTATTGGGTATGTTATTGAGCGATATGTCTTTTACAAGTTAGACAAGAAATGTATTTGATCACAAGCTGAAGTGTCGCTGATTAAAATCCTGGCGATCCCAAATCGTCTGCGTTAATACCTAGCGGCGCCCCATGACGTGAGATTTCCTTCAATAAAGTAAGTGCGTCGTGACATTTGTGAATATTGCTTGATGTACTGGGCCATGCGGCGCCGTGCATTCTTCGGATCGGACGATTTTTGAATTCACTATGCAATGCGCCGACGTGCATTCTACGGATCGTTCCTAATTTTGAATTTAATGCCGGCTCCCGGCAGATGGCTTTCGTATCCGGCTATTCCTCAGGAAATGGGCTGCTCTTGCTGCCAGAGGACGTCAAAATATTCTTACACGAAATACTTGCTCCGCCTCTCTTAATGTTCGTGAAATTTTGACGTCGAAACCGTATTCTCGGGAATACGGGAATTCGCGGCATCATGGGAATAACGCGAAAAATCGCGGATTCTGTCGCGGACGTCGCGGCCAAAAAACATCCCACCGATGATCTTGCGTGCGATCGTGTGGGAGTCTTGTTGAGCCCCAGTTTCGGGAATGACGAGGTATCTCTGACGTCAGTCTGACCGCGATAGTTCTCAAATCGCTCAATATCAACCCTCTGGGGTCGATATTGACCCCTGGGGGTCGACGGGTAGGGCGAGTTTGAGAACAACTGCTGTAGTTGCTGCTTAGGCAGAAAGCAAGCACGGGTTCCAGCAGGACACACGAGAGCGGTTGGTGAACAGTGGTTTATTGAAAACTCACTGATCAGGAAAGAGCAGCAGTCGACGAATAGTGAATACATCTCATCAGCGTCCCTGCATGGAGCGAACTGCTCTCGCCAATTCACTACGTCAAGATGCGCCGCGATGGCCGCCTTGTTCATATTTTTAAAATCGAGTCTATTTGGTCTCGTTGGCTCCGATGGTGACGAGAAGATGAAGTCGAACGCAAACCCATGGTGATCAGAGGGAATTGGGGAAGCAATGGGAGTGATTCCCGGTATGATCTCTGGGCTCGTGGTGAGCGAGAGATGGGACACACATGGGTAGGGAAAATCCACCATTTGAGTCAATCTGTTGGTATCGCAGCAATAGATGAAATCCGTCCCCTTTGACGATTCGCAAAAACGATCGGTACGAGACCAAGAGATCGATGGGAAGTCTGCCGATTTCGCCAATCTGCCAGTTCATTCTAACTTATTTAGGTAGTTTCATATTGCTCACCACTGACAGGGCTCTGCCCTGGTGGAATGTTTACCATGTTAAAGTGTTACCAACAACAAAGCAATTCATTATAAAAAAAGTTGGTGCCAGTTCAATCTTGCGATTGAAGCAAGAGACGTAGGAGACGTTCTCGTATGGGAGTGCAGGTAGAAAACTTGAGACGGGAGCGGCGATGTTCTATAGTGTCCAGAAAAGGTGCCACCTCATTCAAGGTCTCGTAGTCATCGCTTGAGGCGAGTGCCATTCAGCGCGGAATAGGAAGCTCGGCATTGTGAGGGGTCTCATCACTGGTATAACTGAGTGAGCGCAATCGTAATGATACTTATTGTGGTGGTGTAGTTCGCGTGCGGTAGTAGGCGCCCGGTGTGTTCAAACTTCTCGCTGACCGCGAGCTGAACTTCGTCGATGCACTCGTAACGAAGAGTTCACTTCGTTCTCGATTGCTCGCGCACTCGCGCAAGATCAACCGGGCACAAAAGCTCGAGTAGTGTGATCGTCGCCGGCATATATTCGGACACTGCGTCGTTTGCAGAATCATTCAACCATAGGGACCCATGGACGTGCGGCGAACCGCGAGCCCGGAATTCAATCCGAAGAAAATATTCAATGATATGATGCTGGCCGAACGGATTGATAGTGGGGGATTGCAGAATTCGGAGAATTGTGGCGACCAATTTCCTGAAGCGACCGCATGCTGCAGGTGACCGCATCCTAGTTCACTAGCGTTGCCTTTCGTGCGGACGAAAGCTCTGCGAGAGCCTTGTTCCCCTCCTGCGCAATTCCTTCTCGAAGCTTATTCAATAGATTCAACAAATGAGGTCAGCCTAGCTCATCCACACTCGTTGTGAGGAAAAAAGTCGGTTTGCCCAATCGCCGGAGCATCGCGAATAAATCCTTTTCTCCTGTCGACCACTAGTGTACGGAGTAAGGTATTGACTTCAGGAGCGCAGAATCTCGTGCAACGCACTGCTCTAGGAACTGTCAATCCACGATCATCTCACGTGGGTTATTGCGCAAATCACCACGGAAACGGAACGCTGCACGTAGACCAGCAGAAACTCGTAGCCGCGGAATTTTCACTGCCCTGTACAATAGATTTTCAGAAGTTGCCCAGCGACGATCGCGGCGTCACACTTCGCGCACACTTCCTGGAAAGGTGTGACCCGAATGTCATCTCGAAATCTCCGAGGCACCACGCTAGATATTGGGGAACGACAACTTTTCTGCGTTTTCATCATATATGATACTAAACGGAACAGAATTTTGGCCCGGAGCAAGCTCTAGATATCTATCCTAGGACATCAGGACCGTGTGTTGGTCGGCTTGGAGCAACGCAGGTTCATCACTGGGGTCTACGAATTCTTCTTTCTTCTTACGAGGGTCTCTTGTTCGTAGATCTCGGGAGGTCTTCAGGGATATGATCCGGGATTAGCGCTTAAGGAAACCCATTGTATACCGCCACTTGCGGTATTCTCCCAGAAATCAATGTGGAGTACCAAGACGAACACAGGAGCTCGTCCTGCCTCTCACAACCCATCTGCCGGAGGGTGTCGACGTGAAGAGGCTTAACTTCGTTCAAAAGTCGGAATCAGGGCCGATCGCAGTAGATGCAGGCGTGGCCAAATTCTTGTCGCAAAGAACCCATTTGGAACTCCAAAGATGCAGACTGGAGATCATGCGCCTGTGGTTTTCTGACTGCGGTTCTCCGGGCTGCTGCCTGCCGCCCTCTGACGCGCAAGTCTTGAGCGCTCTTCGGTCGTCATTGCGTTGCTGGATGTTCTCCCAAAGCCGGATTCACCAAATCTTTTGACGTCGCTGCAGTCCGATAATGCCGATGAAGGCGAATTACGAAATAAACGATAACTAGACGCAACGACGCGGACCGGCGAGGACAAACGGGCAATGCTCTAGACTACGATTGAGACCATACGGAACAGACACTGGAAATGCTCCTTTGGAGAGCAGTCCGCAGAAGAGAATTGGCCATTGGCAAATGGCATCAGTGGCAAAAACCTGGCAAAGGTCGTCTGCTCTGAGATGAACAGTGAGAGAGTTTCTGCCGGCGAACGCGATCGGGAGCGCGTGTATCCCTCAGGAGAAGTACTTCAGGGATATAAAGTCGGTAGTGTATGCGAATTTCCACACACCATGGCGTACAACCGATTGTTGGCGTACTGGTGGCCAAGCTTGCGGCCAATCGAAGCCACTCGCAGTGGTTTCGTTACCGTCCGGAGTTCCGGTCTGTAGCCCGGGGTAGAACGTCTCCTACGTTAAAATTCTTCCGGGAAGCTGGGACCTAAACCCATATGCTGACCACATCAAGAAAAAACTGTCCCATCAGATCGAAATGCTGGTGGGAGCAGATCACCTTTCGAAAATCGACTTGGACACGCAGCGATCCCTCGGGGCATTCTCGCAACAAATACAATCTTCGGTTGGGTATTTTGCGACTCCGAAGATTCGGACGATTGTCAGACTACAGCAGCATTTTTCAGTGCAACTATCGCTGACCAACCGAGCAACTAAATTAGCTTAAAAGCTGCCCAAGAGATCGAGCGTCATTCCATTCGATAATACGGGCGTGAAACCATACCCAATCTCAGAAAGAGGCTCGAGATACGTTGATTGATCTGCAAATCTTATGGCAATCTGAAGCTCTCGGTCTCGAGAGTATCTCGGAGGACGAAGAGGGCGATAATTCAAATAGAGCTCTGATCAAACATTTCGAAGATCATATTAAACGTGATCTAGACCGGAGATATGTTGTTACCTCACCGTTCAAAGCAAATCTCATATCATTGGGTTACAACGAAAACCTCGCGCGGTCACGGTTGTATGGCTTCCTGAGTAAGCTCAAGAGAAAAAAAAAGAATCGGAAGCCGTCGATGCAGAAGTACAGAACTAGGTACCTCGATAGTGGGTTCAACGAAAAAACGATTCCGCGGAAGCCGAATCAACTGGCCCATTGTTTATCAATCCAGGCGGTATTCAAAGTGAATCCAGGGAGTACTCTAAGTTTGAAAACGAGACTGCTCGAAGATGCCAGCGCGCGAAGAGTGAACGAGGCCGGCTTGAGCGACGTTCTCCATGTTGGACCGTGCATCCTGCCCGATCTTTTGATACTCTTCCTGAAGTTTCGTCAATATAAATACGCTGTCTCAGTCGGAATCGAAGAAGCGTTCTTACAATTCAAAATGAACGAAACCAATCGCACTTTCCTGCGATTTTCCTGGCCGTTGGATATCAGCAAAAATACCGCGGTAGAGACAATCGGATTCTGGGCAACACGACTTGATTTTGGGCTCGCATGCTCACCATTCCTACATTGCCAAGGCATCAGATATCACGTGGAAGAGGCTTTGCATGAGTAGAAACTTATGTTCGACTTGTCTCAAAGCGGACATTTCCCCTTGAGAAAATGGAATTGCAACTGTTTCATCCTTGGAACTCTCATAAAATGTTCGCCTCTTGTGAACGTGAAGATTCGAGCCGAGGACTCTGCGGCACAGTTCCTACGTGTGTCCTGAAATCAGGAAACGGATAGAATCTTTGTGTCACTCGACGAAGCTATTGAAGAACGTGATGCAAAAAAACCAACGAAACGCGGGCCGTTGGAGGGCTTAGCTCAAATCTTCAACCCGCTTGGGTTGATAGCCCCAGCTACCATGAGCGCGGAAACTTCGTTCCCAAATCTATGGAAAGAATAAATTGATTGGGATTCTTCGTTGCGCGAATCTCTTCTCATCGAATACCCCGACGTTATCTCAAACCTTTCGAGGGCGACCACCGTCAGCATCGAGCGACATTTCTCGCCAGGTCACCCATTATTCGTATTCTTGACATGTTCTCAGCAGAAATCATTATCATCATCGAGATTCGTGGAGTGGTCTGCTGTCGAGAAGGATCCTCTGCTGGACACTGAGATTGATTTCAGGTCCTTCTTGACAGCTTTCCTTGCGCTCCCCGTAACGGCTGCCGGAGATAGGGTTCATCTTGCGTACCAGAGCCACGCGCGTTCCTGCGTACTCGCGCTCCAGAAAATCTGATGGCTGCTCTGGCCACCCTACGTAGCTCTTCCCTCAACCTGACTGCTTTCTCCCCGGTACCTTCGCATTCCATTTTTCGAACGTGAAGATTAAGTGAAGTAAACGCGCTGTCGAGTCGTGTCTTAGATATTCCAATTGATGGTGATTGAAGGTGTCTTCGGGATTGTCAAACAGGTGTTCGCGGAAAGAGACCCCAGAGCTTGAAAACAAAGGCAGGCGTGCTATGACAGCTGTCTGATCATATAGAAAAGTGAGCCTGTTGGTCAGACCTGTCAGAACAGTTCTCAGAACACATAGAAGCAGCGCAGAGTCACAAGCTCGCAAAGGTGCGTCTAATCGTCTCTTGGTTCCACTATTCTTTCTTGGCTGCCGCAGAGTCTCATCTTGTTCGGGGGTACCTGTATTGGGAAACTGTGGATCTTGTTATTCCCTTGCGATTCATTCTCGCTCCATGACTCCTTAACACCAGTTTTTGGTGCGTATTTAGGCTTGAAATTGCTCTTCAGTTCCCGAATTTCCAAGTGACTCTTATGATACTTCGAGCAACGACCGTCTTGGAATGGACCACTTGTTGTGGGAACGAATGTAAAGCCCCCAATTTTAAAGAATTCATCACTGTTCGCAGAGAAATGAATCGAGAGGACATACTCTACGGAACGAATTTCCCCCCGGAGGTCCAAAATGCTCTGAATCAGGTCGGTGATGTACCAGGTCCTACGTATTCCCACAGCTTGCCAGGTGGGCATCCTCCCTGATGAGTCTCGCATCTTATTCCAGGTGTTACCATCGGCAGACCCACTGGACCAGTCTGACTTTGATCCCGTGGCGTACATCAACTCGATTTTCCCAAACGAACAGAGTTTAGCGAACGTAGACGATGTCATGCTGATGCTACGAAATAGAATCGGGTCAGCGTACTCATTTTGTTACTCGATCATTGTATATCGGTTGTCGTAGAGGTCGGGAATTCCCGTCGAGTACATTGTAGCTGAAGTTGTGACTCCACAGAGGCCTAGATGATGAAATACGTTCGGTGGTACGGAGGCAAACGGCGCCAAATGCTGACGGCCGGGCATCGCTAAAAGAGGCTCAGACCGCTCTACATCACCTCTTTGCGTCTGTCAAGGATATAAAAGTTGGTAGCGTTCGCGTTGGATCGATTTTCTATATTTTTTTATCAACGACTCTTGATCCAAGAAAGCGGTCTATGCGTGGAGTGATCGCTTCAGAGAGATCGCATCGTACTCAGTTATTCATTGCCTTAAATAGGAGAAAGCAGATTCGTCCGAAAAACGAGTGAAAGAAATCACCAGAGACATCAAGCAGTTGGATCACGCTAAACGGCATCTGACAGCATCAATAAAATCGTTGAATCAGATGCAAATGCTCATAGAGGGTGCCGACCGTCTCCGAGATCTCACGAAGTAAGGTTTCATTTCCGTATGATCTTCCCGCTCGGCGGCAAGTTTTCAAGGACCCAATCCCCATCTAATCGGATCGATTCTCCCTCAGACAGAGAGAATATCAAGGCCTCGCGCAGCTCCTCCAGGGCGTCATCACTGTACTCGAGGACTTTCGGTAAGTTTGGGCTTCCTGGATTAAACGTAGAGCCAGGTGAGAATCGCTCGCAGCAATGTGGTCGATTCTGAATTCGAATGTATGGGATAGTTGATGGTCAACGAGATGAGAGCCCCGAGGTCCGACTTTCTGCCGTTTTCAGCCCTTTCATGGCGATTCCGCAGATCGCCACCTTGGCCGGAGATGTTTCACAGATAAGACGAGAGCTCGCAGATCAGATTTCAGCGGAATTCCGTGAGAATTTCGGCCCGGGGAAAACCATGAAGCCCAACATCGCCCATGCGTGTCAAGTCCTCAATCATCTGGAACCACAGGTTTGTTTCCGGGGGAATCTCGTTCAAACAAACCTTCGCCGCAATGTTCGCTGTGCGTTCATATCATCTGTACCTCGAATTCTAGGTACGGCGAGATCTGATCGAATGGCTCGTCAACGAACAGCTATCAGAATACCGGGTCCTCTTCAATCAGGACCAAGAAATGGCGTGGTTGGATCATATCGACAAAAGGTTCCTATCTAACAATCATCGAATTCTACTCTCGGTTCGCGAATGGTACAGAAATATTCGCTCCAATACTTTCTTTCTCATAGAATTCAATGACCATCGCTTCCTAAGGTATAACTGGATCAAGAAGCATCTGCTGTACTTCGAAGAGACCATGGGATCGGTTTTCCCTCCCGAATGGGAGATGGCTGAACGAGTCGCTGTGAAAGCTTGCGAGACCACTCGGAAGCAGCTGGCCGACATCATGGCCCAACGGTTGGTTGAAGTTGAGATCGTTGGAGTCGACCGAAATCGGGGCACTATGACATAATTCAAGTCGAACAGATGATGGGTTATTCGAAGAAGCGATATTCCGATTGCAACTTGAACTTTGATCTTGTAGAGCTTCCCAAATCGATGCTGGACTTTTGGTGAACGCGATGACGAAGACCTCGGCCTTCGAGGTACTTCTTTCGCGTCGTTTCACGGGACTCACGCTTTACGGGTTCAGTTCTCCGGGGAATCCGTTCGACGTCTCCGACGAACAGCCTTCGGACACGAAGACTCAGACCGATGCTGCGACGAGGGAAGTCAAGTCGCCGACAATACCTGAGAACCCATTCAACGTATGCTACTTCCTGATTCCTTTCATCGTGACATGGACATTCCCGTCTAAGCAGATCTGTTCCCTGACTCCCGATTCATTTCAGGGTTTGATTTCGTCGTGTTTCGAGCCGCATATAAACGTTTACATGGAAACTCGTTCGAAAGAACTGTCCCAAATGATGGACAAGTTCGCCAAGGAAGCCGAGCAGATGCTGCCCCCAAAAGTGAGTTGCTCGCGAGCATCAAGCTACCCCCGAACTTCTCAGACCTTTCTACAGTGCTCTCATTCCAATTATGGAAATAATATTCATGTGTTGACGAATTTCAGGTGGATGGATCACCAGCGTCAACTCTGCCTTCATGTGCGGATCTGTTCATGTTCTTCAAAAAGTGTCTGGTGCAGTGCACGCAGATGCCGGCTTGCCAGGGTCAAGGTCTCGTTTCGCTGAGCATGACGTTCAGGAAATATCTCAGAGTAAGCTGAATTCCATCGGAAAGTATCTTGCATGGAGATCGTCGTCAAAAAACCGACATCGCATTAATTTCGGAATTCTCCAGGAATATGCCAACCGAGTTCTCCAGGGAGCTCTGCCGAAAAATGGGTTGACGAGTGGCGCTCTGGGTGGAATGACGGTGCAGTCGATGTCGTCACGACCCCTCTTGGCGAATCTTCAGAATCTCGTCGAGCAATCAGGAATGGGATATGTGATGACCACTCGATACACACCTGGTGAGATCTGTCAAGTCTGCGCGGTTCTGACGACTGCTGAGTACTGCCTCGAAACCGTGCAGCAACTAGAGACGAAACTGAAAGTGAGTTATTTCAATGAATCGAAGTTCGACATTCAATCAATTGTATCCTCTTGGGAGAGTGATTTCCTATCTTTTCCGTCTGCATTTTCAGGAAAAGGTTGCCTCGCCCAAACTCCAAGAAGAAATCTCTTTCTCAGCGGAATTGGACATCTTCCATCTTGTGATCAATCAGAGCATTCAATTACTAGTCGCTGATCTTGAGGCAGCTTGCGAGCCGGCGTTTGGTTCAATGCTCAAGGTCAACTGGGCCTCCCTTGAAGCCGTCGGTGATCAGAGTCCATTCGTCAATGCGATTGCTTCCCATCTTTCGCATAACATCAGCCTTTTGAGAGACTCGCTCGCGAACTCGAGAAAATATCTGACTCAGTTCTGCGTCAAATTTTCGAGGTTTGGATTTGAGTCGTTAATGTGTACTCGCTTCACTTGGTTCCGGCTTGAGGACTCGTTATTAAAGTTTTCCCTTAAATTTCCAGCGGGTTCATCTCAAAGTTCATTCATCAGATGTTGAGGTGCCGGCCAGTGTCTCCCGTAGGGGCCGAACAGTTGCTCTTGGACACCCATGCTCTGAAAACACTGCTCTTGGAACTGCCAACTTTAGGCGCGGAAGCAAATCTGAGAAAAGCTCCCGCAAGTTATACCAAAATTGTGATCAAGGTAAGCTATCGAGTCGATTGATAAGTTTTGTCGCAATAATTGATGAACCCTCCTTAATCCCACTTCGAACTTCAGGGTTTCACCAAGGCCGAAATGATATTGAAAGTGGTCATGAGTCCGATAGAGCCACATGAAGCATTTGTTACGAATTTATTGCGTTTGCTACCTGAAACCGACTTGAATGAATTCCAACGGATTCTGGAAATGAAGAATATCAAGCGACAGGATCAGACTGTTCTCATCGAACGGTTCAAGATCAAAGCTGGCCCTCAGGTGAGTTTGAGAACGCATTCATCGATGATTTCGCGATTCTGTTTTCAAAAGCATGGGCTGCTTATTATTAGCTGAGCTAACGGACGACCATACCCATTTCAGGCAATTGCGTCTTCAGTCTCGACGGAGGAAAAATCGGGTGGATTGTTCTCGGTTTTGAATCAAGAGAGCGGTCGAATAATGAGATTGGAGAAATTACTGAAGAAGAAATTCTAGACCTCACGGCGCACACCAAGTCAATTCATCTGGGAATAAAATCTATCTATTTATGACATATTTCGTTGTGATGCATCTTTCGTGGAGCAGAATCCAGAAACACTAAAAGGAAAGATCCCATCCAGAGTCATCCGCTGACTGAACGGAGAACTCTAGCTTGATTTTTGGTCGCCTAACGCAATCCGATGCACTGGCAACACTGTGCAATCACCGATTCCGTTGCCACACCATGAAAGGATATTTCATACAGAAAGATTCATTTATTTTAATGTTCAACCCTAAACAAGGTCAGTTATATCACATCCGACTGAATAACTCTAGTATTTCGATCCAGCGCTCGATCGGAAATCCACATTTCATTTAAATGTCCTTCCACAAAGCGAAGGTTCAGGTTGTGGGTACCGCATATGAACTTGAACCTGCCTCCGCTGACTGCCGTAAATCTCAGCGAGAGAGTCATGGTTTCCCTCGAGATCAAACCTTCAACGGTTGTGGTAGAGAACGGCCTCGAGCCCACCGATAGCTTCCTCGGATCTCTCTTACGAATCCACCGATTCCTTAAAATAAGCGCTTGCTCCCCATGAGCGCTGGGAGAGCATCTTCCCTCTGCATGAACTGGCGGAAGGCGAGCATCTCGCTGTCTCTAGAAGCGACCTGGAATCCCAAACGATCAAATGTTGTCATGTCTGACAATGAGCTGAATCATTGACGTGGCTTATGGATCTTGCGCGCAGAACTCACATCCTCGGCTGGTGTCCACGATTGATCTGATTCCAATCTAAAAGATCCTAGATGCGTTTGTGCAGGTCCAGTGGTAACTGCCCATTCCTGTGTGAATCCATAAAGAATAATGAATGATACCGATCCATGCAGCCACTGTCCTCCGGGCGAATTCCTCCAACTCCCATACCCGTGTACCTAGTCGAACATATTTAACTATAGGATGAGACTCACATCCGGACTCAGCATCGACATGTATTGTTCTCCGGAAAGTTTCTCGTAGAGATGATAGATCTGTCCGGGTACCTGCAACGCGGCAAGTTGAGTAGCCCTGAAACTCTGGAAATTCGCGCATGTACTCTTCTCTCCCACGATCGACATCTTGGTGATGCGAAAGGTTACCTTTTTGAAGCTACAGTGTGTGTGATGAAGTTTGCGATCCCTTTGAGCTGATTCAAGTACCTGAGAGGTCCAAAGAGTGTCATCGGTTACTTGCCATGGGATGATACGGAGCATTCTATTTGTCTGCTTGATGAACCAGGTATCGGAGCTCACTTACTTGGAATGCTTGCTGGCGCAGAAAATTCATCTGGTCCGCAATTGGCTTAAGTTTGTTACACAAATTCGCTTGGACGAAATTATCCGCCTGTCGAGAGAGAGAGAGAGAGAACACGATTCAGTTGCCGAAGCGCAATACAGCCATGAAGTCCATCAGCGATGTCCAGTTCTCAACAACGGAGAAAACTCACTTCGCTAATCTGCTGCGCCAGAGCCATGACATCGGCCCGGGGCATTTTCGGGGGTCGTTCTTTTCGGGGAGATAGCTCCATGGGTCGTCGCTGACAGATAGTTAGACCGCAATCTGGAATCATCAGACGGGTTCCAGGTTCAGGACGTTTCTTTTCATCAGGGCACTAAACTGAGTCGCATGTTCGCAAGCCAAAGAGGCGAGAGTTAATGCGTTCGAGGGACAGGGTAGTCGGTTTACTAACCTTGATCGATCTCCATTGTGCTATCTCACGATAAGCTTCAGGGAAACACCTTTTTTTGAGCAAGAGAACCCTTAACACACGCAATGGAACACACTCGAAGAGTTATCCGGCTCCGTAAACAATGGGAGTCGCCATCTTGAATTTGGTTACGGAGACCAAAGAGCTCAAAGCTCGAAGTGTGTCGGAACGCTCCGTCGGCGAGGGAATTACAAGAAGATGCACTCCCTGTTAGGCTACATGACTATGTCAAGCTGAAAAGAACTAGAACGGTACTTCAATTTTTCCGAAAATAGCCAAGGGTGCGCGAGAGCAGCTACTCCGGCCGACCCTCCTCCAAGAGAGACATTCGCTTCACCTGCTATTCGGAGCAGGGGTTGGAACCTCGAGAGTTCTATTCATCGCTGACTCGTCCATTCTGGTTTCGATATTCGTTGAACCTCTGCGGAGCTTAGAAGAGAGCAATTCTCGCAGGAGGACGAGAGAAGCTCATCCTCAGAGATGATCCGTTTCATACTGATTCAGAACCGCGCTGGGAAGACTCGCCTGGCGAAATGGTACATGACGTTAGAGGACGACGAGAAGCAGAAGCTGATCGAAGAGGTAAGCTGTCGTTGCTCCTTCCTCGCACGTGATCGCTCCATGGCTGGGGCATCAACCGAAACCATGAGCCGAAACTAACTCCCTGAAATTATTTTGCAGGTGCACGCCGTCGTTACCGTGCGAGATGCTAAGCATACGAACTTCGTTGAGTTCCGGAACTTTAAAATAATCTACAGGTAAGTTGATCTGACTCATCCAAAGACCCGCAAGACTTTTGCAGCGGGAGACATCCATATCAGGTCGAGTTTGGAGCGAGGATGTCTCGGAGCACTAAATTTGGACTGTGTTCTCAGACGTTACGCTGGCCTGTATTTCTGCGTGTGCGTCGATGTGAAAGAGAATAATCTTGCCTACCTCGAGGCCATCCACAATTTCGTCGAAGTGCTCAATGAGTACTTCCATAGCGTTTGTGAGCTCGACCTCGTATTCAACTTTTACAAGGTAAGAAACAAACCGATGCATACTTCACAACGGCAAATTTCTCTCCTGGGTCACTAAGGGATTCACGGTGCGTGGCTTTACAGGTTTACAGCGTGGTGGACGAGATGTTCCTCGCAGGCGAGATACGCGAGACGAGTCAGACAAAAGTTCTCAAGCAACTACTCGTGTACAACTCATTAGAATAGACGACCGCTCCGACCGCGGATGTAGCCTGGATCGATGTGTTATCTACAGGAGCACTTGTCTGTAGCAAGAGTGAGGGGAGACGGCAACCGCTTCGACTCTAGTCAGAACATATCTCAAGAGCATACCGAACTTGGAAACGCTTGAAAGGATCTCAGATTCATGGGTGGTTTTTTTTCGTCCTAGTTTTAGCGTCCTCTGTTGGCGAATGACAGTGTTCTCTTGTGGATCGTATTTCATGGTAATTTGAGGAATCGGAAAATGTTATCCGTTGTTATGAAGTGAGTGATTGGTTGGGAATGGTGATTATCCTTTGGCCTGCAATCACGTGTTCTGAAACTGGGTGTGTTTCTGTCATGGCGTCGCGATCTGGAGCCAAATAAACATCAAAATTGATCAACAACTCAGCGTGCAATAGATTCCTTTCTCAATACGACGCGCTGTGCGCCGATACCGAGCTCTTTCTCCCCCTGAGCTTCCGCCCGCAGCACCCCACGCTCCGTTCCACTAAATGATAGCCAAGGCAAAAATTAACTCCTGGTTCAAGCCCGAGCTCGCGCCCATGCAGATGAGAGGTGTTTTCGACAGCAGAATGATCAAGCAGGAGGGGATCATGGAGCAGACTGACCGAGAATAATGATTCCGATGAGCATTGTTGAAAATCAAAACGCTTCTCAGAGCTCTTGTATTTACAAATCTTTAAATGTACCGAGCACATCGTAGAGCGCTTCACCATACTTCACAATTCCTCCTTGGAGGTGTCAATGTACAGAACTATGTACAACTTTCAACTTTTGTTCAAAATTCACGATCCTCAGTCTACTTTCGGTTTTCGCCACTTCAGAATGAACGCGTAAATGTACCTCGCGATCAAACCAGTTGAGAAGATGATCGGGTACAGCGTTGGCACGAACAGAGGAACGTAAATTGCATATTTCTGGTCGTCGGGGAAGTACAGTAGACCGAGGAGTGAAGGATCGAAGAATGCTCTCTCAGAAGCTGTGAAGGCGTCCTCTGCCGATGCAACCGCGGATTCCAAATGTCCCTGGAAAAGGAGTATTCGATCTAGCAGGCTTTCTATGTGATCCGGACCCTCATTTCGCAAGCTCAAGCTCGCGAGCGATCAGAAAGACGTCGTGAAAAGGTTTAGACAGCCGCCGTTATTACCTGAGCGAGGAGTCGGAGTGCATTCCTTCCAGATGCCACCGATGCCACAGTCTGCGAATCAGAGAACCAGGTTATTGAGACGACCAACGAAAATGTTTGATGAAAGACTTTGAACCTCGAGTCCGTCAACTTACCAGCTGCCCAACATTCTCATTGATGACCATATTGCCGATCTTGTTGACTAAGTCCGCCAAACTGTGGAGGGTTCTCGCCGTCGCGCTCAGATAGTCATGCGCTCTTCTCCGCATCAGAAAATCGATTTCCCAGTCCGAGAAAACGGCACCATCCCTCCGGAAATGCGTGTCGAACTCTTTGGCCGCGTTCTTCTCAGGAACGCCGAGCAGGGGTCGAATTTGAGTCAGTAGTACCTGAAATTTGTTCGAGGCAGTTGCGAATACATTCTCGATTCCGGAATATTGCGTACTGAGGGGCAACAGGCGGCGGGGTAATTACGAAAGCAGACTACAGTCTGACAATGAGGTTTGCAGTGCCGTACCTGATAAATTTTGTGGCTGTTCAGGGTCACCTTCTGAGGTACTTCAGACTCGTTGTCGAATTCAACGTTGTAGAACATCACACCTCCCCAACGCGGAGATATGAAAGCATTGCTTTCCAGCCTCTTCCCTGCAAGAAGTTTCTTATCAACCGAATTCCCAAGGATGAGGAACTTCAATCCGGAGACTGTAGGAACCGATAAATTGGCAGAGATTAGGGATTTGCTTCCGATAGCTTGCCTTGGTCATCGATGATGAATAAAGGCGAAATTTCCTTCGGCACTGCGTAAACAATGAAATTCAGAACCGGGTTTTGGGAAACTTGACCGGGAAGCAGCTTTTCTAGCTGTAGAGTAAGAATACTCGTATGAGGCCGCGTCGAGAATGCGTAATATCAAGCGATTATTTTTGATGGAAATTTCTTCTGTCTTCGACTTCCCCCTCGCGGAGCATACCTCGTTTATCAGGAGCGCTAGTTTATCGTGATGGATGTGGAATGCTCCGGTTGCGGCATCCTTCTCACTTATCAGCTTGATTGCATGCCCGAACTTGAACTGAAAATCAATTTTCGACGAGTTAGTCACACTCCGTAGTTTGGTATCCATGAATCCTACCCAAATCTTGTTGTTTCATGGGAACCTCACCTGAGTCTTGACATTCAGTTGGACCACGTGTTTCATTCTGTTGACGACTGGTTTCATGAAAGCATTGTAAGCTCCTTCACTGTTCCAGCTAACCTGATAACAACAATAGAACCCTTCGTGAATAACTATAGTAGACCGATAGCTATCGGTCCGGGACAGACAGGCCTGTCTTTTCCTTGGGAACAAGATGGAATCACGTAGATGAGGCAAGAAAACGACTCACATCTATGAGCTGCGGTTGAGGCACGACACAAGTGATGACAACATCCACGGACGGCGAAGCGTGCAGCGAGCGTTGCTGCTCTTTCGTAGGCTAGAAGAAACGATGCAAATTGGAAAATCGTCAATTGGTCGGGAGAGACCTCCAATAGAGGATAGGATATCCGTATATGTCGATAGTTCTCATCTCACCCGTTTACGTTCCTCGCTTGAGAACGGCTGCGATATACTTCGGAACACGTCTTCCCGTACCACGTTGTACACTACACTTCGCAAAAGGTAACGAGCGAGAATTTTCAAATCCTTCTCGACGGATGAAACAAAAATTGTGCGGAATGCGCCCACGATGGTACGAGGGTGAGGCGAAAACGACCTCGATAGAACGACGATTGTGTCCGCCGTGACGCCTTCTAGGACAGTTTTGAAGTTGTCATCGAGGGAAGACAAGCTCTTAGAGTTCAGAATGACATCCTCGGCAGTCTTGGTGGCTCGGCGGACATTCCACGAGTAACTGAATTGCAGATGAGCCGAATTCACGTTTGAATTCCTTATCGCATTGGCTTCCGAAATGGATGCTGACAGTTGATCGATGTCGATTGAGGCATCGTCTACCATGACCAAAACATGGATCAATTGTGACACCTGTGAGAGATAAACACGCTGCGTGACTCTGTCAGAGTGTGATGGTCGTAGAAATATCTGATGATCCGTCAAACTTACATTACTCTTGTGTAGCTGAACAATTTCATCGAATGGAATGTGGGCACGGTGGATCGCAGTGGATTTCCACCAAATGGGCACGCCAATCAAGAGGAAAGCGAAGATATAATAGACGGTAGTGACATCGGTGTATTTGTCTGGAAATTCGTAAGCAAGCGATGATCAAGTCGTTCCGGTCATTCGAAGGAAGCGCTCTCAATCCAAAGGAACTAAACCCGTACAATAGCATGGTAAGACTGTGCCACAGGAGCACAGAATGTGTCGGATGATTCGCACTTCCCAAAGATATGTAATTCCACCCGGTTGAGAATTGATCAACATACCGCTGAGTGCGTGTTTTGCTTTGTTCACAATTGGATTCTCTGTCAGTTCGGGTGCATTGGTCATTTTAGGAGCTGAAGCTGAGATTCAGCGCGTCGAAGAGGTACCGATTCCGATTCTCAGTTTTGATATTTGCGCAGCTCCCAATAACGGACTGGTTTCTCTCACTGCGGCATCAGAATAAACTTCGCCTGAGTGGCAGTTTCGAAACGGAATCACGAGCGTTCGTTAGAAATGGAAGGATCAGGACATAGGACAATGGACTATAGAGCAGAGAAACGGAGGCTCCCGGCTGACATGAGCTCTTCGAAGACACCGGTACCGTGGGAGCTTCGAAAACAGAGCACTGTTGGAGCACGGGTCTAGGATAGAGTGAGTACCCCGGTGTTTACATCGAGGCGCCATCTTGCAGAGGGTGAGGGGAGATAAATCGCGCGCCGCCGGATTGAGTAGATCGACAGCAACAATAGTCGCGAACCAGCTCCCCCTAAGGAGTTGCAATCTGGGGAACGCAATCACCCCCACCCATTCCACCGTCCGAACGGATGAGTTCGTTCTCGGTCGCTTTGGGTATCCCATCATCGCGACTGAAATGGCCGCCAGTGGGCCAGGGAGACCAGCTGACAGTGCCGATTTGCGATTTGATTGCGGGAATTCGGGGAAATGTAGATAGACCTGTTCGCTTGCGATCGGTATCACTGGAATAATCGTATGGTATGGTATGGTAGTTTATTGATCCAGATATACTTCCGTTGTCAGTTACAGTCCCAACGTGTCAGCCTTTCATGTCAGGCCAGAACTGACCAAAATCTTTTCCGTTCACCTTTCACAGTCCGATGGGGACTCCGGGAGTACACGTTTATTCTGACGAGACTGATGGCCGAGAGCAACACTCCCAGGAAACCAGACAGCATGTATGTATCTGCGCGGATCAGCTCTGGCGAATAACCAAACGGGGTATGAGGGCTGATGATATCCCTAGTCGGTTTTAGGGATGATAAAGGAAGGATCGTCCAAACGTATTCCTAGTGCTGAGCAGGACATATCTTCAGGACGAGGAAACGAGTATTTTCCGCCGTTTTTCGAAACACAGCTCACATGTCAAGCAGCGGATCATCAACAGTATCCTTCTCTCCTCTACCCTTGCCTGAACGCGCCGCACAGCTGGCAGCCAGCCTGGCCCGCCACTGACTGATTGAGTTGCGCTCGGTGTTGTGAAAGAGCACGTGTGGTGTGTGTGGTTGCGACTCGTACGCATTTGTGCATCTTGAATCGTTAGTTTCAACCGCGCAATTCAAGAATCAAGAAGTGATCAGAGTCAAGAACACCCATAAATGTAAGTTCATCTGATGTGCAAGCGTTGACAACATTCAATATTTAGAACGCGCCGTGCTGATACTCGGAGACGAAAACCAAGCAATGTTATCTTGACAAAGACACTGGCCTCAGACGTCGTGCCCCACGTTAGCCGTGGGCGCACGGATCGTAGGTTGCGGAGTGGAATTCCGACTTGCAAAAAGGGCGCAGGTCATCCTCATTTCCACGCACTTCACTATCCGAGGGCAGAGAGCCTTGAAGTCCGATGGTCTGCCGAGACTTGTTCGTGTAGGCGTTCGCACGGGACTCGCGGAGTCTCCGGTGCGACTGACTGAGCGCATTCCTACAACGACGAGGATCCGCAGCGAATTCGGCGAGCTCCGGTGAATCATGGTGGCGCAGACGATATACATGTAGCATAATACTTGAGGATCCGATTGCGGTGCTGAGATTTGGGATATAACCCCCGTAAAAGCCGCGAGTGGAGCAGAGTGTGAGTTCTAACGATACTGTCTCATTTCCAGACCATGTCAACCACAATGTTAACAATGAATAAGAAACCGCCAGACACGAAGGTGGGCGAGTTCCTAATTCCGTCGATGCAAGCTCCGCGACGAAGCCTCACCACCAAAAGTTCAGAGATGAATTATGTTGCCGTTCTCACCGAAACCAAAGCGACGAAAACTGTAAATGAAGGCTTTCGTTTATTGTTAGCTTCAGCGAAATATGTCGTGACCGGTGTTAAGCCCCACGACGTGATTGCCCCCGTCACGCTGCTCACAGAACTCGCGAAAGTCACGAGCCTTCTTGACGGATACAACGAAATTCTCGTGTCGGAATTATTCAAGTGCAACCTACTCAGTCTTGACAGCTCAATACTGACGTGCTACCTCAAACTCCTAGTCGAAATGGCCCGATCGAACAGTTTCTACCATAGCGAGGTTTGCCGCCTCCTCCTCAAAGCTTTGGTGACGATTGAGAGCGAAGAGGCTCCGGAGGAGAAAATCACCCTGGTGCACGGAGCTATCCAGAGCATGATCAAGGAGCTTCCCCAGTTCTCGGAGAGTCTCCTCAAGCAAATCAGTAAAAACCTGCCCTTCATGACCAAACCGTGGCAATCTCAGGTACATTTCTATCGCAACATGCTGCGAATCGTGGACTACGTGCCAGGGGAGCTGTCCCTCGACGTGCTCTCTAGGTTGATCCATAAGATCATCGACTTGGATTGCCAATGCCCCAAGGAGGAGATGCTTGCCGAAGACGAGGATACCCAGTTCAACATGGAGACCGGAGAAGACAAAGGAAGCAAAGAAATGAAGCATTCATTGGGCAACACGTTCGATCGGCTGATGGAAGTGTTCTTCGAGTACATTGACGCTCATGCCGTCGATGTCGAAGACTTGAAACGGACATACCGGAAATTTTTGGCTGTTTTCGACAAATTCATTCTATCGACATACAAGTGTCTTCACATCCAGTTTCTCCTTCTCTACATTTGTTCCAAACGCCCTGTGATAACCGATCATTTCATCGACTTCCTTTGGCATAAAGTGCAAAACCCGAACACTCCAGTGGTATTCAGACAGATCGCAGTGTACTACCTTGGATCACTGCTTTGTAGATGTTCATTTATCGGAGTGGGAACCTTGAAAGACAGTCTGCTCCTGATGACACGGTTCTTGCATAGCTATGTTGCCCAGAGCAGTTCGGCGCAATGCCTCACCGTAGACCTTAACAAGCACGGCACCTTCTACTCGGTCTGTCAATCTGTTTTCTATTCGATCGCCTTCCGGCATAAAGAGATCGTGGATGGAGAAGACGGTTTGGGTTACCTTCAACGGCTAAACTTGGAACAAATCGTCACGTCACCCCTGAATCCACTGAAGGTACGTAGTTCCCCCAACGATCAAGCTCGTATCCCGCTCTCTTACTGCCGAATCATCAAAGACTGAAATGAGCTTTTCGAATTCCCAGGTGATATCGCCTCCAGTCGCCATTCATTTCGCGAACGTGACCCGGCATTACCAGGTGGTTTATTGTTACACAATTTTCGAGCGAAATCAAAGGAGTGCGCTACCTATGGCCAACCAGACGAATCAGAAACTCGATGTTTATTTCCCCTTCGATCCATACGTTCTCGCCCGGTCGAAACGTTTCATCGAACCTGTTTACCGCGAGTATGTTGATCACCTCAAACCCCTCGATGACGAGGATCCCGAGCAGCATAACTCTTCTTCTGAGAGCGAAGACGACGACAACGAGGACGAAGAGATGGTTTCTTCGTCAGTCAAGTCGACGGCGGAAAAAATGTTCGCCTACTCAGTGTCGCCGGGATTCGCTCATTGATACGCGACAGAGCTATTTATTCAAATTCTGCAAATCGATCTGGCCGCTGCACGGTTCCGCACACGCATAACGATGCGGACTGACCCCACTCAGCGACCCCAATCGTTATGTGTCAGGAAAGTGTATTTATTATCCTGGAAGGGTAGGAACCCTTCCAGATTTTTCCTGCTCATTCGCAATGATGGAGATGTGCTGGGAAGCTGAAGCGCTGGGACCGCAATGGGACTGCTGCAATGAAGACTCGATTTCTAGGAAATAAAAGAATGGACTTCTTTATTCTTTGTGTTCGCGTCAATGATAAATACTTTAGACTACTTCGCATGTTACTCGCGCTTGACCTCACAGAGCACAAAATGCACGACACGTCGGTGCTACCATCTTGAAATTCTCGTTCATGGCATTGCACGGGATTCTCCGAGCTCGAGAGTTCGACTGTTCTTCGCTGATGGATTAAGATCCCTTGCTGCTTTGATCGTTGCGCCGAAAACACGTCGAGTTTGGTGACATTTTCAGAGTCGTCGTCGTTGGGACATCGGTAAGAAGGGAACAATTGTCGCGCTTACAACTGGGTGCACCCCGTCGGTTTCCATTTCCTCTGAGGATTCGCCGTAGATACATCGAAACAGACTAGACTAGAACGCCGGATTGCTCCCCTCCAGGACTGAATAGTATAAGATTCTTGGTTTTCCAGTAGACAGGTGCCATGGAGAATGTCAACGACCAGATGTACGGGACAAAGAACTCTTCAGGCTGGGTTTCCTCGACGTAGCGAAACTTCAGCTCGGGGAATTTACGCAGCCGATCCGAACTCCACAGCATGGAAGCTTCTTGAATCAGCTGCGTGACTTGAGCTTCGGATCGCTGATGGCCTTGCGTTGCCTGGTCAAGCTTCGTGGTAAAAAACTGTATGACCGTGTCTATGTTCTTGATGACATCGATGAACGCGTCCTCCATTCCGATATGTGAGAAGACCTCGCTCTTGTAGAGGAGGCAGTACACTAGATTTGGGTTGTGTTTGAGCTGATGTGAGAGGCAAGAGTTTATGATCTCCAGCATCAGACGCAGCATCTCCTCGCACACCCCGAGGTCGAGCGAAACTTCGTTGTAGGGATCTGTCCCCTCTTCCATTGAGCCGATTTGTTCTTGGAGTCTGTGATATCTCTTCCCTAGAATCTGGCACAGAGAAACCATCCGCTGAGCAGCGTACGGATGCATCCGACTGAAGTGGGCTGAAGTATTGGCGAGCGCCGCGAGGCAATTTGTGTGAAGATACCGGTCTCGAGCACGAGTCATATTGTAGTGCATCGTCCGAATGACGACCAGGATGAATAGCGAGCCGAGGTTGATATCGCTCACGTTCCGTTCCGTGTACCAATCGACGTGATGGAGGCTAACGTCTTGAAGCGTCTGCGAGAACAAATCATCCTCTGACAGGATGAGGAGCACAATCAGAGCCATGTAAACATGATAGGAACTTCGGTTTTCCGCTTGGTAGAGAACTTGTAAAATGGGAAGAACCATATAGTCGATATTCGTCCGCGATAAAATGAAGAGCTTGAAAGTGTGATTGTTGTGCAGAAGCATGTAGAGGAGGAGCATCGCCGGCGCGTCATTCAGATCGCCGCATATCACTTCGAGTAGTCTGTGGCCGTTACAGACGAAGCTGCAGACTCCGGTGCCTTCGACTTGAACGGATTCGAGACCGAACGCGAACAAATGTTTACGGAATGGATTCGTAACTGAGTCCGGCCCGGTGTCTGTACAATGGTTCGTCAGGATTAGCAGAGAAACTAAGGCGATTTGCGACAGAACGGCTTCTGGTCTCTGGTCGCTAGGAGTTGGCTCGGCCACCGATACACCCAATGCGCCGAAGAGACCCACGGCCAGGTCGACGATCAAACTACCGCCTTGAGATCCGTTTTGATCATAGAAGTTCGGTGGATTCTTCATCTGAGCCATGTAGGCTTCAACAAGGTATTTAGTGAGGCTAGCTGAAAGCAGCTTACACTGTCCAGACATTAACGTAGTGAAAATGATCGACGTGTGCGAGGCCCTCGAGGAAAACATTTGCTGAGACATAAATACCAGGAGGGTGCACAGGGCTTCCACATGCAAACTGTACGAGTGCCGGTTCAGTGGGACCTTGACCAAGATTTCGATTAACGAAAACAGGAAGTAATCCAGCAGCTTCTCGGGCTCTTCGTCAGGTTTTTCGGCCGAAACCAGCTGCTTCAGAAGGGCATCCTCCGTGAGGGTTTCCATGAGGGTTTTCGAAATGCATCGCAGCACAAACAGTAGGCGTTCAGTTTGCCAAAGGAACGCTGGACTCTGTTCAGACGTTGGAAGAGCGACGATTTCGCGGACTCGTCCGAGGAATACCTGTATCAGGGACGCGAAGTTGTTCGACTGTGGGTTGAACTGCAGAAAACGATCCAGGTGGCCGCGCACCGCAGCTGTTAGAAGTTCGTCGTCTCGCTTCGTGCGGGGTATAGAAACTGTGTACGACATGAGTCCGTTCCAGAAGGGGTCATTCGCGCATATTTTCTCCTGCGAAGCCAGCCGGGCTAGGTTTTCGTTGGTTCCCAGCTCGGCTACACTCGATACGCCGGTACCCATCGCGATCGGCAGCAGGAGCTCTCGTATTCTAGTCCACGTCAGCTGTCAGAAGACAGATAAGAATGATCAGCTCAATGCCCGACCGCCATAATGTCCCGAAGGACTCCTCACCGAGCACAGGGTGCACCCTTCACTGCCACTGCTCCTGTCGATGGTGAAGAACACGAACGAACGCTTCTATTCCCGTTGGAAAGCTGTGCTCTGAGGAAGACTTTATCCGTTCTCTCCCACTGCGTGCTTTGTCGACGGTCCGTCTGTGTTATTTTTCCCTTAAAACACGGAACGTTCCGCACTCTCCCGACTCCGACCTTTTCCATCCGGAGCTTAGCGCGAAGCTGGCAGTTGAGATTGCCGTGTCTCTGGAAAGACTCAAGTAATGGGGGATCGGAGACTCAGTTCGCGAATCTCTGACGCACGATCCACCAACACACGTCTCACAATCAGCATACATGTTCAGACGGCCGGTCGTCGATCGAATTTCAGCTGCCATGTCACTTGCTGCCTCGGAGTTCTCATCTACTTATCATGATTGTATCGATCGACGAAAGCGATCTTCTCGAGAGAAAATTCGAGGAATCCTTGACACAAGCTTTCTCTCAGGTTTCTCTGATATCTTGTCGATTGAACGGCGGAGAGGTGAAGTCCCGGCGAGCCCCAAGTCGATCGATGGGAGGATTGATTGGAAAGATCAACGATTGAGAGGTCGGAGGCAGTTGACAGGGTCTCCGTTATCCAAATCTCGTCGCAACGTGATGCTCGTGATCGTGCAAACAAGTTGAGTTTCTCTCGTTTCGAGTGGCTCGCATCAATCACCCGAAGTTGTATCCATTGCAGCTGAGCTCGAGCAGGACGAGAGTTTCGAAGACGACTCGCGGTCCTCCGCTCCGCAGCATAGGCAGAATCATCCGCTCATACGGGTCATCATTCAGCTGGTTCTAGAGACAATCAGCTGACGGAACATATGTGCCTTTTATATATGTGGAGTGTGGGAAGAACGGCTGTCAAACAACCTTCCAATCGGGTTCTCAGCCCCTAGTTCAGCCGTCTGAGGATCTTCTTAGGCTTTTCCTGAATGCGCTCAAAAGGTAAGCCTTCCCGCTTTGAGGGAAAGCTATTCTCGTGCAGAATAACGAGGAAGTTCATACGACGAAGTTGATATTCTCATGACAGCTCTACGGTGCCGCCTTGATAGGTTCCCTCGAATCTCGGACGTCCAAGACCCGACGGAGATGAGCCGGTTTACGATCAGAAATTCTATAGCCAGTATAGTGGTCCAGGCGGAGAAATGATATCCTAATGGCACGAGAGGTTGATTTACCCCATCTACAATTTTGAAATCTACGTTTCCAGATCAGAGGCCGGTCTCCATGCACATGACGTGACGGAATCAGTTCTAATGACCCGGCGCGACAATTTCGCACGGACTGCATGAGTTATGACGTGAGCAAGTCGAACATCTGGCAGGGTAAGCTCCCTACTCCATTTCTCTCTCCGTATCACATCCAAGGTTTCCCGGAGGGAGAATGTTCCTCTGTATTTGGTCGATATCAAGGCGATAGTGTCCTGGCGTTCGAGCGGGTTGACCAACAACCCAGCCATGAGCATTCGAGTCTAGCATCGGCCAAGAAACACATCTCTTCAAATGTTCGAGTTTGTCAACAAAGAAGTTGTGACCCACCATCCATAATCATTCCAGATGCTCCAGACAAGATGCCTCGTGGCGCTCGCCCTGGCGACGTCCTCTTTACTCACAACAAATGCCAACATAAACGTCTTTCTAACAAAACCAGGGCGATATGATCGTCGCTACGGGGCTTTTGGCAATGAGGAGCGCCTGGAGATGCTCAAACGCACAAGGTGAATGAGCGCCTCCTCCTTATTTTCAATCGGTCCTCGACGTCCACCGTAACCTATGGCGGGCCTTATTCCCAGCGCATACTCCTGAATGTATCAAACACCCTCGACATCTTCACATTTCAGGGAGATGTTCACCTTCGCCTATGATTCATACATGCAGCACGCATTCCCAGCTGACGAGCTTAATCCTATAGATTGTCGCGGACGAGGTCCTGATCTCATACACAGGGACAACATCAATATAAATGACGTACTTGGTGATTATAGCCTGACTCTCGTAGACTCCCTCAGCACATTGGCTGTGATGGGCAATCATTCCGAATTCAAGAAGGCAGTCGGACTTATCCTCGAAAATGTATCATTCAGCAGGAACAACACAGTTCAGGTGCGTTGTTTCTGAAATCGATCTTGAACGCGATTCGGAAAGTTCAGGCGTTACGATTTGCCGGATGAGAATTTTATTCTTCGATCCAGGTGTTCGAGGCTAATATTCGTCTTCTGGGTTCTTTGCTGAGTGCTCACCTCCTGATAATAGATCCAAATAAGCCTTTCGGCGACTTGACTCCCTCTGGGTACAACGACGAACTACTGACATTATCGCGGGATCTTGCGAACAGGTAAGATACCGTCCACAAGATGATCTTGCATACACCGAAATCGCGGAAGCTCAATCCTCCCCTGATTTCCAGGTTGTTGCCCGCTTTCGAGGGAACCTCGACAGGAATACCGTTCCCAAGAGTGAACCTCCTATCGGGTAAGGTTTACACTAGTAGATTCCCTTTTTCGTTCGGCTACTGATGCGAGTGTAGAGGCAGTCCCGGTGACATTCTCTATTTCACCTCCCATTAGGCGTTCCGACAAACTGTTCGACAGAAACGTGTACGGCAGGGGCAGGGAGCCTCTTGCTCGAGTTCGGGGTTCTCACGAGGCTGACTGGAGATGTGGTTTTTGAAAACGTTGCGCGCCGTGCAGTTGAAGCTTTATGGTTGAGGAGGAACGAACAAACCGGTAAGATTGAGTTCCGAATGCAACAATCAAAATAGTAATTGGTCAGAACTCACATCGTACCAGAACGAGCATCCACAGCTTCCTTTACTGCTTGCAGGTCTCTTAGGGAATGTTATAGACATCCATTCTGGTCAATGGGTTGGAACTTTATCCGGCATAGGAGCTGGGATGGATTCTTTCTTTGAGTACTTGCTCAAGAGTTATATTCTGTTTGGGGATCGAGAGAACTACGTCCGTTTCAACGAAAGTTATTCTTTGATCAAGAGGTAGGGAAATCGTGAATCAGATTTGTCTCACTCGGGAGAATGAATCAAGGTCTGAGCAGTATGGTTAACCACAGCTTTACGTCCAGATACATGCGAAAAGGTCGTTTGGAGTGTAATGCGGGCACCGGCGATCATCCTCTATACGTTAACGTGAACATGGCAAATGGACGCACAGCAACCCTCTGGATTGACGCACTCCAAGCCGCATTCAGTGGCGTTCAGGTGCGCGACGTTTCTTCGTATGGATTTCGTTTTCTCGTGTCTGGCAAGGCGCATGAATCGGAACGAATGCAGAAGTCGGAGTTTTGCTCTGAAAGATGAACGACTGTAGGTATTCGGTTCAGGCAGCTCATCAGCTAGGCTGCTCTAGCAAAAAAACTCCATTCTGACTTCTCATTATTTCAAGGTACTGGTTGGTGACGTCGAAGAGGCAATTTGTTCTCATGCACTCTATCATGCAATTTGGAGGAAGTTCGATGCTCTGCCGGAAAGGTAAGAACCTCCAAGCTATTCTTCGCACGCAGGTCCGGATGCCGAATCTTGTTTCGAGGATGATGGATAGTAAGCGATGGGGGAATTTTCTGTTACTCCATACTTAGAAACATGAACGATCGAGCTTCGTTGCTCGGGCTCTGCGAGAACATGCAATTTTTCCGCAAGATCACACTGGGGCGGGGTGTGGGTCACAACTTTCTCGTAATGGCGCACAACTCAGAAGCTTCCTTTTTTTTCAGATTCAATTGGCACTCAATGAACGCCGACGTGCACTTCTATCCATTGAGGCCGGAGCTTGCTGAAAGCACTTACTTGTTATATCGAGCAACGAAGAATCCTTATTATCTTCATGTTGGGAAAGAAATCCTGCACAGTTTGAATACTTACTCGAGAGCAAAATGTGGTTACGCAACGATTCACGATGTCCATGACAAATCTCTCGAAGATCGCATGGAGAGCTTTTTCTTGTCTGAAACGTGCAAGTATCTATACTTGCTTTTCGATCTGGAGAATCCCCTCAACACAGCGCGTTACTCAAGTTTCATTTTCACAACCGAGGGACATATCTTCCCGATCATAAAGGATCTGCGCACAGCCGTCGAAGGAACTTCCGAAGCCGAAGAAGTCTTTGATAGCAAGCATTCACCGAAGCCGGGTGAAGCCCTTCTCCCGGAGGTCAATGCCTCAATCAGGTGTTTGAGAGTCGACAACGAACGCCAATACTTGTTGCCTCTAAAGCACGAATATCTAACCCAGGTGAGCACCTCTCTTGGGCTCGATATTTCCCTGGGAAGCGAGGAGTTTCTCAGGAAATGAACACTGTCCGACTGGTTGGCTACCAAAAAATCCCAAATATGAACTGATCCAACTGGTGAACATGATGCCGCATCTACACAAAATCCGTTGTAAAGCAAGAGAAGTTTATAAATGTTCGGAACGACGAGTTCTGATGGTTCCTACCAATACCCGCTGCTATCTTTCATCATGAACGTGGTTGTTGAGACTGAAGGCTCCGAAGAATATCTTGCTCTTAACTTTCCACCAGATCCGGAGTTACGGTCGGTAAGGAAGAGTCGACCTCCGAGATAATCACTTGTCTCAAAAATTCTCGTGGCGCAGATGAGAGCGCTATAGCTGAGTAACAACACCAAACAATCAGATTCCGAATCGCTGTCCAGATCCGGAAACCCTGACCAAAACTTTCTGTTGTGCTGTCCCAGCTGCGAATACCGGTTTTTTTTCAAGTCTCTCCACAAGCCTCGTTGTCAGTGGCGTAATGAGGGGGGTTGATCGGGCAATCGCCCCCACCACCATGATTTTTTCGTCCGATGTTAATTCCCTACACCGCGGTGTCTGGAGTATAAAATCTCTCAAAAATTAGTGCAATCGGAACGCCTCGTGAAACGCTAGGAAGCACTGCGCGGGGACGCTGCCGGAGCCAGGGAGGCCTTGCTCCCCCCACCCCCAAAAGATTCTTGTCTTGATCCGAGCCTTCTGTCTGGTATGAGAAGTCTCTGAAGAGTTCGCGGAACCGCAATCAACCGTTTATACTGAGCTTCGCTAGCAGTTGAGCAATCACACCGAGGTGAACCCAGCCGCTGAGAGAATTCTTACGGTGCTGAGAGTGAGAGTCTTCAGCAAAGGCGGAAGTGGCGGGCAATCTCAATGGGAAGACATTCTCATTGGGAAGACATTGGCATTTTCTGGCTGAAGAAACTTCGGACGAGGTGAGCTTTTTTTTTGAGTATAAATGATGTGCCGGAGCGATCATTCAGGCCATGCATTCTTCGTTCGGGGCCCGCGCACTCCAGAGGGGTTTGTGAGAAGAATGCGAGCATCGCGTAACACGCCGATTCCATCTTGTGGCCCTCAATCCTCAACTTTGAGGTGAAAGCTCTAACTATGACATCGGCCGGAAATCGAGGAGCAGCTCAGCACAATCGTGGATTGTACCCTCAAGATACGGAGATCACCGTCATGATCAGGAAGTTATGTTCTCCAAGCTCTCTAGGTTACACCCGGCGACCGAAAGTGAACTGTGTGTGCCATCGCTTGTATTTCAATAATTCATGAACACATTCCCGCGTGAAGAGCTCCGCGCGAGAATCGGCACTTTTCCTGGACTGGGGTGCTTGAGAACATATGATCCTCTCTCATCAGGGGTGCGCGAAACGAGAAACGTCGTGAAGCACTGATCAACCGGAGACCAGAGCCGCCGGTTCAAAGAAGAGGAGTTGCGACGAGAGAGGGCGAGCCCCGGGACGGCCTGGTCTCGAGGAGCGTGCCATGAGCTATCGACATAGTCGAGCGCGGTTGGCCGGAAGACACTTGAAGAGAAAGTTCGGCGGCAAGACTCAACCCCAATCTTTGGAACGTCAAGCTCTGAACACGACAGACGATCCTCGTTTACGGAACCTAAGACAGTGAGTGTGATACTTCTTGATCACGATCTGTGTGCAGCCGTTTCGAAAAAAAAGGAGCTGCAGAGTAGTAGTGTCGAAGTCAAGCGATGATTTGTAGGTTCGCAAGGAGTCGGTGCGTATTCGCGAAGGAGAATAGAGATGAACTTCCTGCGCTCAAAGCAGGAACAGGAGTTCGCTTGCAAGCTCGAATGGTGACAAGTTACGCCACAAGCGGGGGCCCTCCTCGAACAGGAAGAGTCATCAAAGATCAGGGTCATCATTTCCGTAGTTTTTTCTTGTTTACTAGCTTCCCGTAAGTCCTGCACTGAAGTTCCTTCGGGACGGCTCGCGCCGGTCGGAGATACATTCCTCAATATTTCGGGAACGCTACTTTTATAGGCGCTCCTTGGGATCGCCTTCCTTTCGGGTGCTCCTGTTCCTGGACACACCAGCCTAATCAAAACAGAGCGAAGCAGCAGCGGCAGCGAGAGAAGAAAGTGAGGGTCCACTCTCCTCTGTCCGTTTCGTAAGGTTGCTGCTGCCGCTGCGACTGCTCCGATGTTTTGTGGGACAGGCATTGCAAGACTGATGGAGAAGTTAGTTTTCTGAAGTTCTGCGTCGTTTCTGTAAAGCAAGTGATCCGAAATCGACAATCGACTAGAGTTAGCTGAGGGGGAGGAGGCAACAAGTCATTCTAATCTACCCTCTTCGTTGACCAGTGATAAGCATCCGACCCGTCAGCCAGTTGCCAGTCAGACGACACGATCAGCCAGAGCCAGTCAGTCAGTCAGTCAGTCGGTCGGTCGGTGTGTCGGGCGGTCAGCTTTGTGAAATTATGTTGCTCCGGAACTAGTCTGCGCGAAAGAAGCTTCCTTCGCAAAACGGCTCCCTCTGTGATCCTTCGCTTCTATCTATCTTCGCGGTGTTCTTTCTCCGCGAGCTCTGGGATTCGCAATGCTCTCCGGAGAGGCTCGTCGGTGAACCATGCACGCATGGGTTGCATTTGTGCAGTTCAGAGGTGCGCGAGACTCGTGAAGTGCGGCTCGTGCTCGAGTCGGAAGTGACCACGGCAGTTATGTTGACGGCAGCAGCGGAGCACTTGTAAAAAGCTGTTGTTACAAAATAAACAGCGGCCCGTGCGAAAGCAACGGAACACCGCACGGATAATCTCCCTCAGTTGCGAGCGCCCATCAGACAAGCTACTCTTCAATTGATTGTGTTCCTCAAGCCACAGTAAACTGTTTAGTGAAGAGCGCGAAACACCGCGATTCAGACTGCTCCGAACTAGGATAATC
This sequence comes from Neoseiulus californicus, assembly GCA_028455905.1. NCBI lineage: Eukaryota > Metazoa > Arthropoda > Arachnida > Mesostigmata > Phytoseiidae > Neoseiulus > Neoseiulus californicus. The sequence continues at coordinate 20,450,059 of JAMQGS010000003.1, forward strand.
TTCGAACTACAAGTTACTGCGGGGCTTTTATCGTTGTCGTCGTCGTCGTCGTCCTCGCAGTCCCAGGAGTTATCCCCGTTTTTCGTTGATAGCACCTACGAGTTGGACACGGATAGTCTCCGTGGCATTGTTCTCCACAATAACGAAAACATCATCAGAAAAGGAAACAGCTACAACCGAATCAAAGCTCGACTGGCATGACGTCTCCCAATTGCAGATGTTGGTGAGTAGCAAGTTTGGCCCAAGCGTGACAACGGCGACTCCATCGTATTGACCTATAACGTTTTTAATTGCTTCGATGCCCCTAATTGATCACCTAGCATCGAATCGAGCAAAATTAGCGCGGACTCGTGGACCGCTGTCCCTGCGGCACAATCTCTGACGTCTTCGATCGGTACGACCAACGGACAGTGAGACAGACAGAACGAACGAAAGAAAGAAAGAAACATTCTAGTGAGACTTGTTGATGTTGAGTCCGGCTGAACTGAGCTGAGCTTAGGAGAAGGTCGCGCAGATCGAATTGAAATTGCTTTCATGTAGCTGATCGATCCTGTGTCGGCTAGAAAACCGCTGTCTGGAACCGTGCTGTTTGAAGAGCGCCCGGGAAATTTAGCGAAGAAAATATCTTGGACAGTCCCGCGAGGAGTCACCTGACAGTTTTTTCTGGCGAAAAATCTAGAATGCTTGAAAACATTCGCTCTTTGTCCTAGCCCAACGCGGGCTCATCTCGCGGGTATCGTCTCGATGCAAGTAGTCGAATGCAAGTCGAAGCTCAGTAAAACTATATCAGCAAGTTTGTCATACAGCCAATCCGATGATCCTGTGTTCGTCCTCTGAGCGTCGAACCTCTGGAACACGATTGTGGTATTTGCGAGTCGCCGTCTCATATTCAGCTTTCTGGAATCTGTCTGAACTCGAACTGCGTCGTCGCGAAGGCCGTTAGAGCTCGAGAGTTTAGCTCAGCGACGACTCTGCGAGCGCGCAAACATGGTACCTACTGCAGCATACACGCCGTATGAGTTTGGGTGAATGCCGCTCGTCGGCCACCGCTGCCTTCGCCGGTGTCGTCGATTTGTGCTACCGATTAACGACGTGAGGAATTTCTGGATGCCCGAATGTCTGTCGGTTTATCCGCTCCTCACTCTGTCTGTCTGTGTGGCTGCCGCTCGGTCTGACGGTCGGTCGCTTGCTTGCTTGCTTGCTCCGTGCGCTGTTCGTCCAAACAATCATCTCTCTTTGGCCTCGGATAGTTGATTGTTAGTGTTTTGATGACGGTAGCGCTGTTGCTCTCGTTCGCTCCGATGACCTTACGCCTTACGAGTGCGAGCCGCAATCGATTGCCGGGCTAGTCAGCAACATCCTTGAAGTCGAAGAGTTGACAACGGTGTGCTCGGGCTTTCAGCGCGGGACAGCGGATCGGTCGTCGGCTCGCCGCAGAACCTTTCGGCCACCGAGATGATGGTTAAGGTTGTGACCAATAACAACAACCACCGCAAGAGCATGAACGACAGTAGAGTGTCATACGTGACGGTTCATCGAAGCTTTAGTGAGCAAATGGTTTGTAAAGCTGCGACGCGACGGTTGACAGCGTCCTCACGTTGGAGCGTGGATCTCAAACTGCAGACTGTTGGAGAAACATCTGGGAGATCGTTTCAGAGCTTTGCGGGCTCCAAGAGTCACTTCTGACCAAGATCTCGGATATCCTGCGTGATCTCTCTGTGAAGCTTCGGCCAGACGGCTTCGAATGGCGAGCGTCTGGACTCCTCATACGATTGCGGGAAGAGCACCCTGCCAAACGAAACCCGGAAAGACAAGATTGTCCCATAAAATTACACGACGTGACGGGAAGTGTGACGGGATCATAAGTCGAGAGTGAGTCTCGAGTGCGGAATGTGAATTTTGAGTGCGTTCCAAGGAAGCTGCAGATACCGTTGAAACGTCAACTCCAAGTGTCCCCATTGACAAAGGAGCTCCGCGTTATTTGGCGATTTAGCGTTGGATCTCGAGGATTTTGCTCTCATCGCGTCATTGAATCGGATTGCAAATCAGAGGAAAGCTTAGACACCCCGGCAGCTGCCTTAGCGATTTGCGTTCTTCGTTAAAACGCTTTGTTGGGTTCCCCTGATGTGACCCTTGTTGAGCCGATGTGGACGTTTCCTGGCGAGATTACTGTCTACTATGTTAGTAGATTCGATTTCAATCCACCGAGAGAGTCATTCACCGGCCGCTCTGCCCGCCGAGAGTAGAATTTGACAGAATCGCAGCCGTTGGAGATGTTTTCGAAACGATTTCCGATCCCAATAATCCGAGTTTCTGCTCCCGACATTCCAATCGAAGTTGAACAGTTGTTGTTGTTGTATCGATCCTGAATTGATTCAACAGAAGGAACCAACCGACCTCTAAAACGAGACGACGAGGCAGTCGTGCCTAAGAGACCGGGAAACGTCGGGCTCGTTTCCAACCGCAGACTACTCATTTTTCGGAGGTTTTGCGAGCTAGTCGCGCCTCGAAGGCACCCACCTTGGCGCTAATTGACGGTGCAGCGCTCATGTGTCTGTCCGACTCTCAGAGCTCACATGTGGGTATTCTTGTTCAGCGGCAGCGGAGACGGTCCTGTTTGTCTCGTTGGTCGTTGACCCAGTTCCAAGACCGGAGCCCATCCGGCTGCCGGGTACAATCGTATTATGCTGATGTCTGGCTTCAGTTGGCTCACAGCAACACCGATACTCTCTATCTGTTGACTACATGTATGACTAATCTAATAATAATCGTCGTACGGTGAGAGTCCCAAATCGAGCGGGTTCCGGATTCCATTCTCTGGCTTCACTGAAAACGAACTCATTCAGTTCGTCGGAACCCGAGCAGAAGTAGTTCACCGCAGCGGGGTCCCATGCGGCGAACTTGAACTTGCCCACAACAAGCCTCGAACAGGAGGGCTTCGAGTGGACGAGCTTTCCGCAAACGGGTTCCTCGGTCTTTACATTAACAGATTGGACGCGACAAATTCGGAGACTTTATCCTCGTAACTCTCGACTCGAGAGACGTGAATGATGATTCTTGTTGCTCGAGTCACGTCACGGCGCGTGCTTACTAACTCACAGAGAGTATCGTTCTCAAGAGTGTATTCTCACAAACTTCCTTGGGTTTCTCTTAGAGAGAAAGGAAAAAGATACAACTAATGGCGGTGACCGCCATGACGACCACAAGGACCGAAGGTCGATGAACCACGCCAGTTATTAGTGATCTGACAGGCGGTTTCAAACCGACAGGCTCGCGGAACGAACGGCCAGTGACGAAGTTGCTCTAGATGCTCGTTCACGTTTCTTATTACTATGAAGGTACTTCGAAATTTTGACGGTTTTTCGAATCACCGCGCGGTCAAGGTGTGCATCGAAGGCACCATTTGGCGGCGATCGCGTTTGTTTGTTGTTGAGTATATGGCAGGAGGAAACGCCGCTAGGATGAAACTGTGAATGTCGTTAAACTGGATCGCGCGGCTAAACTTCCGGTGCCCTCTGTCCTAGAGAGAGAGTTAAAGCGGCAACACGGTCCTCGTCATCTTGAAAGGGTAACGAAGAATCGAGGACAAACTCTACGCACGACCACTGGACGGTATTAAGAATCGTCGTCGTTGTCGTTGCCGTTGTAACTCGCGACGCGGAGATTCCGGAGGCACCGCGCAGCCGCCGATGGCTAGAGGATGATAGGTAGATGGATAGATAGGTGGGTAGATAGGAACACCAGCGCCGTGAGCACCGTCCCCAACGGGGGACCCGCAGAGACGCTCCGCATGCCGCGCTCACCACCACCACCACCAGAGAAGCAATAACTGTGCTTGCTCTGAGGGTGCGCGCGCGTTTTCGTCATCGGCTTTGTACTATGCTGCGGGTACTGAGTCCGTTCCTGGCAGAGAATGCCGGTCCATTTGACTGCCCGTTGTTGATGCGACATCGTCAGCGACTGCTGCCGCTTCCTTGTTGCGTCCGCCGACCATTATCCGCCACCGCTATCACTTGATAAGAACAGACAGCCGCAGCCGCAGAGCTGCGTCAAGTCCACTGGCCCTCTCACTCGAAACAACAGTGGCGGTGCAGGCAGCAGCAGGAGCAGCAGTGTTTGCGGCAGCAGCTAGGTACGGAATGAGCGAGCTCGATCACTAATCATCAGTCTCTTGTCAAGTTGACTTCAGTTCGCGCCCAAAACAGGCACATGAAAATCTTCGATCGGTTTATCTGTCTTACTGTACACCGAAAGTCGGCAGGCGCTTGTCGGCTGTCCACCCTTAGCTAGCGGAGCGACAAATTGACCATCGCCGGCGTGAAAGCTGCTCAGCTAAGAAAAGTCTCCTCTTTATTTAACATGCGAGCAGCCGAACTGACGAACTGGAGGACCGACAAGCGTGGGATCAGCGAGTCCACAACTGAACTGCCTCTTGGGTCTAATTAACCCGGAAGCAACTACACTCCGAATGAAATTTCCTACCGGTCCTCAGTTAGATCTGACCTTTCGCATTTATCAGGGGAATCTGTACCAATTCAGTACAGGCATTTTGAACGCATTGCCCCCAACGGGGAGCGCTCGGATTTGAAAGGCCCTTGAGCGGTCCCCTCGAGGTTTTCTCTCGATTTCTTTTCTTTTATTCTCGAACATGCCATGAAAAGTGAGAACGAGTGACGCAAGACCACCGAGAGAGGCCAAAGAACCCTGAAAGAAGATTGGGCGTTCTCGTAGAGATAGACGATAAATTAAATCCGTGCAGCATCCTATGGTTGCGGTAGAATAGAGATTTTCACAATGTGCACTAAAGATGGTTCATTGACGATATCCCTTTGGCGTGCAATCACGTCCAGTCATCCGATCGACTGTGACAATTTTCAACTTGTTCCCCCTCCTCGCGAGCGCTTTCTCTCTCCCTCTGACTCTTAGGTTCGAATACTCTCGGTTTGTTGTCTCCGAGATAACGGTCCCAACGTCAGCTGGAAACGGGGTTGCGCTTGTCCAGTTGTTGTCGAGCAGTTATTATTACACCGATATAGAGCTCACTGTCCGCTCGGTTACGAGCAACTTGGAATGCGGAAGCCGAGTCAATACTTGCCCGAAACATTTCTGAAACACGTCTGTCTGGATAACCCGCACCGGAGAGAACTTTGCTTAAGGGTTCGAGATTGCTGACAACAAGGCTGGGGAGATATGATGTTTCAAAATGGCATTTTTCCATGATCTTCCTCAGGTAGAAACGTTCGTCCCGTCTATCGTCCATGACTCTGGAAACCTCAGTCATCGAAATAATGGAAAGAAATCAACAATCCGTAAGCCCCGCAGGCGAAGAAGGAGGTGGGGTGAGTTCCACAACGCCCTCGTACCGAGTGACGCATCATATCGACGCTAGCTGTGATGGTGAGTAGAGAGGTCCCAATTTCCGAACATTGACCTGGCGGTTTTGAAAACCCCTCTTCGCGGCACCCCTCCGTGGGGCGAAGTCATTGAGTGGTGCCGCCAGACGGAGTTTGTAAGCTGCTGCATTGGTGTGCCTGCAGAGCTCAGAGAGCGCATACGGGGCAAGCTTCTTGAATACAGCTCATCGATGAATCCATGGATTTCAGCGTCGACGGTTCTCGGTGTCACGATGCCCAACGGGCGTTATGTCAATCCCCATTACGAGCCCTACGACACCATGTCAACGATGCCTGGTATGGATCAATCGCGCAACTCAAAGCCTCTGCTGAATTTGAACGGCATCAACGGCATGATGGCCCCGACTGAAACCCAGGAGCCTGCAACCATGATGTCGAAACTATTGAACATGACAATGACTGAAGAGAGCCAGAAGGTCAAAACGTTCCATCAACAGCTTCATCTGCCTCCTAAGGAAAAGGTGGGTTCTCACTGTCCACCGACCGAAGCAGAAATTTAGTGCTGACCATCCCCTGGAACCTACGTCGAGCATTATGAGTATTCGACTCGGATGGCAGTGTTTCATTCTATACGCGAAACTGTTCTCTTGGCCTGGCTGTTTGTGTATCGGACTCTTCGCACGTCTGCGGGCCGTCCGAGTGTCTACCTCTCGTCCAATAATCTTGTATCAAGCTGGAGAGGCGATTGACTATCAACGTATATGGAAACGATATGGCTCAACGTCTGCCTCGAACTTCCAAGCTTCAGAGTTCGTTCCCAGAGTGTCATCTCAATCGGTTCTCAGTAATCGCTCAGCTGGATCGTGGTGTAGCTTGAAATGTACTTTCATTGTGATTGCAGGTTGATGTTATTGCTGATTCAACGGCAGCAGGCTACGTCGATGAAAGCGGGTCTTCAAGTGATGAGAGCCTCACACGGCAAAGTCAAACAGGTAGGCGAACATGAGAGCAAGTCCTCTCACTCGGGCGGGGAGTGAACATCGAGTGCTTTACCTTCCGAAGTGGCTGTCGTCGACACATGTGTGCAGTGACGCACAGACGAACTTGAACAATATCGATGCGTCAACAAGTACTCTCATGTGATACAATGTCTGATTGTAGATTATGCTTCAGTTTCAAGTCAGGGGGCTGGGACAGTCTCCATGCTGAGCGTGGACAACGAAGAAGCCACGCTCGGTTCCGAATTATCTGAACGCCGTCTGGGTACACTTGAGGAAGGTGCCGTGCCGAACGGGGACCTCAACTTTCAAGCGGCGTTGAGAACACTCATGCAGCAGCAAGCCAATGGGGCAAACTCCGTTGAGGAAGCTTGCGCTTTAGCCGCTTCAACGAGCAGTGGAAGCAGCCAGAGGTCACGGATGAGCACCCTGAATCTTTTTCTGCAACAGCATCAGGACCGTGTCCGTGGAGCGCCGAGGAGAAAGGTTGGTCGGCGGGTCAGGAACTCGAATCAAAATCCACATTCGTGACACGAAAAGATGCGCTCCAAGCCGACGCAAGTCCCCGGTTTCGTCGACTCCAGTCCCGATTTTCCTGTATGACTCCCGTTTTTAATACTGTTTTCCTGTGGTCTAGGTTCTGGCCGGTGGAGCCGGCTATCGACAGAGACAGCTGCAGCGGAATTCGGCCCATGCACCGTTGAGGACGCATAAGATCCCATCTTCGAAGCAAGGACCGAATTCTGGCGGCACAGCGTCCCGTTCGTCTATCGTGTATCACTTGGCTCAGTCCGACGAGCATGCTCCCATAAGTCTCTACACAGTGCACCCCAACAAGCTCAAAGGTGGTTTGGAGCTCAAGATCTTGCACCAGCCCGAGGAACAGCATCGCGCGAGGTAGGGCTTGAGACGATTGTTTGTTTTTCAAGAGTCACATACACAAGGGTTGTTAGATCTCGAACCATGATCCCATCGAAATACGGCTTTGGAATCCTCTCATCTGATGCTCCTTCCAGGTACCTCACGGAAGGAAGTCGAGGAGCAGTTAAAGATAGAACTGGAAATTCCTTTCCGACCGTCAAGGTGAGTCGAGCTCGGGGTTTTGCGGGTTATATTCGCACGGTGACGTCGAGTCCGATCGACATGGTGAACTCTCGATGAGAACGGCTCGAACTTTTTCCAGTTGACGGGCACCGATCAAGGTGGTAGACTCCTCGTCTTCATCGGCACTGATACCGGTCGTCCCGTACCACACATGTTCTACCAGGCTAGCAAAGTAGGTTATGGAACAGGTGGTTCTATGTTTCGAATCGTTATGAAATCGAAACATCGATTTTAATTGCTTCGAGATCTTGACAGGTATGTGGGAAAAATTCCACACCTTGCGATGAGATGCGCATAGAGGGCACGACGGCCATTCAGATCATGGTTCCGCCGCAACCAGTCGGAAGCGCTGGTACTTCAACTAGAGAAATCGCAGTGGATTGTGTGGGGATCCTCAAGGTATCCTTGTTTTTGCCTCTTGCGTCGTATCATTATCTCTTGTAATCTTCGAAAACGAACTTTACCAAAGGGGCGCTGTTTACCTCTTCAGGAACGGAACGTAGACGTTGAGAAGCGTCTCATTCGATATGGACCTCTCGCGGCAAATCAATTCCCAGACAATGCTAACACGAGGTAAGGTTTCGCCGCTCTGTCAGGCCTCGATGCTGTCCGGGTACATCCGTCCGTATGCATGCATCTGAACCATTGAGCCGAAATGATGAAACTACAAAAGCATTACGGCTACATAGTAGATTCATTCCCCTTTATTCCCTCCACAGCAAGAAGCGAAGCACCAAGTGTCGTCTGGTGTTCCGATTCATTTCGCAAAACGGGTTATCTATTCAGGCTGCTTCAGCACCAATCCTTTGCAGTGAGTTTGCTCAATCGGGCTGGCCACCAACAGCTCTATGAAAGTGGCATACCATGAGGAAACTGAGCTCAAATCAGCTAATCATTCATCCTCCACAGCGCAACCGCCTGGTGCCCCTGAAATCAGTAAAAAGTCACTGAAAGCGATCTCGTGCGGAGAAATTACAGCACAAACAGAGCTGTTCATTGTCGGAAAGAACTTTTTGAAGGACACCAAAGTCATCTTCCGAGAGGTGAGTTGTGGATGCTCGGTCGTATCATTCACGCACGTGCCCCGGTTCCCAACGTTACCCGAAGCCGGAAAGAAATCAGCATCGATCTAAAGAACGAGATTGCATTCTCCTTTAATGCAAACCTTACCCTTTTAGGTCAAGGATGGTCGCATACTTTGGCAGAGTCAAGTTGTGCCCGAAAAAGAATTTCTGCAAACAGTAAGTTGATCGCATATATTCAGCTTCGGCTCACGCTTTCGCTCTATCGCATCGATCGCTTCCGCGTGTTTGAGGCTCATTCCGTTCAACCTTTGCAGACGCATATCATTTGCCCAATACCTTCCTACCATCGAGAGAATATCACTCAACCCGTCAACGTGGAGCTTGTGGTTGTCAGCGGCGGTCGATGTTCGGATCCATCGAACTTCACATACTTGCCCCGACATTGCGATTGTGCTCAAACAAATCATCTTCAATCGTCTCAACAATCAGCCTCTCCATCGACGAATCAGAGCAACGGTGAGCCAACAATCTCGGACCATACTGGAACCGTACTACTCGAACGGGACGAAGCCTACGTTCTACGCCAAACCAGCTCGGCTTGACACTCTTTCTCAGGGAATACGATGATTACTAGGCGATACGAGGACAGTTGTATGATTCGTAGCATTTTTCATTGCAGAAACGCAGTCGAAATCGCCAGGATCAACGCTCTTGACTCAGGCACCCCAAGCTCCTAAAGCCTTAATCCAGATTCCCGTTCTCTCAGGAACCTCCACATCCACGTCGGTCTCACCAGCTTCGACTGCCCCCAACTCTCAGCCAACGATACAGTTCGTCGTTGTTCCAGCCTCCACAGCCGCAGCCCAGGCTCAGGCCGTTTTAGATATTATAACCGGAAATGCCGGCGGTCATCCAGTCGCCGTGCAGAACGCCGTTAGCCAGGTTCAAGCTCAAGCAGCGCAAGCTCAGGATCAGGCCGCCACGGAAACTCTTATCGGATCCGACAACGGAATCAAACGAAAGATCTCAGACCAGGATCTCAAGCCGCCTGGTAAGGATGGATCCATAGTGCGGGATGGACCCGGATTTTCTACGTTCGGTCGAGACGCACGAGAAAATTTGCGAGAACCACGATCACGGAGCCTGACCTCTTCATCCGTCCTACTAATTCACGCTTGGTTTCATTCCAGACAAGAGAATTCTCGAATCCGGGACCGAAGCCGTAGTTGCAGTCCTGGAAGACCCCATGCTCACGGCTGCAAGTCCTCTCCAGAGCGGAGTGCCACAGAGTGCGACACAGAGCACGTGTTCTCCTGCGACTCCGGCCGCGAACTGGAACACTCGACCAGGACAAAACACACCGGAGTTGCAGGTTACATGATTTCCCCCCATCCTGATTAATGCAGACTTCCCGCGCTTTATCTATGCCCAGAATGTGTTCGAGACCACAGGAACTTATACCCGATTGAATCTTTAGGTCGTCTGGGCTGACACGAAACAACCAATGTCGGCAACAGACCAAGCCGCGATCCAGCATATCGCAACTTCTTTAGCTGCAAGTGCACAAAACATGGCGGACGCCAACGATGATGTCCTCATCAAAAAGCAAAAAGTATTCCTCTCGGATCAAGAGAACGAGCAGGCGCAACAACATCAGCAGCAGCAGCAACAACAACAGCAGCAGCAGCAGCAGCAACAACAACAACAACAGCAGCAGCAACAACATCAACAGCAGCAGCAGCAGCAACAACAACATCAACAGCAGCAGCAGCAGCAGCAACAACAAATGGCTGCTGATCAAGCAACGCAAATGATGCGCTCTTCTCCCGTTTCTCATTCATCGAATCTCTCCCCGGCTGAAGGAGCACCCACCGCTCAATCTCAGATGAGTCAAACTGAGATGCGGAACGGCTTCATGGAGCCATTTCAATCCAACGCAGTCTTTGGAAATTCCCTGATGCAGCAGCCACAGCAGTCTTTTGCACCAGCCGTGGGTCAGAACCAAGGTTCACCTGAAGCCACGTGCTTTAGTGCCGATCAAAGCTTTGGACAGCAAAGCCAACTCAGGAGTTCACCAATGCAATCTCAGTTCCAATCGTTTGCACGGATGAGCTCAACGCCAATCGCAACTGTCCAGAGCAACGCGCCCGTCGGTGCGGCTTTCTCGCCGCAAGATGCTTCCAATTCCCCGCATAGTCAATTCTCTAACGGCTCGCTCGGTAACGGGAGTTTCCAAAGTGTTCAACAGCAGAGTTCACCCTTCGCCCCAAACAACGGATTGGCCGCTTCCCCCGGCGGAGAGGCTTCGCAATCCATGAGCCAGGCTAGCCCACAGCTATCAACTCAGAATCAAGTCAACCAACAGCAAACACCTCAACAGAGCTCGTACGATAGTGTCTTCGGTCGGATCGCAGCAGCGGCTGCCGTTAACAATCGATTCGGGTCCTCAACAGTGACACCCATGGATTGTCAATGCACACCGTCCAACACCGAGGTTCCGATGAACGTGGACACGCCCAACGCCACACTCTCGGCAACAGCCTCACCTAGCCCACAGTTCGTGCAACAGGTATCACCGATCGCCACGCAGACCGTGATGACGCCTTCGGGACAGATCATAACCCAGAACGTTACTTGCGCTGGGCCAGGAGTTCCACAATCGGTGCAAGTCGCATCGCCAGTACAGGCGGCACAAATGGTGGCCTCGCCACAGTCGATAGCGACCGCTCCAAATCAAATCGTTCAATTGGATGTTGTATCGCCCTCAAATCAAATGGGTTTGTCACAGCCAGTTCTAAATGGCGCCGGTCTGCTCGATCAGACCGGTGCGTCGCCGCAGAACTTCGGCATGCAGCAACAGAATGTGCGGAATTCGTCGCCGCAAAGCAATCTTCCAGCTCATCAGAACGGTCTCTCAGATGCAAACGCCTTTAGTCAGCTGGGATACGCCAATCTGACACCTCCACCGTTGAACTTGGCTCCCAGTCAAAAAATGGACATCCAGCATTTTGTGGTGTCTTCAAATCCTGTCACAGAAGCGCAATCCGTCAGCAACGTTGGACTGGCTAACCAGCTTCTTGCCTCGAATGGAATCTCTTTTCCTGGGACGGTGAATTCCCAGCCTGTTAGCAGTGTGCCTAATTTTGCGCAGCAAGTCGTCGAACAAATGTCTCAACAACATAAGGACCAAGGCCACATGAACATGGACACTTCCATGAGCCTACCAAAATCTCAAGCGAATGGTGCCCTGAACCAGGCGATGCAAGCGACATTGCAACAAAATCATACAGCGCCAAAAATCATCGGTCAGAACCAACAGCAACAGCAGCAAGTGAGTTTCAAGCGATTTTCAAGTTCTCGAGGTATCATAATTGACCTACAGATGAGTTGCTGATTCTTTTTCGTGTCATTCGCAGGCGGTGTTGAACCAGCAAATGGAATGTCAGCTACAATCCATGTCGATGCTCCCCGAAAACGAATTGATCCGTATCATAAACCCTGACAGTTTCGTCGAGCGGTCTCAGAACCAGCAGAATTCGGCTATCCAACCGATGCAACAAGGTTGCACAGGGCCTTCGGGTATGTTCTAGAGTAAACCAAAGAAGAAGAAGATCGTGATACTTGAGGCGACTCAGCTTTAAAATCGTGACGTAACACTCTCGACACACAGGGGTAATATATTGTTCCGTAGGCGAAATGATTGTCAATCGACGTTCCGAAGTCGGTTTTCATTGTTAGACAGCGTTGGGGGAAAACTCGCGATTCTTATTATACATTGCGAGCCATTGTGCACCGCACGAGTCGGGAAAATATCCGACTCTGATTGGGATTTTGCGGAGTAGACAATATGTTCCGGCGGGCGAGAACACAATTCGTTGATTATTATTATTCATAGGATCATAGGATTGAAGGAATGACTTTGCATTTTCATTGTTTGTTGACTCAAGTGCAGAGAGTGGGTTTGTGTTTTCGTTTGAAGAGTTTCAGCAATGTTTCAAGCCTTATTTTCGTTTGGTTTGCGCACGCACATTCCATGCAATGAATATTCTCTTCGTTTTTAGTCACGGAACCGTCAATATTTCGAGTGTGCATTTCACACAGAGATCAAGGATCTGTAAAAGCGATGTGACTCCTCGTGAGTTTGCGTTGTGGCTCTTAGTCTGGAGTACGAATCACATGAAATCGGGTGTGGGCCGGCGACCGAGATCGATATACTCCGCCGGTAAGAAGAGCCTGGCAGAGTAGACTAATAATGTTACATGACCAGTGTGTTTAGCATTTGCGCACACAATGTCCATCGCGGATGGACAGGGGAATTGTGGATTTTCGAAAGTCGACTGGCTCCTCTACAGTGTATAACCAGGAAATCTGATTTGACTCGAATCCGGTGGCAGAAATACCCGGGATTCAATACTAGGGGCATTTTGAGTTTCATGGTCCTAAACCGAGAGGTAACACTTGTGAGCGCAAACATGTTACTCAGGTCGGACGGCTGTTCGGAAGTTTTTTTTCGCACCCATATTCATTTGTGTATAACGATTCAGAAAAATTCCGTTGTCGTTGTGATCACTGCTGAATTTCGAGAGCTGCCCCGCGCATCTCGGAAAACACAAGAGTATACTCATTCAGGACTGTGGATTAGCATTTGGATGTTCAATGTATCTCAGAGTCCGACATCCACATACCAGCGTTCTGTGTGCGTTTGTTCAATCTGTATATATCAAAACTCGATAGATACACCTTATATTTTCGGAAACCACAGTTTCTAATATTGTAGATACTGTCAGAACAAGCAGCGTAGACGTAGACGCATAAATCGAGAAGTAACATGTGACGGTAAAACATTGTATCATGTGCAGAACTGTGGATGAATGGTAATGAAGTCGGCCTGGGGTTGCAAGTGTCGAATAAAAGTATGGTGCATTGACTCTGAAGCAGAGAGGAGAAATCTCCAAGCTCAGGAAATGTGCGCCATATCCCCTTTTATCAAGGTTTTGTTTAACAAATGAGTCTTCATTTCTGAGCTTCTTGATCATAATGATTACCGTGTTGTAAACGAAATGCTAGTCCTAGAGTTCAGTAGAACTACGAAAATAATTCTAATGCCGTGATACGATCAACAATAATAATTTATCATCACATGGGAAGGTACATTGTCAGAGTGCTCGGAGGCACACAAAATCCGATCCGCTACGTTTGTTCGCTAGGTTATTGACATGCCTCAATCACAGGTTAGTCAGAAGCTGACTACCGGAATAGACATTGAAAATCTCCTCTCAGATTGAAATGTCGTTACGTTCGCCTCGCGTCCAGGAATCTGGAAGTGCTCAATGATCGTTTTCCAGTTGAGTTCCATCGCATCCAGATCTCCAGATATATTCGGATATTTGGCTCAAACTGTCGTACCCGAATCAATATCCAACTCCATGAGACATTTGAAATCGAATTGGTTCCTCAATAGAAATTCCCGAGCGACATCATTTTCCAGCGCGCGGTCGGCTCACTGCTCCATCTCGGACTCTATCATCGAGACTGGATCTCTGCGCTTCGCTGACGTCAGGTTTTCCTGCGCTCGCATGCGAATTTCCGAGAGCTTTTCAATGCGGATGACAAGCCTCTCAGCCTATGTCTCGCAACACCTGCGTTCTCTCCATTAACATGTACAACCTGTATGCACTAACGCCCTTGTATGCTCGCCTTGAACAGGGCGACAGTGGGTTGAATTAATGTACTGGTCGCGTTTTGAAGTCACAACTCGATCGTGATCGCTCGCCCGGCTACCTTGTTGCGATCCGGACCCGCGATCTCGCTGTCAGCTATGAATGTCACAAGCAAGAAGCTAAAAGGAAGTGAGGGGATTGTTGCTGATTGGTCAGTTCTTCGAACGCTATTGGTAAGTCACAGCCTGCCGTGTTAAGCTTCATACATCGTGGAGTCTTAAACTTCACCACACCGCTCAAATATTGATTGGGAAAACTACAGGAAACTCGTCGCTGTGGAGGTGTATAGCGAGGATCTCTTCGCTTCGGCTCTCCGCCGAAGCTTTGATGGCGCTCTATTGAATCATCCACGATTTTCAATACGATAAATGCTCTACTTTCGTAAAAATTGCATAACAATGATTGCTTGGTCTCCGAGTTTCTCCTTATGGCGAGTACGTTGGACCAATACAGTAAGAGAGAAAATGAATCATCAGGAAGCAGTCGTACCACATTTTGCTGCTCCGTGTACCAAATATTGTGGTATATGTATTCGATTATCAAGTGTCGATTGAAATGCGAGAGCCGTGGCTATCCCCGTGATCCCCTTTTCAAGCGCGATCGCTCTAGAATCCGTATTCCGAGCCGTATTCACATACGGCTCGGTTCACATTCACATACGGCTCGGTGACGCTCTTCTTCCACCATGCCACCATGTCCCGCAGTTATCGATCGAGGTCGTGGGCATGACTGAGAATTCGACATTCGTTTGGCTGCCGGCGGGTATCCAGCTGAAGTTGGGTCCGGAACGACCCGCCGCCATCAATCGAACGGCCAAACGAGGGTCACGTCTTGAGGAACTGCCGTTCCCTATGCCGTTCAATCAAGTTTCAGTTCCAAGGAAGCCCTCACAGACGATCAACAGGTTCTATTCGGTGAAACTTGCGGAGATGAAACAGAGGCGGCTCCGTTCGGAGTTGGCCGCTGCTTCCTTCTATGAGGTGATAGCATTCTGGAAACTAGGCCTGGCATCCGTAAAACCTGCCGGAGTAGATGGTAGTTATTGATGAGAGGATGTCATGCCCCCTTTAGAGCTCACGGCGGATTCGACCGTTGCAGAGCATGGTCAGCGCGCTGAAGGTCCACGTGTTCGATGCTTACCTTCCGTCGCTGATGTTGGGGAGTACGAGGTTGAGGTGGGGGACTATGTCGAGCATCGGTGACACTCCTTGGAGGAAAAATTTAGAGACAACGGAGTTGAGACCAATATTTGTGACGGGGCTCGATGCTCCCGATCGAACCAGAGAGTTTCTATGGTTTCTTGAGTTTTGTCCCTCAACGAAAACGATACATGGCCAACCAGAAAAAATCGTGGCTGCGTCGGGTTGGCTGAGCTATTTCAGAGACTGATCCATACCTGCTGACGTCTGAATGCGCCCTTTTCAGCGGGGGATGTGTTTCATCGATGGGGCTCACCGAACTGCTCATCTGACGCAAGACTTCCACTTCAATGCTCTTCATTTCCAATTGACGCTGCGAATTCAAGCAATTCGTTTCAAAATACGCTTCCGCTGCAAGGAATCTTGGAACTTCACATGTATACAGGGTCTCTACCTTGAGCACAGCGATGATTTCGTCTCTCTGGCGTATTATATCGTCATGCTGGAATTCTTGGATCTGGATTCTCTCATTCAGGTCCACCAGAGAATTATTGGCCACGGTCAGCTGGGCGTTGAGGTAGTTGCATCTATTGTTGAGAAGTTTGCAATTGTATTCCTGACTACCGACTTGTATCTTCCCCACGAGGTCCACGAAGGACCCATGGGTCCTGGGTGGATCAATTGGGATTGAGCAGCAACCTCATAGCGAGCTGTAGGCTGTAAGTCGATCCAGCCCCAAATATTCACCTCATCGTCACCGCTGCGATCGTCTTTTCCAACTCAGCCACACGGGCCTTGTAGGTCTCTTCATCTATGTAGCTCAGACCTTTGGTCACCACAGCAAATTGAAGTTCTTGAACGGTCTTCTGGAGTTTTTCCATCTGGGAATGGCGGGTTGGAATTACGAGTGGGTCATCTCTCATAGCTCGACGTAGAAGTTAGAGAGGGAGGGAGGGTCAGAAAGAGTTGGCGAGTTGGCGTTGGGCAATAACGCTGAAGCTAGGCGTGCCGAGGGTTCGCGTCGATGTCACTTCGGCTGAACGATCGGTTCGACAGAGCCGCTATGAAAAACCCCCTTCTTAACCACACCGCTCGAGTTTTCGCCTTCGATTTCAATGCAGATCGCCCACTCTGACGCTGGTCGGGGGACGACTCACCTCGCAATGGAGATTTCTGAGGAGCATTTTCTGCTTCCCTTGTACGAATACGAGGTCGCTCCGCGCGGAATGCAGTTTCACCTGAGATCGGCAGCATTGGTTCAGAAAGAGTAAACTTCACATGTATTCTGACACATATGACGGAGGACCATGAGGACAAACCTGAAGAGCTATAACCATGTCGGCTAGAACTTCATCATCGGTGCTATCTTTCTGACTGCTTTCATCGAGGAGCTCCGAGGCTTTCTGAAATTAAGTCATTCTAGGAGCCTCCGATGACTTATATCGGGTGCCGTCTCCCGATGCATCTGAGCGGTCTAATAGGATACCTTGAGTTTTTTCGGTCGACTATTTTTAGTACTGGTGCTGCTGTCCGGGACATCATGGGATGACTCGGAATCGCTGTCCGATCTCGGATCGGAGTCATCTTCAATCGTAGTCATGGTGTGGAAAGACTCGCGGAAGAACTTCCTGCCACTGTCAACAAGCAAACTTCCTGAGAAAGACCCAATCCAAGGCTAACGCTGGCTCCATAAGGGAGAGACTTGGTTTCGGCAGTTCTGTCAAAGTTACACTTACCTTTTTGACCTTGATGTTAATCCCGACGGCCCAGGCTGCTGGAGAGGGAGATAGGTACTGTCAGATAGTGCTGTTCGTGAATCAACATGAAATTCCAGTGATCTCTTATTCCTTTCTCTACCCTGACAGCTTTTAGTTCCGCTAATCTTGGTCCTTCAACGGCGTTGGCGTCGAACATTCCACTCGCGCCCATCAAGCAAAGGGTGAACTCACAACTGCGTAGCAGCTGGGTACGGATTCGACGAAGGTTTAATAAGAGAATTAGGGAGGACGCGGGCGCTCAGCAAATGTACTCACCGGAGAAAGCGATCGTTCATCCTCCATTCCGACGTGTGGCAGATTATCTCCACTCTGCCCTAGCATGATCGAGAGTCAACGCGGATCACATGGCATGGTTTTCCTGCCATTCCTAGGCTGACGGAAAACTCGGTGTCTGTGGTGACAGCTCACACCTCGGAGAGACTCTCCCGATGATTCAAAGTGTGGAACTCAAAACATTCGCACCACCTGTCGAGCGCATGCGCGCGGTTGGCAACCGCTCAGTTTCGAACCCGCCTGCTCCGAAGATACTCCGCTCGCTCCTCAGGTCGGCCGGCAACAGACATGCAACAGTTGTTCTCCGCCGGGAAATGCCAAGAACCTCTCAATTTATTCGGGGTGGAGACTATGCATCGATTTCGCAGCTCTGAAATCATCCGTTGCACCCTCTGACTCGATTTTCATATCACTTTACCACTGGTAACTCTCGAACTGGCGAAAGGTTACTAATAGGCATTGCAGCGGGTCCGAACCGCGAGACCCGCGATATTTTCGCGGTTTTCAACTGCAAGGAATCGCATGACTTCAGCGGTATCTACCCGCGAAACACCGTATGTGGTTTTGAAAACTCTAGATCGAATCGAAACAGAGGTGGAGCCGACTTTATCTCTGATCAGAGATGATAATGGCTATAACGTCGATATGCATCATTGGCAGCATGGTGCATGATTTCAGCTGCGTTGTGCTTCTGCTGGGGAAGCGTTGAGCTTGGTCCGATCCGAAGACCCTCGGCGACATATTTCTACAAGATCCCATGAGTTCAGATGGCTCTCCCCGTCGGAGAGAGCGATAGGCTACGCTTCTTGCCTCTGCGTGAGCTGATCACCAAACGAGTCTTAGCTGAATTAGCAAAGCATCATGTTCGGTAGCGGTATCCCAAACCCCAAACCGTAATCGTGCTCTGGGAAACGACAACGCGGATTCAGTCGTCGTTTCAGAAAGAATACAGTGGAATCGAACCGAAGTTTTGTCGCTGTGTCACGGCCAATACCGAACCGCAGAATTCGAATGATTGTTAACGCAGTCATTGCGGAGTCCGCGGAAATTCGCTCATTTCAGCGAATGATGCAGCCGAAAGCAGCGCATCAAGAGCACGCGACATCCAGGCACAGCAAGCCCGAGGTGACGTCAAGAGAAGCGTGAATAAAATACGAAGCTGTTTCCTGCGACGTGGTCGCTTGGGGCATGACCTCGTTTCGTGAAGCATACCCGACCGTCCCGTTCAGATTCTGAGCAGCAACGACCACAATATTCTGAGGCGGTCTACCCACGCAGCACGCAGTCTTCTCGAAGGCCTGTGTTCTGTACGTGCAGAGTAAGTTAGTAGTGACTGGTCCAACAACTCTGTTGGCTCTGTTGAAACTCGAGCATCCTTGTGCCCTGGAATTGTCTGGATCAGGAATTGGCAAGCTCCAAAACAATCAGAGCGAAGGATGGATATGGGATGATAAAGGGGATCAGTTCCTCGGCTACCCTGAGTCAAAGGTTCGAGATCACGACTTGAATGTGAGATGAACCATCGCGAGGTATGCTGACGCGGTCAAGTTGTGCGTTCGGAAACGACTAATCACGCTCGACTCACAACAGCTCATGAATTCATAACAACAATGGGAGCCATTTCCGAGTCCTTGCGGAAATTGTGGTACCAGATCTATTCACTTTAGCGACATGCGCCCATGTCAGAGGGTTCGGGAAGAGTAGGAATCCTGTTTCACCACTGTGCAACCCCTCCACTAGTGGCGCCGCGTTGCTGCATCATTTCGTAACTTATTTTTCTGAGGTCACTGAATGACTCCAATCAGTGTTCGACTCAGAATGGAATCGAATTTCCATGAGAGGGGGGCTTGCGGTGTTGGAGGGATCTCTTCTACAACTGTGCCACGACCCGATCGAGGTTCGAGGCCGCGTTTGCCCAATCTGTCTCACATCGTTTCACGTTGACGATGTTGTGGCGAGGAACCTCTCTTCCAGAAGGTTCGCGGTGGGGACTACGATCGGCCATTTGTATGAGCTCCCCCGCTCGCAACCAATGCACGAGCAGACCGGAGGAGGCGAGCTTTCATCTCGAGCGAATCCTGATCCAAGTTAGAATAAACTCCATCGCTGGCAATTAGGTATGCCGGCTGTCGAAATATTTGGCATGGCAAACATCAACACCCTCAGGCATCACCGTAGCAAGCCATCACTAGGGATGAACACTTATTCGCTGTTCGCGCATGCAGGTTCTCACAACCGAAACCATCCGGATTGTGGTCGCAATTCGCGATGTGTGAGCGGGACGAGTTTTTTTGAGCCCCAGCTCCATTACCCCTGGTCGGAAAGCACTGCCGGGAGCGCAGCGTCAGGATAACTGATTGGGAGCGGAACTCCCAACGTCCATGCGAGCCTCCTGTCAGATGCGTTTTGCGATGAGATCGATCCATGTGCATGCTCAGGGCGCCGGCGCAGCTTTTCGTTGATACAGGCTTTGCCCGCCTCTTTTTGAAATTCCCGTGGAGCCCTCACTCAGCTCAGCTGTGCCATCCGACAGCTGATCACCGAACATGCTGCTCGAGACGCCACTCGAATAGAGATCCCGTAGAAGTTGAGGAGTTTTAGTTCTTGCAGTCCAGTCACGCATGGGAGAACAGTTCCCGAGCTTCCGTGACAACTGATATGAGTTCGGTGCTGTATTCCTACGTTTCCTGTGCGGGACGGATCGAGTGAACAGGTTCGCTATGCAAATGGAACTTTCAAGTTAACAGTCTCTTTTGAGGACGCTGTTTCTCCATGGCTCCGGAGAACGTGTCTGATTCTCCTCCCACCAGCCCGGTTCACGAATGCTGTTTCTATTCCGTCATGTTACAGATCCAATCTCCGTAGAAATCTCCCGGGAACCTTTCTGAAATCTCCGACGGACCCGTCATCGAGTCATTCCCCCGAACGATGCCTCACGAATCAGTCATGGAACCGATCGAAGATCTGCCTCGCACCTTCATTCTCGTAGAGGAGTTCATAACGCACGCAGAAGAGCAAAGCCTCCTGAAAAACGTCTACGCAGCGCCGAAGCCGAAGTGGACGGAACTGAAAAATCGTCGGCTCCAGAACTGGGGGGGCGTCCCGCACAAAGATAAAGCGCTCCTCTGCTCAGAACGCATGCCGCCCTGGCTTGAGAAAGTGATAGACAAGGTGAGATTTGTGGGGATGCGATAGTTTCTGATATGCTCGCAATTGGTTTGAGATGTATACCCGTCGAGCTCCATCGCTCACGTTTTCCAGGTAGAAACTCAGACCGGATTTTTCGAAGGCTCCCGACCGAACCACGTCCTCGTAAACGAGTATTTACCGGGTCAAGGCATCCTCCCACATACGGATGGACCTCTATACAAACCGGTCGTTGCGAACATAACCCTTGGATCCCACGCTGTTCTGGAGATCCTGCGTCGTGAAGACCGACACCCGGAAGGGAAAATTCTCCTCAAGCCCCGGTCCCTGCTCATAACAAAAGATGAAGCTTACACAGATTTCCTACACGGCATCGATGAAGTACGGGAGGACATTGTGGACTCCAGTGTGGCCGGTGTGGATGCTTCGTGTGATCAACCGATGTGCCTCATGCGTGAGACTCGTGTTTCACTGACGATAAGACATGTTCCGAGAGTTGTCCGCGTCGGGTCTTTCAGGAGGAGCAAATGAATGTGCCTGGTTCTCAGTCTTGACGTCCGTCGGTCAAAGTCTATGATAGGATATGATCTCTTCATGGTTGAGACGTAGCAGATGTAAAAAATCATTCATATCTTCAACCTCGAGTCCACTGGTGCTCCTGTGTTTCAACGGCTAATCGAGCTGCGAATTTTTGTGTGGAGGAAGATCAAAGCTGGTTGTCGCGGACACCTTGATCGCAACGGGATAAGAACAGGGTATGCGTCTTCGCCACGAGTCGGATTTCACCGCTTTAAACTGCAATCGTTGCCAAAGAGTTTATATTTTTAACTTCATTATCACGTTTGGTTTGATGTGTGTTCCATGATGTGTCCCGTGCCGTTGTTGGTGCTACTGGAGCGGTAAAGAAATACAAATACATTATATTTGATTTGAATTGGGATCATTTTTATTCATGAGTCTCTTGTATAACTTAGAGATTCCGAAGGACTGTGTCGACATACTCGATGATCCTCAAGCCGAGGTTTTGAGTTCAAGTTCATGAGATCCTGCGCACATGGGTGCGACAGAAGAATAACGACTCCGGACGGAGCTGCGCTTCCGGAATCATCAGGTAATCGACTTCGTGAAGATCGTATCCCGATACTAGGGTATTCGCTTCTTGCTCCACAACACCTTCTGTTTCAAGAGTAGGTAGTGCAAAACACGCAGGGCGAAGTGGACTAGACTTTTTCTATTTAAATAGCATAAAATGAGTGTGACCTTGTTGAACAAGATGCCCTTACTGGCGTTGCGCCGTCGACGAGCAGGTCTGAAGCATCTGCAACTTCTTGTGCGTAAAGTTCTCGCGCTTCTTCAGAGAATAGGGCGTGTCAAGTGACTCACATCCTTCAACAACGTTGTTTCGTTTGACATCGTCAAAACGCATCATCCCGCAAGTGAATGATCAAGACGATACGATCTCCGTTTTTCACGTATTCTCAAACTATGCCGCGGAATCGGTCAGTGCCGAACTCTGAGATGGCGGAGGTGACGGCGATGAGGAAATGGGTGTGGGTTGACCGGAAACTTCAAGATTTTTGGGAGAAGCGACCGGGGAACTGCGGGGAGAGGGGCTCGTGGACGATGCCCGCGTTGTTGAGAGCGGTGGTGATTTAGTTGAGCTGCGGCAGTGGAGGCAGTGGAGACACACTGTACAATGACCCGTCATATTGGCGAGACCTTGACGGAGTTTAAGCGCGGGGCCAAGCCTCATCTCCATGTAAGTTGTGAGATGATCTTCGGTTAAGACGGAGAGGATGCTCCCATCGATGGACTGATCCCGGAACTTCTGAAAAAAGCGAAAGGAAATTTGAGTGCTTCGTTCTGATTGTTTTCAACAGAAAAACGTCCGTGATGATACTGAACAATGCTTCGATCGAGTATTCTGAGAGCTGGGTTCGCTGCAATTTACCTCTGCGTAAGGGGCGCACACGTCGATGGACTGCACAAAGCTGACAACATCATCAACAGTCCACCTCGAGAACAACTTGTCCTGATGTTCTCGGTTCGGGCAACCTTCCGACAAACACCGTGGTGATCTTGAACGAGATCGAGGTTCGTGGAGGAAGGTTTGATGATCTTTTGTTGATGAGGGAGAAAGAGATGGAGATCGTGTTCGTTTCACGGGAGGGGCGGACAACGATAAATCGAGCGGATCGCCTGGAATGAGATTCGGAAATTTTGTTAGCTACACGTGTCAGTCAGTAGCTTTCCGGTGATCGTTCATTCCATCATCGACCAAGTCAACGCGGGAGCGGTGGCAATGAACTTCAGAGCTTTCGTACATCATTGACATAGTCGACACTCACCTTCTTGAGCTGACGAGGCGGAACGTTTGACCGCTCCCTTGAGATAAGTTTCGACCTGTGCGCTTTGTGCGTGGTTCCGAGCAAGGTTGAGCAGTGTTTGGGATGAGGAAAAGTCCGCCAAACTCATCGAGCTCAGCGGGCTCCTTTGCGGGGAGGGATGGCCTTCCGTGGCCGCACGTGGAGATTGATGCGGAGTTTGAGCCGTCCTCGAAGCCGGGGAAGGAGGGCATTCAGGACTACGGAGCTGAGGAGGCCGCACTGACGGAGTTGGTGGGCCAAACGGTGAGCTTGAGGTATAGCTGCAACAGAGACAATCGGATTAGATTACAGTGTGAAACAACGTCCCAATTCTAAGCGCGGCTTGAACTTCGTCGAAAGTTGGGATTTGATATCGATCTAAATTCGATGTGTTTACTGCTTTCTCTTCCCCGCAGAGGGTTGTTCGTTTGAAGCATCTAAACGAGTCGAAACGTTCACCCTGACCCGGACCTTTGCCGGTCACTCGTAATAGATGTGATGTGACTCGCGTGTGATCTTCCTGAAGGCTGCTGCCGTGGCTCCGGCGCAACAGCGACCCAAACAGAAAAGAACACAACCACTACCAGAAAAGAACTTCTGGAAGAAAGCAAAATACTCGTGTCGGAAGCCCTTAACGTCACTGTTGGCGTCAGGAACAACAACAACGACGAGGTGGGTCCGTCTGAAGAGTGTTCTCATCCCCTGCCGGAACCGAATTTTGACTCGTCCGGCAAAAGCGTTCTCGTTCCCGATATGAGCGGCCGATCAGTCCACAGTGGCTGATCGACACGTTGAGATGACCGTCAGAGGTCACAAACTCTAGTGTATGGATTCAAGCCTGCGACCACGAGAAAAATAACATCATTCGAGACATCTGACAGCGCGGTGGACGGACCACGAAGTCAGCTTGACTTCTATGATCTACGGGTGACCTTTCGGGTCGCGACCCCAGCTCACGATCAGCTACTGGTATTTGGCTATTAGTTGAACAACCAGCAGGGGAGACATAGAAGAAACTGAGGCCCCACTCTCTGACGGAAACAGCAAACATGTTGGGGTTCAGGAAAGCGTCCACCTTGCTTCCCAACTCTGCTTGAGTTCGGTGATGGAACTTTCGCTGTGATCAGAAAGCCGTTGTCTCGGTCTTGTTCCGGAATTCCGTTCACGGAGTTCATGGGATTGGTTGAGGCCAAAAAATGCCCCAGCTCAAGACGCACTGGGTCGGCTGGAGGAATTGGACAGAGGAAAACCTATTGTGGTGACTCAGTCAGGTCGAACATCGTGACGTTTGTGTGAAGACCATAAAATAAAGGTTTTACGGTAGCTTCGGCGGGGGCGGCCACGCACCGAGAGGCCTTCTCGAGAGTCCTCGGAACCATTCGACTATGTCTAATGGTTGCTCGAGAAATTCTTCAAGTGGAACGGACACTGTAGGCCCCGCTCTTTTCTCCTCCCGTTTCACTCTATATTCCAACCACCTGAAGCTCAAAAAAAGCTTGTCGAGGATTACGTCGATGAACAGCCGAGAACAATCATCGAAGGCTGGTCGCGACTTCGCTCGCTCGCTCAGACAGACAGTTGAGCAGCCAAACAGCTCCTCTATACGGCGGCCAGGAAGCCGGCAAGATTAGCCTGCCAGATGGTGACCGAAGGGCTCAGCTATTCATTTGATGACCTAACTACAATTTTAATTCACGACAGAGCTGCAAACTAAATGAGCCACTCCCCGTTCGGTAGATTTTCGAGCGGAGTGTGTCCGTACGAGCAAGCTAACACTCAATGGGCTCCCAGGTGCGTAACATACGAGCATCCAAGTACAAACTGACAATGAGACGCTCGCTCGTCAGCCCGTTCGGTGTGTATAGCTACGTCAACCCGCCAAGCGGCCAGAATCAAGGTGTGCCCTTTCGCGCATACCTGTGATATTGGTGCTAACCTTAGACCCCCAGAAGAAAAAACTGTCTCAGCCATCTCTGCTGATACCCGAAGGACTCATTGGGACGTCAATTCGTGACAGTCAAGTCGCGCCAGGATCAGGGACCACAGATTGATGAGGACAAGGTCGTTTCTGAGGCCGGGACCGAATCTTAACACTCTAGTCAAAAAGAGCCAAACACCACTGCATCGTCAAGCACAATTCGAAGCACAATCGGAGTTGTATCTTGAAGACCTTATCGCGAATGAGATGTCAAACGCGGGTCGCGATCCGCGAATTGCCGCAACCGTGAGAAGAACAGTGTTCAGCTGATGATTACCACAAAAAACGTGTTCAGGGCACGAGCCTTCACTCACCTGTCGTTGTTGTTGTATTTGGCAGCGAGGGAACGCATGTAATCCGAATAGTTTCGACTGCTCGACATCATCATTTTCATGTGTTCGAGCTGCGTGGAACTGAAGTTCCCGGGACCGGGTGGAGCAGAATTCGCCGGGCTTGGTGTCGAACTGAGATGTCCGAGAGGTCCCAGAGGACCGGAACGAAGACCCAACATGAAGCTCAAG
Source organism: Neoseiulus californicus (assembly GCA_028455905.1). Taxonomy (NCBI): domain Eukaryota; kingdom Metazoa; phylum Arthropoda; class Arachnida; order Mesostigmata; family Phytoseiidae; genus Neoseiulus; species Neoseiulus californicus. The sequence goes on from JAMQGS010000003.1 coordinate 20,475,462, forward strand.
TTGGCAGGGAAACCTGGTGGCATCATCGGCCCTCGACGAGAGGGCGATAAAGTGCGGGTGTTGGTGTGGGCAGACTCTTCAGGTGTCAGACGTTCTGATTTGATGGCAGCGTACTCATGCATCAATGTTCACACACTGAATCACTTATCCGAATCCAACACTTAGGGTGGGCGGGAGAAGGTATGGAATTTTGTGTTCGAAAACGAGCAACTAGTCGCTGTAGATGAGAAAACAGTGGCGGCACCGAGACGTCTCGCGGTCTTTCGTAAACTGAGAAGGCTGTTCGAGCGAAGGCCTGGTCCGAGGCGTGCGTCCGTGGGCGGTCCTTGTGACGCTCTCTTCTCTCCTGGTCGGGAAGGGAACGCTCGTTGGGTGGGGTCACGAACAACAACAAGTGCATTCGTTTCAGCACCCAGCGTCGTTTCCAGAAATAGTTTACGGAAAGTCTCACGGGATCGAGCTTTCGAATGATTTCCATCGAAACCGCTTCTAGACATCTCGTTTCTCGGGGGATTATTCGCTTATTTTGTTGCGCGAGGAACACAGAAAACGATCAATGTGGACAATGAATCAATCATTCGAGCGGACGGAGACAGCACAGTCGCCTTTGAAGGTGAAACGTCAATGCAGACTTAAGCTATTTCTGGATTCGCTTCTGTATACAATGTGACGCAAGCAAACGTCGCAAAATTTCCGCATTTGCAGCGGGTGACACTAAAATGTACCACGTGAGCTGTACTTCTCCGCGGTTGGTTTTTTTCACGTCTGGAGAGCATTCTGCCCGATGCAACTCTAGGTGACGAGCCCTGAACATCTGAGGAGATCCCCTGGCCCATGGCTTACTCCGATGGAACGGGCTCCTGCGCACAGAGAAAATGAGAGGAGAAAGCACACCGATTTCCTCCTTGTACATCGCTTTTCCGGAGTCGGGATGAATTCTCCGGATGTCTCCTGAACTCTCTTGAAGTCTGCTGGTCCGCGGAGCCAGCTCCCTGCGAATAACTGCAAGACGACAGAACTGATAATGGGAAAGCTGCGGAGTCCTTGGATTGCGTGATTTTTTGTTGTCTTTCGAGAACCTCGAGGAATCTCTGGACGTCAAGGAAAATGCTTCAGGACTCCACGCGAAGCACTGTTCCAGACCTCGAGGGCGGGAGATGCAACATGCATCGGTCAGCCGCTAAAACCCCGTGTTCGGCAATCTCCAGAAACGATGAGGACCTTGTCAATAATCCTCGGGATGGGAGCGTTGCTCGGCTTCGGCACATCTGCTATCCCTTTTGCCACGATCCCCGGCTTGCGATGCCCTCGAGGCGAGTTTTTTGTCCCAGGAAACCTTGTTAGAATTCCATAGACCTCATGGACTTTTCGAAATCTCATACATGCTTGGGTTTTCCGCGGCCTCATCCAATTGAAGAACTTGAAGGTCGATGAGATTCATTGCTCAAGATAGAACGAATCTCTCGAGGATATTTGAGTGATCCCGTGACGGGGCGACATTACCGTTCCGGCCTCGCCGGGACTCCGTACTCATTGATCCTCTTATGGTACAATGTATTTTTCGGCGAACGCTCACCGTAACTTTGGGGTATAACTCCTCCAGGTATTCGTCAGTCAAAATCCGAGTCCCCTGCCGAGTCGTCGTCTATTGTTATCTTCAATCGATGACGGAGAGCCAGAGGTATACACTCATTGTTGGACATGCAGCGTTCAGGCAGTTGAATCACGGTCCCCCGCCATGTAAATGGAGTCGCGGGCTTTCGGATCCGTTGGCGCTGTCCCCAAGGAATCAGGGCCAAACTACAAAAAACTAATCTCCACGTATCAGCATTCCAAAAGACGGGCAACAAAACGTTTCCGCAAAACAGGAAGAAGACTAGAATCCGCGAATCAACCCTTCAGAAGGCCCAGCGGCTCGGAATGAGACAGAGGGAATGCATGCTTGGTATTCCCAGCAAGTTTGCTCTGCTGTACCGCTCGCAGATTGAAGACCATGAGTAATGAGTCGCTGTCGATGCTGATGTTGTTGTTGTGATATAATAATAATAGCGATGGCATAGCAACGATGATTGCGAACGGTTTTGCGGTAACGAATGAGCATTACAGCGATAAATTCTGTTGGTTCGACTCCCGCCGTTGTGCACAGCCGACAAGCATCGGAGCGGACAGAGTGCTAGGACCTTGTAGAAGAAAGAATCATTCATTTCCGGACGTTGTCTCTTTGTCCGTGAATTGTCCACCGGGGAGGACAGCATTTGATCACCTGTGCCATTCGCATTCTGGGGACACTTGGAATCGATCCACGATTCGGAAGTGTTCGCTGCCAACCGCGGAGGTTTTGGCCCGTCACTCCGTTTTCTTGAGACGAACCGTCGGTCCCTCACTCAAGCCGCTAATCATGCTCAGTGACTTGAACGAAAGTCCCGATTGCGAAGAACGGCTCGGCAAAGAGCGCCTCGCTCTTGCTGAGAGGGTTTCACAAAATTCTAATTGTATGATGATTGTATGAAAATTCGCGTTCCTTGACATTATTCCCCTTCGGAGCGGTCGGAACAGGAGCAGAAGAATCTTTAAGGAAAACATTCCTCTGTTTGAATACCGAACAATGGGTCCCGTTGCTCAGGGACTTGATAAGATCGGGAGCTTAATCACGAGTCACCGACGGTGCATTGTGTCTGAATTTCATTTTGAGAGCAAATCTCCCTGAGAATTCAGGTTTGAGCCGACAAGATGGGTCAGTGGTCAACGCGACAACTCGAGAAGAGTATTCGAACCTCCGTGGAGACCATCATGTTGGCAACCCATCGATCAAGCCCAAGGGGAATGGATCCCTGAGGCGGCCGGGTACTTCAGGTGTAACTTCGGAGACCGAGGCATACCTCAAGGTGCGCAAAAGCCTTTCTGTAGAGTTTGAAATTTTGTAAATCGCCCAGTTCGATCCTGTCCGTCAGCACCGATCAACTGATGCACGACCATCAGGAGGGACCGAACTCGACCGGGCCTCTTTTTGCCCGAATTTCGTTTTCCGAATCAAGAGGATACGTCAACGAAGCGTGAATGAAGCGGACAAGAATTTCCATGGGTGAACATGGACCGTTGTTGGAGGCGGACGAACGGTTGGTCGCCACAAATGCAGATATGAGCACGAATCGTCGTCTGTCCGACTGGCCGTCAATCCCTCTGGATCTATCCAGCTGCAACTCCCTCGCGCTGACCGAAGTTCCCATAGTCCGAGGTTCGTGCACGAAAGAAACATCCGGTACGCGCGAATGCAACGAGGCGAATCGAAGACAACCAACCAACAAGTCCGCCAGTCAGTCAAGCAGCAGCAGTGGCAGAAACAACAGTAGAGCAAGCGGACTACCCTTCAAGTGGCAGCCCGGTCTTGAAGCAGCCCTTCAGCGATTCAGTGATCCAGCTGGAGCCAGAATTTCGCCTCCGCCGCCTCCTACTCTCTTGGGAACGGAAGCCCAAGACGTCTTTCTGGGGTCAGTGCGCACCGGTGCGTGCGACGGAAGCGCGATTAGGCGTTCGCCGTGAAAGTTACTCAACAATGAGCACAGCTAAACTCCCGCAAGCTCGGGCGGCTTGTTTACCACTACTTTTTGTGGCCGAGATGATTTCCTTCGTATGAACTTCCGCTCGAATTCATTCAACTTGTCCACGAGGTCGTCGGCGGTTCTCGTGAACTTGGCTCGAGTGACAGGAAATGGGGGGAATATTTGACAGGAGAGGATGTGGTCAGCGGATGAGGTTGACGATATCGAGCGCGAATCCCGCGGTCAATCGACAGTAGAGGAAGAACGCCAATCGATCTGTTCAACTTTCGAGCCCGTGCTGGAACTTTATTGGCACAGCTGTATCATTTGAGGATACGGAAGTTTCCCTCCCGAACAGCTGTTTTCTCCGAGTTCCGGGTCCAGTACAGAGGATTTATCCTCTCTCCTAGGAAAGGATGATGGTCCTGAGTGCCTGTGGGCTCTGGCGTCTCCTTCTTCCCCATTGACAAGTCCCTGCTACATGATCTCTGCACTAACCAATATTATTTCGACTATAACCACGATTGCTATGTTCGCCGAAAACCACGATTGAATTGACGACGACTGCGATAAGCACTACCTGGGCTCACTCAACGTCATCGCAAATGTCCGCTCGAGTCATAGCTAGCTTCCCTGCAGCTTAGGGTGACGTCGATGCCATGCTAACAAGAGTCCACAGAAGCCAATGTGACTCTGGGCGACAACTTTATCGCCGACTCAAGAGCTCGATAGCAGGAGTGCAAGTTTCAGAAGAAGCTCCCAAGCCGGTCCCCTTGGCATGGGACTGTAACCGTGCTTCGGCGGGGCTGAGATTTGGGGTCGAGGAGCACAGATGACTATCTCGGATCGTTCCCTCTGGTGTCGGGTTGTGTCCGCAAGGACCTTCCCCTCACCTAGGCACCGCTGGTCGGAGTTGATTCAACCCGTGTGTCCGAAAAAGGGATCAAACGACCGAATGTCAGTGCATATCCCGTAACCAAAAACTCGATGGCGGCGGTTAGAATCTCGACTGCTGCCGGGATGCATCACATGTGACGTGCATCAGCGTGCATGAGCGCGTCCAAGGTGTGCATCGACTTACACGATTAGGCGTCAGTCGAGAGTGGGTTCAACGGTGTCCACTTTCCTAAAAACTGTGACCGGCGTCCGCAAAGCTTGCTCGCCCCTGAAGTGAAAGGGTCATCTTCGGATGAGACGCACTATAAACCATAACCACAACCATGATGGAAGTTGTTCATTCTCCCCAGTGACTCTGGACGACTCATTCGTCGTCAGCTCAAGAGCTTGCAAAACAACCACGTCTGTCCTTGAGATTCGACGAAAGAAGCGGGTACGGACCACGGAGGGCAGCCACCTGATGTTAGATTCCATCACCGAGGACGACTGCCTCAGTGAACCGTCGATTACGCACCCTTTGTCGAGGGGTATGAGCATGCACTGGCTCTCTCTGTGACTTTCTTCCGCTCTTTTTTTCGTGATCCCTTCAGTGCCGGGCTGATCAACTTGGTGGAACGGCAACGTTGTTGATTCTTTTCAGAAGCGATTTTGGGCCGATGTGATTCCATTTGGCCGAAATCCCCGCCCGTGCGACCGTTCGTCCGTCCATGCGTCCGCCTGCTTGCCCGTCCGTGCGTCCATCCGGCTACACCGTTATCGCCGTCTAACAGAAACAGCGGCTACAGCCTGTGGCTATCATCGGTTCTAGAATCAGCTTCGACATCAACGGCAACTTCAGCAGCGTCCGCAGCCGAAGCGGTCAACGAGCCCGGCCCGACGTTGCGTCTTCGGGAGGGGTCGCCAACCAACAACGTCTTTGCAAAAAAATTGGATCAGCCGCCTTTGGAGAAGATCGGCGGCCGCACGGTCGGCCGGTCGAACGGACGGACCGTCGACCGGGCGGGCGACCGGCCGGCCGGCCGGCCGGCCGGCCGATCGGGCAAAGCATCGGAGACTCTCGTTCAATGGCAGTCCGGGTCCAACGGTGCGGTCGATCGAAAAACGGACGAGAGACGAATGAAAGCCATCGGTGGACGCTCGGGATGGAACGACGGATGGATTGACGAAGCAAGCGAGTAGGCGAGTAGGCAGGCAGGCAACCAAGAAGCAAGCGAAAGGGAACTAGGGAGTCGAAAAGGTGGCTGTGGTTGTCCTCGTCGTCGTTTTCGGCAATCGATCGAACTTTGGCTAATTCGTTGTTTATCGCTCGGCTTCTCTCACTTACCTGACTGACGGCTGCTTCTGCCGCATTTTCTTTCCCTCGCGCACACACAGACCGCTATCGGGATTAATAACCAGAAAAAATTAGGAGAGCCAAAAAGAACTCAATCGCCGTCGCCGTCCCCGTTGATCCGCTGTCAACTCACTGCTCATTATCTTATCGGCTTCAATGCCAGCTCCTCCGGCTCGGCTTCCGTGCCTCGTCCATTCGCTTGGCGAGTTGCTTCTCTTTTCCCCGAGCAAATTCTTATCTTCTATTCCGCGTCGACTCTGTCATCGAAAAGGAGGGGCCCTAGCAGAGCTAGCAAATCATTTCGAACAGGCGCCTTCGTCAGACGACGAAGGTTCGTAGTCATTCAATTAACGTCTAGAGTTGTTTCTGTGCTACCAGTCAGAGAAAGTTGACCATCCCTTCCGATGATTCAATATCGTAGGGAGTGCACTTTCTTCGTTCGGAAAAGCCCCAAAAACAGAATCTCTTTAAACTGAATGCGAGGGTGACGCCACCGGAGATCGGCGATCGCCGCTCAAGTACGAGCCTGAAGTGAGCATTGTTGTAGACGTGAGCGCCAAGAACAAACGCGAGCCACTCTTGCGGCATGGCATCGTTACGGAACCAGAACGGAAACTCAAATGAGATCCGGACGTGCGAGGTTCTACTCGAGTGACGCCACCTTCTACGGTGCCTTCGTAGCGCTGTGAGCTTCATCATTCGCTGGGAAACCACCCATTCAACTTTGATCGTAGGAGCGTCCGAGCTTCAGTTCAAAACACGGCTGCGGGCTCGAGAATGAATCTGAAAAACTTGAGATGGATCTAGGAACCAAAATTCGGGAACAATCGCGCTTTCTCTCTGACGTCGCGCGCCGTACGGCCATGATTGGATTTCGTCGGGTCGCGAATAGCGTCCGTACATGGTTGCTTCGTACCATGGTTGCGTATGATGACATGGCGGAACATTGAACCTGGAGATCTCCGATGGAGAATTAGTGTTTTGACTCTGATTACGCTATGATCGTCGACGAGGAAACGCTTCGATTTCACGGACTAATCGCCAATGCTTCAATGAGCACGCGGGCCAAGTCGCAATCGCTTATCAAGAGAACTATCGCGAAAACGACAGCAAATGTCTTCATGTCCCGTCCAAGCTAATGAAATGTGCTTACATGAGCCTCCGGGCTTTGTGTCTTTATAACACTGGCTGTTGGTATTCTGCAAATCCCTTGTTGTTGGCTGAACGTTTTCGATTTCCCTTCATCTCAGCGCGAAATTCATCGATGGATCTGGTTTGACTTTGCTCATCGCTCAGGGGGATAGGAGATCTTTTCATTTCTGGTCCATCTGAGGAACGTTCTGATGAACGTAGAACTCGCTCGAAGCGGCGAGGCTTACCAATTTCTCCCGTTTGAGTCCGCAAAACCTGAGGAATTTCGGGGAGTGCCGCCGGTATGCCTGGTCATTTTCAGTCTGACGAAGCGATTCTCAAGAGGCTACCGTTTACAAAGAAAAGTGTGCTCAACAAAAAGTTAGGAATGCAGATTGACTGGGGCATCGGGCAACCTATCATCTGACCGGGAGCCACTGTTAGCTTCTGATCCGCGAGCATGCATGCCCACACCTGGCTGGAACTCTGGCTTCGACATTCCTGAGCTACCAGAGCTTATAATTGCCACCGGAATGGGTTGAACCCTGGGATCGAATTGGGGACTGACAATTCCGTTCAACAGGGGAAACTTTGATGCAAAAACGCCGATCCCCTTTCATGACGATTTCCTAGCTGAATAAGGTGCCCGACCGTTCTGAAGTAGGTCTTGAGCAGCGTTTCTCATGTGTCTTCCCTTCTTGCGCCGTTTTCGTCTCCTTTGTAGTCAAACGTGAGTTTCGTGAGAGAGTTGAAAGCTCTTCGGCTATCAAGAAAAATGTTGATTCCACGTTTCGCTCGTTCTCCCAAATACAACTCCGGCTCCCAGCATTCAGATTGACATTTTCTTCTTCGGAAATATTGAATCACTTCGACAGAATGGTGCAGCGCTGTTCCGCATCGACGAATATCTCGCTTTTCTCTCATTCAGGGTGGTTCTCGCCGTTACCTTTTGAGACTCATCATACCCTATACTGGTTCTTGGATTCTTCCTTCTGCGATGCCCGGCCGATTGGGACCGGGACAATCTTAACACAGGGAGCCAAAATGCGGATGCTCGTCCCGTGTCCAGTGACTGAGAACACCGAGAACGGGATCCGATAACTTTCGTGGCGCGTATTGACCAAATTTAATAACAATCATTAGATAATGACCGATCGCGACCGAGACTGCCAGTTCGCGGGACGACAATTTCGGAGCGGATGAATATTGCGGTAAAGTCGCTTCATGTTATTCCCATGATGACATAGTTGCTAGGTCCACGAGAGGCAACAAAGAACGCTTGCTCGGTCGGTGAGTCGGTTTTGGTGAGCGTGCTTAATTGTGCATCTCGTCGAACGTTCGATGTCGATGCTGAGGCACCTGTTGACCGCACCCGCTGTCCGCGGACTTCTTGCTGTGTCTCCACGTTTCGCCGAAGTAAGACTGGCCGCAACGACAGCAGCAGCGGCAGCAGCAGCGGTTGCGGCGGCAGCATGTGTATGTACATCGTTCATTTACGTAATAATTACCTTCTTCTCATAGGGCTCCAATGCGGCGAGGCGAACAGGGCGTTGGTTACTTGCTCGGTTGCTTTTGTTCTCAGTCAGCTCGTCTGTCGGTCGATCTCTCGCTCGCTCGGTCAAGCGGTCGGCGCTGTAACACCAATCAAAACAAGCGAGACCTGAACTCTGCTGGGTGTCAATAGAGAATACTTTTTATTCTCGGAAATCCTTTCTCTTAAACAAGAGTCTTGAGTGGCTCAGCAGGACCTCCGCAGTCCAAGATCGGAAAGAGACCTCGTCTAACCTCAGGTCAAAGTAACAGAGAAGCTGACACGAAAACAATCTTCTGCACTCCATCTCGGATGACAACTCCTTTCAGCCGGGAATAATCACAATGGATCCAGAGTCCAATCGGACATTGCTGTCGAACGAGGCCTCGAGAAGAACAGTCATTTGATCTATCCGAACATTTTCGGGAGTTTAGATGAAAACCTTGGAGATCATGACAGCCTCGCGATTTCCGGTTAACGGTCTTCGTATTATGTATCGGGCTAGTTTGCATTATGCAAGCCGTCCTATTTTTTTCCAAGTCAAAACGTCCAAAATTGCGCGTCGATTTGATGTTTCGGCTCAGGTGAGTCGCTAGTCATGGGCCATTTCGAGAAATTCAAAGTGAGTCGGCCATCCGGGCGTCAGTTCAAGAGTTCCTCCTATCAATCCCGTCGTAGCTGTTTTAAGGCGAAACTCAAGGGGTCGCTAATTACGCTGGACGAAAGGCCGACTACACTCCTACCGTCGCGAGTAGTTTTTCATGCAAAGAGGTGTTCCTTCTAGAAATCTGGAGAAGTGCATGCGGGGGCGTTCTCGGTTCGAACGAGCCGAGTTCGGACTAAGGTTAGTCGGGTCAGTCGATCTTCGGCGAACGAAGGGAGGTCGACATCCTGCTTACGCTCTATGATTTTTTCCGTCCGAAGTAGGTAACAATTAACGGGGCAGCGAGAGACGAGGATCAAGGATGTATGATTCTCTGGAAATTAGATTCCGTAACGACCCGTGCTGAACCTACAACCCTATTAGAGAACTCTCATCCCGCCTCTCTTCCTCCTTCGCGCTACTTACCTCTTCAGTGGCTCTTTAGAACAAATAATACAGAAGAGAGGGAGTCGTTTTTCTCCAGTTAAGCGATTAATCAAACGATACGCTTGATTGAAAGGGAATCGGGTACGATCCGGAGAGCTTTGGTTGCCTCATCCCAAGTCGTTTTCACCATAAGCCGCGATTCTAGACTTTGTTTGTTTCCTATTATTCGAATCGCTGTGTGTTTCTGGAGATATGATTCTGTCGACAAGACTCGTCATCACGAAACCATGCCGAATATCTCCGTAGTTTCTTGAAGCAACGTGGACCAAACCAAGAGTGCGCGGTCATTACGATTTCAAACATTCATATATCAGATTATTGATGAGGAGCGTCTCGAATCTATTCCGGCGCACACAAACTAGACATGGTGAACTCGTGCGAGTATCAGACGAAAGCAGAAGAACAAGCTTGAAGTAAATCAGTTTAGTTTTCTAGGCGCGCCGTGGTGTTATCCGTTTCGGGTTAAACACGTCCGACCGACCGACCAAACGAGCAGCCGGTCGTCTCCGCAAACTGTCAAAGCTTCCATATCAGACAATCCCGTTTGGATGTGTCGGACGGACGGACGGCTGGCTCTCCGACAGAACTGGAAGCCACAAGCAGCAACCGACGACTAACGACATCGGACACGTAACGACGAGTTTGACGACCATGTTTCCGATGCTGAACTCGCGTCTCGTGATTGAAGGAAACAAGGAATCAGAGCCGTGATCTTGTTTTGCTTTGATACCTCTTTGACAAGCAACCAAAGCGAAAAGAAGAATTAGAAAGCATCAAGCGTGTTCTGACACGTCGTAACACGATCTCATCAGGTCTGTCTAGCCGGCATGTGCATGGGTTTTTATTATCTCTTTTTCCGTTTGGCTGCAGAATCAGCCAGTGGCGCTTCGGTGTCGAGAAGAATGCGATCAAGAGTCGCGAGTCGCGACCTAGAGAACTCGTGACTTCAAACTCCATGACTTTGGAGCTTTCCGTGTCTCCAATTCGAGTATTCGGGACTCGTACACGTCAGTTTCTAATTTTCTGAGCGCTCAACGATTCTTCAGGAAGATTCGATGAACGAGAGAATTCCGGAAGGGATCAAAGTAGATGACAAAAACGAGCGTCAATGCATCGGGGGCAAAAAAAATGAGGAGAAGATCAGAGCGGCCGGCTGCGGGAAGGTGGCATCATGGCAACAAGATATTCGACGTTTGCGGGAAAACCGAATGCGAAGTCGCGAACGGCTTTCTTGCTTCTTCGGATGCACACAACCATTACACTGGTGATTTTGACAACTTCCCCTCATTGTCCGATGTTATAGCAAGTGCTCTACTTTTCAAGGTAGCTTTTCTCGGTCTGGGGCTCATGTAGGAAGCAGTTTGGTACACACTTCCTCTCGGAATCACTCCCTACAATAGCTGTGAGCGTGGAAGTATCGTGTTTCTAGCTTCTTCTCTGAACATTCTGTTTTCGACGAATGATTTTCCAGCTCCTATGCGAAGCTTTCCCTTCCCGACTCGGAAAATGGACTCATGGGAGGGAATCGCAACAACCCCCTTGTCAACGGGTGAGCAAAAGTTCTCATCGATTCCGTCGCTCAACCGCTCAGCTCGTCAACGTGCACGCTCCACATCGAGTCCGAGAACTGTTCTGTGGGACAGAAGCGAGGGGCTTTAATAACAGAGGTTCATCGGGCTGCCTCGAACCCTGTCCTTTCGATTTCGGTGGTCAATGCAGGTGATGGCCACCTGCCCCAGGTGACAGGCGTCCACGCGACTGTATTTTACTCTTAAGCTCTTCCGAGAAGCCGAGTCACTCTGAATCCGGCGCAGTTGAGCGACGAGTAGGGCCCGGGCGATCTGTCAGAGTAAATTTAATGCAAATTCTATGCTCAGTTTTCCGTTGTGTAAAGTGTGGGTTGCTTTCTGTGGTCGTCATCGTGGTCGTCGCTCGATCGACGGGTGGCTTCCAAGCAGGATACTCGCCCCGGGGAGCTCCGTGATTTTGACAAATCGCAAATTACTGCGACGATAGACTTATCGCTAGAAAATCTATTTTGGACCCGATCCCTTTTGAGCCATCAGCGTTACCATGGACGAGTTAAGAGTGAAGTGTAAGAGATCTCGTTTATTTGGTTGTCGGGTTTTGCATGGAGGGGATTGAATCCAGGGTTTTCAAAGCGTCGACCGGATGCGCGTCACGCCTTCAGGTCGGCTGGAATGAGGACGATTTCGTACGGATCGCTCAATCTGACGGGTTCGAATGAATCGAATGCGCGCGACCTTCTTTTCGGCGGCTGAGAGCGACTGCAAACCAGCTGCTAGACTGTGGGCCCCCGTTGACTAGGCGCGGTCTCCGCGGGGATCCTCAGCCGTCCTCCTTTACGATTCTTCACAGAAGCGTAAAATTACATAAAACACACTGAGTTATGGCAACGAGTGCCTATTCTTGCCCGGTCGCTCGAAAACGCCGTTTAATGTATTGTTTATTAGCTCCGCGCACTGTAGATTCACGGGACCGATCTCGAAAGGAACAGGCGACAGACGAATATTCATTTGACGCTGAAGAGAGAATGGTCAAACCGCTGGTCGTCCCTTGTCGAAAGCGCGACGAACAGGGTCCGTTCCAAAGGCATCGAATCAAGAGTGATTGACCATGAATCGAGCGCCGAGGGCATGCATCGAATATTCAAACGTTTGACCTGGGAACGTGTCCAACTAAGTAAGTAACGATCGCAGCAAGTGCACCAAGTCGGTAGATTTGTTCGGCTCGCTGTAGTTGGACACGAAGTTACGCTTCGAGAATATCACATAAAATCTCGAGTTGAGCCATAAAGAGCCATGGAGCATGATTTCTCATGACAAAATGGCAAGTTAACCCACTGCAGTTAGCGTCACGGTAGCTGGTCACGATTTCGTGTTTAGTTCATTCGGGTGGTGGTTAGCAGAAGGAGGAGGTTAGAGACGAACAGCAGTTGTTCTACACGATAAGGAATTTTGTAAGTAGCGCTTTCGGATGACCTCCGACTGTCGTCTGGTATTCGCCGAACTACAAGAATTAGGGGTCGTCGTCAGGCGCGCGCGTCGTCAATTTTACGCGACTCAGCAGAAAGGATCGCTTTTCTCTCTTCTACGTACGATCCGTGTCCGAGCTTGCTCCAGCGGCTACCCGTTAACCAGTCGAGCGACCAGAGCGGATTCAACCTCAGCCTGGCAGGCCTCTACCTGCGCGACCTCAGCCTCAGGAATTAATTGCGGCTCCTGCTCCATATGTTTGTTGCTTGGCTGGGACACGAAGCCGCGTCGCGTATCGTGTTGTTATGACACGGTGGATCCCGAGCCGACGACTTGGTTTCCCGACTTAAATCTCGTTTTTTGCTCTCTTTTATCTGCATATTTTACATCTTTCACTTGGAGAACAACCTGTATGGACGCATCTGCCTGGATGAAACGACACGCCCGTTGCTCGGTCGCTGCCGAAGATGCCATTCGCTCGTTGGGTCATCGGCTCATCAGCGGTCCATGCTCAGCATCGACTTCTAGGGATTTTGTCGCAAGGGTCGAAGATCGACCGGGAATTTGCATAAGAATCCCTCTGATTACGATCGCTTCGACAAAGCCGAACCATAGGGTGGTCAAATAACAGACACAACTCGACTCGAAAACGAGGAAGCCAACCTGTCGTAACTTCATCTGCTTTTGTTCTTCTCGGAGTAATTGCTGTTGCTGCAGCTCCTGCTGTCGAGGACGCCGCTGGCCGCTGGTGCGATTTGATTGACGTTCTTCTCCAAATTTCCGTGACGTATGATGAGCCGATCGAAATTACTAGTATTCAGCTCACTGGTTCAAGTGCAACTCACGCTTGTGTTTCTAGAACTTTAAACTACCTCTGTACCTACCTACATATGACGAGGAGAGGAGAGAATATTTCTAATTGACGTAGGCAAAGTAGGCGTGGACGTCTGACAAGTTGTACTTGAGAAAATACATTTGTGAAAACTGAAAACAACCAATGGGTACCGGAGCGATCGCTGCCAACTGGATTGATTGAGCTCCGAAGTGTTCACTTCGCGCCGCAACGTTCCGAACGAGCACTGACAGCGTTTCGGGGCCGTTAATATGAACGGAACGGAACCACGCAATTTTTCAACATCAGAATCAGCTGTAGCGGGAGGTTTCAGATGAATGGAACTTTCCAGAAGATCGAAAGGCAGAGCAATCTGCTCCAAGCGTAAACTGGGCGAGGCGTCATATATCGTGCAGTCCGTCTTGCTGTCAAAAGGCTGCCTGATTGAGAGCGTTCAGGTGGACTGAACTGACCTGAGAGGAATTCGGAATCGAGTTGAAACATTTCGACTCCCGATCGGGCAATCAAATGACCTTCATTCAGTACCCGTGATGTCTATAGGTCCCATTCTTCCCGGGATCCATTCAGCTCCGTTGGTCGAGGACCTTCGTTCCGCTCCCTAATACTCCCTACTCTGATCATCAACACCAAAACCATATCTGGTTTCGGTTATCTGAGCAGGTGATGATGTTCGATCGAGCTAGCTAGCTAGCGAGCGAGCGCTGATGGACAGAAATGTCACGACATCTTATGTCGTCCCGTTCTGGTCAAAGTTCGGCGGCTGCAGTGCTCCATTATCCCGAATAATATTGGTTGCACGTTCTGCTCGATCGATTAGGAGCAGCTTTGCCGCCGATGGTTGGTATACGGAGAAGACGACGATGACGACGTCGGAGTCGTTGTCGTCATGGCCGCACCGGCTTATGTTCAGGTACCAAAAAAAAAGTCCATGAGAAGGTTTGGAGGAATAAATATTTTCTCTGCTTGACAAAGTTCCCGCCGTTTGTCTTCCTCCAGTCGAGCGAGTGGAGTTCTTCGATCGCCGGATCTCATAAAACTTGCAATGTTAACCGACCGTCCGACCGGTAGTTTGATCCCACTCCCATGAAAATCGAACCCGGAGACGGTCACTCGAGCACCGATGTGGACGACGCGACGGACCTCGTATCGGCTTTTATTTAACGACTCCTTAATATCATCTTCGTGGTCGCATGGTTGCTTGCTTGCTTGCTTGGCTGGTCGTCGAGACTCTTATCATTGCCATCGATGCTGAAGACGCATGAAGGAAAGGGCTGACCAACGCGACCGAATCAGATCAGAAGCCGCCAACCAACAACCAAGCAAGCAAGCGTCCCTCTTTGTCCACGGCCAGTTTTCTTCTTCATGACTGTTGTATCGGCGACGCGCAACGCACATACATACATACACACACGAACTCGCATAAAAGCCAGAGGGCGGCTGATTCAACGTTGACAACGGCGGCACTACCACCACCACCACCACCACCACGGGCTTCGGGAGCACCACCTCGAAAGAAACCATGTTCGTGCTCCACGTTGTCCGAGCCGTTCGTAACGGACTTCGCTCGGGACATTTTCGAAAGAATCGCATCATGACGAGCCTTGGAAGCTAATACGTTGTCTAATATGGAGCCAAATACTGCCGGCGACGCGACGGTCATCGTGGCCGGTAGAGTCATAAATCAACGTTTGGCGTGCGAAGCTTACAACTTGCTCCGAGTCCACCCTCATGTTGTTTAACCCTTCGAGCGGCACCCGCTTGTCGTGTACATAGAGAGACTGAACATGAAGCTCGCTGAATTGATGAAGACTGATGCGGGCGGTTCCGGGAATACAGCCGATCGAAGTACCTGAATGTTTGGCAGATCTTCTTTTTCAACATTTCCGCTCAGAAATTGCTCGCGCCAAACAAGTGTCTCCAGTGCCAGTCGCGCCGCCAAAAGAACTCCGAGATCATGTATATGGAGTGACCTCATCGCGACCCGGGCTCTATTAGGACTCAAGTACGTCACGTACAGACCGCATGGTATTGAGCACCTCTAGAGGCTTCTCGACGGTCAGTGTGCTTCGGATGAATGCATTCTGAAACAGTGTTACCTCAAAGAAGCCAAGTGCCCATGAGCTTGACAGAAGTCAATCATCTGGGATGAACGCAGTCAGCAACGACTGTGGGACATAGGTCGTCCGCATATAGAAGATGTATCACCCGAGTCAAACGGACAGACAAAAATCATGCGGGCTCGCGGCTGAAATAGCGGGCGTACGGATGGATGGACGGACGAGCGAGCGAGCGGGCGGCTGGTTGTTCGGATCCTGCTGTACGGTGATCAGAGTTTCGACTCTCTGTGAAATCGTCCGATGAATCTATCTACTTATCCATTCATTGGCTCGCTTTTTCGCTCGCTCCTTCGTTCGTCCATCCATCGATCTATCTATCCAACCATCTATATCTCAGAGAGCGTGCATGTAGACACCGAAGTCGAAGACAAAAATCTCAAACGACTCCACTTATGATGGTCGATCTGAATGACTCGCCTCGGTCTAAACGATCGGATACTTTAGTCGAGACGATCCCGCATTCGCTGTTAACCTTCCAAAACACGGATCTGAACCCAGATAAGTGTGTGATCTACTCTTGAATGGAAGGAACCGAACGGAGACAGGGCAAGAGAGTGAAACAGATCACGTCAGTCTACTGACGGCCATTCGCGATACAACTGAAAATACAACGCCGCTTTCTCAGATGTCTCAAACGTATTTTCGGAACGCTGGAATTCCATTGAGAAGCGTACGTACTTTCGCGTAGGATCTTTCTCTCTGATCCTGAGCGACGGGAAGTTTTTTTTCTCTTCCCGAGTCAAGCGAAGGGACCGTGTCGCTTTATCTCTCGCGTTTTCTTTGTCTCCTGATCCGAGATCAGAACACAACACAAAGGTCTGTGTTCAGAATCTATCGGAACATCGGCCGATCCCATGTAACAATATGAGAAAAAGACGAAAAAGTTTTTTTTTTCTCATCCGCGTTCTCCCACGACGCGACGACGGGAGCGACGGACTGATGAGAGAAAGAAACAGACGCACGCACTCACAATTGTTTACGTTTTTGTTTATGATAGATCAAAGGTTGGAAACGGATTGTACGGCAGATACGCTTCGCGAAGTCAAACAATCTCGCCGAAGTCTTTTCCGAGATTCCTACGAGGATCCTAACAATAAGACTGATTGTGAGAGTATTACCGCTTGGATTCGAGTTTGATTCCCGAGATTCTTCTTTCAGAAATTTTTACGTCGAAACATTTGCCATGGGCTTCAGTTTCGTCACCAAAAGAAGGTGACAGAGTCGATCTTGCTCAATCGACTCCCAGTGGTCTTCCATACCCTGGCAACCATGGAAGAAAATGAAGAATAGTTCTCCTTCTGTACAGTAGGGACATGAGATGTCCGTCAAACAGCGGTCGGGTGCCCGTGGTCAATCGTGCCGGCCCAGCCCACGGGTATCGTGACACGACTTCCGTCGACAACGTTTTTCCCTCTTCCGAGCAACAATACACTCGTGACCACCGAACTCTCGATCAGATCAGCGGGGTAATCATCGCTGAAGTCGCTCAAACGTTTGTAACATTTTTGATGGCTGTGCCAAAATCGCCGATTTGAAGGCGCCTCGATCATTCCCTTCAATCGGGCCACTGAGTTATTTCCCGCAAAGTTGCGCATTCGATTCAACACGTTGACACGATTATTGTGGTTGGTTATTCGTCCCCGTCGGCGTTGAACGGGACTGCGATAAATTCGATCAAGTCACGACTAATGACGGCGCGGCGGCTGCCTTGGTGGTGGTGGTAGCAGTGTTGTTGTGCATGTATTGCTGGCGTGGAGAATTGGATCAAGCAGAGAAGAGTCGGTGAGCCACGCCTTTGAGCACCACTCGTCTGCACGATCTCAACTCACCGATGAGGAGCTGATGAACATTCAGCGGCAGTGAATGGCAATCGTGATACGAAGTTCTTGCCGCATTGAACGCCGCGTGCCAAACAGCCAGACAGAAGCTTCTTCGTAGTAACAATGGACGCAACCGTTTCGGAGACCAAGTCGTGACTCACGGAAGCCGCGCAGAAAGTTGGCGGGTTTCGTCCGCAGCGAGCCATGTTTTAATCCGTTCCGTGTACTTAACGGAAATGAAACACTGCTGGGCTGGGTATTTATATGAACGCTCATCTGCTATTTAGTGCTACTCAGGAAAGGTGTGCTCCGGGAGGAGCTCTCCTGAGAAGCGGTGCGAAATCATTCGCGCCCGAGCAAGTTTCGAAGGATCATTGAATTTCCCGTTCCCAAACTTTTCCCCATTGGTTCGCGATATTCTCGTACTGTTTTAGATACTGACGCTGATACTGATACTGAAAACGCTGCTGTGCCCGTCGAAAGTGGAGAAAGAGAGTTTCAGTTTTCGAACCTCGAATAACATCCTGAGTTTATGACCTTTGACTCTTTGAGGGGTCATGAGAATTCACCGACGAATCCTCAGTCCGCTCTGGTGTCTTTCCGTGGCAGATGTGAAGTGAAAGGGTGGGGCGAGCTTGGAGGTTGAAGGTTTTCCACGGAGGTCCGTCATCGACGTGACAAGTCATCAAAATATTTTATTATTTTGTGCATCCTAGTTGCTCCTGGCTGTTGATATACATACTTTGGGTACACTGGTTCAAGCACGGCTGCCAGTTCTGTCGAGCGAAGCTCTGCGAAGATGAATAATTTCTGCGCGGGGTCACAGACAAGACACTCACGGCACCCGTCCCGAATCAGGTCCCGAAGATCGGAACTTCAACCAGTGACATAATTGCTTTCGTAGATCTGGTGACGTTCCTGTGAAACTAGAAACAGACGAACTAGCCGCATTTGAACCGGAACGAGAGTCGAATACTGGTAATTCAATCAGAACCTTCAGAACCAGTCGAACAATATTCAAGTGCTCACATGGTTTTCGACCATGCCATCTTCGGCAAACGTTCCGTTTCCCAAAACAACGACTCTGGTCGTGAGCAAAATCGACGGAAACGGAGATTTGATGGAGCTCTGAAACACGGAACACCCCTTCTGGGGCTTCGGAGCCGCTTTCTCGCCACCGAGACAAAACTAATAGAACCCTACAATCTCGGAGTCATACTAACTGGACCATTATTCTATCGCGTGTCGGGTTTTAACTCTATTTCCGATGAGTCCCGTTCTTTCAGATAGCTGGGGCCCGACGAAGATTCAACGCAAGTCCGTGGATGGCCACCTAAGGAATGATGCTCGACTGCGGCCGAGTGATAATTTCAGGAAACCGTCGAAGACACATCTTCTTGATCCAATTCAACTATCAGCCCGAAATATAGAATCCGACGAATCCGGCGGCGATCCCACGGTTCGTCAGTTTTATTTTCCCACAGGAACACTCACAGACGCACACAGTCGACCGGCCGAAAGCCACAGAATTCAGTGAAAAGAATTAAAGCCTCGCAGCACATTAATCATGACTTACACCTGATAGAAACGCTCGAGGCGTTCAAAAGAAACGTTTGGCTACTGTGTTGATAATGTGACAACAAACATCTAGCACCAACAACAAGATGTTCTTGTCTCAATTGAATGAAACACATGCTATCGTGCAGAGCGAATGGCAGAAGACATTTGTGGGATTCCCCCTCCACCACCTATGTCGAGATTCTGACTGACAATGAGTGAGAAACGGGAGGGACCGCGAGTGCTACAACGTGAGAGTCGTCTCCGGCCGGAGATGAGAATCCGATTGGTGGTGAGAGTTTTGGCTCGAACCAGAGTCGAGATGAGATTCTCAAAAACCCCAAAACACATATATGTACATGATCTCACCCGATCCACCACCGAAGGTACTCTGATGCGTATTTGTTTTCCTGTGCTTGGATGTTCGACCCGATAAAGCCGAATGGATTCATCCGAATGCAAATGTTGTTTCCGACGCTCCTCCACGCCTCCACCGAAGTTGAATGTTCCGTTGCTGCCTAATGCCTTCTATGTTGTTGTCGTCGGCGACGACAAGAACCGACGCGCCGAATAAATGAATTTGGCAAATTCGGAGATATGGAGTGGCGTTTATAGGGATTTCAGAAGTAAAGTTGATCCGGCCTTTCGGAGCATTCGTGTGAGTGGCCACACTATCAGGGCCAGATTTCACTAGACTAGAAGGCTGGATTGAAAGAAAAACATTATCATCTTCCGTCGCGCGATGGCAACGTTATCGGACCGAGCCGATCGCTTGCTCTTCCATTGCTGGCCACTTTATCGCTTTCTGGTCGAAGCCAACGAGACCACCATTAATTATCCGTTTTTCACAATGGGAAAAGAACTCCAATCCGGCATCAATGCTGAGCAGATGAATTTTTCAACACGCTTTGTACCCGGAGCCTGCGCTACGCTCCTCGATCCAAAAATCTTGAACAATTTGTTGAGATGCACATCGGGTTACGATTCAGTCCCTGAATTCAGGGACCGAGCCGATGCGACGTTGGAAGCCGCCAGGCATACTCGAATTGGAGGTGTCGCCGCGCGGGGGCATTGTGCAACAACATCCGCTGGACTTGATAGGCACGATAGGCAGATACGACAGTATGAATAGAATATCGATAGTTACGGAAAGAAGTGCTCGCGGAAGGCTTTCAAGCAAGCTTTCAGGTGGAATTTATCGCGCTCCAGTTAGCATTTGTTAGGTCGTTTATCACCCTAGATATGAATGCGTACGACGGCCTCCCGGCGATCATCCTCTCGTTGGATTTCTTTTTATCGCATTCTTCCCTTCTTATTTTTCTTGCGATTGTTCCTTGACAGCACAGTCAACAACCACGCAACGTCGATAACAGACAACGACGAGCCAATCTAACGTGATTTGCTTCATTAAACCTCGTGCAATCCGGGGAAACCGTTAGAGATTCAGATGCGGAGATCCTGTTTGGAATGAAAGACGGTCAACCCGGACCGAACTGAACTGAACTGAAGCTTTCGTCGTTGTTTCGGTCAAATGTTCCAGCCAGGTGGCAAGCTGCGTACAAATAATACAAACGAACGCACACGTCAAGACTTAGTGGAATGTTTCAGATCAAGGCCTCGTTCAGAATTCAGGCTTCATACACTTCTGGTGGCTATCGGCACCAGTGCTACGTGAACCCTGACCTTCCAGGGGTCGTTCACAACGTTTTGAAGGCCGCCCTTGTCTCCAACGACAATCACTGATGTCTGCAGAGCGTGGGACAAACCGCCAAAGTCGCCGCCTGCGAACGCCTTTCTTTATCCGAATCAATATTCGGCGACTTCACCTCGTCACCGTCGTCGTTGATCGTACCGTCGAGCGATAACTTCCCTTCAGCGGGGAGCAATGCAAGCCAGCTGATCGGATCTTGCGTCGGTCACCGCTTGACAGAGAGCCGTCTCCGTAAGGCGTGCCTAGTCGCGTCGGCGCCGCGCCGCCATCCCCACCACCCCACAATTACTCCATGGCCGTTTGGACGACAGGTCGTGGTCTTTCTGAGGTTTCCGTCTGTAATCACAGGTCGTCAGCGGAGTCTAAACATCGTCGGGCGGTGCCGTATGGCTTGAAGGCGGTGCTTTTGACGCTGGCAACGAACCGACTGCACCTGATCAACTGGGGTTCAGGCCCAGGACACAATCGGTCTGGACACTCGGAGCCTCTTCCGTCGGTGCGCGGCTTTGTCAAACTCCACGATAGACACGGTACGTCGTCGCGTCGACGACGTAGCGCATAGGCGAATGGTACTCCTCGGGAGTTTTTCATGCAATGAAAGGCTTAGTGGATCCATCGATCAATCGATCGATCATTCATTTGATCAATCGGTCAATCAATCCATCAATCGATGTCGGCCAAAATCGACCTGTGACGGAAACTCGCCGTTGACTCGCACTTTGTCGTCTCTGTAGCGGCCATTCGTGTTCCTCGGGCTCACTACCGACTAGAGATGATTCGCTGGAAATTGAATAAGATCCTACGCTCGTATTTTGGGCCTTATGGTTCCGAATATGACTTCCGAGAATGAACTTTCCCAAACCGAGTACGAACAAGAACCAAGTACTTGAGAAGAGAACCGTTTGGTGGTCCAGCCTGTGCCGCCCTCGTTTGGTGTTTAGATGTCGATTGTTGTTGCCGCCGCCGGCGGCGCCGCCGACGTCCCTGTTAGCCGACGTGGTCGTCGACGAAGTCCTCATCATCATCATCATCATTATCAATTAGTGCGGTTGACGGTACATCGAGGAAAAGAGCCGCAGAAGAACCACTCGGCTCTTCAAATAGCGAGCACTTGCCTACATAGTGTGATTCGCTCGATTCACTTAGGCTGGTATGGTTTGCTCTCTAGTACACCGGGTTCATGTGTTGCTTTCTGGAGACCCCGGTCGATATAATTGAAGTGGATACTTCTTTTTTTTCGCTTAAACAGTCTGTCAGTCATTCATTCAGTCGGCAAATCATCTTTGAATTTTCCTCTACGCCGCCAGTCGTTAAAGATCGCTGTTCGAAAACGTTTTCTGCAGTTTCGCCAGGCAACCCCTTCAATTGATTCTGATGAGTTCCCGATGAGCGTTTACCTTTGAACATGGTATCTCTCCCAGAACGTTCGGCTTCCCCTCGCGGTTGTCTCGACGACTGAACAAACGAGCTCCTCGATGTGTTCGAGTCTTCCGGCAAATCCGGGCGTTTCTGTTCCACTTCAGTCTCGGTCATGAGACAGCGAAACTTCTGGTCCGGTCACTTGGGCGACACTTCCGAGCCACCGCCCGCTCTCTCGGTTCGCCATTGTTTGGGGTTTATCTTTTCTCTTTCGCCGTCCATTTTGTTACCTATCGATGCATGGGTAGATGCTGGCTATCTGTCCATCCAAGGATAGACAGACGAGTATATAGATCAATCTGTTCGACGTCTTTGAGATGTTTTATAACCCCCATTCGAACCTGCGTTTTATTCCGCTGTTTTGTTCCAGCGCCAAAGAGGCGTAATTTGGCCGTGGTCTCCTTAGAACATAGAATGTATCAGCCCTCCGATAAAGCGTCGACGACAATGACGACGCGACTCGTTTGTTGCTAACAACAACAACAACCAGCTAGCTAGCAGAAGCTTCGGCCGCGAACGAAATGACGAATCTCGCAGATAACACGGATTGTTAACCGCGGTTTTCATTTATTAGCGGTTTCGTGATTCTCTGATCCAATATGAAAAGCTCCGTATCGGTTCCACTTTGATGGCTCGTAGGATCGGAGGATATCGGTGATGGAGCGAGTCTTCCATCACTCCTTCGATGGAGTTTTCTACATAGTTTTGTTGTTCTCGCCGGTAGGCTGTCTTCTCGATCGCTATCTTAAGCCCACGCACTTTTCCGCGGGAGCTCACTGGTTATAATGCCTATGCGTATTTCGGCAACGACGACGGCGAGCGAATCAACGATCATCGTGACGTGACCTCGAACGAGAATTCGAGGGAGTACGTTAATGAGCCAAAACAAGAAATCGTCGGTTGAGAGTTGACCTCCGTTCAGAATTCAAACGTTTCCATTCCCCTCGATGTTCTTCGATCAGAGATCGCGACGATCGCGCGCTTTCCCTCCGAACTTTCCCAGGAGAACCGTTCGGAAGCCCTGTACGTGCTGCTGGGCGACTAGAACCGCGTTAGCAGCGAAAACCGAAGATGGAAAAGATCATCTTCGGCGTCATCTCGGGTAGCCTTGCTCGATTTACGTAGGTAGTCGTTGAGCCAGTTGACGACCGAGCTGCCGACCGGCCGACCGAAGGTATTGGATGCGGAGCTTCTTACATAACGATGGTCGTACAAAGCCGGGCAGGCAAGTAGCGAGCGAGGCAAGCGAGAGGCAGTGAATTTGGCTGCTCAACTTTGGGGGCTGCGGTTGTTTCAGCCTTCTGTTGTTTCTTCGCCGCTGGCTTCCCACAGAAGAAAAGTTGGCATCCGGGCCGCGACCCTTGACCTTTGGTGTCACGTCCTTGCAGTTGTCTATGCCTCATTCGAGCGTCCCGATCGCCCGCCCGACCAGCCAGCCAGCCAGCCAGCCAGCTAGCTAGCGAGCCGAACAGCCATCCAAAGACTCACAGACAGAAAGTCCGACCGAGCAACTAAACCCGCACAACAGCAACGTCAACGAACAATGCTATCATCACACACACACACACACACACAAGTAAGAAGAAGTCGTGATCGCCCACCGTCTGAGCAGTAGAAACTGCTTCAGCAGCAACGGAGAAGAAGGAAGAAAACAAGAAGTCTCTAAGACAGCGCTGCTCGCCCCGTGCAGGAACATGGAGAACAGCTACCGGTGTCGTAGGTGACGACAGAGCGAGCGAAAATTAAAAAATTCTTGCCGGCTTTCTAGATCGGTCATTCCGTGATGGTGGGTGCCGCTGCACGATAGGCTTTTTTCTTCTGTCAGGGAGGGTACAGACCTCTAGGAAGAGGGCCGCGGCATACCAGACGGGTCTTCGCGCCTGCCTCGATGACAAGGCGACCGGCTAGGTCGAGCTCGTACAGAAACTTCTTCCCCCCCAGAAATGAAACCAGTCCGAGCTGGAAAAAGACTGCGCCGCCGGATACACGGATAATGGGCCGACCAATCATTCAGATCGGGATTCAGAACCCGAAGATTTCCCGGTCGGATCCCACGTTTTCTTTGTTCCGCTCATTCGCACCAACCACCGTATCAAACCGATAAGGCCGCACCCTGATGTAGTCCGATAAGCGGAATGCACCGCTTTTGGAAGATTCCCCGGTCTCGAGCAGTACACAAGTTCCGTGACAAACGGAAACTCTGGAAGCTCTGAACCGGGTGCTGAGATGCTGCAAAACTCGTTTCGTGACAGCCGATTTTCTCTCATGATCTTGGTATTCCTCCGTCGTCGAGTGTCAACTCTCAAACTGACATCGACTCTTGGTGCTCTGAGGGCTGACACTTTGGAAGTTTCGCACGAAGAGGGGAATGATTTAAAAACAAATAGAGCAGCTTGGTTACTCCGGCCCGTGTCCAAACCTTGAGCACTCCAGAGTTCAGAGACACGTAGCCACGTTCGCAAATCGAACTTTTGAACAGGATCTTCGAATCATATGGGATTGGGGATGCACGCCATCTTACTTACCGATGCCTAGCATGACCCTTTCATTTTTGGAGGCGACCCAGATCAGCGACATCTCTGCGGTCATCCTGCGTCGCTCTCACCGTCGCTCGAGCGTCCGAAATCGACGGCTTCAAGAATGTTCGAGATATTCGGAGCTAGCAACAAGTGCAGGAGAGGCCCGGGGGTGCAGTACAGACAGGTCTAATGTAGGAACGGATGGACCTGCCGATGAATGGGTGGGTTCTTTCTCAAGTATACGTATGCACGGATGGATGGATGGATGCGTGCATAGATTCACGGTGGATCGATGGACGGTATCCGAGGATGAGCGGAAAAAAATCGACCTGGTTTGCCTATGGGGGGCACCAGCTGTCTCCGCTCCCTTGAACCAATCCTCTTTCTCTTTTTTTTTGTGTGGTGCTGTTCCGTCCGCCATCGTCCAGTAGATCGGCGCTCTGAACTGCTCGCTGAACTGTTCACCACACCCTCAATGGTGTGTTGCTTATTATGATGCACTTGTTCAATCGGGAGGCGAACCGGACCGAAAACCGAACATCGCCTCCAGAAGGCAATTACGCTTTTTTCTTCTCCACCACCAAAACAGACGGAGAACGACGGCGACGAATGCGAACCTAAAACTCCTCATCATCATCATGAACAACGGACGAGACAACTGCTGCAACAGCGGCGGCGGCAGTGGCGGCGGCTTCGGGGGAGACGAACAAGTGGAAGACTGCGAAGTCAAAGAAGATGAGAAAGATAAACTCTCTCTTCTCGCTGAGCTAGGGTGTGGGTCAGAAAGAGTGGGTGGGTCTTTCGTTCGTTCGTTCGTTCGCTAGCAGGTGAACAGGATGCACAGCCAGGAGTGCCGCAGCTCGGCAACGACCAGCCTATGTATAAGCAGAATTTATCCGACCTGCGGAGACTCCGTTACACCTGACGATCCCCCAAGTTCCGCCGACGAGTGGCTGCGACGCTGACGTTCAACAACGATCGCAAATCAATGCTTTTCGGGGGTCCAATCGCTTCGTCTCGGAGGAGAGTTTTCGAAGCGACTCGTCATTATGGAGAAGCGGGGGAACGGGAATGGAAACGCTTTCCAAATGAATCTGTTAAGAAAAATGGAGCTATCTGCGGAACTTGAAAAGCGGTACAGACAGACAGAGAACGAGAGGGGGAGAGAGAGCAAACGTCTGACTCAATTTGATTCAATAGAAGTTCGAGGATTGTTTGCGTCGGTTGAGTTTACGCAATTATCAGTCGTCGTCGTCGTCGAACGGCACCATCAACAATTGGACGCCGCCGGAGAAAAGCGAAACCAATTTCAAACGAAAAACAATTGTCCGTCGTTTGGTGGTGGTGTTGGTGGTGGTGTCCGGTTTCCAAGTCAAATTGCTGCTTTTGACCCTTTTACGGCGAACGGTTCTCGTTTGAACAAAACTCGTTCCGTATAACTAGAGAGGAACAAAACGAGCTCTTCACATAAACTATTAGACTCAAATCCCGCGAACCCTTTCCGCGGGAACCGACGGAGTACCAAAAACACCGGAAACGGCAGCCGAATCAGATGATTGTTGAGACTCACTGTCTCTCTCGGCGCTCTTTTCTTCGTTTTCGGCCACTGGGAGAGCTCCTGCGGATGATGTTATCCGTTCGCAAGCTCAATGGAACCCGATGGAACGCCATTCCAATTTCAAGGATTCGCCTATCGCCGATGATAATCGTTGGCTCAGTTTCGTACGCGACAATTCTTTCCTAGCATACTGAATCAGGTTTCGTATTTTCCCTCTGCTTTCAGAGGACGGTCTCTTCATCGACTTCGCCGAAATATGAAAATGTAAGCGATATTCCGGTTCGCTCGATCAAATGGTTTTTGCTGATCGCCGTGAAGATAGATAGATAGATATCTGGGTGTCCGAAGAAGCTGACCCAAGAATTTCACCCGTCTGCCGAACGAATCAAGATTGACAAAAGCTTCAGCAAGATCGTGGAAAACAAATTTGCCTCTATGTACAGAGCAGCCGACCGCTGTCCGATGAATAGATACCGGCTCAATTGAAAACGATTCTTCAAAGAGTTTGTTGATTCTCGAAGTCTTTTCTGCGTGATTTGATGTTTTCAACAGTTCGTCAGCTTGCTTACGGCTGCTAAGGACTGAGGCGGGCAAATGGGCATGCCAACAAGCGGACATAGTGTTCGACAGCAGTGCCGAAAAAGGAGCGCTCCCACAAACACTGATCGGCCGTATCGTGACCTGATGTCGTAGTGTTTACACTTGTTATTCATTCCGTCCACTTTTTTTCTGTGATTTGTGTTCGTCCAATCGTTCCTCCGCGGATCGCTCGCTCGCTTGACCGGCAATGACCCTCAATCCGACACCGTGTTTGGAGTTTGCACGGAGTTCGAATCTCAAGGGCGAAGAAACTCTAATGTAAGTAGAATCTATCGATAGGGACTTTAGACCCGAACGCCGGAAATCAAGTATCACCTCCCTGTTGACGGGCGCTGTAAAGAGACAGGTACGACCGACGCAGAAATCAGTTTTTGGCGCGGCCGGACGCTTCTCGGAGCTCAAAGCCCAACAGTCGGCTCGGGGAACTCCGGCCGGGGCGACTTCTGAATGGGCTAGGACGGAGTTGCCGTCAAAACCCCACCCGTCCACACCTCCCACATCACCGTGAACGGTCGTTTTAGTTGAAGACATGCGGATGCTCTTCAAAGAGAATCATCTGAGGTCGTTTCTTCTTCATCCCGTTTCTTCCTCCATTTTCGTCTTTTTCTTTTTTCTCAATGAGCGCGGGGGAGTACGGCGCCCCACTGACGCCCTAGTTCAATAGCGAGCGTTTCGAGGCGGCAACATACACACGACTGTACGTCGACGAAAGTCAGACCGATGCGGCGGACTGAGCGAGAACTCACGCAGCATCGTTTTTGAACTCACTCACTCAGTTCCAAAGTCAACACGGCCATGCCCATAGACACGAAGATACCGACACCGAAGATCACTTGCTCAGCCCAGTTCCTGAACTTCGATAGGACGAGCAGGAACTTCTGGATGTTCTCCGGTGTGATGGGATCACCGGAGTTTTCTGGCCGTGGTCGTGGCTAAAAGAACACCTCCTGGATCAGGAAAGATCTTGTGATATAGAAGATGGATCTCAATCAGGCAGGGGAAGGCTGGAGCATAGGACAAAATGAGCTTCGATAATGAACAATTGAACGTGAGAAAGGCTGCGAGCAACAAAGAAAGCTCTGGCCCATCGATTGAGATTTGAGGAATGATCGAATATTATTGATAGCCTGTCGTCTCCGGAAAGTGGAAACCTGCCTAATCTCATGGGAACGGCGACACAAGACTGGATAAGCCACGCCGTATGAAAATATGGTGCTAATAGGAAGCCTCAATAGATGATTGCCAAATGTTCTGCCTCCACTTCTCCCCGACGGAACCCGTCAAGGAGTTAATATCCTTCGCAGCAAAGTTGGGGAAATCGGGGAGAAAACAAAAACAAATAAATATCATAATCACCTAGACAAGCAATCAAGATTAGTCGATCGACGGCGAGGATAGGCGTCTGATCGAGTAGTTTCTCACAGCGACGGCGACCACCAGAGCTTCGGCGATGGATACCGATTGGTGGGACTATCGCTGCATAATGTCAATCTGCTCTGGGCCTGATTATCGCATTGATGTGCTTCCTCATTCGATCATCCTCGGATAGTGCGGAAAGTAGGACTTGTCGAGGCGAGCCTTCTCTGTATAGACTCTCGACGCTCTCCGTCGTCAGAGGATGTGCGAAACGGCGAGATTTTTTTGCGGAATAACTCTGTGTGTCATCGGGAAACGCTCGAAACGCTTCTTTAGGAGGAATTTGAAGACATGCTAGACGTTTGAAGCTTCTCGAAGAAAAATGAAGATGAAAGCAACGGAGGAAATGGTAAGACAAGAGAACTAAAGCGTGCTAAGAAGTGAACCTGAACTGTCAACATTCTTGTTCGAGAATTCTTAGAGCGGATTGACAGCTTACACAGCACCGGGATCTCTCCATCAACAGAAGATGATCGCCTCTCGAAGCAAACTCTTGGCTTCTGAAGACGCTCTTCCTTCCCGTTTCGAAAGGCACCTGACACCTCCATGGACCTTTGACCTTCTGTGTAATTTTTAGATGGAGGCGAAGTCATTGCCATATTTTTTCACCATGAAATGAAGGAACGAAATATGAAAAGAAACAAGGAGACAACAAACTACACCCAGAATACCGAGCCCGGAATATGTTCAGGCACTTCCAAAACCGAAATCCCTGCGAATGCCTGTGCGTTTCGGGTCAATTTCACCTAGCTGACCCCCGGCATCTATTGCCAGAGAGCGAGATAGACTCTCAAGTTGCGTGGTTTCACTCTATCGATATTTCTTTCATTGGAGAATAGGAGAACTCGGTATGAAAACGCTC
This sequence comes from Neoseiulus californicus, assembly GCA_028455905.1. Classification (NCBI taxonomy): domain Eukaryota; kingdom Metazoa; phylum Arthropoda; class Arachnida; order Mesostigmata; family Phytoseiidae; genus Neoseiulus; species Neoseiulus californicus. Next base: position 20,504,411 of record JAMQGS010000003.1, read on the forward strand.
GAAATGCCACTTTCTTAGTCTCGCGTATCTGAAAAATAATTTGCAACGATTCAAAGTTGTCGAGAGTGTGAGCTCTCCTATCAGTAGCATCCAATTCGGCGTCGGAATTGTTGATCTCTTGATAACGAATAATTAATCGAAGATAGCATCTGGTTAAATATCGCTGAGATTGGCATTCTCGCCCGTAAGCCTCGCGATATTTTTCTGTTTTTCGCCACAGTGGCAATCTGCTTTACGTGCGGCGACAACAATATTACAGGCAGACTTGAATCTTGACGTGCACAGAACCAACCAGCGGACCCCGCTGTCAACCGGCCAAGTCCAAAAATGAAGAAAAGAAGAAACGACAAAGATAACGAATTCGACGAGTTCGCGACCGACCATCCATCCAACTATCCAGCCAGGCAACAACGAGCCAACCGAGCGTGCGGCCACAAAACAAACCAGCGGCAACCAACTACTGCTCGTTCAATCCCTCGTTAATCATGCCATGACCAGCAATATATTATCTTTTGATATTAATATCATTGGAAGAAAAGCTGAATTCCGAGCCACTATCGTTCGCAGCTCCAGTTCGACGGCTCCGTTACTCGCGGGGTAGCGGTTATATTGTGCCTGTGATGGCTTCGGAACGGCCCGGCCCGGCCTCTCGCGGAGTTCAGGGCCTAGGGCGTTGGTTCTCGATTCCGGCGAAGAAAACCTCAAGAGATCTGGCTAGGAGCGTGATCTGAATCAGGACAAAAGTCCCAATCCAATATTTCTCCACTCGCTCCCGATTCCAGCTCTAAGGTTGACCGAGCGCCACTCGAGCTCATTGAATCTGTCGGATGGAAGGTCTCATGCCAGTACGTTCAACAACGAATGTCGAGGCGGATTTCCCGGAGTAGATGTAATCGATTCCACTACTTGCTCTTCCAGGCGGTCCTGGAAATGACGATTCTGCAGATCCACCACGGTTCTCTGTCTCACTTGTGTGCGCTTATCAATGATCAGTATCGCCGCTGAAGGAACGTCATCTAGCTCAGCTCGATCGGTTCCGTTGATGTCGAGCAGTTCCGTATTTCGCCTCTTCTTAGACGCAGTGAAGATTGTTGTTGTGATGTCCGCAATATCGTTGCATTTGTTTGTATCCATTGGAATCAGTAACAAGATGCGCAACCATTCGCTGGGTGCACTTCGCTTTGTTTTGGGTGCCACTTTCCGATAAGATTCAGAAAATCACTCAGGAACGAGAGCTATCGATTCACGCGCAGTCCGCTGCACTGATATGACATGCCGTGTTTCAGACAGTGTTTCAAATCCAGGAGAGCGGGAAATTCTCGGAACCAGAGCAGGATCGCCTCCAATGCCCTATGTGCCAGCTCTCGTGAATCGATTCGCGTGCCTTCCACATCTTCCGTGATGTGTTAGCTCAAGGCTCGTAAGTATGGTTATCGACGAGATGTTTGCTCCGTTTATCCCATGCCGAAAACTATCGAGCTCATCAGGCGAGAAATTCGCTCGACATCAGGTATTCAATTCAGTGAATATTGAACCCCTCGTCTGAAATCTGACCTCCGCTCGGAGGCGATTTTGAAACGTGATTGCGCAGCATCGCAATCCGACCGCGTTGCAGGTTCTCGATGCATCCTTATCGACTCGAACACCTCAGAATCAGCGTCTGCGCAGCGAGAATCCATCGTGCGACCGAATTTCGGAATGACGAATCGTTATTTCTCCACAATTCGTTCCAAAAACTTCATCCCCGAAATTGACTGTGTGGTATCCGATGACGACTTTTCGGACTTTTATCGACTGAACAGAGTCGCGAGATATGAGACCGAACGAGGAAGGAGACGGAGTGAAGAAGAGAAAGAGATCTGCTCGAGCAGGTGCCTTGGTTATCTCAAACGGTGATCTATGCCGTATCTTTGACTTTTGTGACGGCTGGAGCTAGCGCGACCGTAACTGCGGCTGCTGCTGCTCCGCCTAATTCATTATAGAATGGCGGAGTAGACCGTCTGTCGTATCGCACATGACAATTATCGTGAGCAGTCTGCAACTGAATGAGTAGAGGACCAGAACGTGATCATTGATTTCTATTCGCGGTCGCGAATTCTGTTGACAGGAGAGCAAAACGATCGTATCGAAGATGCACGCGGTCCATGATTGAGAGCTCATTACCGTGTAGCCGTGATCTTTCACTTCTTTCCGGAGAACTGAATTTTTAATTGGAACTGAAATTTCGATGATCAATGACCGTGGGAAACCTCGTCGAGCGGGCGGAGATATTCAATAAGTCGCCGTAAGCGAGGTTTTCGATCAGAATTTTCGAAAACTCGAATTTTTCATTGCAACACCAATACAGGGAAGTTTTTTGTCCTAATAGAAATCTACGGCTTGTAGGATTTGACCACAAGCCATCCGAGTCGATGTCTCCCAAGCGGGCTCTTATCGCTCTGAGGTTTTCGTCGTCGCCGTCGACGACGTCGTCGGTGCCGCCGCCGCCACCGCCGCCTCAACTATCGCTGCTGCCGACTGTCCGATGAACTGGCTTATCGACTAAAAGCTTTCATCGGACACTCGGTCGACTGGTCGATCTGTCGGCCCAGCTGACCCATCAAAGTCATATGATGAAGTTGGATCGTTTATCTAGGGTTTCCCGACTAAGCTACCATAGAGAGCCCTTATCGAATTAGCATTTTATTGCACCAGCCTACGACCCCGTCGTCAGAGCCTGCTGTAAAACTCGGCTACCTGAATGAATTTAATTTGTCGTCACACATACACAGCCACTCTGTATCTATTGTTTCTCTCTTATCTTGAGATCTGTAACGAAACGAAGAAGAGAACTTGAACGACGAGTTCCTCTGACGTGCTGGGAATACGTCAGCAACTGACCGACCCGCCTGGATGTATATATTCTAATATTTCTCGAATTCCGTCCATCGGAAAGCCGCGCCCGAAAGGAGATTAGTCAGTTTTACACGAAACCAGTCTCACATGACGTGAGACGCACTTTTCTCGCCTTGGTGTTTATGACTGGCCCCACCGCGGAACGATGACCGTCGCGTCGCCGTGACTCTGAAACTGTCTCCCGCGAGAAGTACGCGAAATACGGATGCATGCCGTTTCCAGAAGTGAAGCAACAACTGGCTGTTTCCGTCAAAATATGATCCTGCATCCGAAAAATATTCTGAGCAATCATCTCGCGATCGCCTTACTTCTTTCGAAGAGCACCAGAAAATTGCAGCATGACACCTTTCACCTCCGACCTTCCTACTGACAATTGTGCACTACCAATAGCAAAGCCTGCCCACCAGCCAGCCAGCCGGGAGCACAATCACCAAGGGGTCTACAGTTGGTAGCCGGTCGGGTGCAGATCAGAGGAGAGGTCAGAGGCCGCAGATCAACATGATCAACTAAAGCGTATTACATGCATGGCACGTTCCTTTGAAGCTCACGAATATCTTTGAAGTTCGTGTTACCGATTCTATTTTTTTTCATTTTCAAATTTCTCCCGTCGCGGTAGCCGGCCGCATCATCGACGACCTGCTAACAGCGGAGTCGCTGAATTGAACTCTCATCAGCGGCTCATTCTACCTCCTTTTCGCTTGTGGTGGCTGGAAAAGACGCACAAGAACGCGCCTGTTAGTTAGCCGGGTAATCCCGCGTCACAATTCCTATGATTTATTGCTTGTCCTGTGAACAGGAGGGAACAGCTTCTGCATGTCCACTAATCGAAGTTTCACCATTCGACGCCACTGGTGCCGTGTATATCATCCAGAAATCCCATTTGCTGCTGGTTCGTTATCAGCATTCAGCGACTCGGAGCTCATTTTTGTCATCTCAAGGAATAATTAATGACGGAGAAAATCTTTCTGAAAACTAACGCGGCTGCTTCGTGTTGAATACTCCACGACCCAGGTGCAACGACAACATGGTACAGCGGAGTTATTCAATACCGAATACCATGACGCTTCGTTCAATCAATATGAATCATGAAACGCGATTGATTTAATCCTCATATTCCCGCTGGAATATTTGGGGAACAGGCACGAGAGGAAGTCCATGTCACTCTCACATCCAGAAATCATCAATTTCGGACACGGGGTGCTGATATGATATGATATGATACGATATGTGAGTCGTAAGATGTTCTTGGCAACGCGCGGACACGAGGGACGCGGCGGGGTCGGAACAAAAACACACACACGGACAGCGGAAAAGCTTTTCGGAAACAACAGCCATGAAATTAAATCACGAAAGATGCGGCTAGGTAGCCAACTCGTTGCATGTCTCCCATTTTTTATTCTGCGGCACGTAATCTAGCTACGAGTACGTGGTTTTCATTTTGATTCCGATTTCGGCATCCTTGCCGGCTATGTTGCCAAGCATCAAACAATCGCAGCAGGTGGCAGCGACAGCGGAATCCGGAGACGGAATTGAGTGCAATGGCGGAATTGAAAGAAGCAACAACAGCAGAAGACGGTAAGGCTGACAACAGGGCAAGGGATGCGTTCATTCGCTGCTATTAGTATTCTGTGAGTATGGCTCTTCGTTACGTGCGTGACCGGCGGCCATTCATCGACAATGGATAGCGAAATTTTGTTCGCTAATTATTAACAGTGGACCACATTCCAACAATGGACTCTGAAACCCAGCCGACACGGAACGAAACGCAGACACGAGAACGAGAACGGGAAAAGGGCACATTTGTGTAACATACGATACGCTGTTCAGAGACAGCGCGGACGCTGGAACTGAGATGGAACAACAGAGACGGCAGGGACCTAGTCCCCACAACATTTCATAGCGCGAAAACCACCTTCGCCGCCTCGTAGAAATCCCCGATCCCCACCGAAGGGCGGCGTGACTGGAAGCGCGCACAGGTCGTTTTCAGTTTCATCTTTCTCGTGAGGTTTTACGATGTCTCTTGGATACTTGATATTTATTTCATTTTCGTTTTCAATAGATGTGTATATACATTTTTTTTGAGAAGTGTATTTCTCGTAATTTTTTTACTACCATCGCGTTTACGAGGGGTATCAAGGTGGTCCCTAGACACTCGCGCGCTCTCTTCTACAGAGACAGGCAGGCAGATTTCTGTTTTTCAATATTCGCCGTCCGACGGGACGTAAGTGCTGATAGCACAACTGAAAGGTTGGAAGGGAAGCCGATACTTCTGCACCGGTGGTCTCCGGCTGACGACGCGTTCTGCTTCAGCAGAAGTTACAAATCCTCAAACGATTCGCGGTGATTTCAAGAACGATCGACAACTAGTGCGGAAAGCTCAATCTACAGAACTGCGACAATTTTTCATCCTAGGCAAGCGCCCGATTGAACCGACGGTACGGGTGATCTTGAGGCTTTGGATCAGAATGCGGCGAATGGAAAAAGACGAAACGATACCGGAGTCGGAATGACGGAAAACATTCACCCAAGACGCAAACGGAGCTCCCTCGTCCGACTTCAGTCATTTGGCGCGAACAAAACTCCGATGCTCAAAACAGTTCCCGATGACGTTGAAACGTTTCGCTATCCTCGATGACCATAGAAAACCTCTAACCGTCAAACGGGGACCTCCCAAAAGAGGTACCCAGAATCTCCGTCTCCCTCAAGTGCGATCGAAGTGATGTCGCACAGAATGTAGCTCAACCTAGTCCAGAGTAGTATTCGTTCCGAGGTCGTTTCGATTCACATCCGTTCATCGGGGTGTTTCCCCTCAGCATGTTCTTCTTGACGGAAAATGTCCGGACCATACCCACCACGATTCCAAGACCCATTGACGGGCAAGCCCTCGTCAAACAAAAGAAAACACGAACCGAGCGAAGATGCCCACCGCATGAAAATAATCCCCTAGAACTATTCTCGGGCCATCAAATGAAGGTGCTTTGCACAAAGTCAAGAATGTGCGGAATGAGGATTCCGGATCTAAACATATTCCACAGGTTGCGGATCGACGCCGGAGTTCTCTTGTGTCCCTAAACAACCGTTGCTTTTGAAGATGATAACTGGTGCGTTCTTAGAATCAAACTCCGACCCGAAGTGTTGAATATCTGTCCCGAGCAATTGGCGATTTTTCTCGTCATGGACTTATCCTAACCTTGTGGCAGCTCGGTGTCGGGAGACATTGATCATAGCTGGGAATCGCCGACATGGATTCCGCCGATCCCCTTAAAACGATTCCGATCCTGAAAGTTGTATCGAATAGCCTCTACGTCCCCCATTGGGGTACTTCATTTAAGAGCACCGGGGGGAAATCACGGGATTCTTCCGATTTCAGTTCCTCTTGTACGGGATCCTGGCACTCACTATGACATCATCACACTGTCCTTAGTTGCACGGGAATATTCATTCCATGCCCGCTTCCTCATGCCCTACGAACATCTTGACACGATCAGGTGCGCAACTCCACGCGGATTTAGTCCGGAACGATGGGCGCTTTCCATGAACTTCCAGGACAGAATTTATGTGACGGCAAAAGTTGAGAATTACTCTCTTGGATTCAGATTGGTTATCGTTCAACGAAAACGAACCGTTGCCCAGTACTCATCTAATTGTCGGTGAATAACTCGATACGAAAATCTGGGCATAAATACAGCGAAAGCCGCTTCAGAGACCCACGGCTGGCTCCCCGGCACCAATCCAGCACCCAGAAACCGGTGGCGCCCTCTTCGGGACTGTTTGAAAACTTCGACGGAACATCTTCGTTTGGAACCGATGAGGGCGCTCATGTCCCGGTATTTGAAAGTCGCGGCAAAATCCAGCGCAAGATCTCTCCGGTCGTTTTTCCACTGAGGAGTGAGGAGATGGCTGAACACCGCATAACCGGCAAACCAGGGAAACCATGTCACCGTTATCCACAAGATTTTCGGGTTCCAAGTCCAGGGCAAAGACTTCCTGAAACTTAGCAGTGAAGAACTGTGGATATTCGACGGCCAAGTGGCGGAGAGAGGCACTCGATCTATGTTTTGGAGAATCGCATTTATTTGGTTTTGTTCTTTAAGGTTTCGAAGAGTGAATATCATAGTTCAGAAAAGTCGACACTCGCTGTTTTCGACGCGCGGTGAGACGTGCTCGTATTATCTTATTTCGAAATTCGGATATGAGGAAGTCACGGAGTCGACAAGTTCAGTTCAAGTTAACATCTTCGAATGATACTGTCAGTGATGAATAACCACCGTCGTCGTTTACCAAGTAGTAATAGTAATCGGAGCAATACGAATAAGCATCTTCATTATTATCATTACTGTTTCAATAATATTATAGTAATAATAATAATAGTTTATCGAGTGTTTTTATCGATGACAATAATGACATACATATGTGAATACACCGTGACGCGTAGAATCTAAGTCATCCTGAGCTTGGAATTGCGACAGGAGAAACACGATACTGAAATCATCAGTCACCAGTCAGGTCAGGCGAACCATTCCAGAGAGATTGGGCGTCCCAAGGGACGACGAAGACTCCAAAAAAAACTTCCAGCGTCTCTTGTCCATCTCGGTTCGCAATTTGTGACCGACGACCGGCTGGTTCGTCACATCCTAACACTAGGCTAGAACTAGACTACTTTTGGGTTCCGGAGCCACAGACCATGAAGAACCATTCTCACCGGCACAGTTCTAGAATTCTAAGAGTTCGAAATTCAAATCCGCTTCCTTGCGACACATTACCCTTTCCTGTATATACACGCAGATCTATAATCAACGGGGGGCTCAAGCAGAGAAAAGCGGTTCGAGATCGTGCTGTGAGGGTTTAGTGGAGATTGACTCTCGCCTGCGTTTTCGCGTAACACTCCGTCGCCGGTTTCCGGCTTCCGCTCACGAGGCTCATAAATTCCTCACACGATCGATATAATGCAGCTTCATCCGAGCGCTGATCGTTTTACATTGTTCGAGTGCACCAACGTGCACGCCTTGATGAGCATGCACTGACGTACATGCGTGTACACTAAGAATGGACTAGATAGTCGATGTATGCCGTCTAACAGAACAATCAACCAGTGACGCTGAGAAGGATGAACGAACAATCGAGCACAGGGGCCCAGTATTTGTGACTCCTTTGTGCGTAGAATCGTCGAGAGGTACGAGACAGAAGTAAGTGCGAACGCGTACCATCCTCGCGCGGCGTCAAACCGGTTGAAATGCACAGTACTCATGCGTTGCCCCGTCCCTCGAGGTCGAGATCAGTGACTTGGGCCACGTTCGATTCCTAAGCTCGATCCGTTCCGGAAGCCGATGTCGAGAGACCGAACGAAGTCGGAGCTCAGTTCGAAGCCGTGGTGTCGGTCGGACTCGACGCGTGCGATGGCGAAGGCGATGGTGACGATGACGCAGGAGTTGGCTGCCCTCCGAGGAGATCGAGATTTTTCGGCGATGCCGTCGGAGAGCTGTGCGGCGAGGGACTTGCAGACGATGCACGAGTGTTCGAAGCTATCGGTGATTTGGGAGGGCCACGGCAATGTAAGCAATGCAAGCACACACTACAGTGGCCAGTCATGTTGGCTAGACCTTGCCGGAGCTTGATAGCAGGGCCTAACCTCATGCCAATGTGCGTCGTCAAGTGGTCCTCGGTGAGAACAGAAAGTATGCTACCATCGATTGATTGATCGCGGAATTTCTGGAAGATAGAAAATCCTTAGTCTATGTTTTCCAATTTTTCGATCCCTTCAAAAGACAGGATTCGAAAATGCAGTATTCTTAATTCTCAGCGTTTCGAGATCGGCTCCGACGGGGCTCACCTCTGCGTACGATGCACATACGTCGATTGACTGCACAAAGTTGACGACATCTTCTACGGACCATCTTGCGAGAAATTTGCTCTGATGTTCCCGATTCGGGCAGCCAGCGGATGAGCACCGGGTCGACCTCGAATCAGGCTGGTGATCTGGTTGAACACTAAGGAAAGATTGGTGTTCCTTCGTCGAAGAGGGAGAGAGGGATGGAGATCGCGTGTTTTTCATGGGAGGACCCGTTAGCGATAGGTCGAGGGGATCACCTGGGAATCATTCGAATGTGCATTCCGTCAGCCAACCTCAAGGTTCGAGATTTTTTTTGGGAGCAGAACTTACAGCCTGTGATGCTTCACATACCTTCGTGTGTGGAAGACGCAGATCGCTTCACCGCTCCCTTGAGGTAGGTTTCGAGCTGCGCGCTCTGTGCGTGGGTTCGGACAAGGTTGAGCAGGGTTTGCGAGGGAGAAAAATCAGCTAAAGTAAAAGAGCTAGGGGGACTTCTCTGCGGTGAAAGATGTCTTTCGGCGGACGCGCGAAGAGATGAATTGGAACCTATAGCGGATCTAGAGGCTGGCGAGGGAGGACAATCCGGACTACGGGGGAGGGAAGGTCGCACCGGCGGGGTCGGGGGACTGAACGGCGAACTCGACGGGAAGCTGTTTTGAGAAAATTTTCGAGTTATGCATCGTTAAACTGATTTGTACTACGAATTTTTCCTTCTCATTTGCCTATACAGTTCGAACTACATGAGTAAACGGTGGAACCCGCCGAATACTCGAGCAATAATATCGAACAGCATATGTATGTATATGTTGTTGAGTGTCATATTGCTCAATAATGAGAATTAGTTCAAAATGCTCACCTGTCGTTAGTTGCAGAGTTGTATTTTGCGGCGAGGGACCGCATGTACTCCGAATAGTTTCGACTGTTGCTCATCATAGCTTCCATATGCTTCAATTGAGCTGGACTAAAAGCTCCTGATCCCGGAGGCGCTGAAGGCGGTGTACCTGGATTTGGTGACGGACTTAGGTGGCCCAACGGTCCTGAAGGACCTGAACGAAGACCTAACATGAAGCTCAAACCGGCAGGAAATCCTGGTGGCATGATTTGCCTTCTGCGAGAGGGCGAAGTTGAGGGGCTGATTACGTGAACAGGCTCTTCCGGGGTTAGACGTTCCGATTTGATACTGTCGGCAAATTGACCACTCGAGACCGAAACATGCTGGGGTTTCTGATGCTTGCGACGGTTGCCAGTTGGCGCCAATTTGAAAGAATCTGAAATGGAGGCTCGATCGTTACGCATTTTGGAAACGTTATTGGCCAATGGTTTAGATTTCCATTCGCATCATGCCACGAATCGCTTCAGATCTAACTTTGGTATGCCGGCCACTCACCTTGGAAAGTCATCTCGTTATCTTGAGTTTTCCTCAGATGCTCTTTGCATTCCATGATTTCTTCGACTTCATCGTCGCTGGGAGTAGAGTCTTTCGACACTATTCCGTTATCTGAAATTAAAGAGGTCGGATTGAAAATCCAATTCATGAACTTGGATGAAGGAGATTGGGGGCGCTATGTGCTCCAAACTAGGATGCGATACGAGCAGCAATATCTATGCGAGTTCGCGATGGCGAAAACTCACCAGATTCCCCGATGTCTGGATGCTTAATGTTGTTGTTACCTTTCGAAGTTTGGCCAAGCAAGTGATCAATGATCGAACTGAGTTTTCCTTGGGAATGGAGTATCGATGAGCTACTCATTGCTCCCCCGTCCGAGTTCCGTGCCGAGGAGCTGCGGCTTCTTCTGCAAAAACGAACGTTAGTCGTGATTCGTAGAGATGCATTTCGTTTGATGATATCTCATTCGGCTGCGAGTGACTAGTGAATCGTTCGCGTTCCGTGATCTCTAAAACTCACAACGCCAACTCCTCGGACTCTTCATCGTCGTCGTCATCATCACTCTCGACGACGTTTCGACGGCGGTCGAGTGTCAGATTCTGTTGCTGCTGCTGCTGATGATGAAGATTCTGAAGATGTTGCTGTTTCTCTTGTTGATGGTTGTGATGCTGTTGTAGCTGTTGTTGATGATGATGGTCATTGCTGCTGTTGATGGAATCAACGTTGAGCTCAAGGTCGTTGCCGCCGTCATCTTGATGATGATGATGATTGACTTGGTTATTATCCGTGGATAGAGAGGCTTCCATGGAACTGAGGATGGCCCTGGTTTGCCCTCCCCTCCCCCCTGAAGCTGCGCTCTTGCTGCTGGCCTTGGACGAAGCCTCAAAAACTTCGTCGCCAAGGCTGCTAACCACCCCGCCCTGATTATCAGTTTGAGTCTGATTCAGGAAGTACGAGGCGGCAGCCTGAGCTGCTGCTGCCGCTCGCAGCTGCTGAGGTAAAGATAACAGGTGTTGTGCAGGTGGCTGCGTGTTGTGGAGGTGGTGGGGGAGGGCGGCGGCCAGGGCGGCCGTGGGCGGGCGTAAAGCCGCCGGGACCGCGGGGGTCGCCGCGCCCACAGGGACGCCCAGCGCTCCCAGACCCCCCAGAAGAGATGGGTACAGATTCTGGTAGACACCGCTCAGTAATGCCTGAGAGAGATCCTCGCTGAGGAGACTCCCACTAGAGGAGCTCTTTTCTGCGCTGTCGGGTTCTCCCTGGAAAGGACAAGAGTAAAGGAATGGGATTCGTTAGAAAACTCATCCATCGAGATGACAGATTTGGCTCGGAACGATTGAGTACGCATCTACGTTCCAGATCCTCCTGTTGGGTTCTCACTCATGAAATGAAGACTCCCGGAGAACTGACATGAGACACCTCCGGGAGGGAAATCGTCGGACTTGAAAAGCCCATTCGCATATTGTTGGGATCAATCACGCCCTTTCCGAATTCAAATCGAAGGCATTGCTTTGCTCCTCCATTCCATTTGCGTTTTGGAAAATTCCGGAATCTTCGGATTCCGTGAATCAGATTCATGGTCGTCGGTGGATAGGTAGGAGTGAAGATCGATCGGAAGCTCGGCGCCGGAGGCGATTTCCGAATCCCGATTGGTTACCTGCGCCCTCTATGGTGTTCGCGAAAAGTACGATAGCTCCGTATTGATCTTTCGAGCCACTGAGGGCGCCACGTTGTTAGCGAGCCGCATCGAGTTTAAATCAAAATCGTAGGCGTTTGAAACGCGCGGCTTTTTCCGTGGATCGGAGAGCGGGTACGGTCGGAAACGTGGAGTAGAAAATTATGCGGTCGTTTTTCTCTCTCGCTCTCCTCCGAGCCGCTGTTCCGTGTTCCGACGATCCAATCGTCCTCATAAGTTCTCGCGGAGGTCCCAGGAACGGAACTCCTCAAGGACGATGCGAGATGTTTTTCGGGATGAGATTCACTCGATCAGGACATGAGTGCAGAACAATGGATGCAGAACACTAAATCAATGCTTGATTCTGTTGACGTCGAGTCCTCAAGCCTCTTGGATATCCAGCACTCCGAACGTCACTTGCAATGAGGGTTTCAAGATACGGATAATAATTGAAACTTCAGGAGTCATGCTCACATCAGTCATGCTCGTCCTGGGGCGGAACCGAGAAATCCCGTGAGGATTTCTTCCAATAAACGGCTCGGTTAGCCTTCGGTTGAGTGGTAAATGGGTCGAAATGCGAACCTGCTCAGCTTCTCCTCAAATCTCACGACTGTGAAGAGTTCTACGTGTTGAACCACGGGCCTGGACCTCGTGCGCGAATCGTTGGTAAATCTTTAAAATGGTCGTCAGCGTAAGTAGGCCTCAATATGGCATTCAGGAAATCTTCCATCAGATCTCAAGAATCGAGAACAGACGTTAGGCCATCCCGCCCTCGCTTCGTCCGCTCGATCGGAAGTCGCCGCCACGGAGAAATCATAATTCCGAACGTAAATCGAGACCGACGGCGGTCGTTCAGTCGCAGAGCGACGATCAGACAGACAGATCGACCGACAGACGAGCGAATCAAGCGACACACAGACACTTCGACGTTCTTCCCGCAACAGCAAAGCCCGCCTGCTGGCTTGTGGGGCACCGCCTCCCGTGCGGGAGAGTTTCCGCTCCGCTCCGCCTTTCTCGCCGGCCACCGCCGTCATCTCCGTAAATTGCGAGAAGGCGCCCCCGTACGGTCGAATACGTCGAACTTGCTCTCTCTCGTACAACTGCCGCCGCACGCCCGCCTGCTTGCCGTCCGTCCTTCCGCAAGAGCTGTGTTGAAGTCTTCGAAGGACGCCATTGGGTTCCCGACGACCTCTCTCCGAGGAGATTTTTTTTCTGTTCCGCTTCGAGCGACGGTAGCGGCGCGGCGTCGACGGCCGCGAAGCCCGGGGCGGAGCAGCGGGATCCGTATGGAGAGAGAACGAGGGCCCGTGAGAGCGACTTGTAAAAATGTTTGATATTCATTGGCGGGACGAAGGCGGGAGAACGCTCGCCGGCCGACTGGGACGAAAGGGTGCGTGCGTACGAGGGAGGAGACTAATGACGAGCCTTTGTGCGAGCCATCACGTGAAACAATGGCGAAATTTTTCTAATTTGCGCCGCTGAGACTCTTCTGGCTTCTCGGTCGTGTCTTGGTTTTCTTGTTCTTGCGGCCGAGCTCCTTGTCCGCCTAATTATTTTCGTTCTTGCTCAGGCGACGCTTCCGCAGGGAATTCCGTCGCAGAAACATTTCGCTTGAGGATCCTCGAGTTTCGTCCTTGGGAGTTCCCATGGCCACGAGAGCTTATTCCGAGGAGGACATAATTCATGCGAGATGTTTGTTCCGTCTGCGTTTGCCGCTGAATTTTTGAGAATCGACGCGGAAAATCTTCGGAACTATTACCCGCTGGCGCCGTAGCGTAACTCACTCGTCCACACATGTAACTAACTATGTTTATTGTTCCTCCCCCTTTTCCTCAGGAGAACAACGGAACGAAATCTTGCCGAGAAAACTGCTCGCGCGCAGCGGATTTCGCGTGTTTCGCGCGGAATGAGTCTCGATTTCAATCCTGAAACGCTTCAGGTGAAGAAGACTCCCGATGAAAGCGGGAAGAGTTCATGAAAAGCCGCGCGAATACCCGAACGAGCTAAAAAACGGAATTGATGGAGCCGAGAAATGAAAGAGAGAGCCCCTTTCTATCGCTCGGCCCAATTGAAACATCCGGCAGCCTATCTGTAGCAGCTTCCAATAGCTGGCTCGGTATGGCTTCGGAAGAGGGAACGGAAAAGAGCGGAACCCGGGGGCATTACGCGCAGGGATCAGGGAAGCCGCATCGCGGCAGCGATGGGGCCGAGGGAGAGAAAGAGGAAGAAACATAAAAAACTGCTAATTATCACAAGGCGTTTTTTTATTCTTCGGTGGCCGTCGTGGCCGTTGCTGCTGCTGCAGAGCGTTTCAAGCAACGGAGATTCAGTGAGGAGAGGCTGAAGGGGGCGCTGCGGCACGAGCTTCACATTTTTAGCTGTCGGTCGATTCCCACCTCCTGCGTTGCTGCACGCAGCCGGCCAGGCAGGCAGGCAGGCAGACAGGCGATCGGACGGGCAGCAACGCAGGAGGGCTGCTGCTTAGGTGCCCGGATAGTGGATAGCGGATAGCTGGTTGGTTGGATGACATCGATCGGATAAACTGCGGTCTGTCCTGTGGGGCTGCTTCAAGATCCGATCCACTAAATGACAGACGACTGCACGAGTCGACCGCCCGACCGACCGAGCGACCCTCGAGGCAAAACAAGACCTCTTTTTCCCCGAGTTTTTTTTCTGCTCCTCTTCCCCCATCAGCCGTCCGCAACCCGCCTTTCACCAAACCCCTTCACGGCGGTGTCCCAATAGGGAGGCCTGCTGAAAACTGCAGCAGGCAAATCAACTAATGAACCCCGGCAGGCTCTTGTGGAGCCAAAGATACAAGTTCAGCGGTTTTCGTAAAAGTCACTACCCTTGTACCCTATACGTGCATGCACGAAGCACGTGGGGGTCGGAGCTCCAAAGGTCTTGCCTACGAAAGGAGTTTCCACTGCGACATGTCCGAAACCACTCGCAATTAGTTCCATGATTGCGCGGATCGTGAGCGCGATCGAAGCTTGAGCTGGAGCTTGGCGTGAGATCGAGCGTGAAATGCTCAGAGAGAGAATTCCGTTCTTCCGTTAGGTAGATTTTCGCAACGAAACCCGTATCGATTTCCAGCCGGGAGCGATCATTTCTTTTTCGACGTAGATCTAACGGGTCATCTAACGGGAGCCGGTTGGTTATCGGCAGCCGCAGGTACACCGTGGCAACGAACCATATCGACTTCCGCGAGTGTATTCCTGACGATCGAGCCGATGCGATGTCTCCATGTCAAGTCGTCGCTTGTTTGTCTCGCTCGTGTTGCCGCAAAGAGCGGAGTTGTTTGCTACGAACACGAATGCTTGCAACAAGGTCGTGGTATGCCACCGCATGGCGAACACGGGGGGACGAGGGACCGAAAAGAAAAAGCGGAGAAAAGGAAGAAGAAAGAGTTTGCTACCGGCGGCAGTAGAACGCACTCGCAAGCCTTACATTAGCGGAGTACTTCCCCAAAAGACCGCCACGCTGGCCGTCCTGACAACGTCCGCTGTGTGCTGCTTGACGCCACAGGGTTGGCTGAGTGGCCGAGAGTCTGTTGGCTACGAGCTCCGTAGGTTATTTATTGGTCCACGAAGCATCGAATTTATACGCTTTTAGCGACCGACCAGCGCAGGAGACACCACGGATGCAGAGAGCGATGCCAAGAGGACGCATTGAGGGACCATCGACACCACGCTACCCCACGGTTAGGGCCTCGTGGGGGCCGGGACCGCGACAGCGACGACGACGCCCCCCCCTTCTTCTCCCCCCAAGCACAGGCCGTCTTGCAGGCGATAAGCAAGCGAACTGCCTGATGACCAAGTGGTGACCGAGCGACGAACGGACGCACGGACAAACGAACGGACTAACGGACCGACGACGAAGACGTGCTTTCAACGCTCTCCCTACTTCGAGCAAAGCAGCCAGCCCGGTACGTGAGAATATCACACAGGCGTCCGCTGATTCTGCCTACGGGCGAGCGTGCGGACGGCCATCGGTCGCTCGCTCGGTGGGCCCTCGGATCCCGTGGGACTCTGCGGAATGCGGAAAAGCGGCCGCCGCCGCAGACGCCATTCTTGAATTCCTCTTAGCATCGTGCCCTCTTCCTTTTTCCCCATCTTCGTTCGGTGGGCGGACAGCAAAATTTGAACAGATCGGAAACAGCTCGAAGTGTCGAATGTCCACCGGTGACAGTCGAGCAGCGCAACATTCTGCAGCTCGTTTGTTAGCACCGATGCGGGAAATCGACAAGTTTTGCAAGTACGCCAACACGAAATGTCAAAACACGAATGGAAGAGGACAACGGAAAACATGTACGGAGTCAATGCCGCAACACAGGATGTGGAGCGGTTCTCGCGATTCACTCGAAGAAAACCTTGTTCGTTGCCGACGATAATGGATTGTTGCAGTGCACTGACTTTGATTACGATTTGGTTTTAGCTGCGATCATGACTCAGCTGCTGTTCTGGTTCGCGATGATTTCTTACCTGGAAAGAAGAGACATATATTGAGTTCTGTTCGAATTCTTCCCTTAGAAGCGAAGTTTAGCCAACCAAGGTACCTCTCATCGGAAACATGCAACAGAAACACCGAATCGAAGATATCCTCTCGACGGACTCTAACATTTCGAGTTTAATCATTCGAAAATGGAGCTAAAACCACGGAAATGCTGCGAGAAGCAAGATCATGTTGTCCGTAACGGGTATCCCTCCTGACCGGCAACAATGGCAGAGTACAAGAAGTGACGCCAAAGATGACCACAACGTCATGCCCGCTTTACGGGGTGGAACGGGTGGAATATAGAGAGGAAGAGGTAAACCGGCGAGATCGACTGCAATCTTATCGAACCATCTTCTTTTGTGGTGCATGGACAGCCGCTGTCCCCCGATCGCCTCGTTTCACTCGTTCGCCTTTACCCATCTTCATCCTGCCGTAGTGTTGGTTGTTGTCGGTGTTGTCGTTGTTGTTGTCTCCTTTTCTTTCTCCCTTTCCACTGGTGAATTGAAAGAGATTGGGGTGCACACGAAGAACCAAAGAGGTCAAAGGGGGTAGGGCGTGTAGGCTTCCTTGCCTTGTTTTGCCTCGCCCGCCTGCCTGCCTGTCCCTGCCTGCTTGCTCGGGTGTCTGTCCGTGTGTCTCTCGGGCGGTCGGTTGGTCGCTAGCCTGCTCGCTCGCTCGCCTGCTCGATTGTCGGTCGGTCCGTTCTCAGCCTGTGGGCCGCTCGTGGAGATGGTGTTGGCGGTGGGGGTGACATATTCGATGCATTTCTTCGAATTTTCGCCACTTCTGTAGTGCCGGCACACTTTTTGCAATCGACAACAAATGCGAATCACAC
Source organism: Neoseiulus californicus (assembly GCA_028455905.1). Taxonomy (NCBI): domain Eukaryota; kingdom Metazoa; phylum Arthropoda; class Arachnida; order Mesostigmata; family Phytoseiidae; genus Neoseiulus; species Neoseiulus californicus. Next base: position 20,521,527 of record JAMQGS010000003.1, read on the forward strand.
AACACATTTCGCGGGGATCTGCACTCGCTCAAATTGTTCGAAAGCTTCAAACATATGTATGTACGTTCGTTCTCTGTTTCGCCTCGCACTCGAGAAGCTTGTGTTAAGAAACGTTACGGCAACCTCGATCGTGCGTGAGAGGCCATGCATCGCTTCCCGTTTTCTACAAGTTGGTTCAACACTGGCGCGATGTTCGTGAGGAGCCGATCTCTCGCCTCGGTTCCTCAAGGAACGACCACCTTGGGATGAACTGTACAACAGCATTGTCTACCGCATTATTTTACAATCGTGCGTTTGTCGAAGATGAACAGCTTGAAACAGAACGGGAAACGAGCACGATTCTGGATATTCTGTCCAGAAAACGACAACTCCAGAAAACGACTTCTGTGCTGTAGAAGCGAAGTCTCATCTGAAGTTCGTGTAGCTCTCCTGTACATCCCGCATGCCGAACGCAATCCATCAGACGATCTTCAGCCCTCCCGAAACATCTCCTGATTGTGATAGGTTCAAAAGTCCGTGACGATTACTCCTCCGAATCCATCTTTTGGGACGGGTCCTCGCATTTCAATTCAATCGATGAATGCTTCGTGCTACCGAACTAGCCGGATAAGCAAGCACTAAAGGATTCTGAGTTTGGTTTCTAGGTCAATCCTCTGTCGTTCCCCGCCTCGATTGGATTGTGTGCGGTTGTCTTCGAAGGCTTTCATTGATTTTTAACTTTTCATCCATTCGTCGCAGCGAGCCGGAGCCCGTGCGAGTGCTCGCTTGCGTGGGTGGCTGAGGGAGCGAGCGCCCCGACAAGAGACTCAGCGAGAGACTCGCATAGAGAGGGATACTCGTGGCTCAAAAATGAAGAAGTAGACAACAACGACAACAGCAACAGAGGAGTCTCACCCTGCTCGGACAGATAGACAAACTGACGGACTGACTGACTGAGTGACAGACAGACAGTCAGTCAGTCAGTCATCATTGTAGCCGTGAGGGATGGGAATGATGCGTTCGCATCCGCCTACAACTCGTCCACAATAATTCCCCCACTCAGGCCGCACTTAAGCGACTTGACCCAGTTGCCACCGATGTGCGTCGAGTTTTTCTCTTTGAACACGGTGCGAGTTGATGTTGCTGCTGGGGTTCGCTGCGACCGCGTCTTCGCGTTCGGATCCGAACGTTTCCCTCTTTGCTGGGTGGGAATCGGGAGAACAAGCGAGGGTAATCAGACAGTCTCGTCTTTGGGGTAAATTAAACCCAACGCTTGCCCCAACGCGGGTATTTCGCAAAAGACGAAACCATGAAATGCTTGCAACATCAGTAAGTGTCTCAACATGGACCTGTCATATTATCCTGAAGCGTCCGACGAGAAAAGAAACAGTTCGAAAACAACGCAAGGGTTGGTATCGGGATGATTCATAGGTGGAGAAGAACCACTATCCGCCCCCCTCCCACCCACCTCCACCTTCTTCTTCGGTGCATTTTGCTGCCGGTGTCGCGACCCTGGGTCGCTGTGCGCGAGTTTCGAGCGCATTTTTGGCGGGAGGAGAATGTTCTAACTCAATTACAGCTTTCAGCAGATGTCGCCTTTGTCGATTCGATAAATAAAAATACAAACATCTAGCATTGTATTGCAAAGGGGTTGTCGCGACCTCTGTGCTCGACCATGCATCTTGTCGGCTATCTCCGAACACTTGTGAGGGAATCGGGCTGGAGACCCCGTTCGATCCCTTTTTTCACGATCTTCCTCTATGAGAGGTTCGCCATCAAATGCGGATGCTCCCCTCGGAGACAACGAAAAATATGTTTCGCTCCAGCTGGAACTCGATACAGTGTTGTTTAAGAAAAATTCTGCGATGGGAGCCTGCTGTCCGAATGAAGGTCAGAGATAGGTTCGTCGCAAGTGGCCCATTGCCTCACGCTGGAATCGCTCATTCGCTCGTACCGATTACGGCGAGTTCGCGCATGTATGTTGGGTGAGTTCGCTGCCCATCAAGCATCAGCGAAACAGAGTGCATGTGCGCTCTCTTTTATCTTCCGCTTTTCCTTCTTTGTCTTTTCCGTTCGTCCAGCCTGCCCGGCTGCCAGCTGGCCGCTTGGTCGGCCATTTGTGCCGCCTGCGTGAAGATCTAACTGTCCGTGCCGTGTCTCCCCTCTCGACTAACTCTCGAGGTCCTCTATTTGCCCCTCCGATCCCGTTTTTCTTCCTTTTTCCCAACTCGCCCGCTGGCTCCCTCCTCTCCCGCCGCTTCCCTCCCTTTTGAAGCGAAACCTCTGACGGTCCTATTTCCGCGTTTTCCTTCTCGGACATCAGCAACAACAACAAAAGAGTCTGCCCCGATTTGTTGACTCCGTATCGTGAAGTCGTTTCGATTCAGATGATCGAGAGTTTATTTCCCAAAAAACTTTCCGTCGATTGACAAGCCAGACGACTTCGGAAGAGAATCTTCTGGCTTCGGCGAGGCGAGGAGATTCCAAAAATTGAATCTATGCGTCCGAAAAGTTTGCTTCTCATGAACATCTTCGATGGAAACCCCGTGAATCGGGGCCGAAACTGGGATCGACAGCGAAACGTGGACACCCGAGTTCTCAACTCCGGATTCAGCTACTTCTCTGGGACTACGGTTCGTGCGAGGGTCAGACAGGATCGAGGTGTTCGCTCAAGCCCCGGATAAATAAGCGGGCGGTAGGCGGAAGAGAACGTAAGGGATAACTTTGAATCCCCGAGTTGTGCGATGGAATTGCTTCCCTCGGTCAGTGGCTCGTCGTTTTTTCTGCCTGACGGTAGGCAGCAAGAATCCTCTGATTTTTCGTCGGCTGTCTGCCTGCCTGCCTGTTCGATGCCAAGGTGGTTACCTCGACGATGCTGGTGGTGGTGGTAGCGGTGTGTTCGTCGTCCTCGTCGCCGTCGTCTCGACGGTGGTGGTGGTGGCGGTCTGATCCTCGGCTGACAGTTGCCGAGGATAGGATGCCTTCTCTACTTCCCGCGGCCCCTGAACTCGAGCGTCGTCTTTTGCTCCTTCCGTTCCTTGGTTCGGCAGCTCGCTGCTCGCTCGTATATTCCCCTTCGGTGCCACCACCACTGACCGGTTCGCTGTCTCCTGACACCAACAAATTGCTGGCATTTGTGCAAAACGGATCTCTAAGCGGGCTCGTCTGTCGGTGGGTCTTTCGCAGGTTGGTTCGTTGGTTGGTGGTTCGTTCGTTCGTTTCGGCGCTCGTCGGCGTTGGTAGCGGCAGCACATGGCCTGAGGCTTTTCTTTTCTGCCTCTACTGATCTTTGGCCACCGGACTACTTCTACTAGACGACGAGGTCGACGACGCACCTTTTTTTCTTAGTCCTTTCCGCCTCGGGACTCGCTCGCTCCCTCCCCCGTTCTCCTCTTTTCTCTTCTTCCCTCTACTCCTTCAAAGATGCGAAAGCAGAGAAGCTTCCGACGCTTGTTCTTATGGTGGTCAGTACGCTTCTCTGACTCTCTCTCTCTCGCGCGCGCCCGTGCTTCCATTTTCCTCCTTCTCTTTTTCTCTCTCCAGGGTGTCTGGGAGTGCGTGTGTCCAAGAATGGCTGCGACTTAGCGACCAGGATGGGAATCCGGGTGGGGGGGGGAGGAAGAGAAAGCAAGGGCAAGAACGAGTGTCGGTCCGTGTTGTGAAAAAAAGGCCAAAATTCGATCTTAACCAATCAATAACACTATGGCCCTGGGCAGCGGCACTGTCGAACGCAGCCACTCCTCTCAGAGAGTGGTTGTCTACGTTGCTTGCTGTGTTTCTCCACACGAACGAGCGAGCGGAGCGACCGAACGAACGAACGAAGCAGACAGCCAATTCAATTGTCTATCCTAGTTGGAAGTGAGGACCAGCCTTCGAACCCTGGCCCCTGGCTACTCGAAACCAGTGAGCGAGCGAGGGAGCAGCGCAGCCACCCCCTTCATGCGCTGACACCATCAGGCTAACAAGGCCGCACAGCAGCAGCCGCAGCACCACGCACTGCGTCCCGCACCGTGGATGAACGTGGGCAAAGAGTAAGCTCGGGAAAAGGCAAGCAAACCGGACAGTGAGCTAACTTGCAGGATGCCCTACATCACCGCGTTGGTGTGTGCTGGGTCAAACTTGCCGCCGGCGAATTCAAATCCGGGAAGAGAACTAAGAAGCGACGGCAGTGGCGACGGCGGCGTTTGTCCTCTCGTTTTTGCCCGTCTTCTCTCCGACCAGATCCCCTCGTTCTCCCCTCGGGGCCCAGTGAGTGAGTGACGGTGCCCCTCCTCTTGTCCAGGTTCCTTTTCTCTTACTCTTGGCATTTTTCCACCCGATCCTCTTCAGTCCACTTCGAGTGACGGTCATCCAACGAGCCAGCTCTTTTCTTCGCTTCTTCTGAGCCGCTTCTGTTGGTCGCGTAGGACAACGCGCCGAGGTAAGCTGATTTGCATCCCGATCCTGGCCACAGGAGAACGAAGAGAGAGAGAGAGAGGAAGAGGAAGGAGCGGGGAAACCTACCCGAGTCCTTCGACTCTTCCCTCGAAAACTCTGACCGAAAGCCGCGTGAATCGGAAGCCAAGTAGGCAAAGTCCGTCGCGGTACAACATGGCCACGGAAGGACGTGTAGTGTACATGAGCTGTAGAGCTGAAATTCTCAAGGGGTCGAACATGCCCGTTTATGTTCACAGCCCGATCCACCGTTCCCAGGGAGGATCGGAACGTCTGCGTATTCGGAGAGGGGTCGGCGGCGGGGAGCAGGGCGCAAAGGGGCCTCTCATCTCGATTTCGTCGATTCCCCGCTTGTATTGTACTCTCGCGATCTTCGGCGCCATCGTGTTGGCGTTGACCGCTTTGTCCTGACTTTGTCCCGTCCACTAGATCAGCCAAGCGGACAGTTGAGGTCCTAGACCGGCAGCCGGCATATAGAAGCCGCGAGCAGCCAACCAACACCACAAGTGGCGTCGGCAATTTCAAAACTTTTTGCCGTCCGCTCAAAACTTTCCCAGTTTCGCTTGCTCCTCCGGCGCGTAGATCTTGCACATTGGTCGGGTCGACTGGCTGGCTGGCTGGCTAGCTTTGCCTGTTCTCATTCTTCGTTCCTTCCTTTTTTTTTGCTTCCTCACTTTGTCCCTCGTGTTGGTAGTGGCGGCGGTGGCGATGCTGCTGCTGCCTCAAGCTGGCCTTAGTCTTCGCCTTCCCCAAAACCCGATTCGCTTCCACTCTCGTTCGTTTCCTGGCTCCGACCGAACGTCCCTCTTCGAAATTGATAAGCGTTCGTCCGTCCGGCCGGCTGGCCGGTCGGCCGCTGGCTCGTTCGAAAAGATGCGCTGCTGACAGCAAGCTTAGAGAAGCCACTGCCACCGAAACCGCTATCGGGCCTACCGGCACGTTCTCTCACAATACACCTCTCCTTCGGCAGCTTCGGAATAGCATGACTGCGGGAACTCATAACTTCCAGCATCCATGTCGTCGTCGAAATGGGTTGCTCTCCGTTTTTGTGCTTTGGATTGCCTTCTATGGAATTCATTGTCGGGTTGAGCCGTTCTCAGTCTGTCGATCGCTGCCCGTTGTCCGTATTCCTAACTCGAGTCCCAGAGGTGCGACTAGAGTTACCCTCAAAGTTTTCGAACCGAGAGAAAGCGAGCGAGCGAGAAAGATCCTCAACGCAACGGGCTTCAAGTTGCTAACTCGACCCTGTCGGCCCGGGCGAGCGGATCTGCCCATATGAACGGCACCTGTGTGATCCGTAACGGTCCTCCGGGTGCAGCTTCTGGCTAGTCCCGCGTTGCCCGCGAGCTGACCGAGCGAGCAGGGTTCAAGCGGGTCTGCTTGAATTGGATAGCCAGCAGCAGCAGCCGACTGAGATAGTGGTGTTACGGCCGCCGAGGCAGACAAGCATGTAATCCAATGCCCCCTAAACAGCCTTCAGAGGCCTCGAGTGTCTGATTCGTAAATTTGCAAAAGCTGCTGGTTGGGGAAAGGAGAAAAAAGGCCAGTGGACAGCCAGTTCGGACCGATGCTCGGACGGGAGCTTTGCCTAGCTGCACAGCTGCTGATGCCACGGTAGCGTTTCCTATCTCCCCTCTTCTTAGTTTCCGAAGGCCGCAGCCGCCGCCGTGTGTGCTGGTAGAGGTGGTGGCAGCAGCGCCGACACTCGGACGAACGGATGTACGAACGAACGAACCTACGGACGGACGGTCGAACCGAGTAGAGGGACAAGGCTCCCCAAGGTGCATTTTTCTTTTATCTGTTCAACTCACCACCAGCACCTACACGGCCACCAGCGACTCTGGCCAGCTACCCCTATCAGAGTTCCCCTGTCTGCCACTCATAGCTGGCATACCCTGAATCTTCTTCTTCTTCCTCTTATGCTGCTCGAATTTCTCTCGACCGGCACGCAGGCGCACGGAACAACACGCACTGCCTGCATGGTTGACCCGCGGGTGTTTCTAAAAGTTACAAGTGGTTTTTAGAAAGGGACAAAACACCGTCACATGCTGGTAGTCGCCAGCTATTCCGTCCGCCAACCGACCGACCGAACGACCGGCAAGCGGCTGGCTAGTTGGTTGTCCGCCTCGGACAGTTGTCATCTGGAAGATGGAGACGAACTTTAGGGCCCTGGGGGCCACCAGTTTAGCCCGAGACAAGGGAATGAGGAATAGCAAGCGGACAAGCGGGGAGAACGCCCGTATGGTAATCTCTGAAGTCGCGATGGACTCAACCGAGGAGCCGTTGGTCTACCCGCCCGCTTGTCCAGCCGAGCTTGTCTGGCCATCCGGCTTGCCATCTTGGTTCATGGTGGCCACCCCACCCGGCGGGCTCCTCATAGAAAGCGCCATCTCGAGGGAAAGCTTTGCTGACCAACTCAGCTCTCCATTGTTCGTTCGGTGGAGCGTGCTTCGGGGCTTTTGACCTTGAGCGTACTACACCAATGTCGACGAAAGACAAGCATCGGAAACTCGATACCGAGTTCCCTGACCTGAACATGAAGCGACTTCCATGCTTCGAGACCGGAAAATGGGAAGAAGACGGGGGAAAAAACGGAGCAAAGTTTCCTTCCGAGACACGAAGACACTAAGCTGGCACCGAGCGTCCATGGAATATCCGCGTTTCAGTGACCGGTCGACTCGAAGTGTCCGAAGCTTGCGAGTCGGGTCGGTTTAGACTGGAGGAGGAGGCGGTGTGCTGAGCCGAGAGAAGTTTCCGATTTTTCGAAGTGAAACGCCTCGGATGGGATGGATGCCACGATGGCGACATTGCTGCAAGCGTGTCACCGAACGTGGCAGCGGCAAGCGTGCGTGTAAACGTGGCAGAAGCGAGCGTGCCAAGACGACACGGCCAGCCCAGTCGGCTGCTCGCTAGCTTGCTTCGTTGGTTGCTCGGTCGGTCACTCTCGACTGGAAAACGGTGCAGCGAATAACTTTCTCGACGACGACGACGACGAGGGTTTCGCAGGGGAACAAACGCATTTTCGCAGCTCTCGGATATCGTTACGTTATCGATCAGCTCGCAAGACGACCGGGGACCAAGGTATCGGACGATGCAGCAGCGGGCGAAATCGACGGCGGGTCGGAGGAGAGAAATACCTTAGCCATTCGGACCGTCTTCGAATCGCGTTCGAGGATTTCACTTTACTCGAAATCGAATCCGGACGAATCGTTTCAAAATGAGAATCCGAACGCGGCCAGCAACTCGCTGCATCGATCGAAGACCGACAATCGGACCTACTCTATGACCACTTTGTAACATATCCCAAAAACCGCCATCCATGGGATGAAGACGTAACTGAACATAATGGGCCATTGTGAATGTCGTGTATTACATTTTGAAGTGATCGAGTCGGTTCGTATCAGAATTTGAGCTGTGTGAGAGAACCGAGGACCTTCTCAACGACCTCCGTCCATTTCGCAGGACCGCGTCGGTTCGCAACACACAGAGGCACTCGTTCCCGGCCGATCTCACAGCGTTCGTCTACCTCCGCATCTACCTGGAGTCACTCTGGAGAGTCGACAGCGCGTTCCCCCGAGGAGGGCGAAGATTCGGGAGAAAAGTAGGGGCGCAATGTGAGCGAAGAACGAAGCGAGAAGAGCGGGGACGAGGAGAATGCATCACTGGCCGAGGGGCACATCTATCGGACGACATGTCCGTCCCCCTCCGCGACGTCCCTACGCCCTTTCGGTTGGCCATCCTTCGCCCTCCGAGAGTTCGTCGAGGCAGACGGGCAGCCAAGGAGCCAGGACTGGTCGTCCATACTCACTTCACTCTAGGGACGACGTGGAGGCAGCGCATCGAAGGCAAGCGAGAAGGAGAATGGTAGAAAAGGAAAAGCGAACGGAGAAGGGGAAATACGAAGCGAATGAAAGCGAAGGAGAGGAAGAGACAGCGAGCGGATCGAGGCGACGCAAAACGCAAAAGCGTCGACGGCCCACGTCACGACGACTGTCTTCGAGTTCAATGCTTGTGACCCCTGCCTGCTCTCCTGTCGGTTAGCCGTTGGATAGGTCAATCTGACTTTCGAGCGGCATATCTCATTCCCCGTCCATCCTTGCGACTGTTGCGTGGGCTGGCTTCCTATCCAAGAAGACAACGACGACAGCGATTGAAAAAGCGAGGGAGCAAGCCGCGAGCACTGCCCGTCCGGAAGACTCGTATGTTAGTTCGGTTTCGTGGCAGAATGCCTGAGGGAGCAGAGGACATCCGAAGCGTTAGAGCAGAACAAGACCAGGCCATGGCAGATCCCGATAGAGGTCTGTTTGGGACTGTTCACCGAGGCTCACTCCGAATCTCGCGAGCATCTATGGTGCGACAATGCAAGAAGCGAGCAGAAAAACGAAGCAGGGATCCCGAAAGGTCCTGCTATGGGTTACACTAAACGCGATTACAAGCTGAGGACCTCTCTCCAAACGCGGGAGCTTCCGACGAGCCCGGAAGCTTCTCCTCCTGTTCGCCTGCATTCTTTGCTACACGTTCCCGTGTGCCTCTCAAATGCATTTGGCTAGGGTGGTCAGTCACGTAGAAGGCCCCGAACAGAAACCTGCCAAACCGCCACACGGTGTTCAACGGACTTGGCGGTTTCGAATTACGTCACAGACTCCACGAGAAGAAGAAACATCGGAATCGGAACTTGGCGCTGCGGTTAATGTGGTTCTCGGAGCACCATTCCGTTTGCGAAGTCTAGCTACTTCAAGAACGAGCGAGCTCCAGGAACGCCCAGTGAATCTCTTTCAATCGAAGCGGATGCTGAGCCCAATGCCAGAAACCTCAGTTCTGCGTGCATCCTTTCTAGTCGCAAGGACGTGCCCTCCTAACTCCCCTTGGGGCTATTAGTTCCGCTCCGATGGAGCTCCGTGCGTTTCGGCGATCTTCTGAGTGAAGATAGAGCTCCGGAAGATTCCCGAACTGAACGAGTGCCAGTTAGTAGGTCACGACATACATATCGAGAATGTAAAAGCTCCTTACTGAGCATGTGACTCAAACTTCCCCCTTTCAAAACTCCAGCTCTTCCTTCGCCGGTTTTCCTATTTTGTGGAAGCTCGGCATCCACCCTCTTTCATCGCGGCAGTTTTTTTCGCCCTGGTCTATCGAAGTTTTGACAAGTATCCGATAGTCTTCATTCGAGCGAGCAGGATGTAAAGAGCTCAAGGTGGCCTGTGCACGAACCTTGACGTGCCCAGTATTACGCCGTTTCGATTATCGAAGAAGATTCAGTGCTGAGAGTCGTTTGGCTTGAAGCAACGAGCGTAGACATTCAATCTGCAGCCGATCTCACAAACGACGTCACCAGCGACGAAGAAGGAAAGCATACGAAAGGTTGGGAATAATTTTGCCATTCTCAAAAGCTGGAGAAAAGCGACAACCAGTGGGTCGGCAGGGGGGAATTCAAACGACGCATGAGGAAACCAACCGACGAGGATACCGACCATTGGGATGAGAAGAGAAAAAAATGGCAGCCGCCGGTGGCCAACTTTTAATAAAAAGTTTGAACCGAGGCCACTTATCGGTGGTCGCATCTCGCTTGCTCGTCTGGCCCGTGGCTCCGGCTTCAGCTCCTGATGCTGCTACCTACCAATGCCTCACTGGCTCCCTCTTTCCCTCCCTTTTGCTCGCAATATCCAACCGTGCCGCGGCATCCATACCTTCTTTGGACGACGACGCGGCCGCCGTTATCATCATCGTGACCACCAAACCCTGCTCCACCGCAACCTTTCGGATATGAATACTTTGGAGCCGGTGGTCGAAAACTTTTCGCTTCAGGAACTCGTTCGATTAGGTCCGTCACACCGTCCAAGTGCGGATGCGACCGTTCTCAAGGAGCTCGAGCGATCTCATGCAGCCTTCGGGATCTGACTTCGAAATCAACAAGAGCGACGGACAGAAACGAACATAGGGCATGCGGTCTTGCAGCCCAATCTTTTTGACGCTGCCCCGGACATTTTCGTTTTGTTCGTGTCAGAGTCCCCGGTTCCGGATCTCGTGCTCGTGGGCCCCGAGAGGAGAAAACATACCGCAACAAGAGCAAAACAAGAATCTGACAGACATCAAAAAAATCATTGTCGCGCACTCCGGTCAGTGGGACCTCGTCCCAGTGGACTATCAGTGAAGGAGGATATGGACCAAGGACCAAGAGAAAAGTAGGTAGAAAAGGATAGCGTGGACAGCCGGAAGCTGGTTGTCCTCGTCGGTAGGTAGGGAGTTGAGCAGAGAGCAAATCAAAGCTATCTTTTAAAAGTTCTTGTTCAACACACACACACACAAGGCTCGCTCACATACACTGATTTTTTATGCTGGCAGGCGGGCAGCATTCCCTTGTCCGGGACTGGGTGAGAGCGGTTCCAAGTCACACTTCTCGGACACGCTTCCGGGAGCTATCAGATGGACGTTCAAACCTACGCCGCCGCCACCGCTGTCTGCCTGACTGACCAATCGACCAAGACCGAAGAACCGAGGGACGAAAGAAGCCCGACAGCCGTACTCGCATACACCCATCAGGAAAAAGGAGATTTGCCGAAGCTGGCTGTCAACAAACACCGCACAGCTCTTGACGGTTGTTTTCTCTGGTGTGATATCGTGCCGGATTCCGTCTCCTGTCCTCTGAGCAGGTTAATCTCTGTTCCGTCAGATTAGGATTCACTCTGTATCTGAGTTTAGGTTCTGTTTTGGTTGATTACAGTGAAGCTACGATCCAGGTCTTTTTGACGATGAGGACCGAAGACGACGCGAACGATGATGATGATGTTGATGATCCACCGAAGCAATGGCCGTCGCGGGGCTCGATAGGCGGCTGCATGCAAAGAACTTCAGGTCGTAGGACACTTGAAGGAGCGCAGAGCTCTTTAGACGCTACAAAGGAATCGCTCAAGTCCTTCGTCTTGCTCCTTGGCCGTCTGCCTGCTGCACTTCAGAAGAAAAAAAGCAGTCGTCGAGGACGACGACGACGAGGAGAAGGTGGACGAGGAGGTACTGCCGAACAAAAAGAACGACCTTTTCAAACAAGTTTTGCTTCACTCTTACAAAGGCCTATCACGGTCGTCGCCGCCGCCGCCGCCGTCGTCCTTTTCTCTTCCTCCTCCTCTTGACCGGCGGTCCGCCTCGTCGCCATTCCTTTGTGCCGGCCTGCGTTAAAGGCTAATCAGGCTTCGAGTTTCGACTGTTGTGAGTCTCAAACGACTCGACATGAACTCCACGATTAAGGAAAGTGATTCACATCTCATGCGAGACTGTGCGCTAGAGCCTTCCTTGATGCGTCCTCCGGCCACGTTGGATATCCGCGTGTTTTCTCGCAGCTGAGCGAGGTTTTCTCTCGGAAAACAAAATGCCCCGCGCTCACGAAAAGATGCGCCAGCTCTATGGATATCGTGGGGAGAAGCAGCGAAAGCGTTACCTTCTTTTGTGATTCGCGACGCGACGGGGCCTGCTCTCTCCGGGCGTTTTCGTCCTTTTCTTGTACAAAGTTTGCATTGCGCACGCCCCGTACGCTATTCTTAGCCTTCAATAAATGAGAAGGAGAAGAGATCAATGTACCGCTCGAGAGGGAGGCTAACCAACTGATAAATCAAAGCGGCACCGCCACATCAGGCAACAACGGTAGCGGCCCCGACGACGACGAAGAAAGAAGAGCAAGGGTCTACTTAATAATCACCCAATCTAAGCATGGCGTTGTGTATTGTTGAAGCCCCCGAATCGCTTTTTTCGCTCTTCTGATTTTTTTTTTGTTAAACGATGAGAGCCATCTTCAACGCCTAGTGAGCCGATCTTCCTGTTAAAAAGCGCGGGCGACGCCACAGAGCCTTGCAGCCGGTAGCGAGTCTCGTCTTCCTTCTTTGCGAAGAGAGCTTTTTTTTGCCTCCCTTATTGAATATTTACGAAATTCATGAGGAACGGCTTCCTCTTTGAGATTCTCAACCAACATACTGCAGCGGACGCCTAGCCCGCTCTTTTTAACCGAGTGAGCAAGCAAGCAAGCTAGCGGACCGAAAACTCGGACGAACTGAAGTCTAACGAAGACGTCGAAGATTCGATCGACCGGCCGTGATAGCTACCGGCGAGAACCGCTCACGATGAGCAAGTTTCGCAAAAATCTCAGTTTCAAATGACGGATTCTCGAGGCTCGGAGGAATTTCAGGATTTGTAATCAACAAACAGGTCGACGGCAATTAACGGCCATCGACTGCAATAGGGTCGTGTGGGTGGGTTCGTTTTCTGAGTGTGGGAGAGTAGTTGCCTGGTGGGTGCTCGATGAGAGCTATCAAAAACCGAACCGGAGAAAGCGGAGTCTTCTCTCGTTCTCGGTTAATTCGTCTGAGATGAATTCCACCCTCGATCGTCGTGACTGAGGAACGGAGCGACGATTGCCTTGGTGCATGGTCACTGCCTCTCGTCTTTTTACTTCGCTGGTGCTGCCGCCGTCTTCTCCTGCCCTCGTCGTCAATAGCCTCGAAGAGCAGCGAGTCACTCACTGTCCGAGACTCCATCAGAGACCAGCAACAGCCAAGGTTCAGTTCTAATTGAGCTTCATTTGATCGTCTACGCTGCCGCGATCGTCTCTTCAACGAGATTGGATCGTGGAGCCTGCATGGTGGCGGTGGCCAGTGTTTGCCGTCCGGTTCGCCTGTCTCCCAGTACTCCATGAACGGGCGGGAAGCGAAGACGACGAAGACGACGAAGACGGCGGCATCGCTAGAGAAAGGGAAGAAGAAAAACCTGAATCGGGGATAGAGACTTTTGCCGCACTCCACGTCGACAGAAGAGTCTGCATAAAAAAAGATCGAGCAGAGACTCGCCAGCGTGCCTGCCTGCCTGCCTGCTTACTTCGCTTGGGGTGAAACGTGGGCAAGACGACGACGAGGAGGGCCACTCGGCCGGGTGGCAACGGACGGACACTCCCCGTCGTCTTCTTGTGCCGCTGCTGCTCGAGACAGTTTTTAAGTAAAAGTTTAGAGTGAGGCAAGGCGGTGGCGGCGGCAGTGGCGGAGAGACGAACCGGGGAAAAGTGAAGAAATCCACAGACCACTTAGATCCATCGGAGATCTGAGATTTTGACCGACAAGATCATCTCGACATCTTCCGATGTGTCCTCTCCGACCGACTGGCTGGCTCGAAGCGGGTGCCGAGTTGTTGGACGACCGACGGTCTCGCACTAACCATTACGGTACATTCGAGTCCGAGATGTTTTTGCAATAACTGCAATCTCGGATCGAGATGGCATCTCAGGAGGTACTAGGAGCTTCAAACAAGCCCACCGTCGAAGAAGAACAGAAGAGAAAACAACGACTTCGTCGCCGACGACAACGACGGCGGAGACGACGACGTAGACGAGCCACCACCAGGATGACCGCTGACAGCAGCGCTAGTGGTGATGGTAGTAATGGTAAGGGCGCTGGTAGTGGGGCAATTTGCCAGCGATGCTTCGGGGGCGGACTTCGAGAGCAGGCTCGCAGTTAGGCAAGCAGGCAGGCAGGCATGTAGTAGTAGCCATCCAACAGCTCATCAGCGAGCACCGACTTAGGCGAAGCCGCAGACGCAAACGAAGACGGACAGATAGACGGACGGACGGACGGACAGCAAGGCAGGCAAAGCAAGCGACCGACGGAGCGGGCGCTCTCCAGTCTGGCCGACATACAGTGACTGAGCAGCGACGGCGACGGGCTTCGAACTAATCAGTCACTCAGATGGCTGGTCAGCAAGCCAGTCAGTCAGTCAGCTCGCTCACCTCTCACAGATGACACCGACTTGCCGACCGGTTGGAAAAAAAGACTGACAACAACAACCACCTAGTACATGGTGAAGGCGGACACCGAAGAACAGATTGGCCTCGGACCGGTTGAGGAGCGCTTGCAGAGCATAGCCCTTCCGTTGTACGCGGAACCCCGTCTTTCTACCGAGATGTCTCCATAGTTTGCTTCCTCGCTCGTGTTCTTCATCCTTTCATGGTACGTTCCATGTCCTGTTCTCTCGGCAAAGCCCCAGGAAACCCCAGGGGTCCGAGCCCAGGACTAGCCCAGGCCCTAGGACCAGGGGGCCCATAGAGTACATGATTCCGAGGACTTTCTTCAGGAATTGGGCATCCTTGGCACAATTCTCGAGAATACAGCTTGGAGAATACAACAAGCTCCTTGTCGCGAATCATTGTTCTAGAATGTTTGAGAAGAAAAAGTTCGTTTCCGACTTGTGTTTCTGTAAGCGGTGGGGCTGCGACCGCTACTTCTGGCTCATACAAACGCTTCATATCACTACTTTCACGGCTACTGTGAGAGCTACAGAAGCTTAAGCCAAGGTTCTTTAGAGAGAGAGGATTTGGAACTCGATTAGGAAATAACGAAGCGTCAGAGTCGACGGTGGACGTAAGGCGATTCGAAGAGTTGTTTTTGTGTTGCAGTGGGCGCCGCCCCGGCAACAACTGGGCGAGCCGGTCAGTGAGCCACCCAGCCAGCCAGCAAGCGAGCGAGCGAGTAAGAAACAAAGGAAAAAACAGGGGGAACTTACTTAAAGCTCGTTCTTTCCTTACTTTGGTTCGGTAGAAACACAACCGCCTCCGCTCACCCGGTTTGCGTCCGCCCCGACTGCCCCTTGGGGTCCCTTGTTGTCCGGCCAGGGCGTTACACGGTCAGCCTAGTCGGTCAAGCAGCTTGCCTTACTTCGCTGCATTCTTCTACACGTTGCTGCTACTTCAAGTATGCTGAGTGCCAGCAACTTAATCCAGGCGACGACTTAATCTGTGAGTCAAGTTTCCGGCCGAAAGCCAATAAGTCCAAACAAGGCACCGACTGCAAAGGCACACGAAACAGTCGATCCTCCGCATCTCTAATCCTCGTTGAGAGAAGGAACAGAAAAAAATCGAGGAGAGGCTGAAACAAAGATCAGCCCAGACGTCCGCCACGAGGACGACGACGACGAAGGCGACCTACAGATCGCGCAAGCTTACCACCATAATCGAGCCAACAACTCAGAGTTCGCGAATTCGAGCGCTCATTTAACCTTCGAGAATCGTTCCGACGAATTCCCCGCTACAATGACAGCAAGAGGTACTATGCTGCAATCGTAATCCATCGCGATGTGTTATGCTGTCACGGTGCTCCTCACTCGAATCCATAGCTAGATACCCCAGCGTCAGTGTACCACCCTTCCTTCTCGTTTTGAATTCGGCCTCCTTCGAGGAAATTCCACTTAAGGCTTAAAAGCTCTCCCTTCCAAGCCGATGGTCGACATCGTTGGATTTCGCTGCATTGAGGCGCGAAGATCGAGACACGGCCTTGGCTTCACGGAGGAGCCTTTCACACCTCTTGAACATGGGTTGACAGCAAATGGACCAGAGCACTGTCTACGACTTGCGAAGAAGTCTCATTCAAACCCCGTCTTCCTCCCTGACTGCCGGATACGCAGTTGGCGTCAAAAGAGACTCGTTCCGAGATAGAACTCGAAAACGGCGATCTTATGCGTCAGGTGTGGAAACACAAGCGGAATCCACCGGGTTCCAAGAGAATCGAGAACGACCGAGAAGTACGCCAATCTCTCAACGGATCACTTTCTTCCTGATTTGGGTTTGCTCCCGTCCTCCGAATAGGGGCGAGAGCCTTCAATGCCGCAACCTGTGATTACAGAACGAAGAAATGTTGCAACTTGCTGTCAGAAATGCATGGGGCCTTAAGTGAGACAGCACGCAGTTTCGCAAAGCACCAAGTACGAGTGAGTGAGCGAGCGAGCGCGCAGGCAAGCGGGCGGACGGGCGAGCGAGCGAACGAAGCTCTCTGTCTCCACCCCTTCCAGTCAGTCAGTTCGTCCGTTCGTTCTCTCTGTACTCTCGTTCGGCCTCTTTCGGCTCGTCCCCGTCCTATTTTTTGTGTTTATGTTTTTTGTTTGTTGTGAACTCGTTCTTTTTGGCGGCGATGCTAGCGCTAGTGCTAGAGGTGGGTCTCCCCTTTTTCTTGGGGTAGTTGGGCTAGTGGGTGGGTAGGTGGGGAACCGCCTCTTTTTTTCAAGTTGAGTCACTGTCTGTGTTTCTTGTTGTTTTTCACACTCCTTCCTGCATCTTCGGCGTCACTCATGCGAACATAGCGAGAGAGAGCCGGTGAGTATGTATCTTCTTTCACGACCAAGCCTTCCGATGACAATCGCAAAAGCAGCCGAGCCGTCGACTTGATTGCCTGCTGAAATGCGAAAACATCACAATTCGAATGATTGAGTCACCAAAGAAAATCATGAGTTGCCCATCCTTTGGAGAGACCCCTGACTTGTGCAACTTTGCACTGCCTCGCTGTGCCGTGCGGCCACATTGAAACATTTTTCGACACTCAGAAAGAAAGAAGTCCAGAGGGGTCAGTTTCCAGTTTTCCAAGCGGAAAGAACAACTTCGAGGTTTGCGTCTGCCCTGATTTTTGTCCATCGAGACTGACTGGAGCGCTTGAGGACGACGACGACGACGACGATGTACAGAGGTCGAGAATGGCTTAAGCGGATCGCTTGGCTGGGTCGAGCTGTGGAAGCTGGAAAAAGTGGTGCGGGTGAAAAGAAGACTCCCGGCCGCGGAATGCGAAGCACACACAGGATTAAGTAGACTCGTCGTCCCTCCGCTTCCGCCAACCTCCCACCCTGACCAACCGAGCGACCGAGCAGCCAGCCAGTCAGTAGTGGACAGCGTCCACCCGGTGACACATCCTTCTACCTGAGAAACGGCGGCATCAACCACCCCGACGGGCGAGCCAACTCCTGATTCATCCTTTGAATCCATCACCCCTGTCTGCTGCTTCTACTTCTTCTCTTCTATCCCGAACGACCCCCTGTGTCCAAGCTCCCCCGCCCCCCAACCAAAGCGAGCGAGCGGGCAGCGAGACTCGGCAAGCCTGCGACTTGCAAACAGCTAGATGGACTCCGCGTCTCAGAGCGAGTTATTTGTTTACTTCTTGGCACGGGCATTGGGACATGGTAGGCCAGTGCTCGTTTCTGTCCATTTCCCCGATCCTCGTTCAGGTTTTCGCTTGTAATAAACTCTGAACTTTATAAAAGTTCGACAAGAATAACGATTCCGTACACGGCCTACAGAGTTTAGCGGTTGGGAAGGTTTTGGTGCTTCTTTGAAGCTTCGTTTGATCACCTGTTAACAAGAGCGATTAACATACGAAGAGCGGAACCAAATGGAGACGCAACTCGATGCCACGACCGCTCGCCGTTGGTTGCTTAAATAGGTGAATTAATCGACCTGGGCAAGCGGCGCTTTCGATGTACAGAGAAGAGGCCAGCCTAAGAAACTTTTCCAATCTACATCTGTGGCCACTTGCCCCGCCAGCTCGATAATTCCAATGGAGAGTTGCAGTTTCATGATGCTAAATGATCATGCTGCCCAGAGGAATTCCTCAAGTACGAGAGTAACACGCACTAGGGTCCGAGAATCTGGAACTGCACTCCACGTCAGCAAAAAGTGCCCGAGATTCATTGCAGTCACACCATAGATCATATACCACACCGCGTGCTTCGAGCGGATCCTCTCCTCTTTTCTTCTTCTTCTTCTCAGAGAAACTATCACTCCACATGAAGGCAAGCATGTTTCAGCGTGTTATTCAAATAAAGCGCTGTTGACAACAAGAGTTCGGGTCGGAATGAGCCGGATGACAACGACGACTCTGACCCCGACCGCGGTCCCGCCTGTTCCCGCCGTCTTGAAAGTGTATGTGCGGGACCGCTTTCGACCATTAAGTCAAAACGAGCGTTTAATACATTTTTGTAGTGGGAGGAAGAACGGTTGGACGGACGCACGCACGGACGGGAAGAAGACAAAGCCGCCAACAGCAGCAGGCCAAGCTGCGAGTGGGAGGCTTGTTCCTATATCTTCTCACTTGGTCTCGACGACTCCTCGAGGAGTCTGAGACACGACGAGGTCGAACTCCTCAAGCAGCCGCTTCCATCGCCGCGGTAGCCAAAGCAGCGGCAGCAGCAGTAGGGGTGGAGATCGCCGCTATTTTTTGCCCATTAGGCCTCCAGCCACCCACAGCAGGTTGCCTCTAGCGTTAGTCGACAAAAGCATTCTACTACATCACTTCGTATACAGGCTGCCTCGCCGAGATCGGTAAATATCGGAGAGAACGGAAATCCGTTGTGATCTCGCATCGGATCCCACGGAAAGATCTCAGGTCTTCCGTAGCTCATAGGAACAATTTCCGAGATTCAGAGATTTCCAGGCAATGAGTCGAGTCTGCGACCGTGATTTTGGTCCGGATGACAAATGGAGCGTTGTTGTGACCCGAGTCGGTCAGCGAAAGAGCAGTTCATGTGCAGCCGGAGGACTCGACAGCCGGAGGATCTTCATTTGGAAGTTGTAATGTTCTCGTGTATATGTTGTTCCTTTTGTTCGTCGCTTCATTTCTATTCCTGCGCTAGCTCGCCGCCCATCGTTCGCTGTCATTCTGTCCGGGAAGAGAAGGTACGGGCTTGCGAGCTTTCTCCTACTCTCAGTATTTTCGCATGAGCCTCGGAGTTTCATTAGTGTTTCTTGTTCACTTTGGCAACAATCCCCTTAAAAACAATATGCCGCCGCTGTCGTCGTTGTCGCCGCCGCCGCCGCCGCCGCCGCTGTTGTGGTGACACCATTACCACCATCGCTCATCTCTTGGCTCGCTCCCCAAGGCGTTCAGGCGCTACGGCAGCGAACAGGATGGTTTCAGAAAAGGGGCAAGGGGGCGGGCGGAGTGGGGGGCGCCGGCAAAAACAACAGATACACGCGGGCCAGTCGACTCGGAGGGTACGGACGAAGGGGTCGATGGGTCAGAGACTGTTTAAGCTTCCTCGACGCCTTGCCCCGCTCTCGACTTGCGAACTCGACCCAACAGCCGTCTGTCCCTCGCTCTAATGACACCACCACCACCGCCGCCCCCGTCGTCGTCGTCGTCGCCGCCGCCACTACTACCACCACCAACACAACCACCGCAGCGTCGAGATGTCCTTTCTCCGGACACTCATTAAAGAAAGTTTGTGATTTCCGAATGGAGAAAAAGAGCTTTTGTGCGTTCGTTCATTTATTCATCCATTCATTATCACTCATCCCGCCATTCAATCCATGAACCGTCCATCTATCCGCAAGTTTTGAGCGGCTTTGCTTCAAAAATTTCCCGATACTCGAGCTGCAAAGCGACCGGAGATTGTTTCGCGGACGAAATCGAATGTTCTCGTTATACCCCGGCCTTCCCCTTCCATCACGAGTGTCCACGACGGACGGCTGCTAGCAAAGGCGTCGATACCTTGACGAAGTTTCCGCGCGATGACGTCGGCAAGTCGACGGAGATTCAGATTCTCCCCCGCTTCCCATCCACTCCCCCCCCTCCCCCCCGTTCAACCGACTGCTCGACGTGTTCCCCATAGCTGCTCTGAGTTGCACAGTGGTTGCTCATCGCCCTGTCCTTTGAGAATCGTTCGACAACTGTGTTCGCACCCGAAGGACCGGGACCAGGGGGAAGAGGAGGTGCGGTGTGAGGAGGGAAAAAAAAGAAGAAAATAGTGCCTTCCTTTTTCTCTTTGCTTCCTTCCTCTTCCTTCCTTGGTCAGTCTCTCAGTCTCCCGGTCGTTCACTCTATTAATTTTCCGTAGGAGGTTTTTATGTAGTGGCAGCAGATCGACTCCGCAGCTGCAGGGCTGGCCGGGTGGCCCTGGCTGCAGCTGCGCTACCCGAGCCACCCGAGCAGAGAGTGCGCAGCATAAAAATCATTCGGCTTGCTTTCGCGAGAAATGGCCTCAGCTGCCCTTGTCTCCCCCGATTTCGATTCTGAGCCCCCTCCCGCTCCCTTTGCCCCCATCACCAACTATCTCCTGTCTCGCACTTTATCTCCGCTTTTAGTTTTGTTTTCCCATTTAAGAAGTTCTCGCCCTCGTCGTGGCCTGGCTGAGTTCAGGTCGCTGTGTCAAGGCCGGATCCGAGAGTGGATTCGGCCCTCGACTCGGGCAATTTCCAAGAACTCATAACACTTGTGGCAAGACTCGCTTGCAGGGCTGCGGAACACTTCGACAAATCGAGTGTTCCGAATGAAGATCGCGGTTTACAAAATCTTCGTTGCCTTGGCTTTTATCGAGGATCATTTCCTCTTCTTGATCCGGGCAAAGAACCTTGGTAAGGAGATATCGCCGTTACGAAAAAGTCGGGTCTACATGGACCGGAAAAAGGTGCCTGAACTCAAGATTCAGATCCTATTCCCAATGTCCTGGCCCTGTCTTGATTCCCGGCAACAGCGCGTCCGATTTTTCTCGCGGGCAGCTTTCACAATGCGTCGCGCGAGTTGTCTCGATACGATTTAGGCGGATCGGTTCTACCACCTGAAGTAAACGACTCGCTTCGAGCATGAACCTGAGCCCGAGCAGGGTGTGAAGGGTGAGAAAGAAGGAACTCCGTACGACACTGGTCGTATCGGCTTTCCATTAGGAAGCATTCGTCACGTAGTACGAGGAAAAAATTACACAAAAATTGCTCCGGCACCGTTCCCGTTGGCCGTTCCCGGCGGGATGGCGGGCTGCTGGCTGACCGGGCTGACACCAAGCTGCCAAGACGGCGATGTCGTCGTCGTCGTCGACGACGACGGCGACCCTGTTGGAAAAGCAAGAAAGAAAGAAGCCGGCGAATGCTGGTGGTGGTGCTACTGCCATGCTCTGTCGGGCAGGCACGAAGGCAGGCAGGCAGGCTGTCCGCTCCGCTTCGGAAAGAGACATTTTTACTAATTGATCTCCTTGCCTCGCTTATACACCTCACGGAGGTGAGCGGGCTGGCGAGCGGGCAGGCAAACTGAACTGCGGGACGTCGGTCTTCTGAGGTGCTGCACACGCTGCTGCAAGGAGGCTTAAGTGTTTTTGTGTGTGCGTGCCTGCCTGCCTGGCTGCGTGTGAGCCACCGAGCAAGCGAGCGAACGAGCGAGACCGAAAGCCGAAGGGTATCTGCCGACGACGGCCACGACGCCGGTGGCGCCCAACAAGGAACGATCGAGAGGAGCGGCTGCTCTTTTTGGCTTGCGATGCGACATCGCTGACCAATATCAGTCGACGGTGGCGGCGGCGGTGGCAACGTCGACGACCCGGCTCACCCTAATTAAAACGCCGTTATCTTCGCTGCTTCTGGGCAAGAGACGCCGAACTTTGCCGCCCTCGTCGTCGTCGTCGCCGTCGGATTCTCGTACGGGGAGTCCTGAACAGGGAGAGGAGCTGAACGGAGCTCGCCAGCGTGCTTACCATGAGGTAGAGAGGAAAACACTGGCTCGCCGAAAAAATCCACCCGACGAAGCAGAAAACGCGTTTTTTACTGCTAGCCAGCCTGCCTGCTCCAACGAGGGCAAAAAGAGAACAGCTAGCTAGCTAGCTAGTCGGGCGGTCAGGCGGGCGGGCGGGCAAGAAGTGAGAGATGGCTTAAAAACAGCGAGCCAGCTTTCGTTCGCTTTTTCTCTCCTCTGCTCCCATCAGCGGGACATTGGGGCTTGCTCGACCGCCCGCGCGCCCGACTGGGTGGCTGGATCGCCAGCAGCCTGGAGGACAGGTCCACTGGGTAATTAACGATGGAATGGACGGAAAAAGAAGGAAAAGAAGAGCAGAGATTAACAACTTATAATGGATTTGATCTTGATCTCCTGCACGATGATGGCGACAACGACGACGGTACCGGCGCAGCGGCGGCGGCGGTAACGAGATGGTGCAAGAGGCAGCTGAGAGCCAAGTTCGGTTTTGTGGAACTCTTTCCCTTTTTTCCAGCCTAGTACTCACCTCCAGAGGGATCCAACTCGGAAGTTTCCAGGGCGTATCATGCATGAAATTATCGGAACTCACCTGTAAAGGAAATGTATACATTCAAAGAGTTTGAACATAGCCGAAACATATTCCCTCCAAAAGAAGATGAAAGGGTATCGTTATCGTCCAGCGCGAGACTTTTGCTGGATGCGATTAGATTCCTCTTCCTCAAAGGTTGGACAGGCTACAAGCCCACTTAGTCGAGCGATAACACCCTTTTGCTTGCATGGTTCGATCGCATCTTGTTTTGAGGTCTGTCTGGTGCGCTCTTTGGAGCCGGCGCGCGCGCGCACGCTCGCTCGCTCATTCGATCGTGTTGTGAAGGGCCAAATCTACTTTCGTTTCGAGCTCATGAGCAGCTTTGAGCAAAGAGAAACTGAAGAAAGAGGGAGCATGCATTTGTGTTGAATAATCCTCTTATGGACGCCTGGCCAATGCTCTCTGTCCATATAAAAAAGGGAAGAAAAACTAGCCAAGAATTTAGATGCAGCTCAGATCGAACGAGCGCAATTGAACCGTAAGACAGACGCAAAGCGCGTTCCAAGGTCACCACACCAACATCGCCATCTCCATGGTGTCTCGTCAACAACAAATGCGAGCATGCAAGCTCGAGAAACAAAACGTGTTCCTCGACATCAAACGAGCTCGATATGCTCGTTATCGCCGGGGAGCCCGACAGCGAACTTCGTCCGAGAATAAGAGTCACTCTTTCCTTTCATTTCCCGTGGATTCATTTACGGTGGATTTCCAAAGTTCCCTGGGCTGAGGCAAAACGGAATTTCCCGACCTGACTGAGGAACGGCGCCGGCGTTTGCCGAGGGTTGGTCGACCTTTCGAAGTTCACGAAATCTCGGTCTCCATCTCCATCCAGTTGGCCAGGTGGTTTGTCAGTCAAGAACTTGCAGCGAGCCAACTGTCTGTCAAGATCGGATTCGTTAAACTCTTCGGACTTTCAGAAACGTCCCATCCACCTGATTGCTGTTTCAGTTGTTGTTAGTGTGGTTGGTTGTCGTGGCGTTGTTTTCGTCTAATTAACCTCACAACGAGTGAAGTCTGTTGTGGGCGTTTCTAAGCCGTTCGCTCTCTCCTTCACCACCAGTGGCCATCGGAGCTACTGGGCTTCCTCGTTTTCCTCTGGTTTTGCTTCTGTGTTACCATGCGCCGCCGACAGCGTCTTCTCTTCATTATTTACACCTCTTCCCTTGGTTGTCGGCCCACCGACGAGGACAACGTGATCCGCCCTTGGCGTTCTATCCGCGCATTCGTGCTCCCAACAACATGAAGAACACGTTGCCGGTGACTGGCCAAAACCACTAGCACAACCACCAGCTCGACCACCTCAACCACCGCCAACACAGACGCAAATACATACTATGTACGAACCGTAAGAACGTACATACCGAGCTACGGCCGGAGGCTTTACGCGGTCTGATAGCGGAAGAAGTCGACCGATGCGAAAACGTTGGCGGCTGAGCGGCTAACAAGCCATACTTCCTCCCCATGCTTTCGCTCGTGCTATCTGCTCTGCCTTCTTTGCAAAGAGAAGCTTGCATCTCCTTGCGCGGCCAAGATTCCAGCTGCCTGATTCGTCAAACTGCCACGCTGCGCTGGAAGGACTGCTCATCCGCACCCGGACCGAAACCCTCGGATCGCCAAGGATAGTTCCTTTGCAGCATCCTGAATCGTCGTGAATCAGAGTCGCTTCTCTCTTTTCATAGCTTTTCCTCCTGTTTCTCCAAGGAAAACCAAATGACGTAGTCGGAAACAACCTCGGTTGGGAAAACTTGGGAAAGCTCGGCGACGCTTGAGAGCCGTGTTTTTCAACTCAACACGTGATCCCAAGCTCAGCTCAGCAGGGGAGTCGACGCCGATCCCGGGAAGCCGTTGGTTGGTGACGTTCAACGCCGTGTTGGGTTTTGAGAAATCCTTCCGCTCGATAACCCCACTGAATCTCTCAGGGAACAAGTGTCACGGAAAGCAACCGAGACGGCTCGCTCTCCGCGAGAGCCACACAGTGTCCTCGATGTTCTCGTCGCGTAAACTCTCACTCTTGCGGGGCCTGTTGGTATACCGCCTTTCTACTCTTGCCTCCCGCTTTTGCACTTCGGTTTTTTTTTCTCTCGAGACCCGCGGCCTTGGATAGAAGCCGTAGAGCTCTGGATCGCAATATCGGCCCTCTCGTTGTGGTTGACGGTAGCGAGCCACGAGGAGAGCCACGACCAATGTCGTTGTTCCTGAAGCTCGATCGGACGATCGGGTGTTTGGTGATAGGCAAAGAAAGTTTGTTGTCTCAAGGACTCACAGACGGACGGGACGGAGAAGCGAACGAACAAAACAACGGATCGAGCCACTCGGAGCTCCAATCCAAGGGATACGGACGGGTCAACACGTCTTGTGTGTGGCCGTTCAGTCCCAGGGGAAAACCGAAGCGGAGAAGCCAAGGATGAAATCGTAGAAAAAAAAACACTCGATACTCAACCGGGCGACCCTGGGCGACGGCGGCGGCAGTCAGAGGCAGCTCGGAAAAAGGAGCCACGCAGCCAGCCAGGCAGACAGGCAAGGCAACCACTCTCGTCGTCGCTGCTCTCCTGGCCGGTGTCCTGACTGGTCGGCTGGCTAGTCGCTCGGTTGGACCAGGATAAGTTGGGCCTCGGGGAATTCGCACTGGACACGCTGTCCGTCCGAAAAGAGAACGACAGACCAGTGGCGGAGGCACGGAGTGAGCAAGATAGGCACCAAGCAAAGGCGAGCTACCAACGGTGCGACACACACTCGTTGAGGGGGACGATCTGGGGGGGGGCTGAGCCAAGGCGAGGCAAGGCGATGCAAGGGGTAGCGGGGTTCTACGGGGTTGGGGGGCGCGGGGGGTGGACTTGATCGGAGGGGAAGAAGCACACGGAGAGAGAGAGAGAGAGAGAGGAGAGAGAACCTCCACCTCCGTAGATGCAAAGATTGACCGGTAGTCAGCCCGCCCGCCCGCTTGCTACCACGCCAGTCAGTCAGGACTCAGCCGTCTCAACCGGCCGACGCGATAGGCCTAGATGGATGGCGACAGCGTAGGGTCCTCCTTACCTAGATCCGGGATCTCCGAGAGCAGGAGAATGAAAAAAGGAAGAAGACACTCGTCCCCGCAACCGCTCAGGAGGACTCGAGAAAGTGAAACTCAGGAGAGTTTTTCAACGGAAAGCTACGAGCAACTTTCTCGGCCGTCGGTCCTGAGTGAAATTTGATTTCGAACTAACAGCTCAAAATCCACCGATGCGAAGATTTTCCGCGCACCGACTGTCGCGCGTTTCCTCAGCTCGAGAAAATTATCCTCGTCGTCTTCATCATCATCGCCACATACTTGACCCACGCTCCTTCAAGGCCTCGAAGGCCTCGAGGAGGCCTGGAGCGGGATGACATGGGACAGGTGAGCGGATTGGGAGGCAAACGAACGGACGAATTGGATGCCACGGCTTTTCCCGCCCGTATCGACTCGCTCATCAAGCTCCGACTGGCTGCCTGATCGGACGGTCAATCGGTGGGAGGGACAGACAGAAATTGTCGGTCGCAATTTTCCTCTCGGACCTGTTTTTTTTCCTTCGGTTTGTTCATTCTGTCGTTTTGTCGCAAGTTGTGACGCGCACTCTCACTCGCTCGCTGCCTGCTGATGCTGGTCTGTAGTTGGCTCTGGTCCTTCGATCCCCGGGGAGAACGGAGCCAAATCGGCCAACAGCAAGCGAGGGAGCGGGCGGGCGAGCCGAGAGCGGCCTAGACGAACAGTGGCCGTCGTCCGAAGTCCTCCAAATTAAGCCTAGTAAACCTCGCTCGCTCGCTCGCCCACTCACTTTCTATCTCGCTTAGCATTTTCTCTCTTTGTTCACAATCAAGTATTGGTCCAATCCCCGACCTCATACCCCTTCGTTCTCCTCTTTCCCAGCCCCTTTCCTCCGAGCACCACGACGACTACTGCATCTACCACCACCACCACTACTACGACAACGACGACGACGACGACGACGACGACGACGACGACTACTTCTTCTCGTCGTTGCAGGAAGCCCAATGGTCGTCGTTGTCCGATCGAGTCGTCGAGAAGCAGCGGCACCAACCCCGTTCGTCCCTTAAGTCGATCTACTTCGGCGATCCCCCCTAAGAACATGCTCACAGACACACAGCGCGGAGTGACACACTCGCGCCACCAACTAGACAACCACCCGCCCGAGCGACCAAACAGACGGACTGACAAACAGGACAGCAATCGATGGAAACTTCGCGAACTCATCATCGGCTCAAACGCCGACCAGATGAGGAACAAAGGAACACGACATCGAGCAACTGTCGATCCTCCTTCCAGCTGCCTTTGCGCGGCACGACGGCCGACCAAACATTACGATTTGGTGCTATAAGCCAGTGGTTCCCAAACTTTTGAGTCCCGCGTACCCCTTCAGCCGCATTCTGGCCGTCGGCGTACCCCCTAATCAACCACCTGCGCAGACAGGAGGTTGTTTTCCGACATTTTTCACATCTGAGCTCTCAGAAACGCCCGAAATATTCTATGTGTGCTGTCATTGAACGGAAAGTTGTTGTGATCTCGGGACTTGAGACCCGATATCTACGTTTACGATCCTTGCTCGAGACCATTCGAAGTCCTCTCGCGTACCCCCACGAGCCGCTCCGCGTACCCCTGGGGGTACGAGTACCCCAGTTTGGGAACCACTGCTATAAGCGACCCTCTGTACTTTTCCAATCCGCAAATTCAAGATATTCCGAGTCGGTGGTTTTCCATACTTCCTAGTAGATAGTAACGAAAGAAGTTCGACGATAGAGCAGAAATCCTCACACTCCACTCCAAGAGAAAGGAGTTCCCAATGTCCTCGAGAATCCTGAGTTGTGACCGGCTTGTTTAGAGGCAGGCGCTGGCTGCAATCGAGTGAAAGCTGACCAATGCGTTCCCATCGCCGTGGATCTCGAAGCGGCGATGCCGATCCAGGCCATGGTCCTCGCCGCTTCCTTCGCAGCAGAATCTGTCTCCGTTTCAGGCGGAAGTCCCTTTGCCGGACCGACTGGCTGACTGACTGACTGACTTACTTGCTCGCTTGACGACTTGAGTTCGGTAGGGAGCCAACGAGCGAGCGAACAGTCAGCCAGTCAGTCAAGCGACAGCGCAGGCGAGCGGGCGGGCGGGCGGGCGGTCGCGCAGGTCGTACACTGGCCACTACAAGCTGATATATTCTATTCCATTGGCGGCGGCGGCAGCGGCGACGGCCGAACGAACGAAAAGTGCCTTTACCGCCTTGGAGAAAAGGCAAGAAAAAAATCTGCGTGATGTCCTGCCCCCATGTACGGACGGCCGTCCATCGCAAGGAGCATCGCCTTCGGCTGGCTTGCTTCCTTCCTTCCTTTTTTCCTTTTCGAGACAAAATAGCTCCCGCGGCCACCGACGTCGTTGCTGGAGGAAATGAAGTTTCGCCACTACGAGCTTCAAGCCCGCCGGACGAACGGAGCTGGCAAGCCGTCAGTTGGCCTGCCGCCTGACCTCGCGACCTGACTGACCGGTCAGGTGGGCGAGCGAGCGACGACGCTTGAAGACTCCACAGAATCTCAGATCAGCTCCAGCAGCCGGCCTCGGCAGCCTTCAATGTTCACCTAAGAAGAAGGCTCCCTGTCTGTCGTCTTCATTGGCGGTGGGTCGCATCGAGAGTGAGACTCTCCATCGAGTTAATACTATTGAATGTCCATTAGGCCGACGACCGACCGACCGGGCGGCAGGCCGACGGCCTCCTTGGCCTGCTTGACTGCCAGGCAGTCTTCGAGGCGCGAGCGTGAGTGCAGCCAATCTACGGAGAAGACGCTCAGGAACGATCAAGAACGCTTGACCCCGAGGGATTTTTCTCTCTCTCTCTCGCTGGTCCCTGCCCCTCAATGTTCGTTCCATCGCCGCGGCATCGACGACGAGGAGAAAACACCAAATAGACGTTCAGATGATCCTCTTTTCGTAACGATCAACAAAACCCTCGACTAAACGTTTTCGTCCCGTAGAGCCGGAAGGACCCGGCGGCGCGCGTTCCTACAGCGTCTGAGGGTCGGAGAATATTGTTGTCGTTGTTTTCGTTGTTGTTACTGTCGTTGTTGTCCTACACGTCAGGTTTCGAAAACCTCGGTCTCTTAGGGAGTTTCCGTTCAAGACGAAGAACGTAAAGAACAGAAACGTCACAAGAGGAATACTTTCGCCCTAACCTCCGATTCAGTCGATTCGATTGCGTGTCGAATGACATTTCGCCGG